>OY856409.1:1911904864-1913104864 GCA_963693085.1 Alisma plantago-aquatica | reverse complement strand
TTTCAAACATTAAAAATGATTAAATCTTTAAGGCGCGCGCGCACACACACACACACACACACACACACACACACACACACACATATATATATATATATATATATATATATATATGTGTGTGTGTGTGTGTGTGTGTGTGTTGTGTGTGTTGTGTGTGTATGTTATTGACCAAAAAGGAGCACCACTTGGGTACCAAAAAAATTAGATTTTGTAGGATTGGGAGGTTGATAGTGGTTGCTCCAAGAATATGATCGAAAACAAGGAGGCTTTTCATGCACTTGAAGAAAAGAAGAGTGGAACTATTACATTTGAAGATAATGCCAAAGGTAAAATCATTGGGATAGGTAATGTTGGTACAATCTTCAAATAAAAAGTGTGCTACTTGTAGACAGATTACACCATGACCTAATTAGTGTTAGTAAATTGTGTGACAGTGGATATGATGTTCTTTTTAACAAATCTTGTTGTAAATTGCTGATAGAAAACACTAATGATGTTGTTTATGAAGGAAAAAGAATAGAAAATCTTTACATAATTAGATCTAGTTCTATGCAAGCTATTATTGGAAAATGTCTTCTTACAAATAATGAATCTTTACAATCATGACATATAAAGCTAGGTCATGCATGCTCACATGTTATTAGAAAATTGCTTAAATATTACCTTTTTCATAGTTTACCTAAACTTTTTTTTGATAAACCTGGAAATTGTGAACCATGTTGTAACACCCCACTTTTCATCACATGTATAAATCACTTAGCTGAAGCACTTTACTCAAGGGGGTGTCACAAACATGATATTCATTTGCAATTTGAATAAATGAAACATTGTGCATTATGTAATCTGATTCATACATAGCTTTTTGGCAAAAGGAATCTACATCAAATACACTTAATCTACTTTGGTAGGAAGACCATACATGATGTAATGCTATCTGAACTTTGGATCATCTTGGTAAATGGCACCCCACTAGGTCTTTTCTTCTTGAATATTCCTTGAGCTATCCCTTGTACTTCTTGCTCCTAAGCTTTCTCCTTACCTATGGGCATCACGCCCCCAGCCATGCATAAAACCAATGGTAAGTGGAATTGGACATATTATAACATAAAGAAAATCTGTAAACTGAAAATAGACTTTGAACATTAAACATTAAACATTAAACATTAAACATTTAAAAGACATACAATTACTTTTTAAATTCTCTTTTATCTTGACCTATATAAGGATCCTTGAGTTGCACATGAGTGCCTCTTCTCTTATGCACCGAAGTGCCTCTTGGGTTGCACCAAAGTGCCTCTTCTCTTATGCACTGAAGTGCCTCTTAAATTTTGCTCCGAGGAGCCTCTTAATGAGGACCTTATATAAGCTACCTTTTACATTATCATTCTCTTGAAAACTCTTGCTTTGCCCTTAAAACTTAACTTTAACTTTACTCTTAATATTCATGAAGATGATACCATAATATAAACAATAAAAGATTACATTCCATTCATCACAAGTTCATTGACTTTAAGCAATCAAAAGAGATAGCACATTTAAAACATTCATTGCATACATACATACATAAAATCAACCATTAACTATATTCGATTAGCATGGACCGCTTACCTTGCACTTAGAGGAGATCTGATCTTCCATCTTAGGTTCAATTAACCCTAATCACATCCTTGGGGTTTGAAAACCCTAAGCACCATGTTCATAAGATTCAATATATCAAATTGTATTCCATTTTTCACCTAAAACCCTAAATTTTAATAACATAAGAATCCTTAATCTCCAATTTGGTTCAAGATTCTATTTTTATTCAAAAAGGTCAGACTTTTACTATTAGGATCATTTAATCAAGTAATGAAATTAAATTCATGAATCCAGGGTTTTGATGGATTAGATCATATAAGTAAGAACCTTTATGCACTTTTGAAATAAGAAGGATTATCAAGTGTCAATTATATTTTATTTGTGTTCCTCTCATTTTCCTGATCAACTTTCATATAAAATTTATTTTGATCTGACCATCCTAGCAATTTCTACAAATTTTTCAAGATAAACATACATTAGCCAATAGGAAAAGGCCATGTCAACAAAAAGGAAGACTGTACCTTATTTTCCAAGTGCCCCCTGGCCAATAGCCTATGGCCTTCTCAGCGCCGCATACCAAGTTGGTAGGCACTCAAGGAGGGTGGAGATGACTTGCGTGCCCTTTTGTCTGACGATTAAGCATTCATGGATGTAGGGGTTGTATCGTCTTATGGCAAGCAATCATCTTCAACCCCAGAATGTTGGGCTTTAAGGGAGATAGAGAAGGCAGTAGAAACAAAAAAAATTCTTCTCCCAAAACCAGAATAAAGGAATTGCATCAACGTCTATACAATAGGAAGGAATGTTTGTGGAGGTGTACCTTGTCCTGAGGCTTGCTCGACAACGTTACCTCGCGACTTGCGCGGTGTTCACCTCTGGTCTTGGACGGTGTCTGTGTAGCTCCTGGTCTCACCAGGACTGTCGAGATTGACAGTTGTCCTCTGAGTGACAGAAGTCTCCCACCTCTACAGTCGTCCACCCGGACTGCCTGGAACTCCGATCTCCTTGTCCCACAAGGAATCGGAAGGAGTCGCACCCTCCTGTCAGCGTACTAGTCACCGACACACTCTCCTACCACCAGTCGTTATTCTATAGTTGTCTTTCCCTTGATGTGCATCCCTTATCGGGTAGCACTTGCTCGGGCTCTCTCGGTTACCAAAACCAGAGAGAACGATAACTTTGTAGAGCAATTGGTGCACTGAGTTGTACTTTGAGAAGCCCCCAATACCCCTATATATAGGAGGGTCATGGGATAGGACTCTCTACCTCGGGTAATGTGGGATTAAAGTTGGAGTAGAAGGGTTCGAGATTTTCCACAAAACAACCAACTGCTCCAGTTGAACCGATCGTTTCAACCCTGAAACGATCGTTTGGTGACCTCAACCAATCAGTTCACACCTGAACCGATCGTTTGGTACACCTGAGCCGATCGGTTCATCACATGAGCTGATCGGTTCGTGGTCCTAGTCCAACTCAAATTGACTTTCATATTTGTTTCTGATTAATCAAATATTAATCCTTGTCCAAATTGAATTTGTACAAGTGAAACAAATTGTATTTGCAAAATCGACTTTCCAAACGATCTCTGTTGATCACATGAGCCGGCCAGTTCAACAATTGAGCTGATCGTCTCATTGATACATGAGCCGATCATCTCACCAGATGAGCCGATCGGTTCACCAACCTGAGCTGATCGGTTCATCTCATGAGCCGATCGGTTGGAAGTGTAGACTGTGCAAAATCAGTCAATCGCAGTTTCAATCAATCTGATACTCTAATCAATTGGTCCAACACCTTGAACACTATGATTTCAAGCTATCAATCAACTGAGTGTTTAATTGAACTACTAAACTCCTTTAGTAATCAATATAAACATCATTTGTGGAAAAAACTCCTCTTCCAGGTTAAATCATATGTGTGTGACCCTGTATGTCCATTTGACGTTGGCAGTGAAAGTCCATAACACTTATGACTTCACAAGCAAAGAGCGGTACCTAGTCGCACATCAGTGCTACCCAAGTGAAATAGAAAGTTGGAGAACAACTTTCAATCCTACAATCCGTGAATGGTGTTATAGCGAATGTATAATTCCTTTGTCACTAATGTCCTGAATGAACTCAAGGCATGGTACAGTCATCCTTTCAACGTTCATCCATTTCCTTGATCTCAGAGCAGACTGGGTGAGATGTGTGTGACATCAATATCACATATTGATTCACACATGCATGTGCATGCCTTTCTCAATCCTAATCATCAAGTGGCCATGGACATTGAACTCCCTTAGGAGGGACAAATCCCATATCTATCACTCTCCCCTCAAAAGCCCCATGTGTTAAAGTCACCCAATCATCACCTTTATAACAACCCATGTTTCAGGACTGCATTTGATGATGTCAAAGTGTACCCAACGACATGTGTTGAGTGTAGTGATTTCAGATCGAAAAATCATATTCACCACCATCACTATGAGAACTGACTGTGACTACCAAATCATGGTTCCATGTGTCACTCTCACGGTGGGTCTGTCCGGTACACTTATTCTCTAACAAGTACCTATGTGCTTGGTTTGATATCACCATATCATGCCTAATGAGATTGTGTCATCAACCAACACACAATCTAGTCTTTAGTGTTATTGATGTCTATGGTTATTTCCACAATAACAACCGACTAGGGACTAAACAAGAATGTATACTCTTAACATCCGTATGATCTCATCGTTTAGGTCCTTAACCTAAAAGCATACGTCATTGAGTAAAAACAATTCTTTAGACATCTATCATGTTACACTGTCATCTCAGAAATGGTTAAAACATATAGATCAGAAATTACCTTTATTATTATTCAAATCATTTACAAAGTATCCCATTACAATCATCACATGACTTGCTCTATGGGTATACATACCATCAGACTCCCACTTGCACTTAGAGCCAGTCACCTAGGAACCTCAGTCCTTGTGACCTAGCATGACCATCATGCTTCTGCTGAGAAAGGGCCTTAGTCAGTGGATCAGCTATGTTATCTTCAGTTGGTACTCTACAAATCTTCACATCTCCTCGCTGTATGATCTCTCGTATGAGATGGAAGCGTCGTAGTATGTGCTTGGACCGTTGATGTGATCTGGGTTCCTTAGCTTGAGCAATAGCTCCATTATTGTCACAATAAAGCTCAATTGCATCACAACTACTGGGAACTACACCAAGTTCAGAGATGAACTTCCTGATCCACACAACTTCCTTTTCTGCATGCGAAGCTGTAATATACTCAGCCTCCGTAGTAGAATCAGCAATTGTTTCTTGCTTGGAACTCTTCCAGCTCACAACTCCATTGTTTAGGCAAAACACAAATCCTAATTGCGATCCGTAATCATCTTTGTCAGTTTGGAAGCTCGCATCGGTGTAACCCTTTACAACCAGTTCTTCCTCACCATCGTATACAAGGAACTGATCCTTAGTCTTTCACAAGTACTTGAGGATGTTCTTTACGGCTGTCCAATGAGCATCCTCGGGATATGACTGGTACCTTCTCGTCATGTTGAGGGCATAGGAGACATTTGGGTGTGTGCACAACATAGCGTATATGATGGATCCGATGGTTGATGCATATGGGATCCCATTCATACGCTCCCTCTCTTCATAAGATTGGGTACATTGAGCTCTAGAGACAGTGACTCCATGTAGCATGCGGATGTTGCCTCTCTTTGAGTTCTCCATGATGAACCGCTTCAGCACTTTGTCAATGTACGTGCTTTGACTTAGTTCGAGAAGCCTTTTAGATCTATCTCTATATATCTTAATTCCTAGAATGTAGAATGCTTCTCCTAAGTCCTTCATTGAGAAAGTATTACCAAGCCAAGTCTTTACCTTCTCTAAGGCTGAGACATCATTCCCCATCAAAAGTATGTCATCCACATACAATATGAGGAATGTGGTCGTGCTCCCACTAACCTTCTTGTACACACAAGGTTCATCTTCATTTTGAATAAAGCCAAACACTTTGACTTCTTCATCAAATCAAAGATTCCAACTCTGAGATGCTTGCTTCAATCCATAGATTGACCTTTGTAGCTTACAGACTTTATTGGCATTCTTTGGATCTATAAAACCTTCAGGTTGTGTCATGTACACATCCTCATTTATATTCCCATTCAGGAATGCGGTTTTAACATCCATTTGCCAAATCTCATAGTCATAGTAAGCCGCAATAGCAAGCATAATCCTAATGGACTTAATCATGGCAATTGGAGAAAAGGTTTTGTCATAGTCAACACCTTGAACTTGTTGAAACCCTTTACAACCAATCTGCCTTTATAAGTTTGCACATTGCCATCCATGTCAGTCTTCTTCTTGAAGACCCACTTGCACCCTATGGGTTTTACCCCTTCAAGTGGTTCCACTAAAGTCCATACTTTGTTGGAATACATGGATTCCATCTCGGATTTCATGGCCTCAAGCCATTTCTCATAATTTGGTCCCTCCATAGCCTCTAGATAGGTAGTTGAATCATCATCTATGATCAACTCACCGCCTTCCTGAGTCACAAGGTATCCAAACCTCTCAGGTTCAAGGCGTGTCCTACTAGATCTACGAGGTCCTTGTATTACTTGAGGAGACTGAGATTCCACAACACCTTATGAAATCTCTATGTTCCTCTTGTACATCTACCGGTTCAATGTTTTCTTGTTGTGCTTGAACCTCTTCAAGCTCTATTTTCCTCCCACTATTTCCTCTGGAAATAAATTCCTTTTCTAGGAACATAGCTGTCCTAGCAACAAACACTTTGTTGTCAGTAGGGTGGTATACATAGTATTCCCTCGTTTCCTTGGGGTATCCAACAAAATAACATTTATCGGACTTGGGTCCAAGCTTATCAAGAAACATTTTCCTGACGTAAGCCTCACAAACCCAAATCTTCATAAAAGACAAATTGGGACGCTTCACGTGCCATATCTCATATGGTGTCTTTGAACCGATTTAGATGGTACTTGGTTAAGTGTAAACACGGCGTTATCAAGAGCATGACCCCATAAGGAAATCGGAAGATCAGCAAAACTCATCATTGATCGCACCATATCTAATAAAATGTGATTCCTTCTTTCAGACACACCATTATGTTGTGGTGTTCCAGGCGGAGTCCATTGTGATATAATACCACAGGCTCACAGAAGGTCCTCAAACTCTTGGCTTAAGTATTCTCCACCTCGATTGGATCAAATTGCTTTAATACTTTTACCAAGTTGGTTTTGTACTTGGTTCATGAAATTCTTGAACCTTTCAAGGGTTTCTGACTTATGTTTCGTCAGGTACACATAGCCATACCTATAGTACTGATACCCATTTCTTGCATTTGTTTTAAAAGGCCCACATACATCAGTATGTATGAGTCCTAATAGATCACTAGCTCTCTCACCTTTACCTGAAAAGGGAGTCTTGGTCATCTTGCCCAACAAACAAGATTCACATGTCTCTATTGATTCATAATCAAAAGAGTCTAGATAACCATCTTTATGGAGTCTAGAAATGTGCTTCTCATTTATGTGCCCTAGACGACAATGCCAAAGATACGTTTTGTTTGAGTTGTTGAGTTTTTTGCCTTTTGGTGTTTACGTTGTATACACTTGTCTCTAGATCTATCAAGTATAGACCATAAGACATTGGGGCACTGCCATAAAAGATCCCATCTTTTGAAATGGAACACTTTCCATTCTTAATAAGAAATTCAAAACCATCCTTATCCAAATAAGAGACAGAAATGATATTACTATTTATGGCAGGTACATAATAGCAGTTCTTCAACTATATTATTAGCCCACTTGGTAGAGTTAATTCATAGGTTTCTACGGCACTGTCGGCAACTCTTGCCCCATTGTCAACACGTAGTTCAACCTCGCCTTTCCTCAAAGGCCTACTTCTTTTAAGATCCTTCACATTTGAACAAATGTGAGATCCACATCCGGTATCAAGTACCCATGACAAAGAAGTAGTAAAGTTAATCTCTATAATGTATACACCATAAGTAGAGATATCTATCTCTCACTTCTTCTTCCATCGTTCCTTCCATCCTCTCCATGTTTTAAGCGCAGAAGATTCTGACATTGATCCGGTGAGAGAACCCTTCTCTCCCTCACCTTTGTCCTTTGTTTCATTGATATCCATCAATGAACTATCCTTCTTCTTAAGCGCACATAGAGTGGACTCAAAGGCTACCGATATTTCTGGATTGTGCAGAACACTTCTCACAATCCTCAACCAGTTTTGGAATTTATTCTCAATTAATTTGCCCATTTTAAAAGATGATTCTTTTGTCATTCTACAAGAGAAAATTGCAATTTTTTCAAAACTCCTTTTTGATTTGATTTGAATAAATTTTAATATTAGTTAATTAGACCTTTAATTAATTTAACGCTCCTACTATTTTGATTCAAATTGACAGCCCTCACCATCAATTCGGAAGATTGCAGCGTACAATCTTCTAGTGGGCTAAGATCCTGAAATCCTTTGAGTCATGGACCAGCTAGGGCTATCACCCACAACTTAGATCTTCCAGGTAGGCAATTCTTGCCAATTGCATCAAATGCAACTCTTGAAAGATGTCATGTACAACTCCTTGCCATGATCACCTCCATGCCTCAAGGTGCTAGATCCTATCTAGGTCATCTTATTAAGTCTGACCCAAAGCCAACACGATGAATATGCACCCTGCTAGGGCAGACCCACATATCCATCCTTCACGCTTCCACGAGATAGACGGTGTACCACGCTAGGGCGTGCCCACACTTGGTTGATCAAGCTTTTCACATGTGTTTCATTTGGAAGGCATCTAAAACTTTAATATTTAATGAGAGATTTGGTTTTTATAGGTACATATACATATCCAATCACCACAATATAGTAAGTATCATATACATGCTATATCCCACAGAAAACATGTGAAACGATAAAAGCAATGATTATGGCCATCCTAATGTGATTCCTCGAGCCAAGAGGAATCACGGTCATCTAGGTCCACATCATATGCAACATGTATAAGATGAACTCTGTGATTTGCCTTTTTGGGTTTGATCAACTCATCTCCATGATTGATCTGCTCGCCATCAGATTAGTCGGTTGGGTGCCACCAGCCGATCGACTGGCGCCTCCAGCCAATCCGTTCACTGGTCATTGTGCATCTCCTCAGGCCGCCATCTGCTCATCTCGCTCCTCGAACCAGTCATCAAGATGTCCGTTGTTCTTTGACATAACAGGAAATAAAATTATATCCTATTTTACATTTGAAAAAAAAAACCCCAAGTTACATTCAGGGAGAGTAAAGATAGTAAAGAAATCTCGAGTTATCTCAAGTTACATCAGGAATAGGAGATAGGGAATCGGTGTGTAGACTGAGATGCAAGCAACCACATTCAACCAAGCACATATACATAGAGTTTATTGGCCATAACCATGTTGTACATCTACCATAAAACTCGTTTAAGGGTGACGCGTATCGAGGCATTCATATTACATATCATATATGTGTATAGGGATTTGTGGATTTAGGATTGGACATGCATAAAACCAATTTTATTCGCATCGTATGCAATAAATAAAGGTGACAAACCAAAATCGATCACATCGATAATCCTAAAGTATAGAGAAGTTGACGTAGCTCTGATACCACTATAGGGTTTTAAGGGAGATAGAGAAGGCAGTGGAAAAAAAATTCTTCTCCCAAACCCAGAATAAAGGAATCACATCAACGTCTATACAATAGGAAGGATGGTTTGTGGAGGCATACCTTCTCCCAAGGCTTGCTCGGCGATGATACTTCACAACTTGCATGGTCTTCACATCCAGTCTTGGACGGTGTCTGTGCAGCTCCTGGTCTCACCGGGACTGTCGGGATTGACAGTTGTCCTCCGAGCGGCAGAAATCTCCCCCCTCTGTAGTCGTCTACACAGACTGCATGGAACTCCGATGTCCTTGTCCCACAAGGAATCGGAAGGAGTCACACCCTCCCATCGGCGTAATAGTCACCGACACACTCTCCTTCCACCAGTCGCTATTCTACAGTTGTCTTTCCCTTATTGTGCCTCCCTTATCGGGTAGCACTTGCTCGGGCTCTCTCAGTTACTAAAACCAGAGAGAACGACAACTTTGCAGAGTAACTAGTGCACTGAGTTGTACTTTGAGAAGCCCCCAATACCTCTATATATAGGAGGGTCATGGGACAGGGTTCTCTACCCCAGACAATGTGGGATTAAAGTAGGAGAAAAGGGTTCAATATTTTCTACAAAACAACAAACTGTGCCAGCTGAACCGATCGTTTCAACACTAAAACGATCGTTTGGTGACCTCAACCGATCAGTTCACACCTGAAACGATCGTTTGGTACACCTGAGCCGATCGGTCCATCACATGAGCCGATCGGTTCATGGTCCTAGTCCAACTCAAATTGAATTTCATATTTGTTTCTGATTAATCAAATATTAATCCTTATCCAAATCAAATTTGTACAAGTGAAACAAATTGTATTTGCAAAATCGACTTTCCAAACGATCTCCGTTGGTCACATGAGCTGACCGGTTGAACAATTGAGCCAATCGTCTCATTGATACATGAGTCGATCGTATCACCAGATGAGCTGATCGGTTCACCAACCTGAGCTGATCGGTTCATCTCAGGAGCCAATCGGTTGGAAGTGTAGACTGTGCAAAATCAGTCAATTGTGATTTCAATCAATCTAATACTCTAATCAATTGGTCCAACACCTTGAACACTATGATTTCGAGCTATCAATCAACTGAGTGTTTAATTAAACTATTAAACTCCTTTAGTAATCAATCTAAACATCATTTGTGAAAAAAAACTCCTCTTCCAGGTTAAATCCTATGTGTGTGACCCTAAAGGTCCATTTCACATCGGCAGTGAAAGTCCATAACACTTATGACTTCACAAGCAAAGAGCGGTGCCTAGTCACACATCAGTGCTACCCAAGTGAAATAGAAAGTTGGAGAACAACTTTCAATCCTACAATATGTGAATGGTGTTACAACGAATGTATAATTCCTTTGTCACTAATGTCCTGAATGAACTCAAGGCATGGTACAGTCATCCTTTCAACATTCATGCATTTATTTGATCTTAGAGCAGACTAGGTGAGATGTGTGTGACATCAATATCACATATTGATTCACACATGAATGTGCATGCCTTTCTCAATCCTACTCATCAAGTGGCCATGAACATTAAACTCCCTTAGGAGGGACAAATCCGATATCTATCACTCACCCCTCAAAAGTGCCATGTGTCAAAGTCACCCGATCATCACCTTTATAACAACCCATGTTTCAGGATTGCGTTTGATGATGTAAAAGTGTACCCAACGACATGTGTTGATTGTAGTGATTTCAGGTCGAAGAATCACATTCACCACCATCACTGTGAGAGCTGACTGTGACTACCAAATCATGGTTCCATGTGTCACTATCACGGTGGGTCTGTCTGGTACACTTGTTCTCTAACAAGTACCTATGTGCTTGGTTTTTTTTATGGAAGTCAGGAGACTATTTATTCATCTTGCCCTCCTCTTGCAAGCCAATAGGGGAAGGTGTTACAAACTGACAGGTTTTCAGGAATAATAAACTTGGTAATACTGTTACCATTACAAGACTCTTCAACAAGGATGGCTGAGAGCCAATCCGGTGGCCTTACATAAGTAAAGCAACTCATGGTTTGTTTTTTATGGTTTTTGGCCATGAAGTTGGCCAATCTGTTGCAACATCTTGGTGCATAGATAACCTCCCACTGTGTGTGCGTGAGTAATCTTTGCTGGATTTGCTCGAGCATGACAACAAAGCGGGGATTTTCCTTAGCATCGGAATGTATCATTTCTGTGAGCACCTTACAATCAGTCTCGACACAGACCTTCTCTATTCCGGATCGGAAAGCAATCTCCAGAGCTATGTCTACCACAACAAGCTCAACATGCAAGGATGAATTAGAGTGGATCTTCCTCATGTGTGCACCGACCCAACCACCCTCGTAGTCCCGTCTGACAATAGCTATTGCAGATTTCTGCTTGTCCCAAGCCGTATCCGTGTTGATCTTGACTATCCCATTTCAGGGTCTGCTCCAAGGACGTTCTGATAGACTTTGCCTTGGACAGGGACTATTCAGAACTCCATGGCCCATCAAGGATAGATCGCGCTAAATTCTCTGCACCAGAAGGCAAACCGGGAGATGTTGGTTCTCGAATATGGATGAATTCCTCACTTTCCAGAGGTGCCACACAACTATTATGAAAGTTGGTACTTGCTGCTCACTCTGTTTCAGATGGGTGGTGATCCAGCTGCGCTGGTTCATCTAGAAGAAGTTGGGTGGAAGGCGGTCATTGTAAAGATGTGTCCAGACCTCCCTGGATAACTGGCAGTCTCGTAGAGCGTGAATTAAGGTCTCCTCATCAGTTTTGCACCGTTCACACATGCTTCTTGTTGTAAGATTGCATTGTACCCTTATTTTGTTGGTAAGCAACGCCTCATGGGAGGTGATCCAAGCAAAATACTTGACTTTGGAAGCCACTTGGGTCTTCCAGATTGCATTCCATTCTCCTTCAACGTGGATGTTACGCTGGCTGCGCATGAGGTTATAAGCAGATTTTACAGAGAATTGTCCATTGTGCGTGGCAGTCCACACGCGCAGGTTATCCTTGTTGGTGTTTCTAACTTCAGGATCTGAGCCACTTCCGTCTTTGGGAGCCAATGGTTCAAGAACTCAGTGTCCCATCCTCCTGTATCCAGGACGACGCTAGCAACTGAGAGATCTGCCAACACTTCAGGTATCGGATGCAAAGCTTTGGATTTGAGAGTGATCTCGACTCCCACCCAAGTATCCTCCCAGAAGTTGATGGTGTTTCCGTTGCATATTGTTAGGTAGGAATTATCATCTATAAATGCCTTTCATTTCAATATGGCATGTGCTTGGTTTGATATCACCATATCATGACTAATGAGATTATGTCATCAACCAACACACAATCTAGTCTTTAGTGTTATTGATGTCTATGGTTATTTCCACAATAACAAGTGACTAGGGACTAAATAAGAATGTATACTCTTAACATTCGTATGATCTCATGGTTTAGGTCCTTAACCTAAAAGCATATGTCATTGAGTAAAAACAATTCTTTAGACATCTATCATGTTACATTATCATCTTAGAAACAGTTAAAACATATAGATCGGAAATTGCCTTTATTATAATTAAAATCATTTACAAAGTATCCCATTACAATCATCACATGACTTGCTCTATGGGCATACATACCAACAAAGACAACTGTGAGCCCACCCGCAAGCAGACCTGGGTGAGTCAAATAAATGGTTGACTCCGGGCTACTAGGGCTCAGAGAGGAAACTGATGGCACTGGGGCCTCCGCCTCGATGGGCCGAACTCGTCGATGGCTTGGATTGCACAACTACTTGGCCGGAGTAGGGAGAACGTAGAGCATTTCTCCGGCAAGGTACAGAGAGAAATACAAAGGGGAAAGAAGGGGCTAGCAGGGGAATTGGGGTAGGGGAGAGGATCTAAGAATCCATCTGAAACTCACGGAGCCAACCCTATCCTCGCAGGGGTGTCTACCCCTTTATATCAGTTGGAACCAAAGAGGATTGGCCGACTGCTGTCTGAAAAAAGGGAAAACTTCTAGGGTCCTCCATACTAGGCAAAACCTAGGGTAGATCCACTCGACAACTCCTCATGAATCTATTAGGAGTATTTCTAGATGTTGCCATGAGCAGGAGAGAGAGGAAAATCGGGGGAGAGGAAGGAGCCAAATTGTTCCTGGTTTCCTTTTTGGTCTGGGGTAGAGGACAACCCTGATGGCGTCATATCTTGATCCAATGGCCACTGGACCACACGACGAAAAATAAAGGAGCCGAAAATAGTTTCTAGAATCCAATTAAATCGTGACATATAATGTATTTCCTCTTATCCTTCTCACTATAGGAAAACTTGCTAAATCCATATCTCCTTATCATTAATTCTAACTGGTCCCAAATTTTAGAGGAAGGTTGCTAATGCTTACATCTCAGTTTGGGAAATATTTGGTGGCAAAATACGAAAGTTAAATACTCGTTTCTTGACCATTAAGCAAAAATGCTTATTTGATTCATTTAAGTCACATAATTATATATTTTTCATCCAAACTAGGCAGCAACCCTATTAGTTGTATCTTTTCTTTAAGTAAAATATTTGAACCGAATTTGATTCATTTTTAACACCTCTTTTCTAGAAAATTCCACACTATTCCCATTTAGTCATGTAAATTAACTTTAATGCATTAATTGATTACATATTGTGGAAAGAATTTTACATTGAGAACTCTGGAGACAAAATTCCAGATAATACCTTATTACTCACTTAGACGTTATTATCTTTATATTTTTATGCCTTTTTTAACAATGTCCAAGGAAGAGAGAAAAAAAATTGATTAAGTGCACTTTCTCTTTATATGGAGACTATCAAAAGGAAAATAGTAAAAGGTTTCTATCCAAGAAGTATATTTCAAAATTATATTTTTCGAATTCCAAATATTTCCTCTTGCCCTTTCATTTCTTTTAAATGATTTCAAGGATAGGAGAGAGAGAAAGGAAGTCAATATTTGTGTATTTGAACATATGAAAGAGAAAACATATTTTGGGCCTCATTTTGCTCTTTTTACTTTATCATCTTTTAAAATTTTCATTTTATGGTCTTTTTGCAATAAGGACCACAAATAAATCTATTTAACAAAAGCACATTTTAAGTTTTAAATTACTCTTGAAATTTTGGGATGTTACAATTCTATCCACCTTAAATAAATTTCGTCCTCAAAATTCCCCTTAGGATACTACCCACCTTAGGGTTCTTCTTACCTCTTAACTAAATTTCATAGTTTTACACACAAAATCTAGGTTCTTGGTATTATATTGACTTCAACTCACCTATCTATGTCAAATTATCTACACTAGTATGCATGTTTGGTTTTACTACGTATATGAGTAAGTTTAGGTGACTATATGTCTCAAACTTTTAATGCCAACTCATAATTTCTAGTCTCCTTTGGATACATGTCGGCCACTCATGTATGTAGAGGAGACAATTTTATCACACCTATCTTATCACCTTCATCATATACATGTCCCATACCACATGCACTTGAAAGGACAAGACAACCATGATCCTTGCACATAATATTCTCTCTACAAAATCCCACAAGCCTATGTCCCATACCAAAAACACATGGGAAGAAGAGAGAGATGATACGTACAATTTTAGAGTTAATATAAAAATCCAAAACATCTAGGCACATAACCCTAATCATTATCTAAATTTATGTCTCTTAACTTAGACTTCTACTTTGATTTCTAATATCTCTCTATACCTGGGGTTAGAACATATGAATCATACCTTGCCTAGTGGCCATTTACCAAATTGCTCTGATACCATAATGTAACACCCCACTTTTCATCACATGTATAAATCACCGAGCAGAAGCACTGTACTCAAGGGGGTGTCATAAACATGATATTCATTTGTAATTTGAATAAACGAAACACTGTGCATTATGTAAATCTGATTCATACATAGCTATTTGGTAAAAGGAATCTACATCAAATACACTTACTCTACTTTGGTAGCAAGGCCATACATGATGTAATGTTGTCTAAATTTTGGATCATCTTGGTAAATGGCACCCCACTAGGTCTTTTCTTCTTGAAGATTCCTTGAGCTATCCCTTGCACTTCTTGCTCCTAAGATTTCTCCTTATCTGGGGGCATCACGCCCCCAGCCATGCATAAAACCAATGGTAAGTGGAATTGAATATATTATAACATAAAGAAAACATGTAAACTGAAAACAGACTTTGAACATTAAACATTAAACATTAAACATTAAACATTAAACATTTAAAAGACATACAATTACTTTTTAAATTCTCTTTTATCTTGACCTATATAAGGATCCCCGGGTTGCACATAAGTGCCTCTTCTATTATGCACCAAAGTGCCTCTTGGTTTGCACCGAAGTACCTCTTCTCTTATGCACCAAAGTGCCTCTTGGGTTACATCGAAGTGCCTCTTCTCTTATGCACCAAAGTGCCTCTTAAATTATGCTCCGAGGAGCCTCTTAATGAGGACCTTATATAAGCTATATTTTACATTATCTTTCTCTTGAAAACTCTTGCTTTGCTCTTAAAACTTAACTTTAACTTTACTCTTAATATTCATGAAGATGATACCTTAATATAAACACTAAAACATTACATTCCATTCATCACAAGTTCATTGACTTTAAGCAATTAAAATAGATAGCACATTCAAAACATTCATTGCAGACATACATACATAAAATCAACCATTAACTATATTCGATTAGCATGGACCACTTACCTTGCACTTAGAGGAGATCTGATCTTCCATCTTAGGATCAGTTAACCCTAATCACATCATTGGGGTTTGAAAACCCTAATCACCCTGTTCATAAGATTCAATATATCAAATTGAATTCCATTTTTCACCTAAAACCCTAATTTTTAATAACATAAGAATCCTTAATCTCCAATTTGGTTCAAGATTCTATTTTTATTCAAAAAGGTCAGACTTTGACTATTAGGATCATTTAATCAAGTAATGAAATTAAATTCATGAATCCAGGGTTTTGATGGATTAGATAATATAAGTAAGCACCTTTATGCACTTTTGAAATAATAAGCATTATCAAGTGTCAATTGTATTTTATTTGTGTTCCTCTCATTTTCCTGATCAATTTTCATATAAAACTTATTTTAATCTGACCATCCTAGCAATTTCTACAAATTTTGCAAGATAAACATACATTAGCCAATAGGAAAAGGCCATGTCAGAAAAAAGGAAGATTGTACCTTATTTTCTGTGTGGTCCCCCTGGCCAATAGCCTGTGGCCTTCTCAGTGCCGCATACCAAGTTGGCAGGCACTCAAGGAGGGTGGAGATGACTCGCGTGCCCTTTTCTCTGACGATTAGGCATTTATGGATGTAGGGGTTGTATCATCTTTTGGCAAGCAATCATCTTCAATCCCAGACAACTGTGAGCCCGCACGCATGAAGACATGGGTGAGTCAACTAAACGGTTGACTCCGGGCTACCAGGGCTCAGAGAGGAAACTGATGGCACCGGGGCCTCCGCCTCGATGGGACAAACTCGTCGACGGCTTGGATTGCACAACTACTTGGCCGGAGTAGGGAGAACGTAGACCAGAAAGGTACAGAGAGAAATATAGAGGGGAAAGAAGGGGCTAGCAGGGGAATTGGGGTAGGGGAGAGGATCTGAGAATCCATTCAAAACTCACAGAGCCAACCCTATCCTCTTAGGGGCGTCTACCCCTTTATATCAGTCGGACCCAAAGAGGGTTGGCCAACGGTTGTCTGCAAAAAGGGAAAACCTCTAGGGTCCTCCACACTAGGCAAAACCTATGGTAGATCCACTCGGAAACTCCTCACGAATCTATTGGGAGTATTTCTAGATGTTTCCATGAGTAGGAGAGAGAGGAAAATCGGGGGAGAGGAAGGAGCCAAACTGTTCCTGGTTTCCTTTTCAGTCTAGGGTAGAGGACGACCCTGATGGCATCGGATCTTGATCCAATGACAACTGGGTCACACGACAAAAAATAAAGGAGCTGAAAATAGTTTCCAGAATCCAATTAAATCGTGACATATAATGTATTTCCTCTTATCCTTCTCACTATAGGAAAACTTGCTAAATCCGTATCTCCTTATCCTTAATTCTGATTGGTCCCAAATTTTAGAGGAAGGTTTCTAATGCTTACATCTCGGTTTGGGAAATATTTTGTGGTAAAATACGAAAGTTAAATACTCATTTCTTGACCATTAAGCAAAAGGCTTATTTGATTCATTTAAGTCACATAATTAATATATTTTTCATCCAAACTGGACAAGCAACCCTATTAGTTGTATCCTTTCTTTAAGTAAAATTATTGAACCAAATTTGATTCATTTTAACACCTTTTTTCTAGAAAATTCCACACTATTCCCATTTAGTCATGTAAATTAACTTTAATGCATTAATTGATTACATATTGTGGAAAGAATTTTACATTGTGAACTCTGGAGACAAAATTCCAGATAATACCTTATTACTCACTTAGAAGTTATTATCTTTATATTTTTATGCCTTTTTGAACAATGTCCAAGAAAGAGAGAAAAAAAGAGATTAATTGCACTTTCTCTTTATATGGAGACTATCAAAAGGAAAATAGTAAAAGGTTTCTATCCAAGAAATATATTTCAAAATTATATTTTTCAAATTCCAAATATTTCCTCTTTCCCTTTCATTTCTTTTAAATTATTTCAAGGATAGGGGAGAGAGAAAGGAAGTCAATATTTGTGTATTTGAACATATGAAAGAGAAAACATATTTTGGGCCTCATTTTGCTCTTTTTACTTTATCATCTTTTAAAATTTTTGTTTTATGGTCTTTTTGCAATAAGGACCTCAAATATATCTATTTAACAAAAGCACATTTTAAGTTTTAAATTACTCTTGAATTTTGGGATGTTACACATGTACTCTAGGCAAGCAAATTAGAATTTCTTTCAAATCTAAAGATTTTCTTAGTATGACTATATCATTAGAACTTATTCACAACGATTTATTTGGTATCATGAGGACTCAATCTATTAGTGGTAAAAAGTATTGCTCTCTTATTGTGGATTATTATATTAGATATACTTGGGTGCATTTTCTTTCAATTAAAGATGATACTGTTAGAATATTCATTCAATTTTGCTCTAAGATTGAAAATCAACTACAAAACAAAATATGCACCATTAGGGGTGATCATGGGGGAGAGTTTGAAAATCATATCTTTGAATAATTGTGTACATCTCAAGGGTATACACATATTTTTTTAGCTCCACGCACCCCACAACAAAATGGGATAGTTGAGAGGAAAAACTAGTCCTTACAAGAAATGGCTAGAACAATGTTACTTGAACATAACATACCTAAAACCTTTTGGGATGAAGTAGTAAATACATCATGCTATGTCTTAAAGCGTGTTTCAGTTCACTCTCAGCTTAAGAAAACTCCTTATGAACTCATCTTTAATAAGAAACCTACAGTTGACTACTCTCATACTTTTGGTACACTTTGCTATATCTTGAACACAAGATGATAGAGATAAAGTTAACCCTAAGTTACAAAAAGGATTTTTGTAACGACCCCGCCTCCCAGTAACCCCCAATTAAGGGAGACCCGAAGGTTAGAGCTGTTATCTAATTAACAGGATCAAAGGTTCGACAAATAATCAGTAATAATTAATAAACTTTACCAACATTAGAGTTTCAAGGCCCATTAAAGAATTATTCATGCACATTAAACTCGAAATTAAACTAATTATATGCAAATTCATCCTTTTCCAATCTTAATGATCCATTTTATCATTAACAGGCTAACATCAACTTTAAGCATCTATTAAACCCTACTAATCACATTAAACATATCAAAATAGGGTTCTTTAAATATTAATACATTTAAAGTTGACATCTTCCATCACTTTTTGAATTGTACTAGGAATCAGTCTTCAATAATATTTTTAATGGATTCCTCTCGTTTTTCTGAGTAACTTTCATATTTTATGCGTTCCAAACCGAGCCACGGATAATTAGCTATGAATTTAGCAAAAATACCTATTTTGGACCAATCCGGGAGCGCCACGTAGCCATCTCCATGCAACGTTGGATTGTTTGGGAAACATAATGAAATGACGATGTTGCCCCGGGTTAAGTCAGCTGGCCCTTCATACTCCTGGAGGGTATAACTGTCCATCGCCCCCTTCTTCAACCTAGCGCGCGCCCTAGCGCTGCTGCGGTTGCAGAAGATCGGGGAGGGTCTTCTCCGCCTCCCTACGGCTGGAGCTTGCTGCCCAGACCTTGCTCTGACTCCGCAGCACCCCTGCGCATGCGGGGAGACTCCAGGTTGCAGTCAACATGCCCGGTCTGAGGGGAGCCAAGCCCCCGTTTGCTGCAGGTTTGCGAGCTTTCAGAAGCTGCTGTGCGAAGACAGGAGTACAGGAAAATATATCTGACTCTTCCTGGGTTGTCGTGGGAACTTAGTGTTTCCCTCGAGCCCCATCGCAGCTCCCATGTTGTCCTAGAGATAGTATTACCTCTCACCGTTAGGGTTTACATGAAGAGGGAGATGGGAGAGAGATAAGGAACTTGGGGATTCTCTTTGAGTTCGAACCAGGGGTCTACCCCTTTTATAGGGGAGGATATCCTCGCCCTAAGATGCCTATCTAAGAGGAAACAAGTCCCCTCCTAATAGGAATCACATTCCTTCAAGGAGAAGCATTCTTCTCTCTCCTCATAACCCCTTTGATATCCTTTATTTCTTGGATATTTAGGAATACAAAATTTCCTTCTCATTATTCTCTTTGCTTTTTAATCCATTAACCATGAGATTATATTTTCCTTTAAGTAGAAAATACCTCTCCTTTTGCAAAGCTACAAAAACCATTAATATTATATCATATTATGATCTTATTTTCTTTTATAGGTATTTTCTCTTTCTTCTATCTCCATTGGGACTCCTTGGATCCCAAGAAACTCTAATAATTCGAAATTTCTTTTTAAGGAATACTCCTTATCCTTAAATGCATCAATATGCATTATTTCACATTATTTCTCATTATCTTGTTTATTTCTTATTAAAATAGTTCTTTTTGAGGATTTCTCATTATTTCCCTTTTATTTTCCTCATTGATATTCCTTTTATCATAAGCAATCCTTGGGATACGAAATTCCACCAAGGATCACTTAATTATACCTCTTTTTACTTATTTTCCACATTTCATCAATATTTTCAATATCTTTCTTAATAAAGAAAAAACTATATTAATCTTTTCTTTTCTTATTTCTTTTCTTTGAAACTTTGGACTCCTTGGTACCCAAGGAACCCAAGAGGCACAAAATCCCTCCTAGGATTTGCCTTCTAGAGGTTTCTACCTCTTTCTTTTCTCAAATTCTCAGTTATTCATTAATTAATTGAATATCCTTGTTATTGGGCCCAATAGCCAATAAAGCCCGCAAATAAATCAACAAGGCTATTTTAAACGAAAATCATGCATCCATTCATTATTTGTTAATTTATCTTTCATATGAGAAATTATATTTCTCAGCAAATGAACCCAAAATTGGGGTTGTAACATCCTTCCCCTCTTATGAGAATTTTGCTTTCAAAATTCCATCAAGCAAGCAAACAAACAGGATAATCCATTCTTATGTCCATCAGGGCTACCCTGTGGCTTTAACCTATCCATGGTGTTTTCCAAGAACCTTCATCATCTCATATTCTTCCATCAGAGTTCTTTCTTACCTTGGTATATCATACCCTTATAGGTGACTCAGGACATTTCAGCCTCTCAAAAGCTGAATAGGTTCAGGGCTCAACACATGGCTTGGGTACCTCACATAGTGCTCTAGATCAGAATCACATTACACATCTTGTTATCCTGAGGGGCAAGGTTAAACACAACCATCTCCACCAATCCATCTCAAATGGACCCATATATCGGGGATTCAGCTCTCTCAGCTGTAGCTTAGAGGGGTCGGATTTTCACATTATATTCCTCCACAGTGAACTGCATGTCAGTCTGCTTTGCATCAGCTCGTGACTCATGTCACCACTGGGTTCTCTCTCAGCCATTGCACGATCAAAGCAACTTCATCTGCACACACATGGGGTTCTTTTCTGACCTTCGCGAGGCCTCCTTCACCAACATCATCATAATGAAGTGGTGACCGACACAACCTCCCTATAGAACTTCTTGCATCCCGATAAAGGCTATGGTGGTTAACATTACATCTTAAGAACTGTCTCCATGTATCACCCTAAATGAGCACGCATGCTCTCTTCAGACCCTCTAGTCCGGATCATACTGTCCATTAGTATGGGGTGAGAAACTGTACAAACACTGATCTCTTCATGTATCTACTTCCACCTCATGGAAGTGATCCTTTGGGTCACATCAAAACTTTTGAATTCGCATCATGGTGTAGTTGAACCATCTCTTTTCATATGTAGTTCAACCAGATTTGTCCCTTGACAGAACTCTTCCTTTCTCATGTCATCTAGGTAAGGCGATCTACCATAACCCATATTGTATCTTGACCTTCTTGGTCTAGGAGAAACTCACAACCTCCATAATGATGAACTCCCATTCCTTCTCAGGAACTCTTTATACTTTATATCCATGCACTGGGTTAATGGTGTTCGTCCTTCACCTCCTGGCTTGCATGGCCACATGCTACATGCAACCTTGCAGAAAGCTACCATCACTTACTATTTTGTAGTATCAAGGTGTATCATGATCTTAAAACCATGATCTCCTGTATGTCATGATTCCTCGAGATTGATACCTCAGGAACCCTAAACTACTTTCATCAGGGTTTTATTACCTCCCTATCCAAAGAAGAGTATCTGAGGTGCTATCCTTTCACTACCTCAAGGACTAAACTGGCTAACCAAACGACCATTAATTTGTTCAACATATCAAAATACATCTCCTTTCCAAACTTAGGGTTAGCCAAACAACCTCCACTTCTTGTAGTTCCAGCTAAACTAGGCAGTTATACCTCAACCAGAGTATTTATCACTACTTCACATTCTTAGGTATAAGGTAAAGTGACGATATACATCTCCATGTATTATACTTATCATCTCATCTCAAACTCTAAGTTGGTCTCCATCAAGAAACTCTGAGCTCATCCTCATGGTGATTCAACTCAACTTTGCATGACTTGCAATCTCTACACAGCTCGTGATAAAACATCCTTACAAGATGATTTCCTTAATACTCTTAAGGTTAGTAAACCATCCATGTATTATTCTCTCCACAAAGGTAAGTTATCATCTCTATCCTCATACCTTGTAGCAACGTTCCAACTTACATCATCTTTATCCTTGGTGTAAGGCATGCGTACTGTCCTATCTCTCACTCCCATAACAAGAAGAAATAAGCATATGGCTGCAGTCCAAATACAGAGTTCTTCCTATTCCAAGAGTAGATATGGTACAGCCCACCTTGCCCGTACACTTTCAGATCCAAGTTGAAATGTGCAGCTTATGTCTCTATATCACAAACATCATGATATCCACACTACTTCCAGGGAAGACTAGTCTCGGACTTACTTGGTCCAAGCATAATCCTAGGTCATCTCCTCTAGGTCTATAGGGTACCGGTACTTTTGGTGTCATCCCTCTTCCCTTATGCATCCAGAGAGTGCCCTACACATCTGCCTTTTGGGTCCCATGAGTTCATGAAGGTGATCAATCTCCTAACCCATGGCCCTTAGACAATGATAGCTGTTACCTCCCGACCCTATGGTCATGTGCAACTAGGGAATTAGGCAACTCCTTCTTCCATCGGTCTTATCCCTACCTGACCCTTGGATAGACTTAGGATTCTAACATAGTACATGTTCAACTTAGAACCTTACCCAATCCTTCATCATCTCTCTCTGCATTCATGACTGACTTTCATCCTTTCTCAGGGATCATGGCGACCTGCCTACCTTGGTCAGGCCCCATATTGGTTACCTTCATGGTAACACATCCATATGCACCTAGAGATGGTTATCTATGGGTTTACTGGTTCGTTCTTGTACCATGTACTTTTCACTTAGCTTCTCAAGATCCCATGAACCCTCTTTAGGTTACCTCAAAACCAACAAAACTGGTATACACCCTACCAACGGGTCCTTCTCCCAGGATGGGAGGAAACTACACCTGGATAACAAAGGTCACAAGCATCCTTATGTTTAGGGTCTGCATCTACATGAGCTTGCTTAGCCCTGGCAAGCTACTAAGGCACAACCAGATACCTACAAAGCCAAGCTAGGTCACACCTACCCTCATACTCAACATCAAAACAACTTATTCGTGAGGGGTTCATCAAACATACCCTTACCTTAAGGGGTTTCCTTTACCTCTACACATTAAGAGTACCATGCTCGAAACTATAGAGACTCAAATCTCACCATGAGCATTGGATACACTGCTTCCCCTCTTAGGCCTAGGATCCCTAGATTATCCTTTGGGTATCCCACTGCATGCTCAAACTCTTAAAAATGAACCAAGCATATCCCATGTATGTCATGTACTTCCATGATCCTTTCATAAGAGCAACACCACAAGGTCGAGTCCCCCTCAAGGACAACCATCTAGGTATAAAGCCTCACAACTGGTTACTTAACCCTCCTCAGGGTTTAAGGTACTCTTTACCTCATCCAACATGTAGTCACTTATACCATGGGTACCAGAAGGTTCTTCAAGATATTATCAGCCTTCAGGGATCAAACATAAGGCAACTGCTATCATCCACTTAGGTCGCATCATCCTCAATTCCCCATTGAGCCTCATGTTTAAGCTTCCAACCCTTTTTGCTTGGTTACTACTTTCTCTTTCTCGAGCTAACTCGACTTCCATCCATACTACTCGAGGTCCTCTCTCTCTAAAGGCTCATGCTCACAAGCATACCCCTATGTGGGTGAAGCTGGTGTTCAACTCATGTTCGGCTCTAGATTATCCATATGCTTACCTCGTAAGCCATCCATTATGCCCTTCTGGCCAGGGTTTCAACCTACTACCGTACCACTGACGTACTCTGGGTGCAAGATATATCCTTCTTGCAACACCCCATAAGGTTTATATATGTTCTTCTCTAACCTCATCCATGAAGGAGCTATCCACCGCTCAGCCATGCACGACCCTCTCCAGGGTTGGGTCACCAAAGGAACTAGGTCATCTAACCTCTTATGGCCTCCCAAAGGCATGCCCAACCAAACACTAGGTCAACCATTACATCCAACTCATCATGTCATCTCTCTCTCGAACCTCCGCTTAGGGTTAGGGTTAACATCATCCGTAGAGGATGTGCTAGGTCTCTACTTCTAATGGAGGTCTCTACCTCCAAGACTAACTCTCTCTACACATCCTCCTGCCAAGGAGGTCTATCCTCAAGTCTCTCCTGAGGGCAATGACAACTCGTGTCATACGACCTAAGCAAGTATCTATTCTTTTACGCTTACTCTATTAAGCTTATGTCCATGACATCTTATTTACATGCTTTTTATTAATTTGGTGGAGGATTCCTTAATCCTTATCAATCCTACCCATACCTTGAGAGGGTGAGGAAAAGAGAGGAAAATCCTAATCCTTAAGGTCCTTAATAGAATTTGAGTTGAGAAGGGATGAACAAGATGAGAGAGTCCTAAAGGTATCTTATTTCGATTCATACCCTAAGACTTTGGCCAAGCAGTCACACAGATCCGGGAGTCCTCATATTCCGACTAGCGGTGTGGAGGAAAATATTTCCAGCCCCCGGTCGTGATCCTTTTCTAGACACCTCTGTCTTTTGGATAATCCTCTAATAACTCCCTTGGGTTCTACAGAATTTGTAAAATTTATTAATTATTAAAGATTAGATGAGGAACCTATGCTCTGATACCAATTATAACGACCCCGCCTCCCAGTAACCCCAATTAAGGGAGACCCAAAGGTCAGAGCCGTTATCTAATTAACAGGATCAAAGGTTCGACAAATAATCAGTAATAATTAATAAACTTTACCAACATTAGAGTTTCAAGGCCCATTAAAGAATTATTCATGCACATTAAACTCGAAATTAAACTAATTACATGCAAATTCATCCTTTTCCAATCTTAATGATCCTTTTTATCATTAACAGGCTAACATCAACTTTAAGCATCTATTAAACCCTACTAATCACATTAAACATATCAAAATAGGGTTCTTTAAATATTAATACATTTAAAGTTGACATCTTCCATTACTTTTTGAATTGTACTAGGAATCAGTCTTCAATTATATTTTTAATAGATTCTTCTCATTTTTTTGAGTAACTTTCATATTTTATGCGTTCCAAACCGAGCCACGGATAATTAGCTATGAATTTAGCAAAAATACCTATTTTGGACCAATCCGGGAGCGCCACGTAGCCATCTCCATGCAACGTTGGATTGTTTGGGAAACATAATGAAATGACGATGTTGCCCCGGGTTAAGTCAGCCGGCCCTTCATACTCCTGGAGGGTATAACTATCCATCGCCCCCCCTTCTTCAACCTAGCGTGCGCCCTAGTGCTGCTGCGGTTGCAGAAGATCGGGGAGGGTCTTCTCCGCCTCCCTACGGCTGGAGCTTGCTGCCCAGACCTTGCTCTGACTCCGCAGCACCCCTACGCATGCGGGGAGACTCCAGGTTGCAGTCAACATGCCCGATCTGAGGGGAGCCAAGCCCCCGTTTGCTGTAGGTTTGTGAGCTTTCAGAAGCTGCTGTGCGAAGACAGGATTACAGGAAAATATATCCGACTCTTCCTGGGTTGTCGTGGGAACTTCGTGTTTCCCTCAAGCCCCATCGCAGCTCCCATGTTATCCTAGAGATAGTATTACCTCTCACCGTTAGGGTTTACATGAAGAGGGAGATGGGAGAGAGAGAAGGAACTTGGGGATTCTCTTTGAGTTCGAACCAGGGGTCTACCCCTTTTATAGGGGAGGATATCCTCGCCCTAAGATGCCTATCTAAGAGGAAACAAGTCCCCTCCTAATAGGAATCACATTCCTTCAAGGAGAAGTATTCTTCTCTCTCCTCATAACCCCTTTGATATCCTTTATTTCTTGGATATTTAGGAATACGAAAATTCCTTCTCATTATTCTCTTTGCTTTTTAATCCATTAACCACGAGATTATATTTTCCTTTAAGTAGAAAATACCTCTCCTTTTGCAAAGCTACAAAAACCATTAATATTATATCATATTATGATCTTATTTTCTTTATAGGTATTTTCTCTTTCTTCTTTCTCCATTGGGACTCCTTGGATCCCAAGAAACTCTAATAATTCGAAATTTCTTTTTAAGGAATACTCCTTATCCTTAAATGCATCAATATGCATTATTTCACATTATTTCTCATTATCTTGTTTATTTCTTATTAAAATAGTTCTTTTTGAGGATTTCTCATTATTTCCCTTTTATTTTCCTCATTGATATTTCTTTTATCATAAGCAATCCTTGGGATACGAAATTCCACCAAGGATCACTTAATTATACCTCTTTTTACTTATTTTCCACATTTCATCAATATTTTCAATATCTTTCTTAATAAAGAAAAACTATATTAATCTTTTCTTTTCTTATTTCTTTTCTTTGAAACTTTGGACTCATTGGTACCCAAGGAACCCAAGAGGCACAAAATCCCTCCTTGGATTTGCCTTCTAGAGGTTTCTACCTCTTTCTTTTCTCAAATTCTCAGTTATTCATTAATTAATTGAATATCCTTGTTATTGGGCCCAATAGCCAATAAAGCCCGCAAATAAATCAACAAGGCTATTTTAAACGAAAATCATGCATCCATTCATTATTTGTTAATTTATCTTTCATATGAGAAATTATATTTCTCAGCAAATGAACCCAAAATTGTGGTTGTAACAATTTTTCTTAGGATATTCAACATCTAGTAAGACATTTAGGATTTATAAATCTATTTCTAAGAAAGTTGAGGAATTAATTCATATAACATTTCATGAAATCACACAATAACGTACTAAAAATGAAATTGGAAATGAAAACTTGAATGACATCACACACCTAATTGAGGACTTAACTGTATCAACAAAATATGATAAAATTATGAAATGAACAAAATAAGGATCAAAATAATGAGTCATCAACCTACTCCTAGAATAATCAAAGATCATCCTCAAGACTTAATCATAGGAAATGCTTTTGATAAAGTAAAAACCCATTCATCATTTAGAGATGTTGCAAACATGACCTGTGTATCTATTTTTGAACCTAAAAAGATAAATGAAGCTATAAAATATGATTATTGAATAATTGTTGTGCAAGAAGAGCTAAACCAATTCAGTAAGAATAATGTATGGGGTTTAGTTCCAAGACCTCAAGAAAAACCATCATTGGGACTAAGTGGGTTTTTCAAAATAAACTTAATGAAGTCGGGGAAGTGGATATAAACAATGCTAGGTTAGTTTCTCAAGGGTACAATCAACAAGGAGGGATAGACTTTGATGAGACTTATTCACCTATAGCTAGACTTGAGGCCATTCGTATGTTATTAGCTATAGTTGCCCATAAAGACATCAAACTTTTCCAAATGGATGTAAAAAGTGCTTTCTTAAATGGAATTATAGAAGAATTTTATGTTGCCCAACCACCTGGTTTTGAAATTCTGAACATGCTTGATCATGTATATAAACTTAAGAAAGCTCGTAATGGTCTAAAACAAGCACCCCAAAATTCGCATGAAAGACTTAAGAACTATACTTTTGATAATGCTTCTCTATTGGAAAGTCGAGTTCCACATTATTTTCAAATCATATGAGTCAAATTTTCTAGTTGTTTAAATATATGTTAATGACATCATCTTTGGTGCTTCAAATGATTCCTTATGTACTCAATTCAATGACATCATACAAAAAGAATTTGTAATGAGTCTCATGGGAGAGTTGATGTTTTTCCTTTGTTTTTAAATAAAATAAATGTCCGCTGGATTTTTTTCTAAGCCAAGAGAAATATACTAAGGAACTCTTAAAACATTTTAACATGGAAAATTGCAAACATGCTACCATTCCTATGGTTACTTCCGCTAAAATTGACAAGGATGAAATGGTGAACCCATTGATGATACCTTATATAGAGTCATGATTGGTAGCTTACTATACTTGACTGCCAGATATTATGTTTGTCGTTGGACTTTGCGTTAGATTTCAATCTAATCATATGCATTCTCATTTTCAAGTCGACAAAAGAATTTTGAGATATCTTGCCGACATTATAAATTTTGGATTGTTGTATCCCAAGGGCCAATCATTAGATTTGAAAGCTTATACCGATGCTGATTATGTTGGTTGTCATCTTGATTGAAAGAGCACAAGTGGTGGTTGTTTCTTTCTAGGAAGAGCCTTGGTTTTTTGGTTTAGTAAGACAAAATACGATTTCTTTATCTACCACCAAAGTTGAATACATGGTTGCGGCATCATGTTGTGCTCAAGTGCTTTATACACAACAAGTCTTGAATTAATATGATTTTGTATTTACTTCTACGCCAATTTTTGGTGATGATACTAGTGCAATAAACTTGGCTCAAAATCTCATTCTACACAGTCGTGCCAAGCACATTGAGATTAGACATCACTTTTTGAGAGATCATATTGCCAAGAATAACATCTCCCATTTTCATGTTGATACAGAGGAACAATTGGATGCTATTTTGACCAAACTACTTCCTTTGGATCAATTTTGATATATTAGAAGGAAGTTGTTACTTATTACTCCGCTGGAAGATATTTTCTTTGATATATTTGCTCAAGATTCTTGATTATATCAAACATTGTGGCTTTCATTGGACATTCTGGACTTATTTTGGTTTTTATACTTTGAAACATGGGTATTCTATTAAGGGGGAGTATCCCATTTAGGGGAAGTTATTTTAATATTTAGTTATCTATTTAAGACAACAAAGGGGGAGAAATAAATATTATGCAAAATATTTCCTTGAGTTTCACAATAGTTTCACGATTTTACTCTCTTGCCAAAAATAAAGTTGATGCTAAATTGCTTTATGATATGGATATCATGTTTCATATCTCTTTAAGCATACTAGCAGACATTTTTATGCCACTCAAAGATTTGTTATTCTCAAGTATGAAATTCATTTTTATAATATTTTACGTATATATTAGAAATGTTTGCCATCTTCAAAAGGGGGATCATTAGCTAAACTAGACATTAGTTTATGCTCTACTTTGATGAAGGCAAACATTTAATTCTTGTGGATCTAACTTGCTACTTAAGTGTTTCAGGGTTCAAGAGATCACACTAAGTGGCTACATGAAATTAACATATCAAAATGCTTGTATTTCATGTTTGTACAACTTGTAATATCTTGTACAAGTGTATAACATACAAGTACCTAGAAGTCATGTAAAATCAAGCGTTAGATTTTCTTTATCCACACAAAACCATGAGTTAGGATCCCCCTTAGAGTCTAGAGTCATTACCCTTCATTAGAAAACTCATTTGATGGGTTTTTCAAATATTTGCATACTTATTTTCAGTAACATTTTTGGTCGAGAAACTAGTCGACCGAGACATGCTCGGTCAAATACATTGTCGACTGAGAACCACTTCGGTCGAGGATTAGATCCCCGGAAGAAATATTACACATTTGTGCTCTAAGTCATTTTCGGTCAAAATTATTGTCGAGTGAGACAATTTTGGTCCAAGAATACATGATTGTTAGACCAAGTAGTTCGAACTGGTGACTAGCCATTTAGAGAGGTAGTTGAACATTTAACTCACACTCTGACAAACAAATTCTCGACCGAGACACGATCAGTCGACAAAATTCTTGACTGAGCTAGGTTCTGGACTGATATCTAGAAACGACTAAATTAGTCATTGTACCTAACATTAACTCATCTAAAACGGCTAATTCTCCACTAAGAACCCTCTATACACATTCCTAAGGTACCATAATCACTTGAAATCCACTTCTATAAATAGAAGTGACCTTAGGACACCAAAGATACACAAGCTACACTTGAGAAATCCTTCTAAAACAAGATGAATTACACTTTCCATCTACTTTTAAGCTCTAAGATGGTGTCATATAGCTACAATCTCCTAACCACCACCTAGAAATGCTCATCCTAAGTGGTTAGGAGGTATAACACTTGATATAGGATCAAAATGTTGTACTACATTGGTGTAATCTTCCTTCTTCCAATCTACTTCTCAAAGTTAATGTAAATCTTGCTCTTTGACTACTACAAGTATGGGAGGTTGTCTGAGGGAGCTTGCTCGAAGCTACTTCAAGGCGTGCAGGCTGCTCCTAGGTGATTGGAGCTACTTTAAGGTGTGAAGGCTTCTCCAAGGTGATTGACGCTACTTCAAGGAGGTGAAGGTTGCATCAAGGTGGTGGAGGTGGATTGTCACCCTCTCATTTGGTTCTATTCTGCGTCCTGGTAAAGAAGAGGTTGAGGTGAAGTGATTGTATTTTATTGTAATTCCTTGAAAGGTAATAAATTGATCACTTGCAAAATCCCAATTGGAGACAATTGGGTAGTGGTATGACATCCTTCAATTTGAAGGGTGGAACCACTCTAAATTACGAGTCTCTTCCCTATGTCCCTCTCCTTATTGCAATTTAAGTTTTAAATTAATTTTAAAATGATCAAAATCTCTATTCACCCCCTCTAGATCTTTCAGGCCTTGGGTATGGCAGTGAACAATACTATGTGATGATGTAATAAGTTTTATGTCCTCCACATTTTATATCTTCTGAAGTTTCGATCTATCTTATCTTTGTAGAACCTTTCTAAGGTTTGTATGTAACTTGATTGATGCTGTCAAAAGATATCCAATTGGCTCCAACTAATCAAGTGAAACCCTAATCATGTAGTTGTCCTGGCCATAGATTCATTCTAGTATCAGGACTTGTTGGATGGTAAAATGAGTATTCCTTAGGTAAACTGTAACATACTCAATTCCAAACATATAGGCTAATCCTCCATTATTCTAGACCCCTAATTGATTATGTGGATATCCAATCTCTCTTTCCCCATTTTTTAGTTGTCTACCTTTGAATATCTAAATTTTACTGCGTCAGCATAAATGAAACCATATTTTGATCTTCAAACCCTAGATTGACTCTTCAGAGATCCACAGATATGAAGTCATATGATTTTGATAGCTTAATACCTCATTTGGGACACCTAATAGAAATTATGATAATCTAGATTACTTGACCCTAGATTTGTGAGCTATGATACTTTTGGATATCAGATAGGACGAGAATCGAGTCTAGGTGAAGGTTTCACCATAATTGACTATTAGTCTAAGTTCATCACATTAATTGAATGATTAATGCACAATGGTAAAATTACAGCCAAAGTAACCTCAAAACCCAAATCTAAGCCTATAATCGGGTTCCTCACATCCTTTTTGCTTATCCCTTAAAATTTGGGGTCATTTGGACATCAAATGCACCCTTAAAACTAAACCCTAATAGACTATGTATGTTTTTACCTAAAATTAATGTTTGATTAATTGATTTATTTGGTCACACCCAGACCAAGGTGTCAGGCCGGGTTTATTTTCCGGTTCCCTTGCCTGGGTAGCGGGACCTGGTCGTCCCTACCTTCCGCTTCTCGCTCGTGTGAGATGGGCAGCAACAGGGCAATTTTGACGGCTGATCCCGCACGATAGAGTGACCCTTTCAACGCGGTTTCATTGCCAACAAACTCCACGCACTCCCACGAGCCCGCCGGTCCCTTACCCAACATCCATCGAACCCTAAGGCGAAAATGCCTATTTCTACCCTTTGGACAACCGCCGCTGCCATTTTTTCTCGCTCGCCTTCTCCCCACTCGAATCCACCACCGTCTTCTCTAACGATCCAGTCTCGATCCCCGGCGTCCCCTCATCGGCCCTCTTCAGTTAATTTCACCCGACGTGCCCTGGAGCTGCCGCCGGCACAAGTCTTCTTCTCCGGCGAAGACGGCGAGCAGCAGCTAGCTCTCCCCACCTTGATTCGATTCCTCGCAAGGTAACCATCTACGGACCCCCTCTTTCTTTCAATGTATGTAGCGTGCCCCGAATCACCCTATCTCTCTGGGTCGACGAACTCACCGATCGTCCCCTGTTTTTGGCCACCGCTGGTGAGAGTTTCCCTCGCAGGCTTATGTCTGTGAGTTTCCCTCGCTTTGTTCTTATCTCTGATCGGCTCCCCCCCAGACCATAATCTCTGGCCGATGTCGTCTTCTTCCCCACCAAGTCTTGGTCGCAGATAGTTGTTGTTTCCGCTGGTTGCCGCCCGAACAGCTCCGTTGTTCGTTGTGCTTTGCCGAGTCCTTCTTGCCCTGTCTATGCCTAAAAGACATCCTCCCTGTTGACGCGGACTCGTTCCCACCAGTGGGAGTCTTTGAGCCACTGTCGTTCATTGGTCCTGTTACCCTCAAACGACCTGCTATGCGGGTGAGCTGCGACGAGCCTTCTCTATGTTTTCCGCCTCCCGACGGCGTGTTCTTCCCAGTCACCGACAACCCTAGCACCTACACTAAGGCTCATCGCCTTCGGCTTGGCAAGTCAGAGCCATGGGACATGGTCCCTAGCCGTGAAGAAGCCAACCTCAGGCGCTAGTTACTGGTCTGAGCTCCAGTAGGTGCTATCGACGGGAGAAGCAGGGAGATGAATCCCTGGGGCTTAAGCCCGGTTTTGCCTGTGGTACATGTGACATTCGTGTCACACCCATAAGGGTAAAATAGGGATTTTAATTTGTGTTTGACTCTGTTGACCCTGATAGAATGCCTCTGATTTCCTAAAGTTCGCGTGACATCAGGTCCCATATACTCACGATACATTCAGGGGCAATATGGTCATTGGGCGTCGTATTTTCCTTGTTAATCAGTAATTGATTTTATGTTATAAAAATCATAACTAATTAATGGTTCAGCAGAAAAATACAAATAAATATGTTTTTGGAATCAGAAAAATACGAATGATTTATTGGGACAGGTTTCATGCCCAGATTTGCAACCTACTGTAGGGTCATTTTCTAAGCAAGGAATTTAATGCACATTATATTAATCAAATGCACACATGTTATGACTAGGTTGAGACAACCCTGACCCTGTGCTTAGGAGGTGTTATTGAATATCTAGGACTGATCATAAGGTATGTACATCCTCTATTTTATTTTGGGCATTATTTGACTAAAATCTACATTCTTTTAATGAGGCATCTCTTGAACTGTTATTCTACTTGAAAATCACTTGCTCGGATGTTTATTACGTTTCCTTCTCTCAATTCATGATATTCAATTGGTTATTGTGATACCTTGTTTATAATGGGTTTTTGGACCCTTTCTGCTATAGTGTCTTTTTATTTGAAATTGACTAAAATGCCAGTCTTGTCACTCTATTTTATGCATGCTACATGTTTGACTAGAATATTTAGAATAGCGGTACTTATGTACAACCATATTTATATAGGGCGTGCGTATTCCGCCTGGGGTGTGCGTTTCCACCCTTGTTTATTTTTAGGCCATGATCATATGGTGTTATGGCCCTGTTTTAGGTATATTTAGTCTACATTGTTATGCATGCAAATATTTATTGTTTTAATGTGAATCTGTGGAAGATTGTTATGACAAGACACTCTTTTATTATCCTGCTTGTAATCTGAATTTAATATGCCTCATTTCTTTTGCTTCATTTCTTTTTTTACTTATCTCTTGAACAAACCTAATTGCAATTAGCCCCCTTTTCTTGTGGGAACATCTCTTTTGTAATTTTAACCCTATATAATGCCCAGAATGTTTTATATATGTACATACTCAACCTTTGCTGACCTCTTTATTGTTTCCTATGTTCTGGGTGATGTTCCTTTCCACCCAGGTTTAGGTGCATTAAAGATCAAGATTGGTCGAAGATCATATAAAGAGAATTGTACCTAAGGATAGCTTGGAATGGCCAGATTACCCTCTGCTACTGGGCTTAATTGTAGTTAGTTCAAGTTTTTGTAATATCACCTTTTAGAGTGATGAGCAATTGTATATTAATACCCATTGTAACTTTGTAATAGTTTTGTTTCCGCTGCTTATTCATTATCATGCTCTGTAATTTGTGCCATTTGAGAAATGATTGAAATACCTCCTTTCCTTATTACCTTTTTGGTACGTTTGGGAGTAGATGGGCTATTTCTTCAATTCAGTGAAGAGTGGATCTCATATCGGGTCTCACTCTTTACAAAATGGTATCAGAGCCTAAGCAGTCGGTAACTTGACTATTTCAAGTTATCCTAGGTTGACCCTTAATTAATAAGTGACTCTTAGAGGTTGTTGATATACCTAATTGCTAGTGGTGGAATGCCAATTAGGGTTTAACCCATGATTGAATTGGTCACTTTCACTCCCCAAACCACTAATGGTTGAGACTTTGATTTTTCAGAACCGTAGTTCACCCAACACCCCATATGGATAAATAAATTTCCCTAAATAGGGGTTGACTCTTCTGGTTATTAAACTTAATTTTCCCACTGTATGGAAATATAGTTTAGTGTTAAGATGTAGGTGGAATCGAACACTAGTATATAGGCTTAACCCTAATTCCCTTATGAACCCTATTCTAGTTGTTTGTCTAGAATGTCTCATAAATGCCCACTAGGAGGACTTGGTATGTACGGAAGCATGTATCGATGACATATATATAACAATGACATGGGTGGAAACATGTTGATGATTTCATGGATAGTAGGTGATTGAACTAATTAGCTATATTATACTTTGGAATGTCTTGCCTTCAATATGGAGTATGTCACACATAGATATACCTAAATCCATGTAAGAATTGGATACCATTTTCTTTGAGCTTGTCATGCCTCATAATTATAGATTACTAAGAAAGCTACAAGTATTAGTAGATACCCAGGAGTAATCATATCTCTCATATCCCATAGTGTGATTTGTTTATTTAATGATTGAAGATGGGTAGCTTGGTTGCTTAGAGTTACATTATCTTCAGAAGGCACTATAAATGTAAACCAACTAGTATTGGGAAAATCTCAATTTTCTTCCTATAATGGTTGGATAACCTTATGACTCCCTTAGGTCTTGTGATGAGGTTGTGTCAGTTATGCTTAAGAATGACATGGGGAATGGTGGAATGTCATGCTTTCATAGATTTTGTTTGGGGTTGACTGTGAGTAATAAGAAACCCTTCTCTCTCTCACGCTTACATATTAGAGAATAGTCGTATGATCTTTTTGGAGATAGGAGGATCAGACCCTTTTTGGAGGAGGAAGTGATGATAGGATAATAGTATGTGTGTAGTTTTGTGATAGGTGGTTGACTTGGTTCTCCGATTGATTTTTGGCGCCAATTTTGAATTCTTCACCGCAAGTTTTGCATCGTCAAACTTATTTTCATTATTAATTTATATTTACAAAAGAAAAGTTTTCAAATTTTATCGATGGTTTATGGAACCAAGTCACCACCACAAGAAAGTTGAGTAGTAGAGAATCTCTTTAGTGAAGTACCCTTGGATGGCATGTTCAACCTAATACCATAAGGCCTAAGACTGACATAATTAGTTTCAAATATATATATCAGACTGAGTGGATCCACCCTTTTCCCCCTCTAGGTTATGCACTAAGTTATAGTTTAAACCTTTTAAGGGGAGGAGTTTCACACAGTTTATTCATTAGGAATCAAAATGTATAATCAGGATTAATAACAGCTACAACAAGTAAGGCTTGGATAACTCCTAGTAATAATGACATCTTATGTAGACGCTACCAAATCAGGAATTTTGATGAGCCATGATAATCACCACCATAAATGTTACTTTGGTGATTAAAATAGATTTTAAAATTTTAACTTGAGTTACCCTTAACGAATGTATTTAGTCAGATGTAGGTAAAAGTAAAACTTCACTTCAAAGCTCAAATTAATATTCTATACCCCAAACCACTAATAATTAAGTGGTAAGGATGACTATATAGTATAGGCTAGGGTGAACATACTCAGTATGGTGGAATTTCTGAGCTTTTCCCATGTGACCCTTTTAGATAATAAGATGTTACTGATAACGATAATGATTATGATGATGATGATGAGGATGATGGTGGTGAGTGGATGATGATGATGATGATGATGTAGAGTATGATGTGGGTGTTGATGATGATAACAAGGAAAATGATGTGGGCCATGATCAAAGAAAGGAAAAAAAAACTATGATAACATTGCAGGTAGCCCTGATAGATACAAATTGGTTAACATAATCCTAGGTCTTGTTGTAACTTTTCTAGACCCACATCTAGGATAAGCAGATTTTTGGATGCATGATACATGGAGGCATATGGCTTCACCTTGTGAGTAGACCATAAGTGTGACGTGAATAGTATGATATGAGTACCTACATTAAGTACACTAGAGCTTTATAGCTTGGTTAAAAGTATAACTTAGCATACCATACCATACCATAAGTGGATGGATTTCGGGGACGAAATCCTCTTTAAGGGGTGGAGTGTTGTAACATACTCAATTCCAAACATATAGGCTAATCCTCCATTATTCTAGACCCCTAATTGATTATGTGGATATCCAATCTCTCTTTCCCCATTTTTCAGTTGTCTACCTTTGAATATCTAAATTTTACTGTGTCAGCATAAATGAAACCATATTTTGATCTTCAAACCCTAGATTGACTCTTTCAGAGATCCACAGATATGAAGTCATATGATTTTGATAGCTTAATACCTCATTTGGGACACCTAATAGAAATTATGATAATCTAGATTACTTGACCCTAGATTTGTGAGCTATGATACTTTTGGATATCAGATAGGACGAGAATCGAGTCTAGGTGAAGGTTTCACCATAATTGACTATTAGTCTAAGTTCATCACATTAATTGAATGATTAATGCACAATGGTAAAATTACAACCAAAGTAACCGCAAAACCCAAATCTAAGCCTATAATCGGGTTCCTCACATCCTTTTTGCTTATCCCTCAAAATTTGGGGTCATTTGGACATCAAATGCACCCTTAAAACTAAACCCTAATAGACTATGTATGTTTTTACCTAAAATTAATGTTTGATTAATTGATTTATTTGGTCACACCCAGACCAAGGTGTCAGGCCGGGTTTATTTTCCGGTTCCCTTGCCTGGGTAGCGGGACCTGGTCATCCCCTACCTTCCGCTTCTTGCTCGCGTGAGATGGGCAGCAACAGGGCAATTTTGACGGCTGCTCCCGCACGATAGAGTGACCCTTTCAGCGCGGTTTCATCGCCAACAAAATCCACGCACTCCCACGAGCCCGCCGGTCCCTTACCCAACATCCATCGAACCCTAAGGCAAAAACGCCTATTTCTACCATTTGGACAGCCGCCGCTGCCATTTTTTCTCGCTCGCCTTCTCCCCACCCGAAGCCACCACCGTCTTCTCTAATGATCCAGTCTCGATCCCCGACGTCCCCTCATCGGCCCTCTTCAGTTAATTTCACCAGACGTGCCCTGGAGCTGCCGCCGGCACTAGTCTTCTTCTCCGACAAAGACGGCGAGTAGCAGCTAGCTCTCCCCACCTCGATTCGATTCCTCGCAAGGTAACCATCTACGGACCCCCTCTTTCTTTCAATGTATGTAGCGTGCCCCGAATTGCCCTATCTCTCTGGGTCGACGAACTCACCGATCGTACCCTGTTTTTGGCCACCGCTGGTGAGAGTTCCCCTCACAGGCTTATGTCTGTGAGTTTCCCTCACTTTGTTCTTGTCTCTGATCGGCTCCCCCCAGACCATAATCTCTGGTCGATGTCGTCTTCTTCCCCACCAAGTCTTGGTCGCAGATAGTTGTTGTTTCCGCTGGTTGCCGCCCGAACATCTCTGATGTTCGTTGTGCTTTACCGAGTCCTTCTTGCCCTGTCTATGCCTAAAAGACATCCTCCCTGTTGACGCGGACTCGTTCCCACCAGTGGGAGTCTTTGAGCCACTGTCGTTCATTGGTCCCGTTACCTTCAGACGACCTGCTATGCGGGTGAGCTGCGACGAGCCTTCTCTATGTTTTCCGCCTCCCGACGGCGTGTTCTTCCCAGTCACTGACAACCCTAGCACCTACACTAAGGCTCATCGCCTTCGGCTTGGCAAGTCAGAGCCATGGGACATGGTCCCTAGCCGTGAAGAAGCCAACCTCAGGCGCTAGTTACTGGTCTGAGCTCCAGTAGGTGCTATCGACGGGAGAAGCAGGGAGATGAATCCCTGGGGCTTAAGCCCGATTTTGCCTGTGGTACATGTGACATTCGTGTCAAACCCATAAGGGTAAAATAGGGATTTTAATTTGTGTTTGACTCTGTTGACCCTGATAGAATGCCTCTGATTTCCTAAAGTTCGCGTGACATCAGGTCCCATATACTCACGATACATTCAGGGGCAATATGGTCATTGGGCGTCGTATTTTCCTTGTTAATCAGTAATTGATTTTATGTTATAAAAATCATAACTAATTAATGGTTCAGCAGAAAAATACAAATAAATATGTTTTTGGAATCAGAAAAATACGAATGATTTATTGGGACAGGTTTCATGCCCAGATTTGCAACCTACTGTAGGGTCATTTTCTAAGCAAGGAATTTAATGCACATTATATTAATCAAATGCACACATGTTATGACTAGGTTGAGACAACCCTGACCCTGTGCTTAGGAGGTGTTATTGAATATCTAGGACTGATCATAAGGTATGTACATCCTCTATTTTATTTTGGGCATTATTTGACTAAAATCTACATTCTTTTAATGAGGCATCTCTTGAACTGTTATTCTACTTGAAAATCACTTGCTCGGACGTTTATTACGTTTCCTTCTCTCAATTCATGATATTCAATTGGTTATTGTGATACCTTGTTTATAATGGGTTTTTGGACCCTTTCTGCTATAGTGTCTTTTTATTTGAAATTGACTAAAATGCCAGTCTTGTCACTCTATTTTATGCATGCTACATGTTTGACTAGAATATTTAGAATAGCGGTACTTATGTACAACCATATTTATATAGGGCGTGCGTATTCCGCCTGGGGTGTGCGTTTCCACCCTTGTTTATTTTTAGGCCATGATCATATGGTGTTATGGCCCTGTTTTAGGTATATTTAGTCTACATTGTTATGCATGCAAATATTTATTGTTTTAATGTGAATCTGTGGAAGATTGTTATGACCAGACACTCTTTTATTATCCTGCTTGTAATCTGAATTTAATATGCCTCATTTCTTTTGCTTCATTTCTTTTTTTACTTATCTCTTGAACAAACCTAATTGCAATTAGCCCCCTTTTCTTGTGGGAACATCTCTTTTGTAATTTTAACCCTATATAATGCCCAGAATGTTTTATATATGTACATACTCAGCCTTTGCTGACCTCTTTATTGTTTCCTATGTTCTGGGTGATGTTCCTTTCCACCCAGGTTTAGGTGCATTAAAGATCAAGATTGGTCAAAGATCATATAAAGAGAATTGTACCTAAGGATAGCTTGGAATGGCCAGATTACCCTCTGCTACTGGGCTTAATTGTAGTTAGTTCAAGTTTTTGTAATATCACCTTTTAGAGTGATGAGCAATTGTATATTAATACCCATTGTAACTTTGTAATAGTTTTGTTTCCGCTGCTTATTCATTATCATGCTCTGTAATTTGTGCCATTTGAGAAATGATTGAAATACCTCCTTTCCTTATTACCTTTTTGGTACGTTTGGGAGTAGATGGGCTATTTCTTCAATTCAGTGAAGAGTGGATCTCATATCGGGTCTCACTCTTTACAAAATGGTATCAGAGCCTAAGCAGTCGGTAACTTGACTATTTCAAGTTATCCTAGGTTGACCCTTAATTAATAAGTGACTCTTAGAGGTTGTTGATATACCTAATTGCTAGTGGTGGAATGCCAATTAGGGTTTAACCCATGATTGAATTGGTCACTTTCACTCCCCAAACCACTAATGGTTGAGACTTTGATTTTTCAGAACCGTAGTTCACCCAACACCCCATATGGATAAATAAATTTCCCTAAATAGGGGTTGACTCTTCTGGTTATTAAACTTAATTTTCCCACTGTATGGAAATATAGTTTAGTGTTAAGATGTAGGTGGAATCGAACACTAGTATATAGGCTTAACCCTAATTCCCTTATGAACCCTATTCTAGTTGTTTGTCTAGAATGTCTCATAAATGCCCACTAGGAGGACTTGGTATGTACGGAAGCATGTATCGATGACATATATATAACAATGACATGGGTGGAAACATGTTGATGATTTCATGGATAGTAGGTGATTGAACTAATTAGCTATATTATACTTTGGAATGTCTTGCCTTCAATATGGAGTATGTCACACATAGATATACCTAAATCCATGTAAGAATTGGATACCATTTTCTTTGAGCTTGTCATGCCTCATAATTATAGATTACTAAGAAAGCTACAAGTATTAGTAGATACCCAGGAGTAATCATATCTCTCATATCCCATAGTGTGATTTGTTTATTTAATGATTGAAGATGAGTAGCTTGGTTGCTTAGAGTTACATTATCTTCAGAAGGCACTATAAATGTAAACCAACTAGTATTGGGAAAATCTCAATTTTCTTCCTATAATGGTTGGATAACCTTATGACTCCCTTAGGTCTTGTGATGAGGTTGTGTCAGTTATGCTTAAGAATGACATGGGGAATGGTGGAATGTCATGCTTTCATAGATTTTGTTTGGGGTTGACTGTGAGTAATAAGAAACCCTTCTCTCTCTCACGCTTACATATTAGAGAATAGTCGTATGATCTTTTTGGAGATAGGAGGATCAGACCCTTTTTGGAGGAGGAAGTGATGATAGGATAATAGTATGTGTGTAGTTTTGTGATAGGTGGTTGACTTGGTTCTCCGATTGATTTTTGGCGCCAATTTTGAATTCTTCACCGCAAGTTTTGCATCGTCAAACTTATTTTCATTATTAATTTATATTTACAAAAGAAAAGTTTTCAAATTTTATCGATGGTTTATGGAACCAAGTCACCACCACAAGAAAGTTGAGTAGTAGAGAATCTCTTTAGTGAAGTACCCTTGGATGGCATGTTCAACCTAATACCATAAGGCCTAAGACTGACATAATTAGTTTCAAATATATATATCAGACTGAGTGGATCCACCCTTTTCCCCCTCTAGGTTATGCACTAAGTTATAGTTTAAACCTTTTAAGGGGAGGAGTTTCACACAGTTTATTCATTAGGAATCAAAATGTATAATCAGGATTAATAACAGCTACAACAAGTAAGGCTTGGATAACTCCTAGTAATAATGACATCTTATGTAGACGCTACCAAATCAGGAATTTTGATGAGCCATGATAATCACCACCATAAATGTTACTTTGGTGATTAAAATAGATTTTAAAATTTTAACTTGAGTTACCCTTAACGAATGTATTTAGTCAGATGTAGGTAAAAGTAAAACTTCACTTCAAAGCTCAAATTAATATTCTATACCCCAAACCACTAATAATTAAGTGGTAAGGATGACTATATAGTATAGGCTAGGGTGAACATACTCAGTATGGTGGAATTTCTGAGCTTTTCCCATGTGACCCTTTTAGATAATAAGATGTTACTGATAACAATAATGATTATGATGATGATGATGAGGATGATGGTGGTGAGTGGATGATGATGATGATGATGATGATGTAGAGTATGATGTGGGTGTTGATGATGATAACAAGGAAAATGATGTGGGCCATGATCAAAGAAAGGAAAAAAAAACTATGATAACATTGCAGGTAGCCCTGATAGATACAAATTGGTTAACATAATCCTAGGTCTTGTTGTAACTTTTCTAGACCCACATCTAGGATAAGCAGATTTTTGGATGCATGATACATGGAGGCATATGGCTTCACCTTGTGAGTAGACCATAAGTGTGACGTGAATAGTATGATATGAGTACCTACATTAAGTACACTAGAGCTTTATAGCTTGGTTAAAAGTATAACTTAGCATACCATACCATACCATAAGTGGATGGATTTCGTGGACGAAATCCTCTTTAAGGGGTGGAGTGTTGTAACATACTCAATTCCAAACATATAGGCTAATCCTCCATTATTCTAGACCCCTAATTGATTATGTGGATATCCAATCTCTCTTTCCCCATTTTTCAGTTGTCTACCTTTGAATATCTAAATTTTACTGTGTCAGCATAAATGAAACCATTTTTTGATCTTCAAACCCTAGATTGACTCTTTCAGAGATCCACAGATATGAAGTCATATGATTTTGATAGCTTAATACCTCATTTGGGACACCTAATAGAAATTATGATAATCTAGATTACTTGACCCTAGATTTGTGAGCTATGATACTTTTGGATATCAGATAGGACGAGAATCGAGTCTAGGTGAAGGTTTCACCATAATTGACTATTAGTCTAAGTTCATCACATTAATTGAATGATTAATGCACAATGGTAAAATTACAGCCAAAGTAACCTCAAAACCCAAATCTAAGCCTATAATCGGGTTCCTCACATCCTTTTTGCTTATCCCTCAAAATTTGGGGTCATTTGGACATCAAATGCACCCTTAAAACTAAACCCTAATAGACTATGTATGTTTTTACCTAAAATTAATGTTTGATTAATTGATTTATTTGGTCACACCCAGACCAAGGTGTCGGGCCGGGTTTATTTTCCGGTTCCCTTGCCTGGGTAGCGGGACCTGGTCGTCCCCTACCTTCCGCTTCTTGCTCGCGTGAGATGGGCAGCAACAGGGCAATTTTGACGGCTGCTCCCGCACGATAGAGTGACCCTTTCAACGCGGTTTCATCGCCAACAAAATCCACGCACTCCCACGAGCCCGCCGGTCCCTTACCCAACATCCATCGAACCCTAAGGCGAAAACGCCTATTTCTACCCTTTGGACAGCCGCCGCTGCCATTTTTTCTCGCTCGCCTTCTCCCCACCCGAAGCCACCACTGTCTTCTCTAACGATCCAGTCTCGATCCCCGACGTCCCCTCATCGGCCCTCTTCAGTTAATTTCACCAGACGTGCCCTGGAGCTGCCGCCGGCACAAGTCTTCTTCTCCGACAAAGACGGCGAGTAGCAGCTAGCTCTCCCCACCTCGATTCGATTCCTCGCAAGGTAACCATCTACGGACCCCCTCTTTCTTTCAATGTATGTAGCGTGCCCCGAATCGCCCTATCTCTCTGGGTCGACGAACTCACCGATCGTACCCTGTTTTTGGCCACCGCTGGTGAGAGTTCCCCTCACAGGCTTATGTCTGTGAGTTTCCCTCACTTTGTTCTTGTCTCTGATCGGCTCCCCCCAGACCATAATCTCTGGTCGATGTCGTCTTCTTCCCCACCAAGTCTTGGTCGCAGATAGTTGTTGTTTCCGCTGGTTGCCGCCCGAACATCTCTGATGTTCGTTGTGCTTTACCGAGTCCTTCTTGCCCTGTCTATGCCTAAAAGACATCCTCCCTGTTGACGCGGACTCGTTCCCACCAGTGGGAGTCTTTGAGCCACTGTCGTTCATTGGTCCCGTTACCTTCAGACGACCTGCTATGCGGGTGAGCTGCGACGAGCCTTCTCTATGTTTTCCGCCTCCCGACGGCGTGTTCTTCCCAGTCACCGACAACCCTAGCACCTACACTAAGGCTCATCGCCTTCGGCTTGGCAAGTCAGAGCCATGGGACATGGTCCCTAGCCGTGAAGAAGCCAACCTCAGGCGCTAGTTACTGGTCTGAGCTCCAGTAGGTGCTATCGACGGGAGAAGCAGGGAGATGAATCCCTGGGGCTGAAGCCCGATTTTGCCTGTGGTACATGTGACATTCGTGTCAAACCCATAAGGGTAAAATAGGGATTTTAATTTGTGTTTGACTCTGTTGACCCTGATAGAATGCCTCTGATTTCCTAAAGTTCGCGTGACATCAGGTCCCATATACTCACGATACATTCAGGGGCAATATGGTCATTGGGCGTCGTATTTTCCTTGTTAATCAGTAATTGATTTTATGTTATAAAAATCATAACTAATTAATGGTTCAGCAGAAAAATACAAATAAATATGTTTTTGGAATCAGAAAAATACGAATGATTTATTGGGACAAGTTTCATGCCCAGATTTGCAACCTACTGTAGGGTCATTTTCTAAGCAAGGAATTTAATGCACATTATATTAATCAAATGCACACATGTTATGACTAGGTTGAGACAACCCTGACCCTGTGCTTAGGAGGTGTTATTGAATATCTAGGACTGATCATAAGGTATGTACATCCTCTATTTTATTTTGGGCATTATTTGACTAAAATCTACATTCTTTTAATGAGGCATCTCTTGAACTGTTATTCTACTTGAAAATCACTTGCTCGGACGTTTATTATATTTCCTTCTCTCAATTCATGATATTCAATTGGTTATTGTGATACCTTGTTTATAATGGGTTTTTGGACCCTTTCTGCTATAGTGTCTTTTTATTTGAAATTGACTAAAATGCCAGTCTTGTCACTCTATTTTATGCATGCTACATGTTTGACTAGAATATCTAGAATAGCGGTACTTATGTACAACCATATTTATATAGGGCGTGCGTATTCCGCCCGGGGTGTGCGTTTCCACCCTTGTTTATTTTTAGGCCATGATCATATGGTGTTATGGCCCTGTTTTAGGTATATTTAGTCTACATTGTTATGCATGCAAATATTTATTGTTTTAATGTGAATTTGTGGAAGATTGTTATGACAAGACACTCTTTTATTATCCTGCTTGTAATCTGAATTTAATATGCCTCATTTCTTTTGCTTCATTTCTTTTGTTACTTATCTCTTGAACAAACCTAATTGCAATTAGCCCCCTTTTCTTGTGGGAACATCTCTTTTGTAATTTTAACCCTATATAATGCCCAGAATATTTTATATATGTACATACTCAGCCTTTGCTGACCTCTTTATTGTTTCCTATGTTCTGGGTGATGTTTCTTTCCACCCAGGTTTAGGTGCATTAAAGATCAAGATTGGTCAAAGATCATATAAAGAGAATTGTACCTAAGGATAGCTTGGAATGGCCAGACTACCCTCTGCTACTGGGCTTAATTGTAGTTAGTTCAAGTTTTTGTAATATCACCTTTTAGAGTGATGAGCAATTGTATATTAATACCCATTGTAACTTTGTAATAGTTTTGTTTCTGCTGCTTATTCATTATCATGCTCTGTAATTTGTACCATTTGAGAAATGATTGAAATACCTCCTTTCCTTATTACCTTTTTGGTACGTTTGGGAGTGGATGGGCAATTTATTCAATTCAGTGAAGAGTGGATCTCATATCGGGTCTCACTCTTTACATAAACTCAGAGCTCATATTGTTAAGTATGTGAGGTGTAAGTGATTGTGTGTCCTTGTCATCTTGATGTCAAGGTGTATGGAGGATGGCTATGGTCATGCCTCTGTGTGAGAACGGTTGTGATCCTATCTCGGAGATTTATATATGTGATATTTTGAGGAAAATGACGGTTGTACCTCGATGGCATGGTTTTATATACCCTGGCATCTAGCGATGTAACCTATATACCGAGGCAGGCTAGGTGCTTTGCAGTTTGACTTTTAATGTCATGTCGTGGACTCTTACTGATTGAGGGTGAGGAGATCATAGGAGAGCGTCTCTCCTAGATCTTGTATGGAGCTGATTTTGATTTAGTAGTGGTCTGTTAGAATTGAGTGGTATACCTCAATTCCTCATGTCGTTATTAAAAGACATAATATGGTCGTGTAGTATATCTGTGTAAAATTAAACGCACTTCATAATTGGTTGTTTATCCTTACCTTATTTCTTATACTACTTAGTTGTTATATAATGCGGTAAGAGAAGTTAAATGTTATACATGTTCTTCATATTCCTTCTAGTCACATATTTTTTTATGCTTGTCAAATTTGTTTTCTTAACCTGTTGAACTGGTGTAATTAGTTTAATTTATTCATTTAGCTGAATATGCTCGCCCTTTTAATTATATTATGTCTGTGGTAAAAATAACCATTGGTTGAGAGTTATAGCTCTTGCTGGAACATGAGTCTCATCTCGTGGGTCACCATAACTTTTTAGGTGGTCGTCAACAGTGTGGTCAAGATCGTGTTGTTGAGGAAGAACATCTTGAAGATTAGTAGCCTCAAAAGATTGGATAGATGCTATGCTACGGGCCACAACTATAGGGTGCCACCCTAGATGTTGGTTGGGGTCGTGGATAGAGCAAGGAAAAGAGGAAGGAAGGATAGAGGAATGGAGGACGGAGGTCGACGGAGCTCGGTGGCTAGCTAATCCGCCCTAAATCGCCCTCACACGATCTCCCTCGTTGTTGTTCAGTCGGCGCACTGTGCACCGCTTATGGCTCTGTTCATTCGATCGGGAAGAAGAGATAAGGGAAGAAAGGGAAAAAGGGTATTTAAACAAAAAATGAAAAAATTACGTATTAAACCTCAGAACTTGAAACCCTCATAACTTTCTCTCCATAAGTCCAAATTGAGTGATTTCTCTTGCAAAGTTTCATGCGTGAAATCTTCTACAACCTTAAGGTGAGAAGTCATGCTAATTAGCTTGTATCATCTAATCAAAATACTAATCACTTCTTAGGCACTTATTTAACTTAATCAATGTAATTATGCATTAACCACTGTGCTTACTAGTAAATCATGGAGTGGGTCATAACATGCTAGTTGTTGTTATACTTGTCATAGAGTCCTCATGTCATCCATGTACTCTCATGTCAGGGAAGGGATGCATTTTATAGATGATGTATATCGACACGTGTCTTGGCAGTATCCCATATATATATATATATATATATATATATGTATGTATGTATATATATATATACAAACACACACATATATATATGTATGTATGTATGTATGTATATATATGTATATATATATACACACACACATATATATATACATATATATGTATATATATACACACACACACACACACACACACACACACACACACACACACACATATATATATATATATATATATATATATATAGAGAGAGAGAGAGAGAGAGAGAGAGAGTCAGGCTAGAATACACTCGAGTGTATTCAGAGCAGAATACACTTGAGTAGTTTTTCATGATGCAATATTTTTTTCAAAAATCTAATCCGTTGATCTTCTTAAACATCTTGTGAATAGCTCATACGCAAAATTTTAGCACATTTGGACATTTATAGGTCATGTTATAAAGACCGTAAAAATTATGCATTTCAAATTAGTTTCGCGCGTTGATTTTGTTGCTCTTGGATGAGTGACTTACACTCATCCAAATGGGCTCAAAATTTATATGTAGCCTAGTTATAGTATGACGGTGAAGATCAATGGTTTACATTTTGTAAAAAATAGTCTTGATATGCAAACACACTTGAGTGTATTCGTGCGATCTGTACACTCGAGTGTATTCTAGCCTGACTCTCTCTCTCTCTCTCTCTCTCTCTCTCTCTCTCTATATATATATATATATATATATATATATATATATATATATATATATATATATATATATATATATATATATATATATGTGGGATTTATTCGTTACCCGCGCGGGTAGCCTAATTTTTTGCTACCCGCACATCCAAAAGTGTAACTATATGGTATATAAAAATAACTCTAAGATCAAAAGAGTAAATGTATTGATAAAAGAGTAAGTATATGAACAAAAAAGTAACTGCGTAGAAAATATACAGTTAGTAAATATATGGACATATTTTTTTTTATTTTGGTGGGACAAATGGTATTATTTTTGGATGAATGTTTTTGGGGAGATAGATAAAATGCTCCTCTACAATTACAAAAAAAAAGTGACAGGAAGGGTGTGTTGGTAGCTACCCTTGTAGATATTAAAGATGATCCCATGCATATATATATATGTATATATATATATGTATATATATATATATATATATATATATATATATATATATATATATGTGTGTGTGTGTGTGTGTGTGTGTGTGTGTGGCATGTGTGAAATAAAACCTCCTTTGTATACAGGTTCTGGGAGATGGCCACTGAATAGATGTAAATAACTATTATGGTTTGTGATGTGATTGAGGTCGTTGGATCTTGATGTAATATGTATCTACACATGTTGATAATATGAGATCAATTTTAATTTTCCTACTTTTATGGTAATTTGGTTGTTTAGTTGTTTATCACACATTTTGTTTTGAGTAATCTCGTTTGTGTGACGTTGGATGTCACATCATATGTAACAACATGTTATTGATGAAAATCTATCCTGGAACCATTTTGGGTCGATCAGTTCAACTCTTAAGCTGATCGGTTGGCATCCTGGTCAATCAGTTGGTTTCTTAAAATGGTCGCCTGGATCTCTGGTTCAAACGTCATCTGGACTCCCCTAGGTGATTGTTTGGGCCACTAGTTGATCGGTCCAACCTGTCCTCTTACCCCTTTCACCCTCCAGTCGATCGTTCATCCACCACACCGATCCATTTGTCTGGTGCAGAACGAATTCTCATGACAAAGTATAAATTAAAACTATCCTATCTCATATTACATTGTAAAAGGGAAAACGTTGAGTTATATTTGAGGGAAAATAGGAAGAGGATCATTCATTTACATTTGGAAAGGAGGAGAGAAGCTCGGTATACAATCTAAGTAACAATAGGAAATAAACCAATCAGCCATGCACACAATCCACAAGGGTTTTGGCCACAACCACACTTCCAATCACCATCAAAACACTTTTAGGATGGCACATATTGATTGTATATATAATATCATATATATTTATGTTTGTGGGGTTGTATGTGGTATTTGATCATATGTGTATACTAATCATTTTAATATTCACATCATATGCAATAACATAAATCTGATGATATCGATTAAAATCCAAATGCACCGTAAATTGGTGTGGCTTTGATACCATTGTTGGGAAATCGAGGCAATAGATAAGTCATCAGAAATAAAAAGTTTTAATGCCTGATTCCCTAACTAGTATATCACGTCAACATCAATGTATCTAGGAAAGAGGGTACCAAGAGATATACCTAGTCCTAAAGCAAGTCCAACGACAACTCTTACTGCAGCATGCTTCTTTATCAAGTCACACTTGGACAGATGTCGACAACGACCTTATAGATGATTACCACAAACGACAGTTGATTGCATCCTCCTAGCATGAAAAGTGTCTCTTTCCTCTAGAGTAGTCCACACAGACCTCCGTGGAACTCCATATTGTGCTACCAGAGCCAACAAGAAGGGGTTGTCCATTTGAACATTAACCTACTAGAGTTGATTTACTCTCCCAATTGTCTCTCCCTTACTATCCCTCCCTTTTACGGGTAGGATTTACTCACGTTCTCTTAGTTACCACAACAAGAGAGGATAACAATTGTCAGAGCTTATTATTGTGTCTGGGAAGCCCCTAGTACCCCTCTATTTATAGGAGGACCAAGGTCAGGGTTTCCAGACAATCTGGGAGTCAAAGAGACAAAATTTCATGAATTTTCTAGAAGTTACGAATGGTGAATTGGTCAGTTCACTGTTGAACGATCGGTTCATGTGTGACTCCGTCAGTTCAACCCTTGAACTCTTCATCTCATATGCTTTCCTATTTTTCAAACATACTGGCATTCAATATTCGATTAATGCATAATCATGACATTAACATCAATCCTTTATCCAATCGAATTGATTATTGAACAGGGAAATCCATATGATGAACCGATCGTTTCACTTTTAAAATGGTTGTTCTGTATCATGAAAAGATCGTCTCATATCATGAAATGGTAGTTACATATGTGAAATGGTCATTTCACTTGTCTAAATCAGGTAATATATTCAGTCAATGTTGTTTGAATTGACCTGACACTTGAATCGATTAGTTCAACACTTGAACCGATCAGTTTAGAGTCTAGTCGGTCAATTTTCAACCTCAATTGTTTAATTGAATACCTAAACACTTTAATAATCAAGTTAAACATCATTTATGAATAGACTCCTATTCCAAGTGCATCATATGTGTGTGACCCTATATGTCCCAAGTTACGTTGGCGGTGAATGCCCATAACGAACTTATGACATCATAAGCAATGAGAAGTATCTAGCAACATATCATTGTTACCCAAGTAATTTGGAAAATTAGAGAACAATTTCAACATACAATCTGTGATCAGTATTATAATGATCATATAGTTCCTTTGTCTTTGATATCCGGATTGAACTCAAGATATGGAATCGTCATCCTCTTCGACATTCAATCCATGTTCCTTGAACTAGAGCATACTGTCTAAGATGCATGCAAGTTTGCATATCATATATTGAATCACATGAGTATGGATATATTTCTTATCAAGTGGCTTTGATATCAATGTCATGTAGGAGGGACAAGTCCCATCTACATCACTCACATTCAATACCATGTGTCTCAGTATACCCAAGCATCACCTTCATGGAAACCCTTATTTAAGGACACATTGGATGGTGTCTTAAGTACATCGATGGTAGTGTAGTGATTTCACAATCATCACTATCACTATGAGAGCTGATTCTAACTACTATTCCATGGTCTCCATGTATCACTCTCAAGGTGAGTCTGTCCGATACACTGTTCTATAACAAGTATCTGTGTGCTTGGCTTGATATCACATATCATGACTAATGAGACTCTATCATCAGTTAACACACACTCTAGTCTTATGTATTACTGTCGTCTATTTTACTTCCAAAGTAATATCCAACTAGGGATATAACAAGAATGTATGCACTCTTATCATATATGTAATCTCATTGTTTAGGTCCTCAACCTGAAGACATATGTCATCAAGTCACATCATTCTTTAGACATCTATTATATATGTGTCATCATATCATGATTCATACAAATATAATAGATGAAATTGCCGTTATGATTATCAAATCAGATATCTAATGTCCCATTATATCATATGATTGACTCTATGGACATACATACCAACACCTACTTTATATCGTAGTTTGGCAGGTGCACTTCAATATCTTACATTTATCAGGCCAGATATTTCTTATACTTATCCAACAAGTGTGCCTTTTTATGCATGATTAATGTGAGCCCCACTTTCATGCTCTTAAGCATATCCTACGCTAGCTTTAGAGAACCTTGGATCATGGTCTGCGTCTTTCTGCTACTCCTATCAATGGTCTTAGTGTTGTTTCCGATGCCGATTGGGGTGGTTGTCCTGATTCTCACCGCTCTACTTTTGGTTATTGTATCTTTCTAAGCGATGATCTGGTCTCATGGTCCTCCAAACGCCAAGCTATTGTATCCCTCTAGCTCTAAAGCTGAGTATCATGACGTTGCTAATGCTGTTGCTGAGTCACACTGACTCCTCAATCTTCTACTCGAGCGAGCTTTACGTTGTGCCACTACTATTTATTTTGATAATGTAGTGTCGTTTATTTATCTGAAAACCCAGCTCAACATCAATGCACCAAGCTGTCGAGCTTGATATACATTTTGTGCGTGAAAAAATATAGATTAGTCATGTTCATGTGTTGCATGTGCTTGCTGAATTTCAATATGCTGATATTTTTAGAAAAAGTCTGCCTCGCCTCTTGTTCCAACGTTTCCGATCCGGGCTGAATGTTATTCCTCCTCCCGCTCCAATTACAAGGGTGTATAAGAGTGTGTAAATGCACATATTAATTGTAATGAATATATATAAAAGTATGTAACTATGTTTTAGTTGTAATAAACGTAAACATACTTTATAAAGAAGAATAGTCTAGAGATATCTTATGTAGACAACAATACTCTAGAAACATGCTTTGTAAAACTCCTATAATAAAGACATGATGACTGTCAAAGGACGACAACGATTTGATTTCTAATAATAATTATTTCATGTTACTATCCTATATAATAACAATATCTTGTTGTATTAAAATATATAGAATATAGTCATTGTTCTTACATAAACGATATGCTGTTTATAGAGAATCGCTTACCCGTATACCCGTTATTATTACGGATATGTGTATAGTGTGACTCTAGATTTTTATTATGCGAGTCTAGAACTGGAATCAATCAGATATGCGTTGTACCTACGCTATTTACACCTCTAAGTGATACTTGAGTTGATTAAGTATAGTGGGGCGGTGGGTAGTCTAGTGGTACAGATCGGTATAACTCAATGAAAGGTCACGAGTTCGATCCTGACACCCGCTGTGGTACAACAATGGACTGGTATTTGATTGGGCGCACAATGATATCTTATCATGACATGACAAGATTTATTCGTGGTCGGGTTAGATTCAATGTGGCTTTGCTCGCAAAAAAAACGATTATTTTATTTTTTCACCCCAGTTTGCTGCGCGCAGTCTGATTAGACTCGGTCCGACCCGTTTGACAACCCTCATCGGTTCTGCCCAGCGTTTTCTAACTCACCCCGTCACCTATTCTCCTTTCTGAAGATTCAGGTCGGGTAATTCTCTCGTGTTTCTCTGTCTTCGAGGCTGCAGCTCCACTGACAGGCGCTGTCTGTTCCAGATTTGTTCCCCCGTAATCTCCCCTCTCAGTTCGAACTGTATAAATTTATATAAATGTTTCCTTCCCTGGGTTCTTAGGCAGTACACCGATAAATATAGCTAAGCAGTTGTTCGCTTGCTCCTGATCTGGTCGTGGTCGGTTCTTCCATGGAAATGAGCTCCATTTCCTCCAACCCGCGCTCGGTGGAAGACATCTACAAGGACTATAGCGGCCGCAGGAACGGGATCGTCCGCGCTCTCACTACTGGTGCGTCCGGTTCCTTTCTCTCGTATTGCTTGCCTTTGATGTTTCTAGCCCGTTGATCCCCTGACGACTGACTTGATCTTTGGACTCTTAGATGTCGACGAGTTCTACACCTTGTGTGATCCAGGTGAGCTGTTCGGTTTGGAGTTCCCCCCGGTTCTCTATTCATATTCCCCGCTAGATCTGTTTGGAATTTACGTTAGGGTTTCACTTTGAGTGACGAGGCTGGGATTTGAGAGGCATTGTTGCCATTTTGGTGGTTCTCTTGTGATTGGTTTTCAGAAAAGGAGAACCTTTGCTTGTATGGCCACCCCAACAACTCGTGGGAAGTGACTCTTCCTGCCGAGGAGGTGCCGCCGGAGCTGCCAGAGCCCGCATTGGGAATTAACTTTGCACGGGATGGGATGAGGCGCCATGATTGGCTATCTCTTGTTGCAGTTCACAGCGATTCCTGGTTGCTCTCTGTTGCCTTCTACTTTGGGGCTCGCCTGAACCGGAATGAGAGGTATCGGATTGACCTTCTTCAGTTACAAGTTGTCTCATTTGATCGGTACAACTTAATTTACCTATTTGATTACCTTGTTCTTGTTACGGGTATTGCATGCGTTGGTTAAAATCTACTTTTCTTCAATTGTCTCGTAAAGGTTTTGGATTATATGGGTGCACTAAAAGATAATGCAATATGAAGCCCATAAAAATTGTGTTGCCAAGAGTTTACTGGAACTCACAGTTGGCGGTTCATAGCAGGACTGTGATAACTTGCACTGTTATTGGAGTTGCATGCATGCTGCCTTTTGTGATTTTGTCTTACTTGTTTTACTAGGGACTGTAGATACGAAACAAATTTGCTATGCTTCCTTTCGGTCCATTCACATAAATTTTAAATCTGACTTAGCAGTGTCCTTTTCCGCGTTCGACATAATTGCATGACTTAATAGAGGGACTCTCCTGTTATTGCCAAAATCGAGTTCCCAAAGGGGGGTCCATTGGGCCTAGACCTTATGTATAATATATCCCTAGATGTCTTCCAGGTTAGTTGGCTTCATATTATAATGATGTTTGAAGTAGAAACTCATGTGTTTTTGGTGAAGTCAGCTGCTTATTGTCGCATACTGGATATTTGGCAGTCCTTGTTAATGAACTCAAAAAACAGTTCAAGAAAATACTTTGTGTTTTTCCCTATATGTTTTGTAAGAAAATATATGTGAGTAAGTCTATGACCATGTTTGCTTTGAGGAATGCAAATGGACTGCATAGGATTTGATTCCATTTTGACCCATTTGTAGTTTGATTGACTTCTTAAGTCGAAAGAAAATGTTTGCTGAAAGGATGGGATAATCCAATTTATTGTTATTAATAAAACACATCATAACTGAATGCACACCTGCGTTGCTTTGGTGATTTCTTCATAGCATACAACACACTAAAAGCTTTCATATCCGTCAAGCCCATGCAAGCAATTTTAATTTTAATTTGCCACCACCACATGCCTCACGTAATTGTGACAAGTTGATCATTGTGCATATCAGCTTCAGATGGCATAAAGTTTCCTATATGGCGCCCCCATTGATATAGGTTTTAGAGGCGGCACACCATTACAACAAGCCATACACTATACCCCCATGTGATGTCACCATGCTGTTAGTTGATTCCAGAATGGAAGGTGCTGTCTCTAACAGTCTGATGGGCATATAGGTGGTGGTAAATTTTGATGGGAGTTGTGGGCAGGCAACCCCTGACTTTTTGGATAAAAATCTGAAATGATATTTATCGACCACATATAAAGCATAAGTAAAAACAATGATTAGTGATCCCTCATCCCAACTAACCATTGTGCTAATTTCTTGCTGTGAACTCATGTTGGATAACTATGCGGTGGAAGGAAATGCTAGACAAAGCAAAATTCACTAAGCGACACATCCACAATGCAACGAGTTGCTATTGTCACTATTTAGCCCTAGAAAGGGCATCAAAAGTATTTTATACTGGTTGGGCCTCACTGCTAATTTGTATATCTGATGAAAGTAAGTGACATGTCACCATCATCACATCACCTTGCTCATTAAGTCGACAATCATTTTTTGTGTATCAAGTAGTAACATGCTACCTTTACGTGGTGCAAAATAGTGCTGCCCTTTAACAACCTTGAGTGTATCAATCTTATATTTGTGTCTTGGTTGATCCACTTACATCGTCCCCTACATCCATTGAGGACATTAGTGCAATATGCAAACCAATACTTTAACATGGAATTTAAAGAATGGGTTTGTGGAGAGTATTGATATGAATGATCACTTCCGTGTCAACGGACTCAATAGTAAATGCAAAAAATTTAAAAAGGACCATAATTCCTTGGTTTTCATGTAAAGAAAATGTCATTTGAAGTCTTATAAGTAAACGTTGTAATGCATATTACATATCATACATAAATGACTATAAAAACATGGTTTAGAGTATGCACGCATGCTTCCTTTTTGGGCATAGCCAAGTTGGGGCTCTTGAAAATGTGAACAAGTAATTATGTATTTAATTTTTTGTTTATGACATTTTGTGTTTTGTGGATGTGAAAATGTAGATTTCTATATTGTCAATATTAAGGGATATTCATGTTCATATTGTTTTAATTAGGATGCTTGCAGGGACATTCTTGTTAACAAGGCCAGTGGGCCTATTGGGAATCTTTGTACATAGGTGGCCACCTAGGACTTTTTTATTACAAAATGTGGAGGCTTATTTAATTTAGCACGAACATTCTAGCTGGTAAGGCAACTATGTTGTGGCAGTGGGCCTCTTCAGGCTCTTTGAAACTTAGGCAAGCACCTGGGCCTTTTTATTTTTAAAGGTTAGGTTTATTTTATTTTGTATACATATCTTTTTTGGTAAAGTGTACTAAGTTTATATGTATTTTTTGCAAAATGCACATATATGCATAATCGTGTACATATGTTTCTGAATATATAGTTTACTTTATGGATGTGAAAAAGATTTAGTTTGACTTGACCTATATTAAATCAAATCAACCTAAATTGGGTTCATTGACGTAATTTCTCTTGAATCCGATGTGATCTATGTTTTAAAAAGCACAAAGCGGGAAGCGAGTGGACATGACCTTGTAGCCGATTAATCGCCAACTGGGCGATTAAGCAGGCACTTTTTTAAAAAGCGGATGCTTGATTTTTCAAATAATCTACAATTTATACACATATGTCATCATCATCATCTAAGCCTCAATCCCAACTATGTTGGGGTCGGCTACATGGATCCTTTGTTTCCATTCAGCTCTATCATGGGTCATATTCTGATTGAGATGTAGAGATTCAAAATCTCTCTTTATAAGCTCATCCCATGTTAATTTAGGCCTTCCTCTTCTTCTATTTATAGTGTTTGGCTCAATAGCATTGCTTCGTATAGGTGCACTAGTAGGTCTGCGTTGCACATGTCCGTACCATCTGAGTCGGCCCTCACGCAACTTGTCCTCAATGCTCGCCACCCCCACTTTATTCCTGATATAGTCATTTCTCAAACGATCTTTTCTTGTCTTCCCACACATCCATCTCAGCATACGCATTTCAGCCACGTTCATCTTGTTGAGACCTTGTTTCTTCACCGCCCAACATTCACTCCCAAGGAGCATGGCTGGTCGTATAGTTGTTCTATAAAACTTACTTTTTAACCTGAGAGGGATCTTCTGATCGCATAAAACTCCAGTTGCACTCCTCCATTTCAACCATCCTGCAGTAATCCGATGACAAACATCATTTTGGACATCCCCGTCTGTTTGAATAATAGAACCTAAGTAACGAAATTTGTCACATTTTGGTATATCTACTCCGTCCAACTTGGCTCCATCATTCACACTGCGAGATTGGCTGAAATTGCAATGCATATACTCAGTTTTGCTCCTGCTAATCATCAATCCATTTGATTCCAATGCCTTTCTCCAACATTCAACTTTATCATTCAATCCATCTTTTGTTTCGTCAATCAAAACAATATCATCAGCAAATAACATACACCAAGGAATATCATCCTGAACATTCTTTGTTAACTCATCCATAACCAAAACGAATAGATATGGGCTGAGTGTGGATCCTTGGTGTACCCCAACTGTAATAGGAAAAGTTGGTGTCTCTCCTCCAGGAGTCTTGACACTTGCAGTAGAGCTATCATACATGTCTTTGATCAAGTCAATGTATTGGATAGGCACACCCTTTTTCTTCAAAACCATCCATAACACTTCTCTGGGTACTCGATCATAAGCCTTCTCTAGATCGATAAACACCATATGAAGATCTCTTTTGCTTTGTCCATACTTCTCCATAAGCCTTCTTATCAGAAAAATAGCCTCTGTTGTTGATCTTCCAGGCATGAAACCAAATTGGTTGTTTGATACCTGTGTTATAGATCTTAACCTCTGCTCAATAATCCTCTCCCAAAGCTTCATCGTGTGACTCATCAGCTTGATACCTCTATAGTTTGTACAACTCTGAACGTCACCTTTGTTCTTGTAGATTGGGTCGTGTTCTTGTAAATTTATACACATATGTACATACATAATTTTATGATTTGTGAATGTTTTACATGGTTAAACCTCTTAAAATTCATACTAAGTAACATCATCAAAGATTTAATACATTCAGCCATCTACAACAAATCATCCGATGAATGTCAGACTGTTAGTATAAAATAGCTAGCTAGCTATATTAAATCACTAGCTAAGAATATATTAAATCAATAGCTAACTATACATTTATATTCGTTTAATATAAGTGTATAAGTATATACTCATAAATGTCAGATCACATTACTGACATTAATGTTACTGAGTATAAAATATCTAACTAGCTATATAAAATCATTAGATGAGAATATATAAAAATTAGTAGCCAACGATATCTTTATATTCATATTTAATATAAGCATGTATATATGTGTGTGTATATATATATATATATATATATATATACATATATATATATATATATATATATATATATATATATATATATATCTTATCTATCTTTTTATCTCCTCAAAGAAATCAAAATGATTGAAGTCTCTTTATATATATATATATATATATATATATATATATATATATATATATATATATATATATATAAAACTGAGTATAAAATAACTAACATCACATATAACATAGACTAATTAATACAGTGTGTGCTAACACTAGACAATAGAAGATATGTATGTATATAACATACTAAAATCAATAAACATATTGATAATATTACATAATCAGTAAGAAGAACGATGTTGTATAAAAACACTTTTACATCACAATGAAAAACTAAAAAAATAAAGGTTTTGGGCCTGAATTAAGCCGCCTCAACAAAAAGCACCTAAAAGCAGCCAAATAGGGGAAAAAAGCGGGGGAAAAGTGGGCAAAGCGGTCCAAAATCGGCCGCTTAACCCAATCCGCTCAACACCTGCCTAAGGTACATTTTAAGCGGCTAGGGCTTTGTGACGCTTAAGCGGCCGCTTGGCACGATTTTTAAAACATGGGATGTAATTTATCTAAATTGACCTAAATTTGATCTAGTTTTGACCGATGTCAAACCCAATGAATTGATCAAACTTGATCAAAATTTGACCACATCATCTCAATTTAACCTTAACTTGATCCAATTTGGTCACAATTTGGCCTAGACACACCCAACGCCAGGCACCCCTGAAATTGTCATCCCTAAAAGAATCCTTACAAGACACTTGCTATACATCTTGACAACTATGATATGTCAGCAACTTGTTTGTATGAACAAATTTTGAAACATCCTATAAATTTCTTATGGCCTTCGCCGGATATCCATATATATACTTATGGAGTTTTTTTCTTGATTGGAGAGGAATGTAATGGAAAATTGGGAAGAGATGAAGAGCTCCCCCATGCCTCAAAAGCCTATGAATGCTCCATGTAGTGGGGAAGGCAACTAAAATATTACTTTTCTAGATGACATGGGACCCTTGTTTGGAAATTCCCAAACATTCTCCCTCTAGGATTTTGAAGTTTGGCTTCCTATATATGTATATCCATCCCCGCTGCACCATTTCTGTGTAGGCACTTGAGATTGATTGGTGTATGCATGTATGTATGTATGTATGCATACATGCATGTAAGCAATATGTGTGTTTCTCTTAAGGAAATTTTGATAAATACTCAGATTTGATGGGCTCTAATGCGCACTCCCTATTTTATCCACTCTAGATCTCTACAAGTTGCGAGCCATAGGGGGAGAATTCCTTCCTTTGGGCTCACAAACATGCATGCATGTACATGTCTTTGTCTGTGTGTAACCATATATGTATTTTGTTGTGTGTATGAATGCATGGTTCTACCTTCTACTGCTGACGAAACAACTTTCCCATCTCCATTGCTTCCTTTGCCATCATGATCTCGGTCCTTCCCACCCAAGGGGAGCCTAGGGGGCCTAGGTGAGCGCCTATGTGTTTCTAGGCATTCTTCATAGTCATATTTTTTTCATATATATAAATCATTTTGCACATATGTATATATATTTAGTTATATTCAAGTATATACATAACTATGTACATTTGTATTCGTAATCCTGAAGCTTAATCAATCATAACTTCACCTACAACACACCTGTGATGACTTAAACTAGACCTATTCGGCCTTAATTTGGCTAACATATCTAAATTGGACATAATGTAACTTTGCCTGTCCTAAATTGGCCTAAGTTAGATTTATTTTGGCATAACATGACCTAATCAGGCCGAACTTCCCCTAGTTGTCCTACATTGACCTAAATGAGCCCTAAGGCTAAATCAAACCTAATTTCCCTAAATAAGACATGTTTTCCCCAAATCAGACCTATTTCCCTCCGATTCAGACCTAATCTGCCCAAATTAGATCTGATTTGGCCTAAAGTCAGACCTTTTTCTTCCCTAAAATAACTATCTTGATCTAGTCTGATCAAATTCAGACCTAATCCATGCTAAATTGGTCTTTAAGTGTCATAATTGGGCCTAAAAGGCCTTAGGCATCCACTTTATTCATCTGAAAACCTAGGCGCCCAGTATAAGGCGACCCACCTAGAGCCTAGGGGCCTAGGCGGGAGCCTTGGTAACAATGGCTGGCTTAGGTCTTCAAATGTCATCAACCCTGCTGCCTATTGGTGATACTAAGCTATATTTGAAGTATTTTTTTTTTAATTGTAAACCAATGTTTTAGAAAGCGGGAAGCGGGAGGCGTGCGGAGAGCACCTTGTGGCCGCTTGAGCGCCAGGCGGCCGCTCAGGCGGGCGCTTTTTGAAAAAGCGGGTACCTGAATTCTTCTATAATTTAATAAAAAACATATACATATTTGTATATAAGTAATATATTTATAAGGAACTTTATACTTATTTAGACAGCCTACACAAAAAAATAAAGCACTCAGATAGTTTTTGACACAGTTGTAATATGGTATTTGGGTACTACTAATACCCAAATAGTTTACTTTCACTGCAGTGAATATATTCTGATTATATGTACTAAAATGCAGTAAGCAGTAGAAGATATATAATGTATTAATGTAGATTATGCAGTAAACAATTAGAATATATAGAATGTTTTATTATCAATATCCAGTAAACAGTAGAATATATATTACACGATAAAATGTATTAGTACATTATATTATATAAGGTAGAAGGGTACATAAATACAATATGCAGTAGATATTTATGTATGTATTGGTGCATTATAAAATGTATCATACAGTAATGTTTCATATTAAACAATGTACAACAGCAATGTATTATATTATTACAGACTTATAGTATTGTATATTATATTACATGCTAATACAGTCACTCATGCACATACATAGATACTAGGCAAGTCAATATATAGTAGCAGCAACAACATTTGATTACAAAAAAATGAAAAATGAAAGCAACGATACCAAAATCCAGCGCCCAAAAATTAGGCGGCCAAAAGCGGGCGCCCAAAACAAGGAATCAGGCGGGCGCATAGGCGGGTTAAAGCGGGTTTAGGCGGCTGCTTGATGGGCTGCCGCCTGAGTGGCCGCTCAAAGCCTTAACCAGGCGGTTGGGCCTCTTGGCCGCTCAGGCGGGCGCCTGGGACGCTTTTCAAAACACTGTTGTAAACCTATATCTCAACACCTAATGAAGATCTTTAGGTAGTTGGATTCTTCTCATTGGCAAACACTAACCTTGGAAGAAATCAATTGCATTTACAATCATTTCCATTATGTGAAGATTGTCTTCCTTTTGAATAAAGATTCACTCGATTTAGTTGTATATTGACCGGACTTTTAAAATTTGAGATTCAATGGCGGCAACAAAGGAGTATAAAAAGTCACATAACTCACTGAACTCCTATGTTGAATTCACCAAAGGCAATGATGTTCTGTGAAGTTTAACAAAATTGGTAGAAGTTGACAAAGTCTCCTTGAAGTTTGAAATTGAATGCTTGTTTATATACATTGAATGAAAATTGATGCTTTGAGTGCTTAAGCACCCAAATTGTAGGGTTGCAATTTTTCACCTCTGAGTGGCTCCTGAAGGGTTTATGCATGAAGATTTTTTTACGCTTTTTTCGTGTTTCTACCAGCTGATCTGAGCTTATTACAGTGGCCTACTTCAAACGCTTCCTCAAAGTATTGTTTTCTTCTCCAAAGAATTTTTTGCATCGTTGCATGATGCTAGGGGTGTCAGCTTATTACAGTGACCTACTTCAAACGCTTCCTCAAAGTATTGTTTTCTTCTCCAAAGAAATATTTGCATCGTTGCATGATGCTAGGGGTGTCAAAAATCAGTTTTGGGTCGAACAATGTAAAATTGCCCAAACCGGAACCGACTCAGAATCAGATTTTTTTGTACAAAATAGCATACCCGGAACTGGACCCAATTTCATTCTGTATGACCTGAAATCAAACTTGGATTCAATGGTTTTGTTAATTACTCATGATATAAAATAATTTGTACCTTCATTACAACTTGGATGTTTTGAGTTCGTCAACCGAAATTCGACCCGGATTGAGAAAATCACTACCTAGAGCTGACCCAGGTTCAATTTTGACATCAATGTCCAAACCCAAAACCGACCTGGATTGAAAAAATCTAGTTTAATCTGGGTTGGATGGGTCAGGTTGACGACTTTGGATAGAATTTGACAGCTCTACATGATGCTTGAGTTCTTGTTCTAGGAGTAGTATGCTGCCGATTGAGGATGCACTCCTTTTTTTTAAAGTTACTACATCTATTTATCAAGGTAGTCTTGCTGTTGTTCGCACAATCTTTAATGCAAAATACATACTACACTATAGTTTCAAACCTACTGTATTGTATATATGCTTAGCTAAATTGATTACTTATCTATTGTTATCTACTCTACTCTGTAATTCTTACATGATAACTGCTTTACTCTAACAATTTTTGATAAAATCATTGTAGTTGTAAACAATTCTATAGATCATTTTGATTTGTTATAACCACCAACATATTTGAGAATTATATAATAGTATACTTACTATAAAACAAATCTTCAACACCAGTACAACTAAGCCTTCAAAGTTCAAAGCATTACTTTTTAATAAGTACTAGTGAACGCACACGTGCACATGCACGTGACATATAAAATTTGTTAGAAATGTGCGGGGAGACGACTCGTCCGTGAAAGTGTCTCTACGGTAAAAGATATTTGTGTTGGTTGTTTGAAAGGAGAGAATCAAGAAATCATTTCTGTGGGATGAAGAGAGAAATACAGAATTAAAGATAATAAAAGTTAATAGGAAAGTGTGAGAATAAATATTTGTAGGAGCAAAATTCCTTGAAAAAAGGAGAGAAAAGAGTGAATCAAGGAGAGCGCAGTATCAAACTCACTCTTTTTATAGTAGTATAGAATACAATTTGCATGTCCTATAAAACCATACTTTATTGGCTTAGCTACATGTAGCAATCTCATAATTCTCTCTAGTATGTGACAACTAGATAATTATTTTTTAGTCTTTTTAATTAGTATCAAGCAATTAATTATTTCTTCGTAATGCGATAAATAACTTATATAGTTGAACAATACTGAATAATATGTAATAGTCCATTACCTATTATAAGAGCTTGTTAGGAATTTCCAATGTATTAGAAAGCGGGAAGCGGGAGGCGTGCGGACGGCACCCTGTAACCGATTAAGCGGTAGGCAGGCGATTAAGCGGGCGATTTTTGAAAAAGCGGGTGTCTAAATTTTATATATTTTTATACAAAATTACATGTATGTGTATATAAAAAATATATTTATAAGGAACTTCTATACATATCTAATCAGCAAATCAGTAATTAACTAAGTATTCATCAATATTACTTACTATTAATCAGCATCTCTAATCACTAAAATCAGCAAGCAGATCAGTAATTGTATATAACAAACTATGAATTATTGAATTAAAGTAATCACTAAAGTAATACTAACCAGCAGTACCAATCATTAATCACTGAAAGCAGCAAGGAAATCAGTAAAACTAATCATGCATTACTAGTATAATAGAGCAATAGGATATTTACTTAGATGCATTACAACAATACCCAATTATTACAGCTTACACACAAAGTATGCATTCTAAATTAGGACTAGCTATATCATAGAACATTTAATGTATTCAAGTTTTGTATATTATAGTCAATACTACTTGGCTATGTAATTAATTAATGGTAGATGCTTACATTAGGGATTTTTAAACAAAAGCGGGAAAAAGCGGGCAAAAAGCGGGTGAGGCGGGCAAAAAGCGGGCGATTTTGTTCAAAATGATTAAGCGGACGATTAATGGCAAAATTAAGCGGCTGGGGGTCATGGGCGCTTAAGCGGCCCGCCTGGCCGTTTTTTATTTCACTGGGAATTTCAGTGTATTAAAAGGCGGGAAGCGGGAGGCGTGGGGACAACACCTTGTAACGGTAGGCGAGCGATTAAGCGGTAGGCGGGCGATTAAGCGGGCGGTTTTTGAAAAAGCGGGTGCCTAAATTTTATATATTTTTATACAAAATTACATGTATGTGTATATAAAAAATATATTTCTAAGGAAGTTTTATACATATTTAATCAGAAAAACAGTAATTAACTAAGTACTAATCAATATTTCTATTCACTAAAATCAGCAAGTATATCAATAATTTTGAATAACAAACTATGAATTATTGATTTAAAGTAATCACTAAAGTAATGCTAACCAGTAGTAACAATCATTAATCACTGAAAGCAGCAAGGAAATCAGTAAAACGAATCATGCTTTAGAAGTATAATAGAGTAATATGATATTTACTTAGATACATACAGCAGTGCCCTATTATTACGGCTTACACACGAAGTATCCATTCTATATTAGGACTAGGTATATCATAGAACATTTAATGTATACTAGTTTCATATATTATAGTCAACACCAGCAGTATTTTTTCAAAAAGCGGACAGAAGGCGGGAAAAAAGCAGAAAAAGCGGGTGAAGCGGGCAAAAAGCGGGCGATTAATTTTAAAAAGTCAGGCGGGCGCTTAGGGGTCAAATTAAGCGGATGGGGGTCCTGGCCGCTTAAGCGGCCGCCTGGGCCGTTTTTTAATTCACTGGGTATCATGTATGATTATGTGTGTGTGTGTGTGTGTGTGTGTGTATATATATATATATATATATATATATATATATGTACAATCACCTAACAAGCTCTTGTAATTGTTAATGGACTATTATATATTAAACAATATTGGATATAAATGTATATATAAATATTTTAAAAACTTGGCGATTCTATTCATGCAGTCGCCTCGGCTTGAACCTAAGATCTCTTGGTAACAAACCAAGGATCTAACCACTCGAGTGTCCACTCTTGGACTATATATATATATGTATGTATAATATCTATATATACATAAAAATTGATGTATATATATGTATATATATACATACATATATATAGATGTCTATATATTCATAAATACATACATATATTGATGTATATGTATGTATATATGTGCAAATATCATGTATGATAACCTAATAAGCTCTTACAATAGGTAATGAGCTATTATATATTAAACAATATTGCTCAACTATATAAGTTGCTTACTTCATTTCTAATAAATAAGTAATTGCTTATATATACATCTATACACCCCCACACTATTATAATGTTCTTTATATTGTAAGCATGTACAATGCTTATTAGATGTAACTTCATATAATCTGACTACATGTCTTATTTTTCAAGAATTAACCACTTAATCGCTCGCTTTCACGCTTAAGAACCTACTCAAAACTAGCCGTTCGCTTCCCGCTTTCCAAAACATAGCATACATACTTATATTTATGCATTCATATTACCCAACTTTACACATACATCTCTACATCCCGACATGGGCATCTCTCTAGCCATTCCGCAACCTCCTACATTGTGATGGCAATTGATGTTGAGGGATGAGAGAAACTCGATCCAAAGTTAGAATGCGAGGACATTACATCTATTGCATATATTCTTTAATTACTGTTGTGTTGGTGTTTTTCATCGGTACAAAGAGATCATTAGACTAGGGTTGCATTCTCTAAACACTTAGTTTGGTATTAGCATGACAATAAGAGACTGTCCATGTCAGGAAACAAATTGGCAATCTCCTCATACACTGACAAGAGGAGGCTTAGAAATGTTGCTAATGAATGAATGAGTTCCCTACCAATCTCAAAACCACAAACATGGAGTTGGACACAAACACTAATGCGAACACGAGATACATCAATTTAGCAAATATAATACATGGAGATGCCTAACTCACTTGTATATGCAATGGCATCATATTTTGGATACGTGGATGGAGGAACTCAAAACTTTTCTTGAGGGTTTTGATGAAATATACTTACTAAATTTGGCAAGCACATCTATATGCATAAATACACTTCTTCATGCGATACATTAGATATTGGATATCCAATGCATAAATACACTTCTTCATGCAATACATTATATATTGGATATCTAATGTATCCCCCCACATATTTCACTCTAGTTTATAGTTGATGATCAACAATCAACATGTATAAAGCACCAAGTACAATTATATTTTACTAAATTTGTTCTAACATCTATGGTTCATGACATGTCTGAAAGAGTAAAATATAAGTAATGAAGTAACACACAAAAATAACTTAATTCGCTATTATATGAAATGCCGCTTAGGTTCCTTAGTTTGGTCTCCTCTGTTCTCATGATAATTGACGTGCTTCACATGTTGTTCACAACTTATGTAGTCTCTACATGCATGATTGTAGGCACAATGTGCTTTTAATACCTAAATAAACAAACAACTATTCCACGAGGTAACCGCTAATATCTTGCTTTCAACAATCAAAATATATAATGTATTAAGTACAAGGATATATTGGAAAAAAATGTTCTAACATCCATGATACCCAATAATTCTTAAAACATAAGTATTGAAATAAAACACCCACAAATACTTTGCTTCTGTTATATATTGAGTGTCGCTTTGGTTTTGCAGTTTTTTCGCCTTTATTATTGAGATGGTTGACGTGCTTCACATAGTACTCACATCTCATGTACTTTCTATACTCATGATTGTATGCACGATTTTCTCTTTATGCTCTTCTAGATTAAAAAGTATTATTCCAATATTTCGAGTAAAACTCCCTATCTTGGTCGTTATTTCTTGGCCTTAGACATGAAGGCGCTGAAGATAGGAACATGAGATAATAATGCCAATGAAACATGCTCTTGGTATATGAGGAAGAAGAATCACTTACTGGACACAACCCCATGTTTGCTTGCCATTGTTGGATATAAAGTAGAAGTATAATTCAATGATAATCTGGTTGGAAAATATATCTACACTAAATGCATATTCTATTTGTCTAGGTACTTGAGGATGTAGCACCAGTGCATAGTTTTCAAGACAGCCGGGTGGTGGTCTACCTCGACTGCGTCCTTGGGCGCTGGCTTATTTTTATAATTTCTGCATTATATATATATAATATAACATATTACATATATAAGGTAACTATATGTATATTTTATGATCTACACCATAGTAATAATGTAAGAGTGAGCTAATAGCTAAAAATTGCATAAAACACTTACATATGTCAAATAGATGTTAAAATGACATTATATAAAATAAAAAACCGTGGAACAAAAATGTCTAGGCATCCATACGACCTAGGTGGCTACCCAGTCAGTCCTAGGCGCTTGCCCATGCTAGGCCGGTGCCTCCATAACTACACAGCAATGCATATCCAAAATATCCATGACCATATGACTATTATGCATGAAAAAGTGATCAAGAAAAAAATTATGGATGTTGAGATTGAAAATCACAAACATTATTGTTACCTAATGAATTTATTATGTCATAAATCATAATATGCATTACTCTGGTAATGAGGAGCTATATGCCATGAAGAAGTGGGTGTACCACAAGATTGTCTAGGCGGTTAGGAGGCCATGTATTGCCTATGGGCACCCAAACAACCTAAGTTAAGGCTAGGTGGTGTTAGGCATTTTTTCCAGTATGTATATAATTGTTTATAATTATATACATATTATCATATATACATAGCTATATATTAACCAATATGAACCGATGTTAATATATATATATATATATATATATATATATATATATATATATATATATATATCATGCAGAGGTATGACATATCTAACAAACAAATTCAAATACCAAAGTGTTCTAATTGTCATACATTAAAGGTATCAAATGGGTTGATTCTAGCTACTATAATTCCTATTCCCTTGCATCTAAAAACCATGAAATGGGTGGGCGCCAGGCAACCATGTATACATGTATGTTGTTACCATAAAAGTTTCTTAGGGTCGCTTAGTGTTGTCCCCTTTATTTATATTAACGGGAACAATTACAATAAAGTTCCACATAAACAAGAAACAAAGAAAGATATATTAAGAATAAGAAATAGGAAATGAAAATATGTCAACACTTCCCCTCAAGCTGGAGTGTACACATTGTGCATGCCCAACTTGTTAAGTTTGAAAAACCCGAGAGTTAGTGATTTGGTGAGAATATCTGCAAGCTAATCTCCTGTCTTCACATAAGTTGTCACAATCTTCTGTTGTGTGCTTATATCACTTATGACGTGACAATCGACCTCAATATGTTTTGTAAGTTCATGGAAAACATGATTCTTAGCAATATATAAAGTAGCTTGGTTAAAACACTTGAGCACTGTAGGAATAGAAACAAATTACTCAATTATGCTAACATAGATTGAACTCACTGGAGTTCACAAGCAGCATGAGCCGTCACTCTATATTCTGCTTCTATATTGGAGCTAGCAACAACAACCTGTTTCTTACTCTTTCATGTGATAAAATGGCCTACTATAAATGTGCAATACCCAGAAGTGGAATGTCTATCATGAGGATCTACAACCCAATCATCATCTGCATATCCCATGAGAACAAGTTAACACCTCCTATTGCTGATCTAGAGTAAGTAATACATTTCCATGGAGACCTTATTAAGTACCTCAAGATACGACAGACTGTAGCCCAATGTGACTTTTTTGGTGAACTCATGAACTGACTCACTACTCCAACAACGTATGATATGTTAGGACGAGTAATAATCATATAAATCAAATTTACCAACAATCCTTCTGTATTGTCTTGGATCAGATTAAAATCATCATTAAAAAAGATTTAGTATGATAGTGCATGGGGGTAGAAATAGGTTTACAATCATGCATTCATGTTTCTTGAAGCAAATCTAGGACATTTTTGTTGAGATAAGTTATTCCACTGCTTAGTGTAGGGCCTTAATTCCTAGAAAATATCGCAATTTTCTGAGATCTTTTGTGTGAAAATCTTTATGTAACCTCAACTTGATTATAGCTACGCCTTTAGTATAACTTCCTATACAATAAAATCATCATCATAGACTACAAGAATAACGACGCCTCTTGTTGTCTTGGAGTGAAATAAGGAATGATAAGTACTAGAGCGGGAAAATCCCATATATAAGACAACATTACTAAATTTGTCAAACTAGGCCCGAGGCGATTGTTTCAGCCCATAAATTGCCTTCAACCGTTAGGCACTCCCCCTGAGCAATATATCCTCAAGGTTGCTCCATATACACCTCTTGCTGTAGATCACCATGGCATGAAGGCATTCTTCACATCAAGGTGAAACAATGGCCAATCAAAATGTGTAGCTAGAGAAAGAACAATTCACACAGAATTAAGCATGGCAACTAGTGAAGAATCTCAAAGAAGTCCACACCATACCTTAAGTCACTAATCAAGCCTTCAATATTTCAATAGAACCATCAGGTATATGTGTAATTGTGTAGACCCATATGCAGTCAACAATGCTTCTACCATGAGATAGATCTGTCACTTCCCATGTATCATTCTACAAAAGAGCTGACATATCTGACTCCATTGCATGTGACCACAATCCTGCAGAGTTTTAGTATAATGTTTAGGATTAGTCACTGAGTCGATCCAAGAGCAAAAGTGCATGTTGTTATGGATAAATTTGACAAACAACATACACCAGATATAGGTGACGACTAACACAAGATCAAACACCCTTACGAAGAGCAACGAGATGACTAAGGTCAAAATCATCTTCAGGTACCTCAGTAGATGACGATGATGGTGCAGCCTCTGGGACTGGTGCCTCTACTTGTTGTGGTTCATGTGTTCCACATCTATGGTACACCTGCTCAAATTGCTGAATTGCATGTGTTGGAGGGGGAAAACACACTAATCTCTCATCCGTCTCTCTGAATAATAGTCTCTTCACTCAAAATAGGCAGTAATGGTACACTCCATGGCTCCCCCTTGCTACTAGCCACTACAAAATATGGAGTAGACTTTTGAAAACTAACATCTCTAGATAGAAAGACACGCATATTAATAGGGCAATAACATGTACATCCCTTATTTGTATTTGGAGTACCCCAAGAAAACAATTTGAATAGCACATGGTGACAATTTATCTGCACGTGGATAAAAATTGTGAACAAAGGAGGTACATCCAGACACTCAAAAGAGGGACCGGAAAAGGCTCATCATTGGGACGTAACACGTAACATAGAGAAGGGAGTAGTACCCTGGTGAACATATGATGTTTGGTGATTAATTAGGAAACAAGAGGTAAGAACCACTTCAGACCAATACCTTTTTGGGACTTACGGGTGAAACATAATAGTTCGAGTAATATCTAGCAAATGTCGATTCTTCCTCTCAACTACTCCATTTTGATGAGTATGAGGACGAGATGTGTGATGCAACATTCTAATAGAACTACAAAATTTAGACATAGCACGTTGAACATATTCAAGAGCATTGTCTAGGTTGGGAAACTTTAATGTTGCAATCAAATTGAACTTCTATTTATTGATGAAAATGCTTAACAACAAGTAACACTTCTTTATTTCTCAACAAATATAATCAAGTCATAGGAAAACAATCATGTACAAAGGAGATAAAATAATGATATTTTATCACTATGAACTAATCCTAAAGGGTGCATACCACGTTTATTGACACGACTTGGGTATAATATCCTATGATGTTTCCCCATTTGACAAGATTGACACTCAATATTAGATACATGAGATGAGGTAGGTTCCAATTTACGCGGATTCTCCAAGAGAATAATGTTCGTATCTACAGTGCCACAACAGAGGAGAGCCACTCAATAAGGTGGAAGCTGCAACACGAGGTAAACAGTCACCGTGAATGAGGTAGAGGTCACCTTTTTAGGCCCCTCACCAATTATCTTCAAACTCTTGAGATCTTGTAAAACAAAGGAAGATCGACCAAATTTCACTTCATAATTTAAAGAATCATCCATCTTAGCAACAAATAGCAAATTGAATGGAAAATTAGGCACATAATGCACACATTTCAATTTAATACTAGGATTGAGAGAAATTGATCTGCTTGCTTGCACTCTCCTCACAGATCCATCTACCAAAGTCACAAAACTATGTGGGGTATGTGAATCAGTAATGTGTAGTAATGACCTCATACCAATCATTTGGTGAGATGCTCCAGACTCAACCACCCAGGAGATGGAAGAATGTGAAGCCTGTAAAGATGTCGTTCGATTAACCATAGAAGATTCTAGGTGTGCAAAAGAATTGATTGTTGAAGGAGAAGTTCTTACATTCTGATATTGCTTAGCATGAATAAGACGATCATATTCCTCCTTACCACTGAGGTGTCTGAACCACTCATAAAGTTAGCTGATCCTAAAGGAGGGGCTATATGGCGACCATTCTTCTTCCAACCTTTCTCAACTAGATGGCCAATCTTTCCAGAGAAAGTGCACTTAGTCCGAGTAGAAGAAGCTCGACTTTGTCCAGTATTGATGCGACAACCTCTAGCAACCACAACAATAGAAGCATGAAACTATTGAGGGTGCAAAAGATGAAGACTCAAAGGAAGATCGTTGTATACGGGCGTGTGCCTCTTTCGGGCTAGGGAGTTTGTCTGTAGCCAAAATAAACTGTGCAAAGTTAAAAATAAAACAAAGCCTAGATTTTTTTTGTTATCACCAACTCATCCCTGTTTTTAATCCGTTTTGCAGATTACATGGTAGTAGTAAAACTCTTGAGCTGCAGACTGAATAATACCAATATATTCCCCAAGTGACATGTTACCTTGTTTTTCAGAAAAGAGCCAATCATACACTGTGAAGAGACTAAGATCATTCTTAACCTCTGAGAAATGCTTCTTGACATCATCCCAAATTTCCTTTCCAGTAGTATAGAACATAAATCTCGTGGCTATACCTAGTTCCATATTGTTCCTATCCAGGTCTTACTAAACCATTGTGACGTTTCCACTTTGCATATCCCTTATTCGTTTCAATAGGTGGGGCCTGGTTCACATATTTCCCTTTGTCATAGAACTCCAACACTGTATGCACAACATTAATCCAAATTAGATAATTTGTCGTTTAACCCGATGGAAGTGATTTTTAATGATCATTATATTGTTATATACCACTAGTAGTGGTATTCTTTGTGTCCTCCATGATAGACCATTCTTTGTGTCTGCCATGATAGACCATTCTTTGTGTCTTCCATGATAGACCAACAAGACGGAGGAAATACACATCACTAGGCGGAAGGAAGACCCTGGTGGAGAAGATACACACCGGAGAAGCATTACAAACTTGACTCAAATCAAAATAGACAAAGATAAATCTTCCAATTTAATCTAAACCAAAATATAAATTAAACTTTTTTTTTCATTTGAATTTTGATTAATAATAACTTTTGATTGTTCCTAGTAATTATTTAATTTCAGTCGATAAAATTGGAATTTTTAATGAGAGGGAGAGATACACATCATGTGACACATCAACAACCCCTAGATCTAATCTCGTTAACCACACATAGGGGATGTGTGGAGGAAGATTCACTATAAATGAGGATTGTAGCCTGGACCAGCGGAAAAAGATGGAGCTATCATGGAGAAGGATTCAATTCAGCACTTAGCAATCAATTTGCTGCTGCATGGTATTGTTTACTGCTACAACACTCGTGTGGTACTGTTTTCCATATTACCCCAAGCCCCTGTTTTGTTCAAGATCGAGATTACAAAATCCGGATTGGGTTTGTCGATAGATCTGGATTCGGTCCTATTTGTGTTTGGTATCTTATCCCATTGCAATCACCCATTAAATTAGACTGGCCTCGTAACTTGTGTTTTTCAGTCTGGTATATAAATCAATATAACACAAAAGACAGAGTCAAATCCGGACTGCATTTTGAAATCCTGCTAAGAGCAGGACTGACTTAATCTGGATTTGAAGGATTACGGAACCCGAAACAGACCCCATCAGTCCGATTTCTACCAAACAAAATAGGACTAGAACTGGGCTGGGTAGTCGGGATTAGCGTCTATGTGGCACAAAAAGACAATGCCTAATCTGGATCAGGTCCCGAACCAAACAACACCTAAAGTTTGTTAGGGTCGCTTACTGTTGTCCTCGTTATTTATATTTAGGGGAACAATTACAAGAAAGGTCCACATAAACAAGAAATAACAGAGAGATATACTGAGAATACGAAATGGGAAATAAACAAATATCAACATACATGTATATATATTTAAGGAATGCAACATAAATATGATCAATGTTGTTATTAGACGGAGGAAAGAAACCCCAACTAATTGTGGATTTGTGTTGCAGCAGTCAGTACATAGTAACTATATTTCTACTAGATGGAGCAAAAAGAAACGTTAAAACAAAACAGTCATGGTGATGGGAGGATGGTTTGACAACAATAAGTCATGGCAGCAAAGTTACTGCCTAGTTAAGCAAAAAAAAAAACGAAATAGCTATGGTGATGGAAGGATGGTGAGGCACCAATCAGTCATGGAAGCAAATTTGTTACATAGTTAAGCATAAGGAAAAAAAGGAAACAGCCATGGCGATGGGTGGTGGTGAGGCAACGGTAAGGTATGATGGCAAATTTTTAGCTTATTAAGCAACAGGAAGAAAAAAGACGAAATAGCCACGGTGATAGGAGGATGGCGAGGCATCAATGAGGTATGACAACAACTTAGTTTAACAAAATAAAAAAAAGTGGAGCAGCAGCCACAAACTTGCTGCTTTGTGGAACCATTAAGGAAAAAATGAATTAAAAACTAAATTTGGTGATGACCCATTAACTAGGCTCAATAACTGCCCAGGCGGGCTGCCTAGGCGCCCAAGTGGCCACACAAGGAGTCTAACTAGACTGGGTGCCTAGGACTTGGGTTCCGATGCGCCGCCCAAGCGGGTGCTTGTACAACCATTGTGTACCACTATACTCCATGTAGACTCGCATTTTCCTCCCATGGATTTTTTTGTGTGCCATGGGATATTTATTTGATGGTGCCATTTTTACTGCCATAGAGACACATGAATGATCATCATACTATGTAGTTGGTGTGTACATTGTGGAGAATGCTTAATAACTTCTTATGATTACCATCATCATCATCCTTCATCATCATCAGGCGTTGACTTAGAAAATTTGAAGAAGAGTGATCCACAAAAGCCGTCTCTTCTTCCATTACTCTTATCAATTTCCATGTCATTTACATGCTTATGCTCAAGATCAATTTTTTGTGACGGATTTGGATTTCTTTGTTCTTCCTCACGGAAAGGTAAAGTTCACAAGCCCTCTAGATATGAATTTTGCCTCCCTCAAAGATGTCTACAAGTGGCGGCATTTCTCATTCATCCGTTCCTCTTAACAAATTTTATAATCAACTGAATCTTCTTGTATTATGCCTATTAATATCTCTAGATTGAATTTGTATTTGGTGTCAACTTTTCTTATTCTTATGTGGGCTAGTTTATATACATCCTTTTCCCCTTCTCTACTATATAACTTTACATTGCAATTAGAGTATCTAGATTTGACCTCTTGGACGACCTTCTTGGTTCCATCTTTTGCTAGCCTGTATCTTTGGAACATTGCGTTCCCAGGATTTGGATAAGCTCTTATAAATCTCTCTTTTTAGTTTTTATTGTTTCGTATATTGTCGTTACTCCTGTATATTTTTTTGTAGAGGCCCACAACGTTTTAATTTCCCCTAAAACTTGCTTGTCATTATTGTAATGTAGCATGACTGTATGAGCTTATGTTATGCCACATTGTATTAACTTCATAATCCAGGTCCAAGTGTTTTTCTAGATAAGTTTTACCATGAAATAACATTTTTGTTCTCTAAGGTTCCACCACTTGATTCTTCTATCTTGAGCACCCTTATTCTTACTATTTGGATTTTCATGTTAACATCCAAAATGACTAACCTGTGTTTGGTGACGAGTTCTTCTTCAAGGATCACTTTACAATTTTTGTATATCTTTTGATCTACCCACCTTGTAAGAAAGCAACCAATTTGGCTACAAATGCACTCAATCTTGAAACTTATCAACTGTGGTTCTCTTTTCTTGAAGTGGATCCAAAATTATAACATAGTCAACCACAAAATCAGCTCTCGTCTCTCCTCTATTCTACCACCATATCCAAACCACCATGTACTCTCCAATAGCCAACATCGTTGCTTCCCATATCCATTCAAATCACTCCTAATAAAGATCTTCTCTTGTATTGGTACTCCTTGCATCAACTCATCCATGTAATATTAAATTCCTTCTTAGCCTTCTTGTTTAAGCCAACTTGAGGGGGTTTAAGCACTAATTGAATAAAAAATTAATCCCCTAAGAACAAACTTTTCTCCTATGATGCTATCACCCATCCTTGTAATCTTGACAACATCATCCTTCATCTCATCAACAACAATTTTGACACCATTTGTAGGTTTATCAATACTTGTATACTAGATTTGTACTTTATTGTGTCTCCAATCTCTGTACGTCTTTCCCCTGCCCACTTAGTTTTCGGCAAACTAACTGCATTAACTTCTCTTGTGACTATAATATCCACTATCTCCAAATACTTTAGTGCTATAAAACCTATATCAAAAGGACTCTCTAAATTTTTATCTGTTTTGAACTGGATTCTTTTCCTGGCTCTATCCAAATGGTGCAAGAACCCTTTCAAAAATATAAGAGCCATTATTGTCATTTATTATGTATTCACCCGCTTAATGCAATGAATGCAAAAGCATCTTGGTCCATCACTTTCTATAATTTCTAGGCAGTATACATTGTCTTCAGGGGCTACTTCTTTGACATCCTCCACCATCTTTTCCATTGCATCAGAAAATGAGGCATGATAACGTACTTGTCAAGGTGGTCAGTCGGTCACCCTGATTCCTTGGGCGACTAGACCGTGTAAGGTTCCACCACTTGATTCTTCTATCTTGAGCACCCTTATTCTTACTATTTGGGTTTTCATGTTAACATCCAAAATGACTAACCTGTGTTTGGTGACGAGTTCTTCTTTAAGGATCACTTTACAATTTTTGTATATCTTTTGAACCCACCTTGTAAGAAAGCAACCAATTTGGCTGCAAGTGCACTCAATCTTGAAACTTATCAACTGTGGTTCTCTTTTCTTGAAGTGGATCCAAAATTATAACATAGTCAACCACAAAATCAGCTCTCGTCTCTCCTCTATTCTACCACCATATCCAAACCATCATGTACTCTCCAATAACCAACATCGTTGCTTCCCATATCCATTCAAATCACTCCTAATAAAGATCTTCTCTTGTATTGGTACTCCTTGCATCAACTCATCCATGTAATATTAAATTCCTTCTTAGCCTTCTTGTTTAAGCCAACTTGAGGGGGTTTAAGCACTAATAGAATAAAAAATTATTCCCCTAAGAACAAACTTTTCTCCTATGATGCTATCACCCATCCTTGTAATCTTGACAACATTATCCTTCATCTCATCAACAACAGTTTTGACACCATTTGTAGGTTTATCAATACTTGTATACTAGATTTTGTACTTTATTGTGTCTCCAATCTTTGTACGTCTTTCCCCTGTCCACTTAGTTTTCGGCAAACTAACCGCATTAACTTCTCTTGTGACTATAATATCCACTATCTCCAAACACTTTAGTGCTATAAAACCTATATCAAAAGGACTCTCTAAATTTTTATTTGTCTTGGACTGGATTCTTTTCTTGGCTCTATCCAAATGGTGCAAGAACCCTTTCAAAAATATGAGTCATTATTGTTATTTATTATGTATTCACCCGCTTAATGCAATGAATGCAAAAGCATCTTGGTCCATCACTTTCTATAATTTCTAGGCAGTATACATTGTCTTCAGGGACTACTTCTTTGACATCCTCCACCATCTTTTCCGTTGCATCAGAAAATGAGGCATGATATCGTACTTGTCAAGGTGGCCAATCGGTCACCCTGATTCCTTGGGCGACTAGGCCGACTAGTCGGCCACCCATGCGTAGGTTTTTTTTCCTTTCATATAATTAGTTATATATATGTGTGTGTGTATATATATATATATATAGTTATAAACTTATATACATCACATTATATAGAAAAACTAATGTAAACACATATCTAAAGAAGTAATAATCCATATTTATTAAATATTGTCATAAACACAACAAACAATAATCAATAAGAGCTGAATGCCCAATCCCATATTTTGGTAAATAATAACCTATATTTGGTAAATAATGTCATAAAATACCTCAAAAAATTTGAATGAAGACTATTCAATGTATTCAAATCAAACAAATATAATTAGATAGAGAAAACTTTATTAAATTTAGACTTTTAGTGCTTGTTGAATTGTTGTAACTTACTAAAAAGTTATTAATTGAACTGGTGTATTGTGAACAAAATTGATGTTCACGTCAAATCATTGCAAAAGACAACCACAGATGTTTGAGATAGGGGGTGGGGGGAATTAGAATGGCAAATAAAAGAAAGAAAAAACCTTGGCTCTAGACTAACTAACCGGCCGACCATGATTGGTTTGGGCTGACCAGTCGGGCTAGTTGGCCGACTAGCCAACCAGTCAGCCTGGGCGGACGCCAAATTGTGGCCAAATCTGGGCGGTAGGCAAGTCGGATCCCCCTCCAGTGACCAGTTGACTAGTCGTCCAACTCAACAAGTATGCATAGTAACTTTTACAACATGATCTATTATTCTATTGATCTTCATAATCTTGTCCCAGAAGGCACACTTGACAATGAAATCCGCTACTTTTCTACCAATGTGGTGTTATGCTCCCTTATGAAGATACATTTCTCTCGTTCAAGATCCTACTAAGTCGATTGCCTTTGGGCTTGAGGGATTGTAGGGCCAAGAAATTGGTGGCGAGTCTAGTCACCCCTGGTCTAACTAGTTTTTGTCCCACAATGCTACCATCTTCTAATTGCATGGGTATAAAAGATAACTGCATACTAAACATCATTAGCGTCACACCAATTGTAAGCTTTTGGATATGATCGATGGTGCCTTTTGTCCTTTGAAACAAGACATGCAGTGTATGATCAATGGAATCCGACAGATTGAATATATTCTCATTACACTCTGCTCAACCTTCCTATTTGCATCGCATGCTAAATTCTAGACGAATTTTTTCATATTTTATCATTAACAATGTATTATATCATTGGATTTCACTTGAAGCATTAACACAGTATGAAATGTAACAAATCCACAACATCATGCAAGCATGTTTATTATCAAGCTATTATTTCCACTATTTCACCCATTATACATGAGTGTACACTCAAATCACTTTTTTGTTAATCACTTTATCCTTTTACCTCACTCTTCTAGTGAGGAAGATAATGTTAATCAATTTGTAAGCTTTGGGCCTTGATGCTGCTATTAGATTCCCCCTTTAGATAGGGTCAGTCAGCTACATATGCTGGGCTTCTGTGAGAAAAAAAAACTTGCCCACAGCCTTTCCTATATTGTCTTTAGTATTGATGGACATCGCCTTAAGGGTTTATTGCCTGGACACTCCTCATACATGAGTCGTGAGTGTGACCATATGCTCATATCACCATTCCTTTTACTAATCATTCAATTCTTATAGCTCACTCTTCTAGTGAGGAGGATAACTTTAATCATTTCATAAGCTTTTCGAAGGCCTTGATGCCCTTATTAATTCCCCTATTTGATGACTGATGCTTTGCAGCGTGTGCATACAATAATAAACCTATGCAACACTAGCTAGTGCCCGCAATAGAATGGGTCAACAATAGTAATCGCTTGAGGTTTCTCTACAAGGAACCAATGCATATCAAAGGTTAATCTTTCCAATTAACCAACAATTCTAGACTAAAAGACAATTTGAGTTTATTCGAAATTAACTAAACCAAGTAAAAACTAGTATTCAGATTTCATCAAATCAAGAAACTGAAGTACTTGGTGCCTTAGCATCCACAAAACACATGACGAACTCATAAAAAGGTACCAAACTCTTTTCTTTATCATATTTCCGGAAATTATGATTAATATCTTAACTATTAATCATCTACTTGGCAAGGTTAATGTCTCTAAACAATCAACCGTGTACATACCAAGAGTTTCCTTAAATGTCTTCAAGGAAACAATACTGACAACATATAAAAGCATGCACATAATAATGCATTAAATTCCATTTATTCTCATGCAATAGATATTTAAAGATCAAATGCTACCCCACAAAAGTAATATGTTCCCAAAAGACGAGTTAAGGGGAGTAGGAGGACTTGGCCGAGGATTCCACAAGCAAGCAAAGCAAATTAGAAATAAAGAGGAAAATTTGGATTTGTATCGAATTCTCTTCATCATACTAAAAATGGATGCCAATTAGGCACCAAATACAAGGAAATCTACCCCAAATACATGATAGATCTACACCAAGGAACGAAATGTGGTTGATATCAATGATATTTCCATCGACATGTCGACACTGACACCATCGGGACACATGTGCGCGTACCATAGGCTCACAAATATTGCTATACTAACAGGTATACCGCTGATACCGCTATGTTTCGGTGGTTTCGGTACACAATGCTAATTCACTATATTGACTGAAACTGACAGTACATTGAGGTGTATACTGCTTTTGCGACAATGACTGCTGTTATTTCTTGGGAGGAGAAAAAGTGTATTTGGGTGATTTTGTGTGATTGTAGCTCAAATCAACCCAAATCAAGGTAAGAGTAAGTAATTTCTTCCATTTTCTACCATTTGCAACCTCTCTATCTCTTTTTCCTACTATTTTCTTCCACTTTCACCTAAAAACGATTTTCACTGTCAAAACCTTGTACTACTCCAAAATTGACATGTTTGATGCTAATTATACACATCTATAAGTATATTATGTAGATCTACCCAATTACAACACTATAAATTATTATTATCATGTAATTTATCTAATTACTAATACTAATACTATAATTATTGTAATGATTAATTGCTGATTTATGTTTAGTAGAAGATTTTCTACTAAAAAGTAATGTGAAATAGATAAAAGAAAATGGTGGAATTATATATTTTTTGTTTTGAAAAGTAATAGACATTGCTGAAAATTAACGAAATTCCCAGTTATTTATTTTTCTACGTGTTTGTGTGTTAGTGTTTAATAAGTTACAACTATTTTTTGGTAAGCTTTCAAATGTGTTTTTAATCATTAAATACCGCCTCTTTATTTTTTTGGACCTTTTTAGAAACTCAATTTGTAAATAAAGTAAAAAATTATCGTTTATGATTACATAATACAAATGAGTGTCACACATATAGTATTATACATGATGTGTATGAGCAACACAACTTCGTACAACGAACCATACATGATGTACATGTTTTGGGAGCAATATGACAACCATATCAACTCAATCCTATATGGAATTTAGCGCGTAATTCAACATACAACCAATATAGATTAGTAAGTTCCTATGTTATTCATGTGCTGTAAGTTGTATATTATTGCATAAGTGTGTGTTATTTAAGTTGATGGATTGTGCTAGTAAAATTTTAAATCTCAATTCCAACATTTTGCAATCAAAATCCCCATGAAATAAGACAGATTCCCTACCTCTCACATGATGGACACCCCACATACCCAAAATAGAATTGTATTGCATATAATGATGCATTTAGTGTAGAGATTACACTTTTAAAATTTCATGATTTAATTCGTTCATGTTGGCGTCGAAACGACCTTGATTACATTTTTTGAAATTTCTGTCAGTGTATTGTTAAATACCTATTTCCAGGAGCCCGTCTGCTCCGCTTCGCTCTAGCGAAAAGGGGCGACTAGGTTTTCCCCTGCTGAGGCTGGCTTGGGGGAGGGGATCTGACTGCCGTTGAGCGCCGACCCGATCCCCTCGGGCCACTCTTTCGCTCTGGGTCACGAGGGTCTAGCTCATGGCGATCAGTAGTTCCAGTTTCGTCTTCCACTCTTCTAGTCATACGATGGCAGTAGCCAGACCGAGGCCTGGTTTTCCTGCTGGCGTTTGTCGCTTTCGACCCGGGTGGCTGTGTGGTGACAGCTGGGGCGATCTCCGGTGGTTTCTTTACAGCTTCGTCGGGCGGATTTGGTCCTATCATCCATCGAGCTAGCCTTAGCAACTCAGGCTTCCCCCTTTCTTCTACATTTCTATTCATTTACTGTTTCAGTTTTTTTCTTCTATTTCTGTAGCGTCAGTGGCAACTTGTCCTCCTCGTCGGTCACCGTTAATCGGTGTTGGTTAGTCCGCGTGTTCTGCGATCCTCTCTTTTGGAGAGTGAAGAGATTTCTAGTTAGTGCTAGGTCTCAATTTTGCCACGGTTTGTTCTTGTTGCTTGTTAGTTTGGCGTCGATTAAGGGGTTTACCCATTATCAGAACATCATGCTAGTCCAGTCCCTAAGCCATTGCTCCATGCTCAAGTTGAAGGAAATCCTCATGATAATCTGCTTGTGTCAGTATCACAGAAGAGGATTCAATGCAGAAGTGCCCTACTCTTGTTCCGATATGAGTTGTAATGGTTGTGTGTTACTGAACTTGTTCTTTGATTGTTCTGGTGGTGTTGTACTCTCATCTTGTAGATTCCGTATGGCTTATGAGTAATGAATCATACCATTTGCTATATAAAAAATGCCTATTTCCAGGCTGTCGAATCGACATCGATATTGGATACCTTGTTCCTTGATCTACACACAAGCGTGCACATCATATTATCCACATAATACTTGGGTAAGAAACTAAAGAAGGAAGTGGAAGAAATGAGATACTACACTTGTAGAAAGAGATCTCTACAATGGAGATGGAGGTGCATGTCCTCTCCACTAGCTGAGGAAGTTCCACTTTTCTTCTTTCTTTTCCTTTTAAGCCTTCTCGAGAGTAAAATCACCTTTGAATTCGCCTTAAGCTACTATCTTGAAGTTTGGAGTCGATAAGACGAAAGATGTCCTTTAGTAACTCGCCTTCTTGGATTTATATTTTTGTACAAATTTGTGATGACACATTGTGTCTTAGGTGAGACATGTTGCGTTGCTCGATTATCGAAGACGCATAGAGGGTTGACGGAAGGTTGCTGGAAGCGATTACTAATACGAATGCACTTTGTGTTGCTGGCCCGGACACGATGTGTGCTTATGAGGTGTACTTTGGTTCATCTCACAGTCATGAGACACAATGTGCAAATGAATTCCAATATTCAGGATACGTTCAGTCGAGCTGAAAAATTCAGATTTCGGGAATTATGTGGAAAATTCTGGTAAAAAGCGGTCAACGTAAGGTAAGAGTACGGTCAACAATTCGGAAAAAAGTCAGGAAAATCAAAGGATATACATATACATATATTTGTATATATGCATACACACATATATTGCACACACATGCATATATATATATGCCCATATGTATTGCATACATATGTATTCATATAATTCACACATACACACACACACACACACACACACACACACACACACACGCACACACATATATATTATATACATACATGTACTTACACTTGAACAAAGTCAGTCTTAACAAAATATAAAATGGGAAAAAATATGTAAACACAAATAAATCGAGAATAATACGGGAATAAAGCAAAATTTATGGGAATTGGGAGTTATTCAGCTCACATATGACTAGGAAAAAAATTAATGTTGGATACATCACTTTTTCAAAAAGTCTGCAACTATTGTGACTATGCATGCGTCTATGGCGGCGCATAGTGTTGTTTGCACTTGATTTTGACTGAGATCACTGTGATGCGACGCACCGTGCTTCTGTGAAGGCACATACATGTCTTCAACTACTGTTGAAGTCGGTTGAAGGCACTGAGGATGGGCAATGTCTTGCGTTTGGATGATCACACACCGTGTCAGACAGAAAACATCAGACTTCATTCACAAGCCTTTAATGTATCCATTAATTCAAGATGACAACAATAGAGATATATCGAGAATGCATTTACAAGCCTGTAAAGTAGCAAAAACTCATAATTTGGAGCGATAAAGACGGTAAAAGTAGGCATAAATCATGGTATGAACTATGTTCATCAATTACATATCCCGTGTGTTGCAAATAAGGCTCAATCACTACATGTTCGGGATGTTATTATGAAAATTTGTAGTGCTTCCTACCCTTTCTTAAGGGTTTATTATCGAGCCTCAAGATCTTTGGTCCCTGATACGCTAACATTATTTTGATCTCATTCTAGAAGAATGAAATACTTCAATTATGCTCAATTTTTTTCTTTAGTTGAGAAGATATGTCTGTCCTTCCAAGTTAATAATAGTTGGCATACACTACTAGCTTCACTTGGGCAAAATGATCCAAATCATCTTGGATTTGCACAATCTCCTTTAACCACTCAGATTTTTAGGAATCTCTATATGCCCGCCTATACATGCGGCTATGATATGCCCTATCGTACTTGGAGGGTATTCCTTGTCGTCACTAGATTCAATAGGAGGACCCATTGGCCTGAAATTACTCAGAGTATCTGTCTAAACTTTGTCAACTTCGGTAAGTTTTACTTGTTTTATTTCTTAACCTTTATAAAGTTCTAGAAATTGTTAGTGACCACGCTTTAGTGCTTTTGGTGCTCTCCTTGGCTGATATGAATAAGGGCTAACACATTGCTTAGTGGTGGATTTTTGTTTCATGTTGATACCTTTTTTGTTGTATAGATATGAGAATTTTTATGAGGGTGAAATGAATATGCGGGCTTGGGGTCGTCAAGTGCTCCAGATTGGGTCTTAATACTTCTGCAATACCTTTTGATTTGCCTACTGGACGGTGCAGGATGAATAAGACAACCTTTCAAAGAAATCACTGACACTCTGGAAGCTCTTAGTGCACATTGAAACATTTTTACCCCCTTTTATACGATGCTTGAACCTGAAGACTTCCCTTGTAATTGTTTTTTTTTTTGCAATATCGGTGAACGACCTTTTCTTCGGTCCCTTATGCAGCGATTCCATGCAAACAATCGAGCGACTCCTACTCTCCTAGATCATTCACGGCTCTGTGATCTAAACATATTGTCAGAAGGAATTTTTCATGTCCGAAAAATAAAAATAAAACTTGAATTAATAGTTTTGTACAATGAAGTCAACATATAATTAGAGAATGCAATCTTATAATGATTGATTCCATGCAAATTTTCATCTTCTTCCACTCTCGTAGCTCCCTTATCACTCTCCAATCCAGAAGAACTGTTTGAACTCGGAAGGCATCTTTTCTAGTCTGAAAATAAAAACGAAACTTGTATTAGTACAAATAAATTAACATATAACTAGAGAATACAATCTAATAACGGGTCTAACTATTGATACCCTTCCTTATTTTTCAATTATTTTACTCAATCGAAACTTTTATAGTGTATAAAGTATCTTTTGGATTATTTATTGTCAAATAATAAATTTGTATATAACTTTTGAATATACTATGAAGTATGTAAAAAGATTTATATACTTTCTATTTATATTGATTGCATTAGTATACACATGATTTTGACAAAAATGATTGAGGTTTTGCCAAAAAATGTGGTACTAATGGCTATCTGGTTATGGAAACACATTTAGTTCATAACTAGTAGGTTATTTTGCTAAATTTTGATGCATTTCAACCATTTATGATGTTTCAACTCAATATGGTGTATACTGATGAAACATTGCCACAAACGAACCATGTTTTGGAAAGACAAAAATGTAGTTGAGTTTTTGCTTCAGGAGATAAGTTTCCATGTATGTTTGTGGATTTTCGGGGGTGATCCAAATGTTTCTCCTCTTTGTAGCCTACTTTTACCACATTGATACGCTATGCTTCTATCAAGATCTACAAGAAAAAAAAGTTCAGAAGGGAGAACATGGGAGTTGTACCTATGGCTAAGATGACCCGCATGGTTCATATATTTTGATGTTGATACAATTTGTAATGATGGTGGGCAAAATTGGCATTAGATATTTTGTATGTTATGCCATTATCAATCACACCTCTAACTACACCATTGTCTTCTCCATCTAAACAATCCAAGTTTATGCAATTTGTCACTAGTTAGGTTAATAGAAAATACGTGACATAACTTATAGCATATGACAAAATGAACTAGTCACAATATGTTAACAAACCAAACAAATACTGCATGTACAACAAGAACGCCACTGTGGTCAAGCTTCACCTGGGTCTATGAGTCATATTTGTGTTTCATTTATGCAATTGTTGCAATTTCACTTGGACTTATGGACTCATACAATCTTGTAACATGTAGCAACTTCTAACATGTAACTTGTAGCTTTAATTCCTTAGTGCACTCAAGAGTCATGAAGACCCCCCAAGCACCAATCGTCAACTTAACTTGGTGTCATTAAAAGTATATTGTACTTGCAGACTTGAAAACCAGTGAATTAAAAAACGGCCCAGGCGGCCGCTTGATCGGCCATGACCCTCATCCGCCTAATTTAGCCCCTAAGCGCCCGGTTGAGCGTTTTGAACATAATCACCCGCTTTTTGCCCGCCTCACCCACTTTTTCCCGCCTTTTGCCCGCTTTTCCCCGCTTTGTTTAAAAATACTAATGTAAGCATCTAACATTAATTAATTACATAGTCCAAGTAGTGTCGACTATAATATATTAAACTTGTATACATTAAATGTTCTATGATATAGCTAGTCCTAATTTAGAATGCATACTTTGTGAGTAAGCTGTAATAATTGGGTACTGCTGTAATGCATCTAAGTAAATATCATATTGCTCTAGTATACTTCTAATGCATGATTAGCTTTACTGATTTCCTTGCTGCTTTCAGTGATTAATGATTGGTACTACTGGTTAGTACTACTTTAGTCATTACTTTAAATCAATAATTCATAGTTTGTTATTTACAATTACTAATCTGCTTGCTGATTTTAGTGATTAGAGATATTGATTAATAGTAAAGTATTGGTGAATACTTAGTTAATTACTGATTTTCTGATTAGATATGTATAGAAGTTCCTTAGAAATATATTTTTTATATACACATACATGTAATTTTGTATAAAAATATATAAAATTTAGACACCCGCTTTTTCAAAAATCGCCCGCTTAATCGCCCGCCTACCGCTTAATCGGTTACAGGATGCTATCCGCATGCCTCCCGCTTCCCGCTTTCTGATACCTTGTTGAAAACTTAATCCATTCATTTCACCATGGAAATATGCATCGAAATCCCCACCCAAAGCATTATTCTTCCGTCACACATATAGGAGACCTTCAACATTTTGATATGGATATCATTGCATTAGTAAGTTTATATACACTTATAGATCGCTTTGGTGAAATTTTTGTAAACTACTTGGTTTTGACGTCAAAACGACAGGATCAAACCTTTTAAATTTTTATGTCAAATTTCTGTGTATCTCTATGTTGCCCCCATCAAATTGTGTCAAAATCATACATATGAAAATGATTAGGAATTTGATTTTATTTCATTTTTACTGTAACTATTAATAATATAGTAATGTCCAAGATGGGGCACCCCAGTGGTTAGATTTTTGGTTTGTTACGAAGAGGTCTCAAGTTCAAGCCCCGACGACGATATGAATAGAATTACTAAATTTATAAAAAAATAATACAATGATAAAAATGTTTATGTTTGACAACTTATGTTTCTACTTGGTTTAATTACTTCCACTCCATGTTTAAAATGTCGATTTCGATGCCGCTTCCGATGGTCCAAAAATAGAAATTTACAGAAATTTTGACCAAAATTTCGATATTTCCGCTTGTTTCGATACTAGATTTCGATGACCAAATAAAGGAATTATGTCATAAAATTTTACCATGATGATCTACTTACATAAATACACCTAATTATGCAATAATATCATATGTTGGTATAGGGTAGGGGGCTCCTACATTTTTGATGAATATACACAAAACTGTTTTGATCAGGATTTCAATGATGCAATGTATACATACATATATTCTTATTTAATAACATGTTAGATCTTATATTTTGGATTCAATTAACTCAGGGGGTCTCCCACATTTATTTAGGATTTTAAAGATTTTTTTAATTTTTTAATGCAATTAAAAATCGGAAATTTTGGCTATTTGGATTGTCCATTTCGATGTGTGGTATCGGTTGAAACCAAAATTTCGACTGAAATTTCGCAATTTTGACCGAAATTTTAAACCATGCTTCCACTATACTTAAAACAAACTACTAATTAGAATATATCTATAATAGTTAGTTTATTATTACAACAAATTTACAAAAAATGATAACCTTAGTAATTAGATGGATCATTTAGGTAGATCTAGTGATTGTTAGATGTCCGATAAAAAGTTTAAACTTAAACTCTATGGTTTGGCTCCACCAATTATGCACATCTAGAAAAATATTCTAGGGTGTAGGGGGATGCCACTTAAACTTGGCTTTTGACTAAAAATATAAGAGAGAACGGAAGAAAATAGAAAAATTGAGACTTGGCCAAAGTCTTCCTCGGAATGGCTTGGAAATTTGGAATCCCCTCAACATAAAACAACAACAACAATGAACTCATGATAGACATTAGGTGAGCTGGCATATCACCCACTACTAGTTGATACTACTATTTAAGTGACCATTTTGTACCACTAACCCTGCTCTAGTCGTCTTGGTGGTACACCAATATTTTCGTGCCTATTTGTATGCTCTCTCTCTTTTTTCCATTGAGATTGCACGAGAAATTTTGTTTTGGACATTTTTAGCGTCATCTCTATTCCATAACTTCTTACTTTGATAGAAAGCCAATTTTAGAGACTATAATTCACTATGGCTGCCGTACAACAAGACTTAAGATGGAGTAAGGTGGTCATAAAAGTGTGGCACAACACCATAGGAATATCTTCCATGAAGATGATTGATTACATTCAATGCTATCGGTACCAATATTTTTGACTAAATGGTGCTAATTTTGAAGAATATTCGTTCCTTTATGACCTACGTATGCGCCATCATTCTACATATACTCTACACAATAACTATCTAAACACACTACTTTTCTGGGCATAAGCTGTTAGTGGGTTATCTCTAATGCTTCGGTAAGTGCATATGCCATCTGGTGTATGCATAATGTGGGAGGTCAATAGCAATTGTAAATAACATGTAACAAAAGTACAAAGACATTTGTATTGGATTATATGTAGCAATTATATTTAAAATTTGAAACTGATATGTTATTAATTTGAGACACATCAAAATATTAAATTCTTTTTGTGGAAAATGTCACAAGCAATATACTCAATATGTGAAGATAATGGTCATAGCATTTTTTCTTTTAACGATGGTTATGCTTCTCCCTAAATAAATTGATCAATTCTTGTGTGCGAAGGTTGCGGAGGAAACAATCTCAAGAAATTTTTCACTAAGTGCATGCTTTGATCATCCAACACCTATGTAATACCTAAATTGCTATACTTCTTTACGATATTACATCATCATGCATTGTACCTAGCCTATTTCCCCCATCTTTGTTCCATTTTAAATTAAACGTGTGTTCTCAAGCTCTAGCCCTAGCTGTGGAAATGTAGGAAGATGAGGCGTTGTCCATATTGTTCTACATAGTCTACCATCCGGTTGAATGATTGTTATCTGCAACATATTTATTAGAAAAATTTCCATTAGGCTAAGGGTTATGCTCGTATACCTTTTTTTCCAATAGTGTATAACTTTGAGGAATTGTTGCAATGCCATGAACTTGTCATAAAAATGATATATACGAAAGGAGTTATCATGATAAATGACTGCAATTGAAAATATAACGCTATCTCTTGCACCTAGAGACAATATTGTCATAAGCTGGTCATTGGAGTCTTGGAGATGCTGGTTGGGCATTCATATTGTTGTCCATGACCTCTATTCAATTGCGGTAATGTATGGATATGAAGGATTGGCCATACGAGCTTACTTGGGCTACCATCCATTGGATAATTATGCGCAGTACACCGACTTAAAAATTTTCCATCAAATGAAGGGGTTGTTATGCTTGTGCTCATATGCTTACTTCCAAAATTACGGGATGCCCATGGACTTGTCATTAATCATAATGATATATAGGGAAGGAGCTGTAACGATAAACTGTCCGCAGTTGACCCCTTACTATGTACTCATGGATTAGATTCTCTCCTTGTAGTGGTGGACAACACTGATGGAAATAGGAAGATTATGGTTGCTTATTGTAACTACCATTTAATACAGTAACCCTTTTCCATAATACTCGTAGTTTATCATGAGAAGTTGCAACCTTGCCCTTAATGCCCTAGAATCCCTCTTTATATCAATGCACAACTTCATCCACTTACTACAAATCATAAACCACTTGAATTGGAAATCAAACCCCATTCTATTTGCTCTAGATTGGATTCCTCTCCTAACTTTAATCGACGTTATTGAGAGTAGAGGATGATGGATTGCAACCTCGCCGTTAGTGCCCTTGTAACATCCGCTCTTTGCTTTACGGTGCAACTTTGATGTAGGATGAAGGCTGTTGATTTTTATTTATTTTGTGATATGTATGGGCCTAAGTGGATTTTTTTAGTTCTTAGACTTAGTTGCAATTCTTTACTTTATTCTAAGGTTCAGTGTAATTGACGATAATATCAATTGCCTTAGGTAGGGCTGTCAATGGGGAGGGTATGGGGAGGGTAAGGTCTTACCCTTACCCTCTTGTGGGTAGCAGGTAAGGGTAAGAATAATTATCCTTCTCAGCAATCCCCTTACCCTCCCCTTACCCTTACCCGCTTCTCCACAGGGTAAACGGGGAGGGTAAAGGGTAAGCGGGTAATTTTGACAAAAAATAATTTTATACACATTGTGTGTTGATTTTTAATAATTTTATAACTAATTTATTGATAACAACATATAAAACATTATATCCAATTCAAAATCATATGTTTCTCCATGTAAAGTTAAGTCAATTCACACAATAACAATTTTTTATGCATAAATCATTTTTTTCCTTTGCATAAGTATGCATAACAAATAAGTGTTTCACCAACACCTCATTTTCCGCAAGATATATATGTTTTCCCTCAACAAGAAAGTATTACAAGCACAACAACAAGTCATTTTCCATTCCTTACCGTATTAGGGTTAAACATTTACATACAAACCCCTCTAAAATATATTTTTGTGTAACCTGTATATCATGTGCAGGTAAAAGGGGTATGGATAATGTCCATACCTTATCCTCCCCTTATAGTATAGCGGGGAAACGGGGAACGGGTAAATGGGTAAAGGGTAATAAAAATCTTTACCCTTACCCTTACCCTCCAGGGTATGGGTAAGGGTAAACGGATAATACCCTCCCCATTGACAACCCTAGCCTTAGGATAATGGTTTCCTATTCTGTTATATATACCAACCAACCTTGGGGAATACCCCAAGCAATTGTATATTATTTGAGAAACAAAATTATTAATTTTCTCTTTCTCTATCTTGTTCCTGATAAATTTGCATCAATTGGTATTAGAGCCAGATCCTAAACCTTTGGGTACGACTCTTTTCCTTCTTCCCATGTCATCCTTTCTTTCCTTGCGTCATCTTTCACCTTCCCACACGTGTTGACAGTACAACATGGCCTGAAAAGAAGTCGCCTGAGCGACACATCCTTCTGCTTCTGCCTTCCTTCTGCGTCCTCCTACATGAAACAACAACATCAACACCAGGTGTCATTTTCTACCGCGTGCCAACCCAGTTCTTGCCCCATTTTTTTTTCCTTCTTTGGGAAGGGCCCTCTTCCTAGCTCCCACCTTGTCAAAATCATCAAACCCCCTATGCCTACTTCCATGCTGTTTTCTTTCTTTCTTTCTTTTTACTCGCTCTCCCCCTCCCTCAGTCGTATCCCCTTTGTTCAACCACCGTTCAAGATCCCACAACCGAGCACACAGTACAACCCAACCATCCAATGCATGCCTGATCCCGCTCCTAGTGCGTCCACATTCTTTGACCTCCGCCTGTGCACTCCTCTGGCTTCTGTCAATTTTTGATTGCCTCCCTCCCTTTGCCAGTCTGCCTAACCCCTTCATTGTCCTTTGCCTGACCACCTAAACCCTCAACTTCCCTTCCACTAGACCGTGTCCCTCGTCGACCTCGATTCCCCCTCCTTGTCCGCCAACTACCTTTTGGCCCCATTCTTTACAATACCCAACAAACTACCCATCCGATGTCATCATCCGATTACAGGGCCAACACCCAAAAACCTCAATGCACGGCAAGCCACCCAACCCAACGTCACCATTGCTAATCACCTTTTCCCCGAACACTGATCTATCAACCACCCACACAACATCTCATCCCCGACATTGCAAACGACTCCCGCTCTCCCATCCAACATTAGTTGCTTACCCTTTGCGTTTGGTATTTCAACCTCCTACCAGTTTCGACATGTATTTTTACGCGTTTATGATTAGTTTCTACCATCACACACATCTACATCACGATGATTAACAAAAAGGAATTCAATAATGATAAGAATTCTATGGAGACAATACTCAAAGCTTAAATCAATTGGTGCTCCAACGAACAAACATCAACACCTGTCTTCTGAATGTCAAACACCATAACCAGATGATGTTGGGGGGTGCTCGTCAACCCCAACCCCAAGGATACCTTCTAGAGCGCCTGAAGAAGCTGGAGCTGCTGAACGTACCTAATTGTTATAGGAATTGTTGCTCTGCAATACTTCTCGATTGGTTTCACATCATTGAGTACTTCCAGCTACATGATTGACTAGCTGATGCACATAAGCTACTCCTTGGGATGGCTGAGCTGAAGGGTGGTGCCCCTGCATGTTGGAAATCTTCCTACACATACTCAAGATAGGCCGTTCTGCAGTACGCCATCAAGGAGCATTTCTTGCCGCGTCTTGCCGCGTGACTACCGCCAACACTTCTATATCCAATGCTCATAATTGAAGCGAGGCACTGACTTGGTATCCGAGTACATGTAGCAGTTCTACGAGCTCTTCTACTGTTTAAGTCCATGGCGATGAAGCAGTCATGATCACCAAATTTTGCTGATGGTTCAATGCCAAGATCACAAAGAAGTTGGCAGATTCCAATTTCACCCTATTGTACCAAGTAGTGTAAGGCTACGATGCAGATCGAGGTCTAGCTTAGACAATGACCTCCAATGACGACTACACCAACTCGTCGTGCTCTTTTATCACTCCATGAGCTCTTCCACTGTTTTTGGAGTCCACGATCGATGAAGCAATCATGATCACCAATTTTCATCGAGGGTTGAATGATAAGATCACAAAGAAGTTGGCGAATTTAAACTTCAACCGACTTCATGATGTAGTGTAGGGTCACGATGCAAACTAAGGAAGAACTTAGAAGATGACTTCTTGTGAATTGTGATGACTATCACGATGCAGACCGGGGATAAGCTTAGAAGATGACCTCTTGTCACTCAACACCAGCTTGACGTGCTCTTTTACTGCCACCAATGTTGGGCTCCACACACTCCACCACGACACCAACATCATCATCCAAGCAACCCATGGTATATAAGACGCTCTAGTGTCCCACATGTCAAAGTTTATGATCATCATTCCTTGCAATGTCCCATGCACATCATGACGACCATCTTAGGGAGTAAAGGGGACGACATCGGATATGAGGATGTTCTCCATGCCATTGAACTCAACTATGATGAGGAGAGCCTGAACAAGCCTCCCTACTTCTCGTCACAGATAAGGGTCTTGACCTTGATGCGCGTTGCTTTTTCTACTCTTATGTTACATCAAGTACTAGGGCTACATCTGTGCTCTCACTATTGATGGTGGTTGCACCACCAACGTAGTCTCGACGAAAGTGGTGGACACACTCAACCTACAGACTGAGCCACTTCTTTGACCATACTGCTTACACTATTACTTGTAGTGTTGTATGCGTCATGGCGACAATCCCAGAGAGTAAGGAGGACGACATCGAATATGAGGATGTTCTCTCATCCAGTGAACCCAACAATGACGAGGAGAGCCTGAACTCACCTCCCTACTTCTCATAGATGAAGGTCTTGATCCTGATGCACGCCACTCATTTTACTCTTACATCCAGTGCTAAGGTTGCATCTACGCTCTCACTGTTGATGGTGGTTGCACTACCAATGTACCATCGACGACATTAGTGGACACACTCAACTTGCGGATCGAGCCGCTTCTTCGACCTTACTACTTTATGCTGTCACTTGCGGAGTCCCATGCACGCCATGAAGACCATCTTAGGGAGTAAGGAGGACGACATCGGATACGAGGATGTTCTCCTGGCCAGTGAACCCAATAATGATGAGGAGAGCTCGAACAAACCTCCCTACTCCTCACAGATGAGGGTCTTGATCTTGATGAGCGTCGCTCGTCCTACATATCTCAAGTGCTAGGGCTGCATTTGTGCTCTCACTATTGATGGTGGTTGCACCACCAACGTAGTCTCAACGACACTGGTGGACACTCAACCTACAGAAGGAGCCGCTTCTTTGACCTTATTGCTTTACGTTGGTTGATAACATCATGGCTCGTGTCATCTTTCATTGTTTGGTCCACTTCTCATACTACAAAGCCTATAAGGATGTTGTGTACTACAATGTCCCCATACAGGTGGCCCGTATCGTGCTAGGTTGCCCTTAACAATACAATAGATGTGTTACTCGTGATAGATTCTGTAAGATCTGCATGTTTTGCCCTTGACAGTAGGATAGACATGCTACTCATGATGGATTCTGTAACATCTACACGTTTTTCTTGTCGCACATTCCTTCAGGTGGTTCCTAGCGCGTCGTTCCTAGCTTGAACATGAGTTCAAAGAAATCTCTCCAACAACCACTTGGCAAGGCCATTCGAGGCTAGTACCCGACTCACCGGTGGCTCGTCTTTCGAACCTTCGGGGAGTGGATGTAGGATGGAGGCTGCTTATTTAGATTTATTTTGTTTTATACAGGTTCTAGTTGCAATTTATCTGGTTCTTATACTTAGTGCAATGCTTATAGTTTATTCAAATTTTGTTTTGATTGCCAATATTATCAATTGCCACATGATTAGGGTTTCCCGTTTTGTGATAGATACTAGACTTGGGGGCTTGTCCAAGGCAATTGAATATGATTTGAGAAATAAAATCATTAGTTATTTTATTTGTCTCTCTTCTTCCTGATGCGTTCCACATCATATTTCAGTCGTCATGATGTAAAATATCATTGTCATCTAGTCCATATGGTCCGTTTGTGGCCTGATTTCTACTATATACTCAAGACCTATTACCTGCTCATGAGTGGTATATAGTGTGGTTGTCACTGAAAGCTCACTAAAGATGTTACCGAACATAATGGAAAAGAGGTGCCGCATGTAACTAAACACAAAGATCTTCATGCTCACATATGTGGTGGATGGAATTAGAAAGATGGTAATTGTGAGAGGGAGGGTTAGAGGGCAACTAGGTGGTTCTTGTCATGTTAAGAGGAAAGTATAGGTCAAGAGATTACCATGAGTAGGTGTATAGTTTTGTAATGAGCAAGGCTTGCCAGGTTGACATTTTCGATGGAAATTGATACCATGCGAGGGGAACAAAAGGTACAACTTGCTCTATATCTATTAAATAGAGGGTTGTTGTCTTGTTAAAATGAGCTAAGCTAAAAAAATAACTATTCTTGCTTTTTAATGGAAGGGTTTCATATTATCAATTCAAATGCCACTAACATATCCCCACATATCCATATACACATCCTTAATTGTGCTACAAAGTTATAAATTGTAGTAGTTTATCCATCACGACTCAACGTTGGCCACCATACAAGACGGTTGGATGTGTAAATGCACTACGAAATATTACCTTCCAATTTAATTGGCATTACATACAATTTCAATTGCCCTTTCCTGTGCTTTTCACCTTTTACTGATCCCATGAGAACATCCTCCGGCACTTCTACTTCCATTCTAAATATAAAGTTCACGTACAAAACATATTGCATGTTGGATTTATTAAACAGAACCTCACATATTCAATACTTTTAACTGGCAAAAATTGGGAAGCATCTACACTATTTCTGCTCTACCAATCTCGAATCCCTCAAGCTCTAGTGACTTTTCCCGTGTTTCCATTTCTCAGTCTGTCTCTTCTTTTATATCTTAAAACAATAATTTCTGTAAATCACATGCAAAAAGGAATATCATTCGTCATAAATGTAAATAAAGTAAATGAGAAAGTGAAGGTCAATTCTTGTCGTCCACAAACATACACAAAATACTTGCATTTCCCCTCTTATAGTTGTAGAAACACCAATTATATCATCATGTTAGTATAAATATCTAAGTGGAATATCATTCGTCATAAATATAAATAAAGTAAATGAGAAAGTGAAGGTCAATTCTTGTTGTCCACAAACATACACAAAATACTTGCGTTTCCCCTTCTATAGTTGTAAAAACACCATTATATCATGTTAATATAAATATCTAAATGGTCTTCTCTACTCAAGGGATGCCTAGGCATTTATTAGTTTTATTTTTTGCATATATATAGTTAAATTTAATTATATATAGCTATATTCAAATATATACATTACTATGTATATTTATATTGGTTAGACCTAGTTTGACCTTTTTTTTTTAAAATTTTAAATCAGGTGTATTCATCCGGCACGCTCGAGGCTGGCAATAATGAGATCTCTACATAAAACGCCTCACCCACAGGTCAACTAGACTATCCCCAAGGGAAGGACTAAGTCGCCCACTAACCTCACCTACACACAAAAAAGAACCACCCTTACCAGACCTAGATTGCCCTCGTTTCGACTAGTGTGGTATAACATGACCTAATGAGGATTAACTTCTCCTAGTTTACCTAATATTGACCAAAATGAGACCTAAGTTGACCAAACCACACCTAATTTCCCAAATCAGACCGAACTTTCATAAATGAGACATATTTGCCCCAAATCAGACTTGATTCGCCCAAATTAGATCTGATTGGGCATAAACGAGACCTTTTTCAACCTTAAAATGACTCAAGTTGATCTAATTTGATCAAATCCATCCTAATTTAGGCTTCAAAGGCCTTGTACGCCCATTTAAATCTCCTAAATGCCTTGGTGCCTAGTTTGAGGTCCCTTGCCCATTGTCTAGGGTGTCTAGGCTAGCACCTTGATAACTAAGCATTCGTCTGGTAAATATAAGGGTTTTAGAGTCTGGGTTGATTTTATATGATCGATGGGACATTCCTAGTCTGGATTGAGATAAATCTCTGTTTGGTAACAAATTTACTCTCAATCTAGTCTCAGTCAGTATGTTGTATCACATCAGTCAGAACAAAGAGCCCAACCCCGACAGAACATTCCACTCCTGAAAAAAGCAGGATTGAAAAAACTGAGACGAATCCGAACGTCCAATTTCAACTCATGTGTTGCCAACACAAACTGCAATCATGTCACAGTCAGATCACTGCATTTATTTACAAAAGACAAGGCCAAATCCAATTTAGTTCTGAGTTTAGTGCCGTGCAAATAATGTCTAACGAGCTTGTCGTTGCAATCTGCCAAATAACTGCTCATAGTATTTTGTCATAAGATTTCTGCAGCTTAATTTGATCCATATGGAAATCTTTTTCCTTTCTCCCGTATCTATTAGTATTCTTTGTGTCAATACATTGTTTCATCCTTGATCTCTATGGCATAAACCGAGCTGGTTCTTTAATGCTATGATTGTAGTTCTTAACCAGTGTTAAATTATCCTCTTTCATATCCTGATACGACCATAGTAACAAAAGTCTCCAAATTTTACGAAAAAATCGGCAATTTTTCACGATGTTATAGGCTCCCGAATATTCATCATGATTAATACGCCAATCGCCGACTTTTCACGATTAATCCCGCTTTTTCGCGATTTATACGATTTTTTACGATTCTTCATGACTTTTCACGATTTTTCTCCTTTAAGTCGCTCTTTTTTTACCAAACCATGTACACAAAATTCCTAATACACACTAAACCTCAAACACCCCACTCCTCTGGACAGTTCATGTTATTACTCAACTATTTTTTACTTCTTTTCCTACTTTTTCACTCACTAAGATTGTATGTCTTGTGGCCGTAACAGTTACATGCATCATATATGTATGTACATAGATACATTTATCTATAAACATACATATATATACATACATATAAATGTATATACTTATATAGCCGACTTATTCTCGATTATATCCGAATAGTTGACCGAACATTGACCGAAATTTATCGATCTTTTCACGACTTTTCTTGATTTTTTCCGAATTCCGATTTTTTCCAGCCAGCCGAAAAGTTGCCGAATCCCGAACTTGTTACTATGGATACGACTCCACATCTGGCTAGCTTATGGTATCTTGGATGTTTATCTTATTGTTGTGATACTAATTCGACACTCATGAGGTGTTCCTGTTCTTATAATTTTGTTAAGATAATTGCAAAACTATACCACCCCATCTCCATAAATGTTGACGGTTCTATTGCTCGTCTTTATCCTTTATATTGAGTTGCCAACCTCTAATTTGAATAGTCTTCCTTGTAAATGATATCACTCTCCCCCATCGATTGGAATGTGTTTTATAGTTCACTAACTTATATCACTGTAATATCTCGAATTAAGTTGTAGAAGTAGGAGTACTTATTTCTAAATAAATAGTAGATTTTAATCTTTCGTATCTTCACTCTTTACAGCAATTTCACCATCATTTCTAATTTTCTATACACTTTACTTGGCATAAATGTTAATCCTCTCCGAGTACTTAAAGTTTCTTTTTAGAATTAGTAATGTCATTCTAGTTTCCATTTGGCATCTATTTTTAGAATCATTGTTTCAAGGCTCCTTTGTAAGTCTTTTAATTGAACATCGCTTTATTGTTGATCGCACTGCGTGGTTCTTCTATACACGCCCACTAAAAATCTCGTTTCATATTCCCTAATAATAAATAAAAGATGACCACAACCTTGTTGATTGGCAGATTCTTCCTCCCAAGACAACCGTTCAACTTTGCATTTTCTTCAACCTACTTATCTTTTGAGGAGGTAATCTAATTTACTTTGCTAAAAAAAGACAACATTACAAATTTGCTTCTGTTGAAGAAAGTTTGTCAGGCCTCAATGTAAGGAACCACAAGTGTATACATGGTCTCATCTTTGTCATTTGTATCGTCATTTGCACCATACTCAATACTCAAAACCATCATTGGAGTCCACAACATAGTCATTCTGGTTACTTTCAAGTTTCATCTTTGACCATCTTTGTCAGTGTTCCTTGCATCGACTGTGCACATCTTAATCTGTGTCAGTGTTCCTTGCATCGACTGTGCACATCTTCTTAATCTGTTTCTTTTAATTTGCTTGTCTATTCAAGCTGGGGGAGCTTGGACACCGGTGAGTAAAGATGTTGTGCTATCCCCTAAAACAAGATCAATATACATGTTCTTGTGATATTAAATGTCATTATTCTGTAATATATTGTACTCTATTTCTGATTTTCTTGATTCTATGTTACCCTTCTGGCATGTCAGTACAACATCTGCCCACAATATAAATGTTAAAGAGTCTATATTAGCCTATTTAGTTAATAGGTTAATTAGTTAGTGGGCTTTTGTATTTCATCCCGTTAAGATTACTTGCGTCCTAAGTCTTAGGGCGTCTCCCCTCTCCTATATAAAGGAGAGGGCGTCCAGTCTTGTATTAATCCCATTGCATTCAATATAATCTTATTATTTTCAACATGGTATCAGAGCGATGAACAGTAACGACGGCGTGAACAGTAACTTCGGCGGTAAACAATGCGCGCATGTGAACAATAATTCCTGTGTGAACAGAGCGCGTTCGCTCTTGAGGGAAACCTAGCCGCCGACCCTCCTCCCTCCCATTTCCGACGCGCACGCAGCCCTAGCCGACGCTCGTCTTTTCCAGAGAGCAACTGAGGGGAAGAACCCCCGCCTGCGGGCAGCCTTTTCCAGAGAGCAACCGAGGGGAAGAACCCCCACCTGCAAGCGGCCGCCGCCGTTGCCATGGCTTAGGCCGGTTGCCCGCTAGGCAATTCCGGCCTCCATGACTCTCCTTCCACTTTCACATAGATCAGTACGTCGGCGCTAATTCCCGACCCGCGATCTATGTTTTCCAAATCTAAACCTTAAAGCCGGTGATCTCCTTTCTGGCCATCACACATGCACTGCCATCGTTGCATCATTACCCGCCTTCCACCTCTGCTGCCCGTATTCCATGAACAACAATGGCGACGCTATATTCTCAACACCTCCGATCGACATCCGTCCAGCAACAATCCTTCCGTCGGCCTCCAAGCAACCATCTCCGCGCCTTCGCCATCTATCGACGCCACTATCACCAACATCATAAGTGCCGCCAACCACAGAAATAGCAACCATAATCGCCATCAAGCAGCAATCAACCGCCATCAACCTGCTACCCGCCGCCCAGAAAGATCTCGCTACTACTGACATCAATTCGGTAGTATTGAACTCGGTACAGGCGCAATTATCGACGACGACATCAACTCGGTAGTACCGAGTTCTGCACATGCCATCTCCTGACGTCCTCAACATCAGCCTTCATCGCCGCTCGTGGAGAGGCTCCACCCTTGGTTCCGCATGCATCCTCTTGGCATGCAATATCTCCGGAGCCGTGCAGGAGAGCCTTTGACATCTCCTCCGTTACGACCAAGTGCTACATCAACTGAGTGACATAAACTGGCCATTTTTTTGCTACATCCCGCAAGCTGCTGCTCTTCATCACCTTCCCGACTATCTTCATCACTCCACCATCACCTCTCATCTATGTCTACTCCCAGTTATTAATTCCCCCCATATTCATTATGCCTATTCAGATCTTTAATCGGTCGTATCTTTGCTAATCAGATCCAAGTTTTAGCCTAATCAGACTTTTCGGGTCGAGACTCAATCCATTTAATTTTCCTATCCGGATCTTACATTGACCCATATAGCATATTCTCTCCGGTTATCGGTTTCATTCTCCACATATTACACATCTCCATATAACAAAATCCTCTCAAATCCGCCGATTCCTTTCCCACCCACCCATATCATGTGTGTATCCCTTTCCACAGTGTGGGGGGTCATATATCCATTTCTCCACACCAAACACTCACTCTCGTCGTATTTGGTGTGCGGGGGATAGAGAGGAGAGGAAGAGATGAGAAGAGAGAGAGTGTGTGAGAGAATATGTATGAGAGAGAGTATGAGAAGAGATGATATGTGTATTCAGGCTATATATGTTCCAGGCTATTATCTTCATGGAGCTTCGCATTATTCAACACATCCGTTCTCTACTCCAGACAACAATGAAGGATCTTCATTCAACGTCAACACCAAGCTATCCCCGTTATGTACGTCAGGTGTTGATGGTGTACTTCTTCAGCTGCATTTACATGAGACAGATGGGTGCTTCTTCAGAAGCTCATCAATTTCAAGCCTGCCAAGTCTACATCTGCAAGGTTGATAGTTCATCTAGAGATATCTTCTCCGAGCTGCTTCATCACGTCTTCTCCGAGCTGCTTCATCACGTCTTCTCCGAGCTGCTTCATCACGTCTTCTCCGAGCCGCATCTGCTGTATTAGCATCGCCTTCTACTGATCTTCTTGGGACTTTCCTTGATGAATGATATCTCCTTTCCTGTCAAGCCCCCAAGGCTCACGCGACAAATTATGGTACCTGCATCGTATCACCAGCATATTGTCCGTTCGTGTTTGTGTCACGTTATGCACGTCTTCTCAGACGCTTTGAAGACACCACTACTGCTGCATCATCATTGAATATCCGCGTTCGTGCGCGTTAAGTACGTATTCCAATGAAGTTGTCGTAGTCGTGGTATTGATGATCGTCTGCTCCAAGTGGCGAATTACTGCTGCAGTATTCATGTTCCATTCTTCAGATGCTCTTCGTTCCAGATGCACTCCAAAAACCTTTTTCAAAGCTCGAGGATCTCCAGCGTGCAGAATACAATTTCAAAGAAGAGAGACATTGTCATCATATGATTCAGGGGGAGTATCAATTTTTGTCTGGGCAGTGATATTTATCTTTTATCATTTTTTCTTTCTTTTATCGAGTCTTGTAACCTCCAAGCTTTGGACGTGTTTCATCCACGCTCCAACTTGAGGGGGAGTGTTAAAGAGTCTATATTAGCCTATTTAGTTAATAGGTTAATTTGTTAGTGGGCTTTTATATTTCAGCCCGTTTAGATTACTTGCGTCCTAAGTCTTAGGGCGTCTCCCCTCTCCTATATAAAGGAGAGGGCGTCCAGTCTTGTATCAATCCCATTGCATTCAATATAATCTTATTATTTTCAACAATAAACTCTCCATTTAAATGTAAACTAATAGGCGGACACTCTTTCATGATCTCATTGACACATGTATGTACTTTAATTTAAAGTCACAAAGGAGAGAAATAAATTCAACCGAAGTAACCCATGGATGTAAGTTTTGTACTCAATTACATCATCATCATCATCATCATCATCATCATCGAAGCCTCAGTCCCAACCATGTTGGGGTCGGCTACATGGATCCTTTACTAAATCTTCAAAAGATACTATAAGAAACATGTGTATCATGTATAAACTTGCAAAAGAGATTGACTAAAACAGTTGCGTGTTGGTGACGAGTATAATAAACATCAACTATAGAGATAGTACTGGGAGTCAAAATGCATGGTCGTAAAGGCATCTGCCTAGGTGTTAAGACATCCTAAGGGGGCTCCTGCTGCCTAGGTGGACTTCTAGGTCTATAGTACTGTAACTAATTTTTTACAATTTTAATGCCCGCTATAGGTCTTAATACTTAATTTAGGACCCTAAAGTACAAATTCAGACATCAGTCTTAGATTGAAGTCCCTAGTGCCTTACATTTTCAATAATAAATGTGTATATTGGTCGAATATATCTTCCTCTTCTGGAAAAAAAAAGAGAATACTTTGATTTAACCAAGCCCGCAGTTTATATGCCTGGATTAAGAGTGTGGCAGTGAAACACAACATATGTTAGCAGTTTGACTAAAAACAGAACATTGTTGAATCAAAAGACAGCAGAATTGGGCAGGCATGCTTCACTTTTTTAAGACAATGCAACATCCATTTTTTTACCAATTACAGCAAGTGAAGCCCCACCTTCATAAATGTTATACAACTCATTGATAGCAGAAGTGTGTCACGGTATAACATATTAGGGTTTATGAATACAACTCTAATTTTCTCTCGAGGTATTAGGAAAAGCATTGGAATCCTTCCCCTAACCCATAAAGCTTGACAAGGATACACACATGGCCTAATCAATCCACTCATTTGGGTGGAGTGGAGTGAGTGAAGATAGATGGGTACAGTGGGCGATGGGGGTTGGGGTGTTGGGGGACTAGATCGTTGGATGTTAAAATGGTGGCTAGACGATAGGAGGGTGTGGGAGTGGTTTGTCTGCATACCTTGGGGTAGGTTGGCATGAATACTCATGATATGGATAGGGTACATGGGTCTGGTCAATTAGGCAAAAGAGTATGTAAGGTGGAAAAGCAGTGTTGTCAGTGCCAACATAGTCAAATTGGCGTAGGGTTTTGGATAATGGTTGGGAGGTGTCAACCAAGTTTTGATAAGTCAATCAACTTGGGAAGGGGAGGGAGTGCTGGTCGATTTGTCTGATCTCCTGCCAATTTGGTGGAGTTGGCCTACCCAAGTTGTTGAGCATGCTTGAGTGAAAGCCTTATCTGTGAGGGCCTTTGTTGCGATATCTTCTATGCAACACATTTAGGTTGACTGACGACTGTTTCTGAGCCTAACTTCTGACTCTTCTAGCAACTTAGTCGCGTTCCAACATGGCTGAGTTGGCTTAGGGTTTTAGTTGTCATTAGCCATTCCACCTCTAAAGATGTTGGGAACTTGGGATTCAACTCGATTGAGTTAATTTGGTGAAACTTCTCTGTTAATCTGGAAATGACCAAAGTTTAGCAAATAGGGTCGGATCAAGATTTGAATCAAATGTAGAATTCTGAATAATTTGGTGAAACTTCTCTGTTAATCTGGAAATGACCAAAGTTTAGCAAATAGGGTCGGATCAAGATTTGAATCAAATGTAGAATTCTGAATAAACGGATTTGGGAAGAATTGGATATCATCAGTATCTTGCTGGAGGCTGCTACTTACTCCTTAGTCCTCGGTTCCCAATATTACAAGAGCCGAAACATGTAAACTGCATATATTAGGATTTGTCGCTACTAGAGATTCTTATATCAGGTAATTTAGACACATTGTGAGGTCTATTTTCTGCTGATCCGAGGCGGTAATGGGTGAATCAAGATTATGCCTATATGGACAATTTACGAGTTATTATTTTACCAGTCAAAGCATACACCAGACGCATGTTCCTACCAATTGACTAGCAGAGTGCTTGGGGCTTCTGCTGAAGGAATGACAGTCAGGTTCTGGTTCAGTTAAGAACTTGAGATAGGTCAATTTTGATTTAACCTCTACAATAGAAGGTAATTTTCAGTAGTTCGCATCCTTTAATTGCTTGTTTGTATTTATCACTCAATTGTTCATTTAAAAGTAATGAGCACCTGTTGGGACTTTATTTTCTTCGTATAAGAAAGATGTCTGCTTGGGATATCGGGACTCTTTAAGAATCACACTAATTTAGAATTTAGACATTAATAACTGACCAATACTCTTGGGATGTGACAGTAGACAGGTCATTTGTTAGCATTTAGTGTACTGTATGTATATTTTCTCTTTGACGCACTTCTGCCCTTTCCTTTCTAGTTTCTAAATCTGTGCTGAAGACATGCATATTCTTTTACATGCATAATATTGGGTTTTATAATACGAAAATTATGTGATTTGCTTAGCTTTGAAGTATTCGTTTTGTGATCGCTCCTTCATATGATAAAATGTGGGTCTACATTTCTATGCATATTACTATTTCACTTTCCTTGCTATGTACTTTATATGTGCTATGTATTTCAGGAAGCGGTTATTCACCCTGATAAATGACATCCCTACTGTCTATGAAGTTGTTTCTGATAAGAAGAAAGACAAAGGTGGTCTGGATGCTGGAAGCAAATCAAAAATTGCCAAGGTGATAAAAGTTGAGATCAAATGACTTCATCTTGTTCTATTTCGTTAACATGTTCTTTTTCCTTATTTGTAGAGATCAAGTGATGGACAGTTGAAGAGCAATTCTAAGCCAGTGGAGGAGGGGTATGGTGAAGAAGATGACGAGCACAGCGAAACGCTTTGCGGAACATGTGGAGGTGACTACAATGGCGATGAGTTTTGGATTGGCTGTGACGTCTGCGAGAGGTGGTTCCACGGGAAGTGTGTCAAGATCACTCCGGCAAAGGCTGAGAGCATTAAGCAGTACAAGTGCCCTAGCTGTAGTACCAAGAAGAGCAGGCCGTGACTATGTACCGAACTGGTGTCGACTAAATAGCTGACTTTTGTTAATTTATGGATAACTACGTTTTCTGGTCTTGTACACCATATCTATACTACTAAACTAGCTTGTTGAAAAAATTACAAATATGCCATTTTTATTTTTAAAAATGTCCACTCAATCAGATTGTGTCCTTGCTGCATCTGATTTGTTTCTCTTTCCTAATGTTTTTCATATTTTCTGTTCTTTTTGTTCTATGTCCGCTGTCTACATCTCACCGTTCTAACTAAAACTCATCACGCGTTATTCATCTCTTCTTGTTCAAACTTTTCTACCTAAACCACGCTCCCATTAAAGCACGTTCGTTGAAGCTTTTTCTATCTTTCCAATGCCTAATTCCCCGGCCTATAACTTTTGTAACATGGAATTTTATCTTAGCAAATAGTACTTATCTCGGTTGAAATTGCTCAAGATAATACCGCCCCCCCCCCACACACACACCTTTCTCTCTCAACCATAATAACATATCTCTTTTGCTTTGTGGATATCTTTGTTTTAACAATTTTCTCTCCCCTACGTCTCTCCATGGTATCCACTAGAAATTGTAACACAATTAACAAAATTGGTTGGCGAGAGTTGGCGCACTAGTTGAGGCTCGGGGGGCCCTAACAAAGGGTCACGGGTTTGAAACCCAGTTGCAACACTCTCAGAAATGAATTGAGCGTGTCAGGTCAGCCGACCTCTGATCTGGTTTCTCATCAATTTTTTTTTGTTCTATCAACCATTTTTCTTTTTTCCCTCCAAGGATTTTTTTCCTATTAATTGTTTATTTTCATTTGTTAAGCTTTTTCTTTCAACTAAGTATACTTCATTTTAAAAGTTCCCCTCAAAATATGTTTCTTTCCGATCAATTTCTTTGTCAAAAATTGAATGTGACCCCTTTCAAGTACATAATTTTCTCCACCATGCATATAAGGTGATAATATTAGGGTTAAAACCTAGGATTGACTAGGTATTGACCACCCCCACACATGACGATTTTTTAGTCCCAAGTATCTATTTCATGCCCATGATCTAGATTCTGTGTGCGTGACCTACTTCTCGCAATCTACCCCACTACTTAGAATTCAACTTGAAAAGGTACACTTATCTCCTATTGAGTTGGCTAGACATGATAAAGATAATGATTTGTATGTACCTCCTCATGTAATGATTTGGCCAATAATTTGTTTCCACTAGGTGTTCCATATGGATGATCTTTTGAGTTTGTATAATTATGTTGATGAACCTTCAATTAAAAAAGAACTTCTTTCATTATATATTCTTGTGGATGTCACTCTAAGTTTAGACATGGCCAACCCTTATAGAAGCCCTTCTTATGTTTACAAATAACCTCTCCTTGTAGCAAATTTGTTGGTGCCCTTCTTATTATTAGAAGTGTCCAAACATTATGGAAACTTTCTTACATGTCCTTTTAATCTCTTAAAGTGGCCAACACCTTTGGTGCAGCCAATATAGTGGAAGGAATTTGATTAAAAGTTGATTTTTCCTAAATAAGAATCTTTTTGAATTGTTCAGTTGTTTTCTTCTTATTATAAAGCATGTCAAGCACACTATACTCAAACATAAGTTGTTTTACTGTTCATTGTACCATCGTAGTATTAATGGTTTAGGTAATGCAAGATGATGATGATTGCTATATCTGTTAGGACTTGTTGCAACAAACCATAATTCTATGAGGGACTCCAATAACAAAAGGGATGTTGTAGATAATATCTATATTAGTTTCTTTCAAGATGTAATCTTTAGGTTTCCTATGACTCATTTGTCCATATGGTTCACCTTAACAAAATTAAAATCTTGTCTTTGCTTTGCATATGTTGGGTGTATGATTTATATCACTCATGGATGGGCACTTCATAATCCCTTGAACATTGTCTACAAAGGCAATGGGATTGGGATTGGTGTGTTGACCCTTGACAGATGGTATCAAAACCAAACACACAATCATTAATTTTTTTAGGTATAATTTAAAGAAAATGGATATGAACCTATGAAACCCTAGCCAATAATGGTGAAGTTGAGGTGTCTAAGATTGATAAACATACATGAATTCTGATATAGTCATCTCCCATCCACTTATTTACATATGGTCGAGGTTCAATGGGAACCTCCCTGGCTATAATGAGTCCAAAACTAGATGCAATGTCTTACGCTAACCCTAAAGAGTCTTCTAGCATCTCATACCTTCTTGACTACCTTGAGTCACCTATTATTTGAAATTAGGACAATCTTCTCATTTTGGTCTTTTACGATGACTAAACTCATACTCTCATTATTATTGGTAGACTAAATACGTGAAACAACCAAAATGGAAATTATTTAGTAAAATTGAAAAAAATGACAATGTCATTTTGATCTTGTACTTGAGTTGGAACTCTGTGGTTAGAAACTATATCAGTAAACTTTTCATAGATGGTCCCCAAACCCATAGTTTTAAAAGTGATGTCAATTCCTTAGGTGTGTAGGTTAGTGAGAAAACTAAAGGTGAAAGGGACAGTGAATACGATTTCAAGGCTAAAAATCCTACTAATTAATCTACTAGTGTGGGGGGGGGGTTGGGACAAAGGAGTGTCCTTTTGAATGGCAGGCACACCTTAGCCATGCATACAACATCAATGTTTCATGGGGGAGTCAATAATAATAACTAAGTCTAACCTCAAGACCATAAGTATTTTGGGCTTCCTCAACTGAACCTCCAAACTTCCTATGGTGAGGCTTTAGGAGATTTCCTAGATAAGGCTCGTGCCTTGTGGATTTACAAAGAAAACACCTTTACGATCCTTATATGCCCTAAGAATGACAGAGTAACGTTTGTTACCTACCAACTCAAGTGTTCAACAAAATTGTGGTGTGAAAACTACATCCGCTCACAAGAAGTTGTTCCCATGATTTGGGATGCCTTAAAACCCAATTTATCAATAAGCTTATGCCTATTTTCGAGAGGAAGGAAAAATAGAAACAATTTATAGACTCACCTAATGGAAACCTTCAATTGCTGAGTATAACTAAAAATTCCACCTCCTTAAATGCATTGCTAAGAGTTTAATTAAGGAAGATAGAGTGGACCATTTTCTATATGGGATCCAAATCACCCTGATGGCCTTTGTCTCATCATCCATACCCGCTACATTTCAAGATGCTTATGAGCATGCCTTATCCATGGAGAGAACCCTAGAGATGGAATAGGGAAAAGCACCAAGCCTAGGCTACTCATGACTCACTGGTGGTGTTCCCACCAAGCTTGAAAACAATGGGAAACATGATCATGGAAATCAGAACATAAATATAAACAAAGGATAGAGGAACCCTGCCTCCTATATATAGGACCAACTCAAAGTTACAATCAAGGTCCAACCAAGACAATGTCCCAACCCATGAGCCATGTGATACAAATTTGCGAGTAATGATCGGGGATAGTGAAAGTATACAAGAGAAATTTGTCACTATTACAAAAGGAAGGACACTATAAAGACAAATGTAGTGGACCAATCCCATAGTGGGCTAAGATGATCATCTATGACAACTCGCTCCTCTCATTTTCCCCTATGAATGTGGACTGGAGAGGCAAGGACCGACACTCAACATGTATATGATCCATATTCAACAAGCAATAAATTATATTTAACAAATTAAAACCAGAAGTTGTTGTTAATGTATTTCAACGATAAATCTCTTCTAAGGAGCTACACAAAATTTATGAATAGGAAAGATACCAAGTGAAAGGAAATAATTGGAATTTAAAATAGCTAATCCTCCAAACATCTATAACTTTATTATCTTTTGATTTATTTATCAAGAAGTCCATATAATCAATCTTCATATATGTAGCTAGCCTAAACCACTGATAAACAAAAATATAGTCAGTGTATTTCTACGCCTTGTATGTGGGTGCAATCTACAATGTGTGCATATAGGCGCAATGACATATATTAAAATATAACAAATATTCGAAAGTATAAATCTTTGCACTTTCAAATTGATTTTATTGTATTATCTATCTCCTTGAGTGTACCATTCTCTCATCTATCAACAAACTTTATTGATTTTGACCCCACATTGGGTTTTTTGGTGACAATTCCAGCAATGGAATCCCATCACAATATTCATAGTGGTTTATGGTCACATTATTAGTGATCCACCATTACTTTTAGGGAGTGTTTATCTCCCTAAAATACACTTATAATGTTAAATATTGGGTTCATATACTCTTCTCTTATATGTGAGACACATAGGCCTTTATAGATATTCAAGAATTAAAACAATTAAGTAATTTATGCATAATGAACAAACATCATAAGAACTCCATAAATCTTTAGAAAGCATAGTTCTGAGAAGTTATCCATAAAGTAACCCAAATATGATTTTTAGAGAGAGAAATGTCCCCTCAAGATTTATGTCCAACGATATTTGCTCCAACTTAATCCAAAAGTTAACATATAGCAAGCACTGAGGTGTCACAAAACCACATAAAATACATGATTTAAGGTTTAGAGATGGTCGTAAAGGTCTTAGCTTAGGGATTGAGTTAGGGCTACTCAAACCCCTAATCTTTTCATATTATTAGGTCCTTTATTAGGAAACCCTAGATAATCATCATTGTAACCCTAATAAACATCTACAAGTGTCTCTTATATTCATGAAATTTTGTTCAAAATAAGCAAGATTAATATTCATCAAATTATATCACATAGTAAACATTTTTTAACAAGATAAACATCTAATTTATCAAAGTTATGGTTTTTCATATTACACCTCAATCATGAGCATCCCTTCTCAATCATGAGCATCCTAATCATAACTTTAAAATATAGGAATAAACAAGTCTAGAAACTACTATTTCTAGTTCTACACATTTTTCTGATAATTTGGACATGCAATTTGACTAATACCAATTAATCTCTATATTTTTTTTATAAATTAATCATTATTTGAGCCAATCTCCTCTTGCCACATCGCTACATATTGGGAACATCGTGACCGAGTTTAATTGAGGGGAAAAGACCCCCATGTCTTGACGCAGTGACTAGGGTCACTCAAGCAAATCAAAGCACTTGGGTAATACCCTCGAGGGTATTTCTCTTCCCTTAGCATAGCTCACGTGTGCAAAGCTAGCATGCCATGGGGTCAACTACATGGTTGACTTCAGGATGATGGTCTCGACTACAGTGGATGAGGGCTTCCATTGCCTCCTCTAGACTTTGATGGACTCAAAAAAGAGTGGCGGCGGGTATCTTAGGTGGTAGGTTAGGATGCTAGGTCAACCTTTAGCTCAGTAGAAAGAAAAATATGGTGGAAGATGTTCACCAAAATTGGTAGCACTCTAAATTTCAAGGAAGGTTTCTGGAGGTCCAGGGTTTGGTTTCCACCACTCACAAGGGTTTATAGCGCTTAGAAATGGTGTTCCTGTGTTGAGTTTTAGGTCACAAAGATTAGAGATGGGGTACGTTCCTTAGAGTTTCCTTGGGTCCTTCTAGGAGTTGGGTATCCTTCATGAACTCCCTACATAGCTCTACGATGAGGTAACTAGGAAAAGCTACTTTGAATCATATAGGTGGGATAAATGTCACTAAAGATGGAGGTTGATCTTGGAGGATAGGCTCCTAGGTTTTCTCAGTGCAATTGAGTGCTGACCGGTGATGTGGGAGTCGTGGAAAACTAATGGTGGTCTTATGTATTTGTGAGGTTGATAGACGAGGTGATAGTGGCGACCCGAAACTAGCAAATTATCTAGGGTTTGGGCATTACCTCCATTGAAGGATATAATGGCAAATTTGGGGTTATTTTGGTCTCAGAATGATCTCCAAAGACAATGCGACAAAAACAAAGGAAAGTGAGGGATGTGGAGGGAGAGAGAGATTGAAGATGGGTTCCAGGTTGCATGGGACTCCCGTTTCTAGAAGAATGATGAGAGAAAACTATCAACTACCAATCTAACGGTTGTGTCTAGTCATCACATTGCGTGTCATGCCTAAAGTCTAGATTTAGATTGATTAGGTCAGCTGCTACAATGAAAATTTGATTTAATTTAGATTCAGTTGTTAGTTCCAAAGAAATATATTTTCTACTAAATATACTATAGGTCTCTTAGTATTGCAAATAATATAGGAATTTAAGATTATCTTTAGAATACTCTTATCTTGTTTTTGAAGAACAAAAACTAAAACATGAACCACCCTTTATTTGCATTTCAAGTAATTTCAAATTAAATTCCTTAAGCCACATATTATCTCAAAATTGTTTCAAAATTTAGGGTTATCCTCATTTATCAATTATCAAAGAGTTGACCAATCATTAGATCAGATTAGGTTTATTTAAAACCCAAAACTTTGTGTCCAAGGAATTAAGGGATAAAATATTAATTAATTACCCTATCATTACCTAACTTGGATACTTCTAGAACTTCATTTATGATCCTATAATTAAAAAATCAACGAATTAGATTTGTTATTGGTATCTAGTAATGGAAGAAATTATTCATTGGAAAATTTCTCTTTGGGACTTATTTGCAAAACATTTACATATATCTTGTATTTAAAAGAAAAACCATTGATTTCATCGATTATTTTTCAATATTAAATCTTACTAAAGTCTAAAGTTCCATATCCTTCCCTTCTTATTATAATTTTCCCTCAAAATGTGTCTTAGCTAGTGAAAATGTGTGTATGTGCTTTCTCCATATCTGACTTTATCTCCCATGTGGCTTCATCCTCATCATGGTGTTTCCATAAAACTTTAACCATCTTGATTCTTTTGTTGTCGAGTTCCTTCATCTTTGAATCTGAGATCCTTATAGGTGCCTCTTGATAGGTATGGTTAGGATCTTTTGGATAGAACATGATCACTATTGTGTGAGAGCAGGTTGGTGACTAGTACACCAACGGGAGGGACAACTTCTTCCTTTCTATTCTAACAAGATGACATGAGTTCTAAGTTGTCCACATAGACTACTCTAGAGGCAGGAGTCCTTTAGTTGCTTTTAGGATGGAAACATCAACTCACAGTCTATGGCGATTTCAGAGAGCCGCTGTAGTAGTTGCACGAGTCTGCTGTCCGTGGAGGACCAACTAGATGAGTTCCAGTGCAACCAGGAGCTACACAGACACCGTCCAAGACAAAGTGCACATCTACATCGACAAGGATTGTCACTGGACTTGCTCCAGGACTAGGTATATTTTTGGCAAACCATCCTTCCCATTGCATAGTTATTGATGCAGTCTGTTGGTTAATGGGAAATATGTCAGTAAATTTTTTGTTTCCGTTGCCTATCTGACACTGTATTTTCCTACATATTAGACAATTAATTGCTTCAAGAGAAGTATTAAAGGTTATATAGGTCGTATATCTACATAGCCTAGATCATGCTTTGAGAGAAAGCTTACGACTGTGAAGGGGATAACCCAGAGGTATAATTAAAGCACCTAACTAATAATGAAATCTCTACAAGAGTGGGATTTGTATTAGATTAGGTAGTAAATTATGCTGCGAGAGTGGGTAATTCTAGCTACAGGTCTCTTGGTCTAGGGTTATGTAAATAGAATATTTATAATTAATGTTAAAAGTAATAAAAACCATGGTGAAATTATATTCATGAGGAATCTATTCCATCTGTAATCACAACCCCAATAACTTAGTTTTAATTCTTACAATGAGTCAGTCTATCAACCACTCACCTTTTTTATAGGTCTAACTAATCGAGTCATAATTAGTAGTAGTTTTTGGGTTCATGTTTCCACATGTTCAATATTTGGGCCTCTTTTGGCTTATGTTACTTTGATACGTGCACTCTCATTTAAGACATGCAGTAAATGTGCATCACTCTATTGTGGGAGGTCACGAGGTGATTAGGACCCCAATCGACATAAAATACAGGACTTTTAGGGCAATAATGGGAAGGACTCAGACCTCTCCAGTCCTAAAAGTCCATTTATAAATAAAAAATATATATTATCACTTTCCTTTCTTTTTCAATTTTGATCAGACTGAAATGTATTTTTTCAAATCACATAGAAATGACTCATTACCAATTTATCGGGCAAGATGGAGGTGCTAAATCTTCCCCACTCGTAACAAGATCATCAAACTTGAATTTTATAGTTTTTTTTCTTTTATTTCCTACCTATTCCGATCGGATGACACATCAGATTTCCATCAAGGAGTCACAACGTATTAATTTGTTTTTCCCCATTTTCCATATAGAATGTATTGGTGACTCCAAGAACCGTTTTTCATATGACCACCATCACTACCAATATTAATTAAATAAATATATTTTTTGGGCAGTGTGTGACACGTGTGTTCAAGAAAATTTGACCCTTCATGTAACAGATAAAATTGTAAAAAGCTAAGTCCATGATTTGTATGGTTGTTTAAAATCTTGTAGCAGACACCTCCGCCTCAAGGACCTGAAACACCAGAGGAACCTGAATCAGTAGAAATGGGCAATGGAACAGAAGAGCAGGCAATATGGGAGAGGATCAAAGCCTCTTCCTCTATAGATAAAAAAGGACCACTAAAAAAAAGCCATCATAGTGTGTAGCTACACGATCAATGCAAGATTGATCTCTTTAGGCAAATCCCAAGATTTTCACAGACACAATTCTGAAGACATAATGACACACATCAATAACTTTGTTGAAAACTATGATATGGTCAAGATAGACCGAATACCAAAAACTGTCATATACCTAAAACTGTTCACATCATCTATGGTAGATAGCACAAAGTCATGGTTTGACAATCTTGATGATGAGTGTATCAAGACATGGGATCAGATGATCGATACTTTCTTCGAGCGTTACTTTTCTCCACAAAAGACAAATGACCTGGTGAAGAAGATCCATAATTTTAGACAGTAGGCCGACAAATCATATTCTGAAGCATGGGAGAGATTCTAAAATATGTTGCGAAAGGTCCCTCATCATGGTATGGATTTGTTGGGACAGACAAAGATCTTCTACTACGATATGTACACGAGAGAGGGAACCACGCTTGACAGTGCAGGAGCATGTTTCTTCCTCAACAACAAACCCGCCCGCTGTCATGAGATATCAAAGAACACTTCCATGAACCAGTCATGGGGCGATGAGAGAGAGATTTTGACAACCATAAAAAGTGTCGGAGATTCCAAGGTCATCTCTGTGTTAAATGAGAAGCTAGACCTGATTGCCAAAAAGTTGTGTGCTAACGATGAATCACCTTCAGAAGAAGAAGAGGAGTGCAAGTTTGTGTGCCAACAACAATAGTAGCAGTGACTACTCATAGAGGAAGGATCCTAAGTTCTCATGGAAGGATCCCAACAATTTATAACAAGACCCATCTCAGGCACAACAACCCAAGACACAATAGTTTGGTGGCCAAGACAACATCAACAAGAACAAAAGAAGATTGACCGTATTGAAGAAATGCTTGGAAAGCTGGTCAGCTAGAATGAAGTGCTCATTGGTCAAACTTAAAGATAACTTCAGAACCAAGGGGCACAGATCCATAGCATGGAAACCTAGATCTCTCAAATAAGAGTGGATGTGGGCACATAAAAGTAGCCAAACTAGCAGGGATTCCCAGCAAACACAATTGTGCCTTCTGGAAATCAACTTGTCAAGTCAATCCTACTCCACAGTAGTATAATTGAAAAGAAAGGAGAGAAGAAACCCTAGATCGGGTAAGGAAGAAAAGAAGACAGTGAAGACGACGCTCAAGACAGATCAAGATAAAGGGAGAGGAAGAGCCAGAGTTTAAGTCAGAAGAATGCGGGAAGCAATTCATGTTATCCTCTGAAGTTGAACCCTGACTTGTCTTTATACAACTGCAAACTCAAAATGCCACATGCTATTTACCAAAAAGGCCCTACACCAACAAACCTATTTACAAAACAAATCCACCACACTATCTCTTGAACCTTAACATAGAAGGAGAGAATAGAGGTAGAGATCCATGGTACCAGCAATAGCCATGTCATCCAATACACCCCCCCCGCGTGCAAACTTGGGATGGAGCTGTTTGTTGTGCAGAAGGAACATGAGCAGTGAGTATGTGGTGAAGAGCCACCTTCTCTCTTATGAAATGATAGTCAATCTCTATGTGTTTGGTCCTGGCATGAAACACATGATTCATAGTAAGATGAAGAGCACTAGCATTATCACAGTACAGAACAACCAGTCTATGCATAGATATTCCAAGATCTTGAAGAAGATACGATAGCCAAGTGAGTTTTGCTACAGTAATAGCCAAGGCTCTATACTCAGCCTTACAACTAGATCTAGCCACTGTGCTCTGTTTCTTTTCACTCCAAGATATACAATACTACCGAGGAAGACACAAAATCCCATGGTTGACCTTCTTGTGGAGGGACAACCAGCCCAATCAGAATCACTGAAGGCTCGAAGAGATAGAGTAGGAGAAGGTGCAACATGTGGTCCAAGCATAACAGTTACTTTCAGATATCGAAGGATTCTTTTGACTATAATTAGATGAGTTTAAGTAGGGGAAGCAAGAAATTGACAAGCTGTGTTTACACCATACGCAATGTCAGGGCATGTAATGGTGGCATACTGTAGACATCCAACTAAATTCCTGTAGTGATGAGCATTTCTGAGTAAAGGACTGTTGTCAGATTGAAGAGTTTTGTTAAACGTTGAGGGAATGGGAGTCGAGGCAGGTTTGCAGTAAAAAAGCTGAGCCTGAGAGAGAATATCCAAAATATATTTTTCTTGACTCAGGAGGATGCCATCACGATGAGGAAGAACTTGAATACCAAGAAAATAGTTAAGAGGTCCAAGGAGTCTAAGATTGAACTCATTGCTCAGGCATTCTTGAAAGCAGTATAGTCATTCCCTATTAGTATGATATTGTCTACATACAACAGAAGGTAAATAGTGACTTTGTTTTGATGAAAAACAAAGAGAGAAGGATCAGCAGAACTACATATGAATCCAAACATTAGTAAAAAATCACTGATCCTATTAAACCAGGCACATGGTGCTTGCTTTAAGCCATATAGGGATTTATGCAACTTGCATACTAAATGAGATCCACCTTTACTTACAAATCTTGGTGGTTGAATCATATAGACAGGCTCTATTAGTTCACCATTGAGAAAGGCATTACAAATATCAATTTGAATCATCTTCCATTTGAAAGTTACAACAAGAGTGAGTACAACTCAAACAGTAGTAGCTTTGACTACTGGGCTGAACGTTTCCAGATAGTCAACACCCTCTTCTTGACTAAATCCTTTTGCCACCAACCTCACTTTAAGGCACTCAACAGAACCATTTTCCTTGAGTTTTGTTTTGTAAACCCACCTGCATCCAATAATGTTCATGTTTGGTGGTTTAGGAACAAGAGACCAAGTGTGATTATTATGAAGAGCCTGAAGTTCATACATCATAACATCAAGCCATCAAGGATGTTGAAGAGTAGCTTTGACAGATGTAGGGGGAGATGGGACAACTTGAACATTCATAATATATTTAGGATATGACTTGAGTACACTTGCTTTACTGTGTGTAATCATAGGGTGAATGTTTCCAGGGTGAGTGTTTCTAGGATTAGTACATAAGGAAGGTCCAGAGACACCTGCTTTACTACGTGGAATCATAGGGTGAGTATTTCCAGGATTAGTATTCATAGGAGAGACAGGGACAACTACTATTGATAACTCAGTATGTGGCTGATCAGTGGCTATATGTTCAAAGAGCTGAGTTATGAGCAACTCTTGTGAGGTGATGATAACATCAGAATTAACAAAAGAATTTGGAGAATTGACAATGTTAGTGGTCATAAAATTATTGGAATCAATAGAAATCTCTCCACTACTGTCATTAACACCTGTGCTCTCATGAGTACCCAGAGAAATGCCATCATTAATATCTTCAGCTGGCTCAGATATGGATGACTCATCTGGAAAAATAGTAGAAGAAACATTGTCATTAGGAGAACTTATAGACGAGTTAAAAGCATTGTTGTCCTCTTCAAGGGAAGTTTGCACAATATTATAATTGGAGGATGGTGATGGAGTATCATTAGCAGCATATAGAAACTTAGAAAAGGTTAAGACATCACCAGTAGGGATTTGAGATGACACTCTGTGTTTGTAGGGAAACACTTCTTCATTGAAAATAACATGTCGAGAAAAATAGATTCTTCCTGATGAGATGCACAAGCAATGATATCCCTTGTAAGAGTCACTATATTCCAGACAAACACAAGGTAGAGACCTTGGTTCTAATTTATGCTTATTATAATCTTGCAAACTGGGAAATCAAAGACAACCAAAGCTTCTTAAAGATAGATAATTGGGTGTTTTGTTATATAGAGTAACCAGAGGAGATTTGTATTCTCTATTTCTAGAAGCATACATTTTATAATATGAACAATAGAAGAAAACACTTCAACCCAAAAGGAGGTAGGTACACAACTATCAAACAACATGGTTAAGCCAATTTCAACAATATGGCGATGCTTTCTTTCAACCAAACCAACTTGCGCATGTGTGCGAGGACATTCCAGTTGATGAGTAATACCTTCTGTTAGCATAAAGTCCTTCATTGCATGATTAACAAACTCACCACCACCATCAGTAACAAGAACTTGAACTTTCATAGTAATTTGTCGAGCAACCATTTTACAAAAGAAAATAAAGTATTGAAAGAAATCAGACTTCTTCTTTAGATGATAGAATCAGCAAAAACCAGACCATTCATTGACAAATAGGGCATAGTACATAAAGCCTTTTTTAGAGTATACAGGTGATTTCCCCCACAAGTCACAATATACTTGTCCAAATAGAACTTTACATTTATTATGGTTATTAGAGTAAGGTAGCCGATGGCTTTTGCCAAGCATACAACTATTGCATAAATTAGGAGATTTGTTATTAGAAACAATGATATTACTATGTTCCATATATTTCTATATGTCATGATTAACATGACGAAGTATTTTATGCCAAATTGCTGAGGACGCTTAGTTCTGTCTAGCTGCAACAAAAGCTGATGGAGAAGGTGCTGACTTAGTGATAGACTGCAACACATACATCCCTTGTCGAAGAGTTCCTTTAACTAGGATTTTTTGGCTCTATAAATGCACAATTAGAAACATATCTTTGAAGAAAAGAAAGAAGCAAGGATAGTCATTTGTCAACTGAGCAACAAATAAAATATTTTTCTTCATAGCAGGAGCTAACAACACTTTCTAAAGACACACATCTGTATCATTCACAAAGTATGCACATCCAGTGTGTGTTATCGATATAGATGTACCATCTCCAATCATTATAGAATCAAATCCAGAGTAACGAATAACATTGTGAAGGATACCTAGTGCTTGAGCAACGTGATTAGTTTCCCCAGAGTCCACATGCCACTCATTAAGATTAAAATTCCATCCCTCAGTTAGATGAACAACAACTAAGGCTTTGGCTTGATCAGTGATAGCATCTTCAATCAATCGTTTAGGTATCTCAGTCAGCTGGAAGTTATTATCGAACCTATGCCAGCACTTGAAGGCCTCATGACCACGTTTTCCATAGATCTGATAGAACACAGGTGGTCTCCCTTGATATTGAGGTCCAGAGGGATGAACACTAGGATTGAAGCCTCTTCCCTGAGAGGTGAAGTACTGATCAAGATGAGAGCCAAGAACACCAGGTGATTGTGTCATCTGAAAGGGCTAAGTGCCATGAAACTGTTGTAGACCAGGATATTGTACCATGGGAAAGCACTGACCATAAAAGTGTCTTAAGGGAGAGTATCCTCTGCTGGAAAAGTGTTGTGAAGGAGAGTTGTTACTGTTGGGGAATTGAGAAGACTAAGAGTAATTTCCTCCTGGAAACTGTTGAGATGAGTTGTAGTTGTTATACCGATAACCGCCTCTTCCAGTACCTTTGTTAATGAAGTTCACTTTCTGTCCAACCAAATAAAGATTAGGGGAATTCAGGAACTCAAAAGATGACCTTCTCATGTCATGATCCTTCAGTAGAGACACAATTCATCATAAGGAGGAATTGGAGGTCACATCATAGAAACGGTGAAGATCTCGAACTCAGATCCAAGGTCACTCAGAAGGAAATACACCTTATCGTCGTCAAGAATGGATTTTCCAATCACATGAAGTTGATCATAGACCTTCTTAAACTCTCAAATGTAATCAACTACTGACCTACTCCCTTTACTTATTCGGCGAAGCTTAGTCATCAACTCAAAACTACGTGATTGTGTCGAATCACAAATTTTTTTGGCTAGTGCGGACCAGATTTGAGCATAGGAAGACAATCCAACAACTACTCCTAATACCTCCTCAGTGAGTGATCCCATTATCCAACCTTTAACAAGCTGATCCGTTCACATCCAGGAAGTATAGTTAGGGTTTGCGGTGATGTTACCTTCATCATCAACCAAGATCTTCTCAGACATCTTTTCTATTATGTCGATGAACAAATCCAAAGCATTTCTCTCTATCAGTGCTCTAACTTGGACTTCCCAATACATATAGTTGGTGTTCGTCAGCTTCAGAGACACGAAGTTGGCGACATTGACTCCGGTGGGAAAGTGATACTTCTGGACAATCATCGCTCTCATCTCCTTGTTGACTGAGTGATCTCCTTCAATCGTTGAGGAAGCGAAAGCCATTCTTTAGATCGAGATGCTCTGATACTAAATTGAAAAGAAAGGAGAGAAGAAACCCTAGATCGGGTAAGGGAGAAAAGAAGACAATGAAGATGATGCTCAAGACAGATCAAGAGAAAGGGAGAGGAAGAGCCGGAGTTTAAGTCAGAAGAATGTGGGAATCAATTCATGTTATCCTATGAAGTTGAACCCTGACTTGTCTGTATACAACTAAAAACTCAAAATGCCACATGCTATTTACCAAAAAGCCCCTTCACCAACAAACCTATTTACAAAACAAAGCCACCACACTATCTCTTGAACCTTAACATAGAAGGAGAGAACAGAGGCAGAGATCCATGAGACCGGCACTAGCCATGTCATCTAATAGTAGGAAGATTCTAAATGATGCACCATCAAGTTCAAACACAAGTGACGTTATGGGAACAACAACTCAGACTATGATAGTGGATGCATATGAACCAAACATGTTAGAAAAGGAGAAGACAACTGAGGAGTAGGCTGATGGGGTGGAGGGAACAAGAAAAAAAGCATATGTCCCACCTCACCAGAGGACACTGGTGACCCCAGTGCCCTTTCCAAACAGTTTGAAGGAAACCAAAGTAGATCGAAAGTTCAAGAAGCTCCTAGATGGTTTTAGGAAATTATATGTCAATATTCCACTCATCAATGAAATTGAGAAGATACCATCGTACGCTAAGTTCTTGAAAGACATAATCACTAAGAAGAGAAGGATACATGAGCCTGATGTGATGGTGTTAAAGGAGCAGGTGAGTTCTTTCATTCTGAGAATGCTACCTCCAAAAAGATAGACACCAAGTTGTTTCAACATTAATTGCTTCATAGGGAAGACCAAGTTTGGAGAAGCTCTTTATGATTTAGGGGCAAGCATAAACCTTATGCCCTTGTCAACTTTAAAAAAGCTAGGTATTAAGGAGTCCAAGAAAAGTAGTATGACTATCCAATTGGAAGACAATTCTATGGTCAAGCCATACTACATTTGTGACGATGTTCTGGAGAAAGTAGACAGATTTGTTTTCCCTGCAGATTTCATGATAATGGAAATGCATGATGATCATGGCAATGAACTTTTTCTAGGGATACCATTCCAAGCCACGGATGATATGAAAATTTGGAGATGGGTAGAGGACATCTAAAAATGGGTATCGAAGATGATAGGTTTGAGATCAACATGCCTAAGCACTCACAAGCTATGGGGGACAAAGCACAATGCAACATGCTTCACCAAGTGGAGGGAAAGATTTCTTTATTTTTAGGGAAGCCATTCTTGGACGTGGCTCATGTGATGACTAAAGTAGGAAGGGGCACTTTAGCAGTTGATATCGTGGAAAACACTAAGGCGAACTCGCTAACCAAAGCAGTGCATTACCCAGAGGATGAAGAAGAAGACTATCACCCAACTACCATAAAGGAGGTCACTGCTGATTCCTTATTGCATACATATCCAAAGTTACCTTTGGAAGCATGCTTGATGAATATAGTAGAGGACAATACACTTATCCACTCTCTAGAAGAGTCTGTATTTATGTTGAAGACAGTACCCTGCTACTATGCAAAATATTTTGAAGATCTGGGACCACCTCCCCCGCCATTGATCCCATATCTACTGAACCTACTAGAGTTAGAATTAGAGCCGTTGCCACCACATTTAAAGTATGTCTTCCTGGTTGTAGAAGAGAAGCTCCTAATGATTATATCATTGTCCTTAAGTGGTGAATAGGAGAAGCAGTTACTTAATGTACTAAAGAAATGTCGAGTCACTTTTGGGTGGTTAATAGCAGATATCAAAGGAATATGTCCAAGCTTGTGCTAGCAAAAAATTCGGTTGGAAGAAGGAGCCAAGGCGATAATTGAACCTCAGAGGTGACTCAATTCTATTATGACTGAGGCAGTGAAGAAAGAAGTGGGAAAGCTCCTATCAACATGTATCATTTACGCCATTTCAGATTCTATGTGGGTTAGCCCAACTCAAGTAGTTCCTAAGAAATGGGGGATCACTATCACAACTAATGCTGCTAATGAGTTGATCTCAACTAGGTTACTGAGGGGGTGGCATGCATGAATAGACTATCGACATTTGAATGCTGTCACTTTAAAAGATCATTTTCCATTTCCTTTCATTGATCGGATTTTGGAACAACTCGCTGGTCGTTCACACTTTTGCTTCCTCGATGGGTATTCCGATTATAGTCAGATTTTGATTGAGCCAAAGGATCAAGAGAAATCTACTTTCACCTACCCTAGCACATTTGCATATAGATGAATTCCGTTTGACCTTTGTAATGCCCCATCACTTTCCAATGCTGTATGCTTGCCATCTTTTCTGATATGGTATAGCGTTGCTTGGAGGTGTTCATGGATGATTTTTCTGTATATGAGGATTCATTCAGTGATTTCCTGTACAATCTTGACAAGGTGTTACAAAGGTGTGAGGACACTCACTTAGTCTTGAATTGGTACAAGTGTCATATGATGGTAAGTGAGGGCATAATGCTTGGACACAAGGTGTGACAAAGTGAAATTTAGCGCTAATATGAATTAGTTCCAATTTCACCATCCTTATGCTCACACATGGTGCCAAATCATTTTTCTTGGTTTGATAATTAATTTTGAGACTCAAATCCAAAATATGGTGATCAATGTGAATTTTATACACTTTGAGACCCCACATATTTGATTTATTTGTTACTTTGTCCAATGAAGTAAATTGATCCATCAAACTTCATATTTTTGTTCTCAAACTTCTAAAGGTTCTCCACATTATTTTGAAGTTACGATCCAAAAATCATCTCATTTGGACATTCCTACAATTTTCTATGAATTTTGGAAGTTATATGCTGAAAATCCCCTTTTATTCCCTTTATTTGCTCCTTTTTTTGACTTGTCCAAGTCAATGATCCGTGGTAAGGGATCGGGGGTGGGTCTTGACCCTTGGATCTCCTTGGCACAGATTAGGGTTGAATCCAGTGACCATTTGATCGTCTTCTACCTCTGCAATTAGGAACAAGGAGTAAATGAGGGCCCAGAAGTGAGATCTCCCGCTCGCGACCACAGTTCAAATTTCTAACCGAGCTGTTTTACTCCTCTCCTAATTTCACGCTCAACGAGCCTTGGTTTGAACCCCTTTAATGCTTTTATTTCCATCAAAAGCTTTCCCCTTGCCATTCCTTCTCACTCCGGCGAGCTTGGTTTGCAAACCAAGGCTGTCTTGGTGCAAACCCTAGCCCAACACAATAAAAGGACCCCCCGAGGTCCGTAATAGCCACATCTTTCTCTCAAAATCACCAATGCTCCTTCTCTTAGCCTCGAGTGCCTATATTTCCTCCTTGACCTTCCTTCTATTGTGCGACATCGCTGCAAAGCCCAGGTTGGGTGTTTCCTCCTCGCAGCGTTGAGCCATCACCTAAGGCACTCTTCTAGTTCGCGATAATGAGACCTGTTTGTGCGACACCTTGGCTGACTCCCTCGTCAACTCCTTCTCTAGTTAGCTTCCAAGCCGATGAGTTGTCTGCCACATCTGCTTCTGACACGTGGGTATTGAACCAAGGGAAAAGAGCCCCAAACCAGTCGGTCCAAAAGAACCCAACAAATCACAATGAACCAGTTATTAGAGATTGAACCGGCCAATCAAAGGCCTGAACCGGACTCCCGAATAGTGAGCCACCGAGCTCACATGGTTCGATCCGGTTCATTCATTGCACATCCAACACCACTCCTCCTATGTGGCTCCATCTTGGCCATCCCTGGTGCATCCTACGGCCATCCTTTTTCCAATATAAGGTATTTATATCCTCTCTACTCGAAATTACAATTAATAGTCAGATCTTGCAAAAATTGTATCTAATGCATCCTAACTCCAAAAATGATGAACAAATAGTCAATCTTGATCATACAAAATCTAGTGAACCTTTTAAAAATGATTTTGAGACCAGATTCCAAATGTTTTTCACTGATATTTCTATATTTTATCTCTTACTTATTTAATTTATTTAATGGCTCAATAATGATGATTAATCCTTAAAAAACCCTAATTCTGACTATAATGATCATCTTAAAACCAAACTTGGAAAAATATGAGTTTAGATCTGATCTTGTAACTTATCTCTCCTAAAATGTGAATCAAGCACATTTAACTAAGGGTTAACCTTTATATTGTGATAATGGATCTAAATCTTGTGAAAACCTTGATCATGTGTATGATTCACGACTCTACTCAAATTGAACTTGAATCTCAATTATGTTAAGTATCATGATGATGATTTAGGAATGTGATGATGACTTGAATATTGATCATTAGGTTTTACACATATGATCCAATAAAACCTAGGTAAGTCATTCACACTCGAAATACTTGACATTGGAAATAATGTTGGATATATTGAAATATGGGTTGAATATAAGTGAGTGACCCAACCCTAAGGTTGACATAGGAAAATTGTAACCCTAATATCAAAATATTGAAACATGATATTATGAACATCATGATCTTGACCCTTGATCCAATCTTGATGATGTAGGATCTGACTCGAAGGGTTGACATATTGATTCAAATATTAATAATACTCGAAATCCTCAGTGAAAGGTACACTATTATATAACTCCTCCTTGATTGTATTGAAGATACTTTTATGTATCTCTTTACTATATACTTGGATATTTACTTGGATGAGCTAATGTTCCCTATGATTAGTCTTCTATTTTTCTATATTATATTTTGAAAAATATGAAAACATAAATTGCATGCCCATTATGACTTCCCGTATATTGATAATGATGATGATATTGATAATGTTGACAATGAGTGCAACAACCCCCTCATTTGGAGGTGGGACTTGTACATTGGTCTCCTATGTTCTATGGTGAGAAGGAGCCTAGTGACCTTCCCCATCGCGTTAGGGTAACAGAGTCACACAAAATATATAAGCATGCTTACTTGATTACAACATAATGGGAACTCGTAATAAAAATTGAATTGTTGAATAATAAAAATTTTGTCGAATGATTTTAGTTTTGGAAATCCTTTGTTATTCTTTTGAATATAAGTCCTGCCAAGTATACTCTTTTGTTATAAATTGTTTTACTTGATTTTGATAGCGTACCATGCAATTGCATGATTGTGTCTTAATTTTCTTGATTTTAGGCAATACAAGTGGAATACTGAATAAGATCGCTTCCACACTCTACATACTCTGATGACAAAGACAAATCAGATATATCTCCATATTGGGTTAGTTGTTCTTTAAATATCCAATTTTTGAGTTATTATTTCTTATTGTATATGCCAGTGTGATAGATCCTATCAGGCCACTCAGGGATGGGCACTTCAATCCTTTTACTACTGTCTAGGTTGTAGGACTGTGATTGGGGTAAGAACGGTTCTATGATAGTTGGTATCAGAGCTTACACACTCCCATATACTTTAAGTAAATGATTTCTCAAGTCTCTTACACCCAAGAAACCCTAAAGTCCATAATGGTGAAAATTGAGGTGTCTAGGCTCGGGGTCCTGGAATAATTTCTCCTATCCGTCTTCATAGTGGCTGAGATCCCCTGCTCTACCTGGCCTTAATTTATCCAGAACTGGACCTAAAGGTTCTCTTGTGAAACCCTAGAGAGTCTTCTAGCATCTCATCTCTTCTTTAAGGACAATCCTAAGCCACCCATGTAGATGAATATTGGGTAGTCTTCTCATCTCATCATGTGGTCCTTCTCATGACCTTTCACCACATGGTGTCTCAATTATGGGTAGCTTATGCATGAGAAAAATGAATATCACTAAAATTTTGAAAGTTGATACTATGATCTGACCTTAATTTGAAAACTTGATTTTGATCAACTAATTTTGAAATCAAATACTCATGTATGACCCCTAATATCATGAAAACTCAATTTTGACTATGTTTGAGGTTATGATATGGTGAAATAAGAATGACTTATACCTTATACCTTATTGTTGATAAGGTCCCTATTTGATTAAACCCATGTTTCCCTATTGTTGATTAAACCTCAAACATAGTTAAGCAAACTCATATCCTATTTTATACACATCTTGACTATGCTATTAAGAGACTAAGTATAGGACTCACAAAACCATGATGTAAGATTATGATGCAAAAAGCAGTTTTCCTATTGACTATTGATGCCTTTTGCAATCTCGATTTTGATATGATGAGTATGGGACTAGATTTTGCACTACTTTTCTCTAAATCCTTGAATGCCAAATTCAAACCCTCTATTTTATCACTACCTTGATCATGAAAGGAAAGGATTACAAATCTTGACATGATTGCCCTATTATCTTGAATTTTGATGTTATGACCTTGTAAAACATGCTTTGATCATTGATACTCTCCCTATTTGAATAAGATCAGTGGATCGTGACTAATGTTGGTAATGTGCTAGATTAGGGTGGTACTTGACTCATGACTCCCCTAACCTAGGTGACATGCCTATTATGAATACCTCTAAATTTTCACCTTTTTAATTGTTTAGAGTTTGGAAAGGAATTCCGTTTCACCCTATTTGGACTGGTTGACCTAAGCCTAATAGGTTAAACCCAGGGTTGATACTCTATCTTGAATATTGATTTAATAATGACCTTGATATATGAAAACTTTGACTATAACTTGTGGTTTACTTCCTAGATAGACCTAGGTCTAGATCATTCATCAAAATTGGATACCATGATAATAAAATCTTGACATGTTGCTCAAATATTGCTTGAATATTGTTGCTCAAAATTGAATATAGATGAGTGATCTCCCCTAAGGTCTAAATAGGAATCTAAACCCTAGCTTCAAAATTCTTGACCTATGACTTTTGATATCCAAAAATCTTGATTCTTGATAATGTGACTCACGATTATCAAATCTCAATAATGGTACAAATCCTATGTTCACATTATTTGGATCTACAGATCATACTAGATATATGACTAATGACTTCAAAATCCCAAATCTTGATTTTTTTGAAATGATGACTATTTTGATCCTATCGATTTATGACTTAGGGTCTAGCTCTCATTAGGACTAGGGTGGGGCCTCCCATTGATATTGAGTTTGAAAATAATGATATTGAAAGTATGATGTTGTCTTGAAATGTTGAAATATGAAATCTCAAATCATGGATGTATAACCCCACCTGGGCCAATGTAGAGTCTAGGACCCTGAGATATTGGAATTGAAAGTCACCTTGCACACTTGAACTCCATTTGTTTCACCTAAAATATGATCTTTCCAAATTTGTGATCAATATGATGCTTTCCATATTTGTGACTCATATGATGACTTTGAAACAATATATACTTTGACCCTGATACTCAATTGCTCGAGAAATGATGTTAATACCAAGTTGATTATGATATGGAACATGGAATCCTAATTATGATTATTGAACTATTTGAGTTTGAGGACATGATTTTGATTATATAGTTTAAAATGTTCTAGTATTTGAGGATATGATCAGGTTTTAAATAGTCCCAATTTTGAGGATGTTTTTGAATTTTGGGGACAAAATTCCTTTTTAAGGAGGGAAGGATGTGACAAAGTGAAATTTAGCATTAATATGAATTAGTTCCAATTTCACCCTACTTATTCTCACACATGGTGCCCAATCATTTTTCTTGGCTTCATAATTAATTTTGAGACTCAAATCCAAAATATGGCGATCAATGTGAATTTTATACACTTTGAGACCCCACATATTTGATTTATTTGTTACTTTGTCCAATGAAGTAAATTGATCCATAAAACTTCATATTTTTGTTCTCAAACTTTTTCTAAAGGTTCTTTACATTATTTTTAAGTTACAATCCAAAAATCATTTCATTTGGACATTCCTACAATTTTCTATGAATTTTGGAAGTTATATGCTCAAAATCCCTTTTTATTCCCTTTATTTGCTCCTTTTTTTGACTTGTCCAAGTCAGTGATTCGTGGCAAGGAATTGGGGGCGAGTCTCGGCCCTTGGATCTCCTTCCCACGGATCAGGGTCGAATCCAACGACCATTTGATTGTCTTCTACCTCCACAATCAGCGACAAGGAGTAAATGAGGGCCCAAAAGTGAGATCTCCCGCTCCCGACCACAATTCAAATTTCTAACCAAGCCATTTTACCCCCCTCATGATTTCATGCTCAACAAGCCTTGGTTTGACCCCCTTTAATGCTTTGATTTCCATAAAAATCTTGCCCCTCACCATTCCTTCTCACTCCGGCGAGCTTGGTTTGCAACCCAAGACTGTCTTGGTACAAACCCTAGCCCAACACTATACAATGACCCCCCGAGGTCCACAATAGCCACATCTTTCTCTCAGACTTTCCAATGCTCCTTCTCTTGGCCTCGAGTTCCTATATTTCCTCCCTAACCTTCCTGCTGTTGTGCGACATCACCACAAATCCCAAGTTGGGCATTTCCTCCTCGCAGCGTCGGGCCATCACCTAAGGCACTCTTCCAGTTCATGAGAATGAGACCTGTTTGGGTGGCACTTTGGCTGACTCCCTCGTCCACTCCTAATCCAGTTAACTTCCAAGCCGATGAGTTGTCCGCCTCATCTACTTCTCACGCATGGGTACTGAACGAAGGGGAAAGAGCCCCAAACCAGCCGGTCCAAAAGAACCCAACAAATCACAATGAACCAGTTATTAGAGATTGAATCGGCCAATCAAAGGCCTGAACCAGACTCTCGAACAGTGAGCCACCTAGCTCACATGATTCGATCTGGTTCATTCATTGCACATCCAACACCATCCCTCCTATTTGGATCCATCTTGGCCATCCCTGGTGCATCTGAAGGCCATCCTTTTTCCAATATAAGGTATTTATATCCTCTATACTCGAAATTGCAATTAATAGTCATATCTTACAAAAATTGTATCTAATGCATCCGAACTCCAAAAATGATGAACAAATAGTCAATCTTGATAAGAAAAATCTAGTGAACATTTTAAAAATTATTTTGGGACCATATTCCAAATGTTGTTCACTTATATTCCTATATTTTATCTCTTGCTTATTTAATTTATTAAATGGCTCAATAATGCTGATTAATCCTTGAAAAACCCTAATCTTGACTATAATGATCATATTGAAACCAAACTTGGAAAAATATGAGTTTAGATCTGATCTTGTAACTTATCTCTCCTAAAATGTGAATCATGCACATTTAACTAAGGGTTAACCTTTATATTGTGATAATGGATCTAAATCTTGTGAAAACCTTGATCATGTGTATGATTCATGACTCTACTCAAATTGATCTTGAATCTAAATTATGTTAAGTATCATGATGATGATTTAGGAATGTGATGATGACTTGAATATTGATCATTAGGGTTTACACATATGATCCTATAAAACCTAGGTTAGTCATTCACACTCAAAATACTTGACATTGGAAATAATGTTGGATATATTGAAATATGGGTTGAATATAAGTGAGTGACCCAACCCTAAGGTTGACATAGGAAAAGTATAACCCTAATATCAAAATATTGAAATATGATATTTTGAACATCATGATCTTGACCCTTGATCCAATCCTGATGATTTAGGATCTGACTCGAAGGGTTGACCTATTGATTCGAATATTGATTATACTCAAAATACTCGGTGAAAGGCACACTATTATATAACTCCTCCTGGATTGTATTGAAGATACTTTTATGTATCTCTTGAATGTATACTTGGTTATTTACTTGGATGAGCTACTGTTCCCTATGATTAGTCTTCTATTTTTCTATACTATATTTTGAAAAATATGAAAACATAATTTGCATGCCCATTATGACTGCCCGTATATTGATAATGATGATGATATTGATAATGTTGATATTGAGTGCAACAACCCCCTCATTTAAAGGTAGGACTTGTACATTGGTCTCCTATGTTACTATGGTGAGAAGGAGCCTAGTGACCTTCCCCATCACGTTGGGGTAACAGAGTCACACAACATATATAAGCATGCTTACTTGATTACAACATAATGGGAACTCATAATAAAAATTGAATCGTTGAATAACAAACCTTTTGTTGAATGATTTTGGTTTTGGAAATCCTTTGTTATTCTTTTGAATATAAGTCCTGCCAAGTATACTCTTTTGTTATAAACTGTTTTACTTGATTTTGATAGCGTACCATGCAATTGCATGATTGTGTCTTGATTTTCTTAATTTTAGGCAATACAAGTGGAATACTGAATAAGATTGCTTATGTACTCTACATACTTTGATGAAAAAGACAAATCAAACATATCTCCATATTGGGTTAGTTGTTATTTAAATATCCAGTTTTTGAGTCATTATTTCTTATTGTATATGCCAATGTGATAGATCCTATCGGGCCACTCAGGGACGGGTGCTTCAATCCTTTTACTACTGTCTAGGCAGTAGGATTGGTATTAGGGTAAGAATGGTTCTGTGACACAAGGTGCCCAACAAGGGTATGGAAGTGGACCCAGTTAAGATAGAGGTTACCTCCAAGCTACCTCTACTGACATCAGTGAAGCGTAGCTTTTTGGGACATGATGGGTTTTACCGTCAGTTTTGTCAAGGGTTTTTCAAAAATTGCTAAAAGTTTATTTGAATTGTTAGAAAAGAATGCTGAATTTTACTTTGATGAATGATGCTTGAATGCCTTTGAAGTGATAAAGGAGAAGCTAATGTCCGCACCCATTGTGCAGGCTCCAGATTGGAGCCTACCTTTTGAACTGATGTCTGACACATCAGACTATGCGGTAGGCGCTATGTTGGGTTAACACCATGATAAGGCTCCTACAGTCATATATTATGCGTCCAAAACCTTGAATGATGCACAAATCAATTATACAACAATAGAAAAGGAACTTTTGGCGGTTTTTTTTGTGTTTGAATTTTTTTGCCAATACCTAGTTGGGGCCAAGGTAATTGTGTGGACTGATCATGCAACCATCAATTACTTGTTACAAAAGAAAGATGCTTAACCTAGATTGATTAGATGTATTTTATAGTTATAGTAATTTGACATAGAAATCAAGGATAAGGAAGGGGTGGAAAATGTGGTAGAAGATCACCTATCTAGGTTGGAAAGGGTTAATGAAAAAGATTTAGATATCTCGATTGTTGAGGATTTCCCTGATGAAAAACTTTTTGCTCTTAAGACCACAGATCCATGGTTTACATACATTGTAAATTTTTTTATCCTGCAAAGAGATGCCTACAGATTGGGGATACCAAAAGAAGAAGCAATTTTTCCATTCCTTGAGGTTTTACATCTAGTATGACCCAATTTTTCTTAAATAATGTAGGGATGGAATTTTGAGGAAGTGTGTACCCGAATGTGAGATTTAGAGAATTTTGTCATACTATCACTCTCTACCTATAGGAGGGCATCACACTAGGTCTAGGACTACGACCAAAGTCTTAGAGAGTGGGTTCTATTGGCCAATGCTCTTTAAAGATGCTCACAATTTTGTTTGTCATGCATGCATGTAAGGTTCTAAGCTACATGAAATGCCACTGCATGTGTTTCAAGAGGTTGAAGTGTTTGATCTATGGGGCATAGATTTCATGTGCCCATCTCATCTAATTCTAATATCTACATTTGACTTGTGGTTGACTATGTGTCTAAATGGGTGGAAGCAACTCCAACCCACACTAATGATGCACACGTTGTGTGTAGGTTTGTTAAAGACTACATTTTTTTATAGATTTGGTGTCCCTCGACTAATTATTAGTGATGGTGGATCACATTTCACCAATAGGAAATTTGGATCCTTATTGAGTAAATATGTGGTGAAACACCAAGTGGGTACTCCCTACAACCCACAGACGCAAGGTCAAGTTGAGGTGTCAAATAGAGAAGTGAAGAAGATCTTAGAAAGGATAGTATCAACTAATAGGACAAATTGGAGTTTTGTGCTTAATGATGCTCTTTGGGCATATATGACTGCCTATAAATCACCAATAGGAACTATGCCTTTTAGGTTGGTTTATGGATGTGCTTGCCATCTACTGGTGGAGCTTGAGCATAAGGCAGAATGGGCTTTGAAAAAGCTTAATTTCAAACTAGATGAAGCAGGTAGGAAGAGATATTAGAGCTAAATGAGCTAGATGAACTGAGGATGGATGCTTATGAGAGTTCTAGAATTTATAAGGATAGAACTAAGAAGATTCATGATAGTCACATCTTGAATAGGGTGTTTCTCCTAGGACAGAAGGTTCTCCTATTTAATTTTAGATTTAAGTTACATCCGGGAAAGTTAAGGTCCAAATGGAGTGGACCATTTGTAATTGAACATGTTTTTCCTCATGGTGTTGTGAAGATTATAGATGGAACTAGGTCATTCCTTATTAATGGAAAAAGATTGAAACACTATTTTTTGTGGGGAAGTAGAGCCAAGAATAGAAGAAGTGTAAAATCATGACAATCCAGTAAATTCTTGCTCTTAGGAACGTCTAGTGTAGGACATTAAACAATGGCGCTTGTTGGGAGGCAACCCAACTTTTATTTCGCTTTCTTAATACTCATTTTTGTTTTTTAGTAGTTATTTCATTTTTATTTCATGAAAAAGGTACCTCAACTCATTTGTTGGAGTGTGCAGATCATACAGAGTTGGTACTACTGAGTTTACAAGTCGGTAGTACTGACTTTACCTCAGGGGGACAACTGAAAAAGAAAGGTAGACTCAGTACTACTAACTAGACCAATCGGTACCATCAAGTCTCTGAATATTTTTGAGTACCTAACTGATAATAACTCAGTAGTATCGACATCCATTTCGGCACTACCGACTTTTTGGCACTCCCAGGTTCGAGATACTGAGATGAAATTTTAGAAATATCGAGCAAATCTTGCCATCTCGATACTTCTGACTGAAAAGTTAGTACTACCAACACATGATGTCAGTAATACATGGATGCTTAATTCAATGACAGATGCGATCTTCTTCGAGCGGTCAGTAGTATTGATCCGCGAATCAAGTTGGTACTACTGACTGGGATTCAATACTACCGAATCCGAGCGATCCACCCTCAGGTCATTAGCAAACATCAGCCGTCGAAAGATCCCAACCACAAATCTATGTTTATAGCTCAGTATTATCGACTAAAAAGTTAGTAGTACCAACTCTACCCAAGCTCATCTATATAAGGAGGGGTGGTGAATCCATTTTCTTCACACCACCTCCTCCACTCCTCCTGTAACTTAGAAAAAAGCTACACTGGGCACCTCCACTCTTCACCGAGCCTCTTTTTCTCCATCTTCCTTCTTGCATACTCACCATGGCACTAAGGAGGGGTGCTTCTTCATTGGCGGAGCAAGGAGAGTTGGTCCCTCGACCAAGCCACATTCAACATCCAAACCTGGAGACTAAGAAGGTTTATGAGGAGCTTCTAACGAGGAATATGGTGCCAACATGATATGGAGGTCACGTCCTGATCGAGTGAGTGGGCTTCACCAACAACTTGTGTTGGGTATGTCAGAAGTAGTTAATGGAGGTGGATAATGCATTCTTCAATGTACGGATCACGAACTGAAACTCATTTGTGAGTTCTTATCTTCAGTAGAGTTCCTTGTCGCCCCTAATCAACAAATAGGAGATGAATGGAAGGAAGGCAAAATCAATTTCTACCTCTTCAACACCAACTACTCCATCACCTTGCGGGCATTCAACCACATCTTCAACTGGCCTCATGTCCGAGAATGCTACGATCCTTCAGACTTTGACTAAGACCTTGCATGGGAGAAACTGACCGAGGTGCCAGAAGGTTTCCATATTAGTTGGCACGTCAACTCCGTCCCTGACATGAAACATCCTTTGCTTGAATTATACATCGCCTCTGCAACAACACCATCTTCGTCTGCTCTGCCCAAGCCCAAGGTAAGGTCCAAAAGATGGACCTCTATTTCCTTTACAGATTGTTGGAGGGAGAAATTGTTAACTTTGAGTCCTTCCTTCTCCTCCACATGGTCACTGTTCAGTGCATGGTTCAGAGGAAAGTGGCAATTGTTTTTGGGGGTCTGATTATCCCTATCATGTCGCATCTCCATCTTGACCTTTCTACTCTCACACCGGTGGTGTCTTCAAGGAGGTTGGATCTCCAACACTTTCAGAAGGTAGGAATCCTCAACTTACACTATAACACGCTGTATGCAAGCTGCACACGTAGAGGATAGTATAGGGAGTGTAGCCTCCTCGACCCCATCTTCAATCTGTGAGGAGTAGTGCATCTTCATTGGCCGCTGGATGAGGGAGAGGAAGAAGACGAACCCATGGCAGCAATCCATGATGACACCGAGCAGCAAGATGATGATGGAAACTCTAACGACAATGTTGAGAAGGTGGAGCCCACCATCCCCATTACTCGGAGAGCGGTCCCACACAAAAGGGCCCGCACCTATGCTTCCTCGAGTTCATATGCCCCACCCCTTCTCAGGAGGAGCACAACCCATATGATATGGCGGGTATCTATGGGATGCTATAAGACATTCAGACAGGATAGAAGCAACATCAAGCGATGCTGGATGGTGTAGAGGAGATACAAGGATGAATGTACCAAAATTAGCAGGCAATATATGAGAATAAATGTCTTCTCTTGGCCAACCAAGAGAATGTCCACATGCACCTATAGCAGTTGGAGCAATATCTGTAGCCTTTCTTTGACTACTATTGGAACTAAGGATACTTTGGAGGGTACCCACAACCACCGCCAATGCCACCATCAGATCTATCTTTTTAGGGGATGTTTCCTCCCCATGACCCCAACATGCCATAGCACCTCCTCCATTTTGAGCAATGGTACCACCGTTCCATCTCTTAAGTGTGAGTATTGACTATGTGGACATAGTCTTATTCAAGATTGGGGGGGGGGTGCTGGAACAACCATCTATCTTAGCTTTTTATTGCATTTTATCTTAGTTGTTTTATCTTTATTTTTAGTTATGCAATTATATGATCCACACCTATCTAGTGTAATCATGGAGCAATAAATGCATGGTTTCATATATCAAATAGATTGTACTCATAGGTGTTTTTGCAAGGAAATGGTCATCTCTTTATAGCTTAATTTTAAAAATCTTTCTACAACACCACTTGAGGAAGTGTTTGGTTAAGTCAACTTTAGGACGTAGGACATGAATGAACATCTAAATCAACTTGGATTGTGAATGATGATGTTGTTGAGCCTAAGCTGATCAAACCTTTAATGAGATCTTAAATGGAAATATAAGAAATAAACCTTAATATTACCCTATGCACATGTCATTAGAGTGGGACATATCATGATCTTATAAAAGGCATTGTCTCTTAGTTATGCGATTCCATCCATTTCTTCCATCCATTTTTGACTCACCACCTCAAGATGAATGAGTACTCCAATTTATTTCCTTTGATTGCATTGCATGGCATAATAGAGACATGATAGTTAGCTTGTTCTTTTGCATTTGAAAAAAAAAGTAAAAAGAAATTTGCATTGGTATGCATGAACAATTTTAGTGCATACCATTTTAATTGCATAAAAATTACATTCCATAACATTCAATCATTTTTGTCATGTGGATTTTAGTCTTAAGTTGCGAAGATTGAAGTGCAGGGACATACCTCCACTTCAAAAGTAAAAGTAATGGAAGTCCAAGCATAAACTCAATCATGATGAGAAAAGGAAAAAAAAGAGAAAAGAAAATTTTGTGGGCTAGGTAAGAAAAAACAATGTCAAAGTTTCTTAGGGAGAAAGTATGTCCTTAAGTCTTATTGAAGAGATGAATTAATCCACATGACACATTCTTTTAGTTGTTTTTGACAGTCTCGTTTTTTTTGATGATATTGATTTATACATGCATCATTTGAAAGAAAGGAAAAAAGGAAAGACATTAGGCATTAGGATTCATGCATGACATTCTTTTCACTCATGTAGGTTGATCATTATTTTTGCATAGATAAGTTGGATGTACTTGTGATTCTTCATTTGCCAGTCATTTCATATCATTAATTTATCATATTGGTAGGCCACTCAAATGGTTTATCTCGTCATCCATCCTTATAAGGAGATCTACTGCTAATTAGTTGGTAGTTAGGAGAGAGCAATTTAGAATAGGGAATCACATAATGCACCAAGTGAATGCCTGAATAATTATGATATTAACTTCTTTCTTGATAGTGTTCATTGATTAAAAGGTGGACAACTTTTATGGAAATTTTTGGTCGCTTTATAGAAGTTATCGGTTCAGTGGTCATTGAAGGCCGGTTTAGGGATTGTTTGGTGGACATGATCAAGAAAAGAGTTCATGTGTTATGTCCTTTTGCTGACTTATATCAAACAAATATGAGAGAGTGTTGTTCAAGGATGAGAAACATTTAATCTTAGGGGAGTTTGATGCATGGGTTTCTAGTCATTCATAGGCACATTTTCCTTAATTTTATGTGTTGATTTGTCATTTTTTTGATTACTTATGCATGAAATGCTATCAATGGCATGTTTTGTCTAAATGCATCAAATTGTGCAATTTTCACTATTTGAAATGGTTTAATATTCATCCCGAGTACTTATCTACGTTCTTGTACAATTTCAGGTACAATTGAGCTTCACAAACTCAATGCTACTGACATCAAAAGTTGGTGGTACTGACTTCATGTCAGTAGTGGACCAGATACTGACTCAGACTTGATACTCCCGACACCAAAAGTCACTAGTACCAAAACTAGATCAATGAGGCATAAGAAATGAATCATAGAAACTCGATACTATCGAGTGCATCAGACTTGATACTATCGAGTTGGCATTAGGAAGGAAGTGTTCAAGCGACCCAAAGACTCATTGCTATTGAGATAAGTTGATAGTATCAACATTGTGAGAAATCAAAACTACCCTAGAAACTCAGTACTATCGAATTTACAGTCGATACTACTGAGTCTTACCGATCATGCAATTTGAAGATAGTACTCTAATCCAATAACTGGCATTATTTTATACCTTAAGTGATTCCTGTGACTTGAGGGGAGTTCAGCCAGACCTAAAGAGGGCAGGCATTTTTCATTACATGACACTGGAAAGAGAGAGGAGAGAAGAGCACTACACTGAAGGCTTTATCCAGGACGACCCGAGCACCTCCACAGGGTGAATCTACAGTTGAAAGATAGCAGATCGCACATGCATTGAAGGGGATCATCTGAACCAACCATTCTTCAGGGGTTATTTTAGTTTTTCTAATGTTTCCCATATTTTTCTCTTTCTGTACTATGTATTCATCAATGAAAACCATGAAGAGCTAAAGCCCTTAGATCCTTAGGATCCGGGAGTAGCCCAGATATGTATTACACTTAACTTTCATGAATTAATATTAGTTTTATCCGTATTTTCTGGATATAAATCTATGAAATTGTCTGGTTTTGTTTATGCTTGATCACCATAGATAGATTATCAGACCCTCAATCATTTTGGGAGAGAGGTTAAGGGTTGGAAAAGTATAGATTTACCCATTTATTGCACCCCTCGGAAAGATGGAGAATAAACGGGAGGAGAAACCCAGAGATTAATGTGAAGCACCTAACTAATTAACCAATTACTATGGAAATGGGATTGACATTAGAATAGGTAGTGAACTACACTACAAGAGCGGGTAGGTCTTGCTACATGCTCTTTATCTAGGGATAGGGGTAATTAATATTAGTGTGTGGATTTAATTGCAGTGTTATCCTTGAAAAAACCATTGTCCTGAGGAATCCCCTTTAATTTGGGTAACTCAATCTTTAAGATTATTTTGTTTCTGCATTTATTTTTGCATAAATCAAACCAATTCAATTGTTTTACCGGCCTAGATGATCAGATCATAGTTAGTAGTAGTATTCTAGAGTACGTTTCCATGTGTTCGAATCAGGTCTCAAAATGCATGTATTACTTTGATACGTTCACTTGCGTATTACACACGGTTAACACGTGTCACTCTTCTGTGGCAATCTCCTATGAATGAGGGCACTAACTTTCTCTCTCAACACCACTACATCTGAATCGACTATCCTCCTTTTTTATTGATTATGTTCTTTAGAAACTTGCCATAGGATGAGATCTACTCTCTTGCATCAATAAGAGGGATGTTGACATGTAGTTTTCTGAATGTGTCTAGAAACTTCTGAAATTGCTAGTCAACCTTCTTTGCTTTCAAGATATTTAGGAATGGCACTGGAGTTACTAACTTTCTTTCATGAAGTGGTAATATGCTTTCTTTCTAGTCTCCTCTGTCTCTTTGTCTTCCTCTTCAACTTCTTTTTCCTATGTTGTGGTTCCTGACTCAAGTGAATTAGTAGTCAACACTGGTCCCGTGTCACCTACATTGCTGTTTGATTATGGAATGGTCTTTTGTTCATCCAAAAATTTCTTCCCACTGCATAGTAACACTACCTTCACCTGCTGGTTGTTAGATGGTATATCTATATTTCCTGGGAATCCCTGATGGCTTGGTTTCTTCAAGGAAGCCACTTCTGCTTCTATCTAAGAGATCTGGTTCTCTATGCTACGGATCTATGCTCCTCGATTCTATAAGTCTCTCTGTGTTTGGTCAATGATTGCCTCATTTTGACTAACCAACTTGCCTAACATGTCTTCTATGCTGTCTATCTGACTGGGGCTCATGTATTGCTGATACTGCTGCTGTGCATCACCTTGCTGTGGCTTGTCATGTTGTGCTTGAGATAGATCCTGCTGAAATTTGTTGGGATCCTTCTAAGAAAATATGAGATCCTTCCTCCATGAGTCATCATTGTCACCCCTGTAGTTCTACTTCCACATATACATGCATTCTTCTTCTTTACCTTTAGATGAAATTCCAATTTTCTGATTGATATACTGGCTTCTCTCTCTAGGCGCGGGGTCTGGCTTCTCTCTTCCAAAGGTAATTCATGGCGAGTGCCGCGGGGGGGGGGGGAGACTTCACCGCCCCATCCTCTACCATTGAGAGGGCTGGTGCGTGGGGAGACTCAGCCACAGATGTCACAGTGGGAAGAGGCTGGGCTGCGGCGATGGCCAGACCAATGGTGGTCCACTCCAATCTCGATCCTATGGAGGCGTTGTGTGATCCAAAAGCTCCAGTTTTTAGGGCCAACGACGGAAGGCCATGGATGAAGATACTGGCACCGGTGGTGGTGGAGATGGATGCTTTTCATAGATTCACTATCATCGTCCAGGTATTGGGCATCAGGTGCATCACCAACCAGCTATACGACTGGATGATCAGAAGCTGGAGACCAAGGGGGGAGTTCCAGTGCTCTCCACTAGTCGATGACATGTTCCTAGCTTGCTTCTCCTGCGAGGATGACATGAGGGTAGCTATGAAAAAGGGACCTTGGTTCTTCGACCAGAAATTGGTCTTGACACAAAGGTGGTCGCCTGAAGCTGACATCCGGAGAGCGGCACTCACATTGGCACCAGTCTGGATCAGGATGCCGGAGGTGGGACACCACTGGTCATGGAGGGCCATCACTGTCATCTCCTGTGGCGTTGGCGAGCCTAAGGCGGTCGATTTCCATACTGAGGGGAGATGTTAAGGGACGTCACACGTCTGCGTGGAGCTCAAGGTGGACAAGAAACCACCAGAGGTGGTTATGGTGGAGATGACAGATGGCAAGGAGTTGGAGTTTTGGGTGATCTACGGTGCCCTACCCTAACATTGCTTAGAATGCAAAGTTTTTGGGCATTCAACTGGTGACTGCCCAGGTGCAAGAACGGTGCACCAATCCCCTCCCCTTGTTCGTGGGCGTGAGCAGAGTCACAGGCCAAGTCAGAGAAGGGTCGGGAGAAGTAGAATAGCACAGGAGGACGACACCGTCACCAGGATGATCAACAAGGGGGCAATAGAGGAACCTGCGGGAGGAGTGGATACCAACATGGCTGAACATACATGAACTGAGGTAGAACCAAGGCCTTCACACTCAGCAGAGGTCGTGTTAAGGGCGAGGAACCAGGATGACCAGGGAACCAAGGTGACGAGGAACACAGGCAAGGAGGAGGCTACTGTGGGGCTTGAGGATGTGTCCAGGGTCCAAACTGCTGTTGTAGACCTAATGGATGATGCAGTGGGGTTAGGTGACTAGGTGAGAAACAACCAATTCTTCATCTAGGAGAGCCTGCATATAGAGGACCTATTCGACGAAATGACTGGAACAGGAAGCCGAAGGACACAACAGATGGACAACATCACGAGGGGAAGGAGAACGTCGCCTAGAGTGAACACCCCAGGAAGGGGTGGTTACAACAAGAGATAAAATGTCTGTCCTCATGTGGAATGTGAGGGGGGCATCGAGGCCAAAAAGGCATAGGAGGGTGAGGAAGGTCATCGTTGAGGAGGGAGCATCCTTGGTGTTCATCTTGGAGACCAGGATCAAAAGAATGTACAAAGAGAAGATTGTGGGGCTGTTTCCTGAAGGCTAGGGTGCTGAATCAAACCTCGAATAGGTGGAAGGGGGGCGTATGGCTTTGGGCTGGGATAAAGAAGTGTGGGATGTCCAGGTCATCAGTGCTACTGATCAGACCATGGTTTCTAGCTGAATCAATGCGGGTGGTTTCCACTGCATCATCACGGGAGTGTATGGTCACAACTATGAGGGGAACATAAGGGCTTGCTGGGAGACTATCATAGATACCATGCAACAACATGTACCCTAACTGGTTATTGGTGACTTCTGTTGGGTTTTGGAGGAGGCAGAGAAGCAGCGGAAACAAAAATTTTTTTCTCCCCAAACCCGGAACAAAAGGAATCGCGTCAACATCTATATAATAGGAAAGATGGTTTGTGAATCATACCTTGTTCCGAGGCTTGCTCGGCGACAATACCATGCGCCTTGCGCGGTCTTCACCTTCGGTCTTGGACGGTGTCTGTGCAGCTCCTGGTCGCACCGGGACTGAAGACTCCTCCTCCTATCAGACTGTCGGATGACAGTTGTCCTCCTAAGCGGCAGTGACCTCCCTCCTCTGAAGTAGTCCACACGGACCACCCGGAACTCCACTCTCCTTATCCCACAAGGAAGTGGAAGGAGTCGCACCCTCCTGTTGACGTACTAGTTGCCAACACACTCTCCTACTGTCAATTGCAACTGCAGTTGTCCTTCCCTTACTGCACCTCCCTTTGCGGGAAGCACTTGCTCGGGCTCTCTCTCGGTTACCAAAACCAGAGAGAACGACAACTTTACAGAGCAATCAACTTGCACTGAGTTGTGTTCTGAGAAGCCCCCAATACCCCTATATATAGGCGGGTCATGGGACATGGTTCTCTGTGCCCGACAATACGGGACTAAAGCAGGAGTAGAAGGGTTCAAGATTTTTCCACAAAAAGCAACCATCTCGCAACCTGAACCGATCGGTTCACAAGTGAACCGGTTGGTTGGGGACCTGAACTGATCGGTTCACCACTGAACTGATCGTTTGGGACCCTTGAACCGATCAGTTCACTCATGAACTGGTCGGTTGGGGTTCCAGGTTGGTTCCCGATTGACTTTCCTTGTTTCTTTCCCAATTGGTATCGAATACCAATATTATTCCCAATCGAATCGGGCAATTTGAAACGAAAGGAAAATTCTCACCAATCTTACTTTCCCAAGTTGCTCGATTGCACCAGTTGAACCGATCGGTTCAACACTTGAACCGGTCATTTCACTCTGTGCATGAGCCGATCGGTTCAACAATTGAGCCGATCGGTTCAGCAACCTCAGCCGACCGGTTCATCACATGAACCGATCGGTTGGGAATGCAGATTGTGCAGAATCAGTCAAATGCGATTTCAATCAATCCGATACTCTAATCAATGCGTCCAACACCTTGAACATTATGATATTGAGATATCGATTAATTGAGTGTTTATTTGAACTACTAAACTCCTTTAGTAATCAATCTAAACATTGCTTGTGGACAAAACTCCTCTTCCAGGTTAAATCCTATGTGTGTGACCCTACAGGTCCATTTCACGTTGGCAGTGAAAGTCCATAACACTTATGATTTCACAAGCAAAGAGCGGTGCCTAGTCACACATCATTGCTACCCAAGTGAAAGTAGAAAGTTGGAGAACAACTTTCATCCTACAATCCGTGAATGGTGTTACAGTGAATGTATAATTCCTTTGTCACTGATATCCAGAATGAACTCGAGGCATGGAACAGTCATCCTGTCAATGTTTATTCATTTCCTTGATCTTAGAGTAGACCGAGTGAGATGTGTATGACATCAATATCACATATTGATTCACACGTGCATGCACATGCCTTTCTCAATCCTACTCATCAAGTGGCCAAGGATATCAAACTCCCTTAGGAGGGACAAATCCCATATCTATCACTCACCCCTCAAAAGCCCCATGTGTCAAAGCCACCCAATCATCACCTTTATAACAACCCATGTTCCAGGACTGCGTTTGATGATGTCAAAGTGTACCCAACGACATGTGTTGAGTGTAGTGATTTCAGGTCTAAGAATCACACTCACCACCATCACTGTGAGAGCTGACTGTGACTACCATGTCATGGTTCCATGTGTCACTCTCACGGTGGGTCTGTCCGGTACCTTGTTCTCTAACAAGTACCTATGTGCTTGGTTTGATATCACCATATCATGACTAATGAGATTCTGTCATCAACCAACACACAATCTAGTCTTTAGTGTTATTGATGTCTATGGTTATTTCCACAATAACGACCGACTAGGGACTAAACAAGAAAGAATACTCTTAGCATCCGTATGATCTCATCGTTTAGGTCCTCAACCCAAAAGCATACGTCATTGAGTAAAACAATCTTTATACTTCTATCATGTTACACCATCATCTCAGAAACAGTTTAAACATATAGATTGGAAATTGCCTTTATTATTATTCAAATCATTTACAAAGTATCCCATTACAATCATCATATGACTTGCTCTATGGGCATACATACCAACAGACTCCCACTTGCACTTAGAGCCAGTCACCAAGGAAACGCAGTCCTTGTGACCTAGCATGACCATCATGCTTCTGCTGAGAAAGGGCCTTAGTTAGTTGATCAGCTATGTTGTCTTCAGTTGGTACTTTGCAAATCTTCACATCTCCTCGCTGTACGATCTCTCGTATGAGATGGAAGAGCCGCAGTATGTGCTTGGACCGCTGATGTGATCTGGGCTCCTTAGCTTGTGCAATAGCTCCATTATTGTCACAATAAAGCTCAATTGCATCACAGCTACTGGGAACTACACCAAGTTTAGAAATGAACTTCCTGATCCACACAGCCTCCTTTGCTGCATGCGAAGCAACAATATAATCGGCCTCTGTAGTAGAATCGGCAACTGTTTCTTGCTTGGAACTCTTCCAGCTCACATCTCCATTATTAAGGCAAAACACAAATCCTGACTGCGATCTGTAATCATCTTTATCAGTTTGGAAGCTTGCATCGGTGTAACCCTTTACAACCAGCTCTTCCTCGCCGCCATACACAAGAAACTGATCCTTAGTCCTTCGCAAGTACTTGAGGATGTTCTTCATGGCTGTCCAGTGAGCATCCCCGGGATCTGACTGGTACCTGATCGTCATGCTGAGAGCATACGAGACATCTGGGCGTGTGCACAACACAGCGTACATGATGGATCCAATGGCTGATGCATATGGGATCCCATTCATACGCTCCCTCTCTTCACAAGATTGGGGACATTGAGCTCTAGAGATGGTAACTCCATGTAGCATAGGGACGTTGCCTCTCTTTGAGTTCTCCATGCTGAACCGCTTCAGCACCTTGTCAATGTATGTGCTCTGACTTAGTCCGAGAAGCCTTCTAGATCTATCTCTATAGATCTTAATTCCTAGAATGTAGGATGCTTCTCCTAAGTCCTTCATTGAGAAAGTTTTCCCAAGCCAAGTCTTTACCTTCTCTAAGGCTAAGACATCATTCCCCATCAAAAGTATGTCATCCACATACAATATGAGAAATGTGGTCGAGCTCCCACTAACCTTCTTGTACACACAAGGTTCATCTTCATTTTGAATAAAGCCAAACACTTTGACTTCTTCATCAAATCGAAGATTCCAACTCCGAGATGCTTGCTTCAATCCATAGATTGACCGTTGCAGTTTACAGACTTTATTAGCATTCTTTGGATCTACAAAACCTTCAGGCTGTGTCATGTACACATCCTCATGAATATTCCCATTAAGGAATGCGGTTTTAACATCCATATGCCAAATCTCATAGTCATAATAAGCTGCAATAGCAAGCATGATCCTGATGGACTTAATCATGGCAACTGGAGAAAAGGTTTCGTCATAGTCAACACCTTGAATTTGTCGAAAACCCTTCGCAACCAATCTGCCTTTATAAGTTTGCACATTGCCATCCATGTCGGTCTTTTTCTTAAAGACCCACTTGCACCCTATGGGTTTTACCCCTTCGGGTGGTTCCACCAAAGTCCATACTTTGTTGGAGTACATGGATTCCATCTCAGATCTCATGGCTTCAAGCCATTTCTCAGAATCTGGTCCCTCCATAGCCTCTACGTAGGTAGTTGGATCATCATCTATGATCAACTCTCCACCTTCCTGAGTTACAAGGTATCTAAACCTCTCAGGTTCAAGGTGAGTCCTACTAGATCTACGAGGTCCTTGTGTTACCTGAGGAGACTGAGATTCCACAATACCTTGTGAATCTACATTTTCCTTTGGTACATCTACCGGTTCAATGTTCTCTTATTGGGCTTGAACTTCTTCAAGCTCTATATTCCTCCCACTGTTTCCTTTGGAAATAAATTCCTTCTCTAGGAACACAGCAACCCTGGCAACAAACACTTTGTTGTCAGTAGGGTGGTATAGATAGTATCCCTTGGTCTCCTTGGGATATCCAACAAAGTAACATTTATCAGATTTGGGTCCAAGCTTATCAGGAAACATTTTCTTGACATAAGCCCCACAACCCCAAATCTTCATAAAAGACAAATTGGGACGCTTCCAAGTCCATATCTCATATGGTGTCTTTTGAACCGATTTAGATGGTACACGGTTAAGTGTAAACACGGCGGTTTCAAGAGCATAACTCCAGAAAGAAATTGGAAGATCAGCAAAACTCATCATTGATCGCATCATATCTAACAATGTGCGATTCCTTCTTTCAGACACACCATTATGCTGTGGTGTTCCAGGCGGAGTCCATTATGATACAATACCATGGGCTTGCAGAAGGTCCTCAAACTCCTGGCTCAAGTATTCTCCACCTCGATCAGAACGAAGTGCCTTAATACTTTTACCAAGCTGGTTATGTACTTCATTCATGAAATCCTTGAACCTTTCAAGGGTTTCTGACTTATGCTTCATCAGGTACACATAGCCATACCTACTGAAATCATCAGTGAAGGTAATGAAGTACTGATACCCATTTCTGGCATTAGTTCTAAAAGGCCCACATACATCAGTATGTATGAGTCCTAATAGATCACTAGCTCTCTCACCTTTACCTGAAAAGGGAGTCTTGGTAATCTTGCCCAACAAACAAGATTCACACGTCTCTATTGATTCACAATCAAAAGAGTCTAGATAACCATATTTATGGAGTCTAGAAATGCGCTTCTCATTTATGTGCCCTAGACGACAATGCCAGAGATATGTTTTGTTTGAGTCGTTGAGTTTTTGCTTTTTGGTGTTTACGTTGTATACACTTGTCTCCAAATCTATCAAGTATAGACCATAAGACATAGGGGCACTGCCATAAAAGATCCCATCTTTAGAAATGGAACACTTTCCATTCTTAATAAGAAATTCAAATCCATCTTTGTCCAAACAAGAGACGGAAATGATGTTCCTATTTATGGCAGGTACATAATAGCAGTTCTTCAACTCTATTATTAGCCCACTAGGTAGAGTTAACTCATAGGTTCCTACGGCACTGGCGGAAACTCTTGCCCCATTAGCAACACGTAGTTCAACCTTGCCTTTCCCCAAAGGCCTCCTTCTCTTAAGATCCTTCACATTTGAACAAATGTGAGATCCGCATCCGGTATCAAGTACCCATGACGAAGAAGTAGTAAAGTTAATCTCTATTATGTATACACCAGAAGTAGAGATCTCTATCTCCGACTTCTTCTTCCATTGTTCCTTCCATCCTCTCCATGTAGAAGAAATTGGTTTGGCGAGAGAACACTTCTCTCCCTTACCTACTTTCTTCTTCACCAACGCATTAAGAGTACATAGAGCGGATTGTAAGGCTCCTGGTATATCTGGATTGTGCAGAACACTTCCCACAGTCCTCAACCAGTTATGGAATTTATTCTCAATTAATTTGCCCATTTTAAAAGATGATTCTTTTGCCATTCTACAAGAGAAAATTTGCATTTGTCAAAACCTTTTTGATTTGATTTGAATAAAATTTGACGATAGTTAATTAGGCCTTTAATTAATTACCGCTCCCACTATTTTGACTCAAATTGATAGCCCTCACCATCAATTCGGAAGATTGCACCGTACAATCTTCTAGTGGGTCAAGATCCTAGAATCCTCTAAGCCATGGACCAGCTTTGGCTGTCACCCACAACTCAGATCTTCCGGGTAGGCAACTCTTGCCAATTGCATCATATGAAACTCTTGATGAATGAACATGCGCAACACCTTGCCATGAACATTCCGTGCCTCTGGGCTTAGACGCTCTAAGAATCACCAGTTAAGTCTAACCCAAAAGCCGACACGGTAAACATGCACCCTGCTTTGGCAGAACCTACATGTCGACCCTTCACACTTCCACAAGATAGACGGCGCACCACGCTTTGGCGTAACCTACGCTTGGTTGATCAAGTTTGCCATGTGTGTCGCTAATGGAAGGCGTATAAGACTTAATATTTTAATGAGGGATTTGGTTTTATATATTCATATACATATCCAATCACCACAATATATAGTACGTATCATATACATGCTATATCCCACAGAAAACATGCATAAACGATAAAAAGCAATGATTATGGCCATCCTATTTGTGATTCCTCGGACCAAGAGGAATCACGGTCATCTAGGTCTACATCACATGCAATCTGTACAAGATGAAATCTGTGCCTGCCTTTCTGGGTTTGATCAGCTCATCTCCATGACTGATCGGCTCGCCATCATGTAGGTTGTTCGGGTGCCACCAGCTGATTGACTGGCGCCTCCAGCCGATCGGTTCACCGGTCATCGTGCATCTCCTCATGTCGCCACCCGCTCATCTCGTTCCTCGAACCGGCCGTTTGGATCACCAACCGATCGGTTCACTCCTTGAACTGATCGTCTTCAGGTTGTCCGCCGTTCATTGACATAACATGAAATAAAATCTATCCTATTTACAATTGAATTGTGAAACCCCGAGTTACATTCGGGGGGAGCAAAGGTAGGAAAAGAATTCTCGAATTATTTCGAGTTACATCAAGAATATGAGAAAGGGAATCAGTGCGCAGACCGAGATGCAAGCAACCACACAAACAACCATACACAGATATAGGGGTTTATAGGCCATAATCATGCTACATATCCACCACAAAACTCGTTTAAGGGCGACGTGTATCGAGTGCATTAATATTACATATCATATATGTATATTAGGGATTTTGTGGATTGGACATGTATAAAGCCGATATTATTCGCATCGCATGCAATAAATAAAGGCGACAAACCAAAAATCGATCATATCGATAATCCTAAAATATAGAGCGGTTGACGTGGCTCTGATACCACGGTTGGATTTTGGAGGAGGCAGAGAAGCACCGGAAACAAAAAAAATTTTCTCCCCAAACCCGGAACAAAAGGAATCGCGTCAACATCTATATAATAGGAAAGATGGTTTGTGAATCATACCTTGTCCCGAGGCTTGCTCGGCGAAAATACCACGTGCCTTGCGCGGTCTTCACCTCCGGTCTTGGACGGTGTCTGTGCAGCTCCTGGTCGCACCGGGACTGAAGACTCCTCCTCCTACCGGACTGTCGGATGACAGTTGTCCTCCTAAGAGGCAGTGACCTCCCGCCTCTGAAGTAGTCCACACGGACCACCCGGAACTCCACTCTCCTTGTCCCACAAGGAAGTGGAAGGAGTCACACCCTCCTGTTGACGTACTAGTCGCCAACACACTCTCCTGCTATCAATTGCAACTGCAGTTGTCCTTCCCTTGCTGCACCTCCCTTTGCGGGAAGCACTTGCTCGGGCTCTCTCTCGGTTACCAAAACCAGAGAGAACGACAACTTTACAGAGCAATCAACTTGCACTGAGTTGTGTTCTGAGAAGCCCCCAATACCCCTATATATATAGGCGGGTCATGGGACAGGGTTCTCTGTGCCCGGCAATACGGGACTAAAGCAGGAGTAGAAGGGTTCGGGATTTTTCCACAAAAAGCAACCATCTCGCAACCTGAACCGATCGGTTCACAAGTGAACCGGTCGGTTGGGGACCTGAACCGATCGGTTCACCACTGAACCGATCGTTTGGGACCCTTGAACCGATCAGTTCACTCATGAACCGGTCGGTTGGGGTTCCAGGTTGGTTCCCGATTAACTTTCCTTGTTTCTTTCCCAATTGGTATCGAATACCAATATTATTCCCAATCGAATGGGGCAATTTGAAACGAAAGGAAAATTCTCACCAATCTTACTTTCCCAAGTTGCTCGATTGCACCAGTTGAACCGATCGGTTCAACACTTGAACCGGTCGTTTCACTCTGTGCATGAGCTGATCAGTTCAACAATTGAGCCGATCGGTTCAGCAACCTCAGCCGACCAGTTCATCACATGAACCGATCGGTTGGGAATGCAGATTGTGCAGAATCAGTCAAATGCGATTTCAATCAGTCCGATACTCTAATCAATGCGTCCAACACCTTGAACATTATGATATTGAGCTATCGATTAATTGAGTGTTTAATTGAACTACTAAACTCCTTTAGTAATCAATCTAAACATTGCTTGTGGACAAAACTCCTCTTCCAATTTAAATCCTATGTGTGTGACCCTGCAGGTCCATTTCACGTTGGCAGTGAAAGTCCATAACACTTATGACTTCACAAGCAAAGAGCGGTGCCTAGTCACACATCATTGCTACCCAAGTGAAAGTAGAAAGTTGGAGAACAACTTTCATCCTACAATCCGTGAATGGTGTTACAGTGAATGTATAATTCCTTTGTCACTGATATCCAGAATGAACTCGAGGCATGGAACAGTCATCCTGTCAATGTTCATTCATTTCCTTGATCTCAGAGTAGACCGAGTGAGATGTGTATGACATCAATATCACATATTGATTCACACGTGCATGCGCATGCCTTTCTCAATCCTACTCATCAAGTGTACAAGGATATCAAACTCCCTTAGGAGGGACAAATCCCATATCTATCACTCACCCCTCAAAAGCCCCATGTGTCAAAGCCACCCAATCATCACCTTTATAACAACCCATGTTCCAGGACTGCGTTTGATGATGTCAAAGTGTACCCAACGACATGTGTTGAGTGCAGTGATTTTAGGTCTAAGAATCACACTCACCACCATCACTGTGAGAGCTGACTGTGACTACCATGTCATGGTTCCATGTGTCACTCTCACGGTGGGTCTGTCCGGTACCTTGTTCTCTAACAAGTACCTATGTGCTTGGTTTGATATCACCATATCATGACTAATGAGGATCTGTCATCAACCAACACACAATCTAGTCTTTAGTGTTATTGATGTCTATGGTTATTTCCACAATAACAACCGACTAGGGACTAAACAAGAAAGAATACTCTTAGCATCCGTATGATCTCATCGTTTAGGTCCTCAACCCAAAAGCATACGTCATTGAGTAAAACAATCTTTAGACATCTATCATGTTACACCATTATCTCAGAAATAGTTTAAACATATAGATTGGAAATTGCCTTTATTATTATTCAAATCATTTACAAAGTATCCCATTACAATCATCATATGACTTACTCTATGGGCATACATACCAAAAGACTCCCACTTGCACTTAGAGCCAGTCACCAAGGAAACGCAGTCCTTGTGACCTAGCATGACCATCATGCTTCTGCTGAGAAAGGGCCTTAGTCAGTGGATCAGCTATGTTGTCTTCAGTTGGTACTTTGCAAATCTTCACATCTCCTCACTGTACGATCTCTCGTATGAGATGGAAGCGCCGCAGTATGTGCTTGGACCGCTGATGTGATCTGGGCTCCTTAGCTTGTGCAATAGCTCCATTATTGTCACAATAAAGCTCAATTGCATCACAACTACTGGGAACTACACCAAGTTCAGAAATGAACTTCCTGATCCACACAGCCTCCTTTGCTGCATGCGAAGCAGCAATATACTCGGCCTCTGTAGTAGAATCGGCAACTGTTTCTTGCTTGGAACTCTTCCAGCTCACAACTCCATTATTAAGGCAAAACACAAATCCTGACTGCGATCTGTAATCATCTTTATCGGTTTGGAAGCTTGCATCGGTGTAACCCTTTACAACCAGCTCTTCCTCGCCGCCGTACACAAGAAACTGATCCTTAGTCCTTCGCAAGTACTTGAGGATGTTCTTCACGGCTGTCCAGTGAGCATCCCCGGGATCTCACTGGTACCTGCTCGTCATGCTGAGAGCATACGAGACATCTGGGCGTGTGCACAACATAGCGTACATGATGGATCCAATGGCTGATGCATATGGGATCCCATTCATACGCTCCCTCTCTTCACAAGATTGGGGACATTGAGCTCTAGAGATGGTAACTCCATGTAGCATAGGGACGTTGCCTCTCTTTGAGTTCTCCATGCTGAACCACTTCAGCACCTTGTCAATGTATGTGCTCTGACTTAGTCCGAGAAGCCTTCTAGATCTATCTCTATAGATCTTAATTCCTAGAATGTAGGATGCTTCTCCTAAGTCCTTCATTGAGAAAGTTTTCCCAAGCCAAGTCTTTACCTTCTCTAAGGCTAAGACATCATTCCCCATCAAAAGTATGTCATCCACATACAATATGAGAAATGTGGTCGAGCTCCCACTAACCTTCTTGTACACACAAGGTTCATCTTCATTTTGAATAAAGCCAAACACTTTGACTTCTTCATCAAATCAAAGATTCCAACTCCGAGATGCTTGCTTCAATCCATAGATTGACCTTTGCAGTTTATAGACTTTATTGGCATTCTTTGGATCTACAAAACCTTCAGGCTGTGTCATGTACACATCCTCATGAATATTCCCGTTAAGGAATGCGGTTTTAACATCCATCTGCCAAATCTCATAGTCATAATAAGCTGCAATAGCAAGCATGATCCTGATGGACTTAATCATGGCAACTGGAGAAAAGGTTTCGTCATAGTCAACACCTTGAATTTGTCGACAACCCTTCGCAACCAATCTTCCTTTATAAGTTTGCACATTGCCATCCATGCCGGTCTTTTTCTTAAAGACCCACTTGCACCCTATGGGTTTTACCCCTTCGGGTGGTTCCACCAAAGTCCATACTTTGTTGGAGTACATGGATTCCATCTCGGATCTCATGGCTTCAAGCCATTTCTCAGAATCTGGTCCCTCCATAGCCTCTACGTAGGTAGTTGGATCATCATCTATGATCAACTCTCCACCTTCCTGAGTTACAAGGTATCCAAACCTCTCAGGTTCAAAGCGAGTCCTACTAGATCTACGAGGTCCTTGTGTTACCTGAGGAGACTGAGATTCCACAATACCTTGTGAATCTACATTTTCCTTTGGTACATCTACCGGTTCAATGTTCTCTTGTTGGGCTTGAACTTCTTCAAGCTCTATATTCCTCCCACTGTTTCCTTTGGAAATAAATTCCTTCTCTAGGAACACAACATCCCTGGCAACAAACACTTTGTTGTCAGTAGGGTGGTATAGATAGTATCCCTTGGTCTCCTTGGGATATCCAACAAAGTACCATTTATCAGATTTGGGTCCAAGCTTATCAGGAAACATTTTCTTGACGTAAGCCCCACAACCCCAAATCTTCATAAAAGACAAATTGGGACGCTTCCCAGTCCATATCTCATATGGTGTCTTTTGAACCGATTTAGATGGTACACGGTTAAGTGTAAACGCGGCGGTTTCAAGAGCATAACCCCAGAAAGAAATTGGAAGATCAGCAAAACTCATCATTGATCGCATCATATCTAACAATGTGCGATTCCTTCTTTCAGACACACCATTATGCTGTGGTGTTCCAGGCGGAGTCCATTGTGATACAATACCACGGGCTCGCAGAAGGTCCTCAAACTCCTGGCTCAAGTATTCTCCACCTCGATCAGAACGAAGTGCCTTAATACTTTTACCAAGCTGGTTATGTACTTCATTCATGAAATCCTTGAACCTTTCAAGGGTTTCTGACTTATGCTTCATCAGGTACACATAGCCATACCTACTGAAATCATCAGTGAAGGTAATGAAGTACTGATACCCATTTCTGGCATTAGTTCTAAAAGGCCCACATACATCAGTATGTATGAGTCCTAATAGATCACTAGCTCTCTCACCTTTACCTGAAAAGGGAGTCTTGGTAATCTTGCCCAACAAACAAGATTCACATGTCTCTATTGATTCACAATCAAAAGAGTCTAGATAACCATCTTTATGGAGTCTAGAAATGCGCTTCTCATTTATGTGCCCTAGACGACAATGCCAGAGATATGTTTTGTTTGAGTCATTGAGTTTTTGCTTTTTGGTGTTTACGTTGTATACACTTGTCTCCAAATCTATCAAGTATAGACCATAAGACATAGGGGCACTGCCATAAAAGATCCCATCTTTAGAAATGGAACACTTTCCATTCTTAATAAGAAATTCAAATCCATCTTTGTCCAAACAAGAGACGGAAATGATGTTCCTATTTATGGCAGGTACATAATAGCATTTCTTCAACTCTATTATTAGCCCACTAGGTAGAGTTAACTCATAGGTTCCTACGGCACTGGCGGCAACTCTTGCCCCATTAGCAACACGTAGTTCAACCTCACCTTTCCCCAAAGGCCTACTTCTCTTAAGATCCTTCACATTTGAACAAATGTGAGATCCGCATCCGGTATCAAGTACCCATGACGAAGAAGTAGTAAAGTTAATCTCTATTACGTATACACCAGAAGTAGAGATCTCGATCTCTGACTTCTTCTTCCATTGTTCCTTCCATCCTCTCCATGTAGAAGAAATTGGTTTGGCGAGAGAACACTTCTCTCCCTTACCTACTTTCTTCTTCACCAACGCATTAAGCGTACATAGAGCGGATTGTAAGGCTCCTGGTATATCTGGATTGTGTAGAACACTTCCCACAGTCCTCAACCAGTTATGGAATTTATTCTCAATTAATTTGCCCATTTTAAAAGATGATTCTTTTGCCATTCTACAAGAGAAAATTTGCATTTTTCAAAACCTTTTTGATTTGATTTGAATAAAATTTGACGATAGTTAATTAGGCCTTTAATTAATTACCGCTCCCACTATTTTGACTCAAATTGATAGCCCTCACCATAAATTTGGAAGATTTCAGCGTACAATCTTCTAGTGGGTCAAGATCCTAGAATCCTCTAAGCCATGGACCAGCTTTGGCTGTCACCCACAACTCAGATCTTCCGGGTAGGCAACTCTTGCCAATTGCATCATATGCAACTCTTGATGAATGAACATGCGCAACACCTTGCCATGAACATTCCGTGCCTCTGGGCTTAGACGCTCTAAGAATCACCAGTTAAGTCTAACCCAAAAGCCGACACGGTAAACATGCACCCTGCTTTGGCATAACCTACATGTCGACCCTTCACACTTCCACAAGATAGACGGCGCACCACGCTTTGGCGTAACCTACGCTTGGTCGATCAAGTTTTCCATGTGTGTCGCTAATGGAAGGCGTATAAGACTTAATATTTTAATGAGGGATTTGGTTTTATATATTCATATACATATCCAATCACCACAATATATAGTACGTATCATATACATGCTATATCCCACAGAAAACATGCATAAACGATAAAAAGCAATGATTATGGCCATCCTATTTGTGATTCCTCGGACCAAGAGGAATCACGGTCATCTAGGTCTACATCACATGCAATCTGTACAAGATGAAATCTGTGCCTGCCTTTCTGGGTTTGATCAGCTCATCTCCATGACTGATCGGCTCGCCATCAGGTAGGTTGTTCGGGTGCCACCAGCCGATCGACTGGCGCCTCCAGCCGATCGGTTCACCGGTCATCGTGCATCTCCTCATGTCACCACCCGCTCATCTCATTCCTCGAACCGGCCGTCTGGATCACCAACCGATCGGTTCACTCCTTGAACTGATCGTCTTCAGGTTGTCTGCCGTTCATTGACATAACATGAAATAAAATCTATCCTATTTACAATTGAATTGTGAAATCCCGAGTTACATTCAGGGGGAGCAAAGGTAGGAAAAGAATTCTCGAATTATTTCGAGTTACATCAGGAATATGAGAAAGGGAATCGGTGCGCAGACCGAGATGCAAGCAACCACACAAACAACCATACACAGATATAGGGGTTTATAGGCCATAATCATGCTACACATCCACCACAAAACTCGTTTAAGGGCGACGCGTATCGAGTGCATTAATATTACATATCAAATATGTATATTAGGGATTTTGTGGATTGGACATGTATAAAGCCGATATTATTCGCATCGCATGCAATAAATAAAGGCGACAAACCAAAAATCGATCATATCGATAATCCTAAAATATAGAGCGGTTGACGTGGCTCTGATACCACGGTTGGGTTTTGGAGGAGGCAGAGAAGTAGCGGAAACAAAAACATTTTTCTCCCCAAACCCAGAACAAAAGGAATCGCGTCAACATCTATATAATAGGAAAGATGGTTTGTGAATCATACCTTGTCCCGAGGCTTGCTCGGCGACAATACCACGTGCCTTGCGCGGTCTTCACCTCCAGTCTTGGACGGTGTCTGTGCAGCTCCTGGTTGCACCGGGACTGAAGACTCCTCCTCCTACCGGACTGTCGGATGACAATTGTCCTCCTAAGCGGCAGTGACCTCCTGCCTTTGAAGTAGTCCACACGGACCACCCAGGACTCCACTCTCCTTGTCCCACAAGGAAGTGGAAGGAGTCGCACCCTCCTGTTGACGTACTAGTCGCCAACACACTCTCCTACTGTCAATTGCAACTGCAGTTGTCCTTCCCTTGCTGCACCTCCCTTTGCGGGAAGCACTTGCTCGGGCTCTCTCTCGGTTACCAAAACCAGAGAGAACGACAACTTTACAGAGCAATCAACTTGCACTAAGTTGTGTTCTGAGAAGCCCCCAATACCCCTATATATATAGGCGGGTCATGGGACAGGGTTCTCTGTGCCCGGCAATACGGGACTAAAGCAGGAGTAGAAGGGTTCGGGATTTTTCCACAAAAAGCAACCATCTCGCAACCTGAACCGATCGGTTCACCACTGAACTGATCGTTTGGGACCCTTAAACCGATCGGTTCACTCATGAACCGGTCGGTTGGGGTTCCAGGTTGGTTCCCGATTGACTTTCCTTGTTTCTTTCCCAATTGGTATCGAATACCAATATTATTCCCAATCGAATTGGGCAATTTGAAACGAAAGGAAAATTCTCACCAATCTTACTTTCCCAAGTTGCTCGATTGCACCAGTTGAACCGGTCGTTTCACTCTGTGCATGAGCCGATCGGTTCAACAATTGAGCCGATCGGTTCAGCAACCTCAGCCGACCGGTTCATCACATGAACCGATCGGTTGGCCGACCGGTTCATCACATGAACCGATCGGTTGGGAATGTAGATTGTGCAGAATCAGTCAAATGCGATTTCAATCAATCCGATACTCTAATCAATGCGTCCAACACCTTGAACATTATGATATTGAGCTATCGATTAATTGAGTGTTTAATTGAACTACTAAACTCCTTTAGTAATCAATCTAAACATTACTTGTGGACAAAACTCCTCTTCCAGGTTAAATCCTATGTGTGTGACCCTGCAGGTCCATTTCACGTTGGCAGTGAAAGTCCATAACACTTATGACTTCACAAGAAAAGAGCGGTGCCTAGTCACACATCATTGCTACCCAAGTGAAAGTAGAAAGTTGGAGAACAACTTTCATTCTACAATCCGTGAATGGTGTTACAGTGAATGTATAATTCCTTTGTCATTGATATCCAGAATGAACTTGAGGCATGGAACAGTCATCCTGTCAATGTTCATTCATTTCCTTGATCTCAGAGTAGACCGAGTGAGATGTGTATGACATCAATATCACATATTGATTCACACATGCATGCGCATGCCTTTCTCAATCCTACTCATCAAGTGGCCAAGGATATCAAACTCCCTTAGGAGGGACAAATCCCATATCTATCACTCACCCCTCAAAAGCCCCATGTGTCAAAGCCACCCAATCATCACCTTTATAACAACCCATGTTCCAGGACTGCGTTTGATGATGTCAAAGTGTACCCAACGACATGTGTTGAGTGCAGTGATTTCAGGTCTAAGAATCACACTCACCACCATCACTGTGAGAGCTGACTGTGACTACCATGTCATGGTTCCATGTGTCACTCTCACGGTGGGTCTGTCCGGTACCTTGTTCTCTAACAAGTACCTATGTGCTTGGTTTGATATCACCATATCATGACTAATGAGATTCTGTCATCAACCAACACACAATCTAGTCTTTAGTGTTATTGATGTCTATGGTTATTTCCACAATAACAACCGACTAGGGACTAAACAAGAAAGAATACTCTTAGCATCCGTATGATCTCATCGTTTAGGTCCTCAACCCAAAAGCATACGTCATTGAGTAAAACAATCTTTAGACATCTATCATGTTACCCCATCATCTCAGAAACAGTTTAAACATATAGATTGGAAATTGCCTTTATTATTATTCAAATCATTTACAAAGTATCCCATTACAATCATCATATGACTTGCTCTATGGGCATACATACCAACAACTTCAACCATGTTAGGAAGTCAGGAGAGAAGCATGGAGGGCTTCCCATTCCAGACTTTGTGCTGAGCAGGTTCAACGATGTCGTGGATGCTGCGTGTTTACATGAGCTTAACATGAATGGAGACTTGACCACTTGGCAGAACAAAAGAAGCCCAGAAAATCAGATTTCAAGCCAACTTGATAGAGGCTTGGTCAATGCGGTGTGGCTAGACTGCTTCCCAAAAGCTCATATGTCACTTGGAGGACACCCTAATAGTGACCATGCATGTATGAAGGTGGAACTGGAGGAGGAGGTGAAGAAAAATAGACCGTTCCATTTTCTAAACTTTTGGGCCGATTGGCCGAGATTCAGTGAAGTTGTCAAGGAGGCATGGGATGACAGGGTGGAGGGCAACCCAATTTTCAAAGTAGTGGAAAAACTCAAGAGAACAAAGAAGGCTCTAAAAAGTTGGGCGTTTGAGTTGGTTAACCTTCCTAACATGGTTAATCAAGCTAAACAAGAGTATAAGAAGGCTTCCAAACAGCTGAGGAGTCACCCTCTAGATGCCAGTAGAATCAAAGACAAAGAGGATAGGGTAGACAGACTGCTGAAACTGGAAAAGGCAAAGGAATTATATCATTGGCAAAGGAGTAGGCTGATATGGATAAATGATGGGGATAGGAATACGAGGGTCTACCACAACGCTATGAAGAAGGAAGGATTGTATCCATGGGTTGGTCAAGGAAGATGGAACTACTGCTAGAGGAGTGAAAGAGGTGGCAGAGGAGGCCATTAGCTACTTCAAAAATCTGTATAATAAAGAACATGTTATCCAAAAGGGCTGCTTGCCTAGTACTAAGGTGAGTGAAGAGATGAACCCAGAATTGTGTGGTATGGTGACTGATAATGAAGTCAGAGAGGTGGTCTTCTCCATTGGCGCGGCCAAGGCCCCGGGGCCTGATGGGTTTAATGGGGAGTTTTTTCAATGCTGTTGGGAGATTATTAAGGAGGACGTCTGCCAGATAGTAAGGTGGTTCATGGTGGGAGGTAGCATGGTTTGGCAAGTGAAGCATTCCTTCATCAAACTGATCCTAAAAAAGAATCTTGCTGCTTCTATGGCTGACTTCCACCCTATTGCATGCTGTTCGGTTCTTTATAAAATCTTTGCCAAAGTTTTGTCAAGAAGACTTAAGAAAGTCCTTCCGAAGGTGGTGTCCCCTAATAAAATGGCCTTCATTCAAGGTAGAGACATCACAAATGGGGTGATGCTGGCTTTTGAATTTCTCAATCAGTTTGGTGGTAAGAATGCTGCTAGGAAGGCGTGCTTCAAGCTTGACATTACAAAGGTGTATGCTCATGTTGAGTGGCCTACCTTGTGGGGGATCATGGAGGCATTGAGTTTCTCAAAAAGATGGATAAAGCTAATGATTCAATGCGTGGAAGGCACTTTGTTTTTTGTTCTTGTGAATGGTGTGCCTCACGGTTTCTTTTCCGCCTCCAATGGGTTGAGACAAGGAGACCCACTTTCAACCATGCTCTTTGTGATAGTCATGGAAGCTCTCTCCTTTGTGTTAAACTGAGTTGAAAATGATGGAAGAATTAAAGTGTTCAAGATCAAGAATGTGCTGGATGTCTCACATCTGGTCTTCGTAGATGATGTTATGATTTTAACTGTAGGACATAGCAAATATCTCAAGCAAGTGAGGTGTATCCTTTTGGATGTTGTACACATGACAAGATTCTATAGTAGTGATATCAAATATAGAGTATTCTTGTCTCGCTCCTACGACGCCAGACGAGGAAGGTTCAGGACAACTACCGGCATGGCGAGGAGGAGGTTTCCTACAAAGTACCTGGGCATCCCTATATCTGGGGTCAAGGGGAGGGGGAAGGACTATGGGAGGTTGGTGGATGAGCTGAGATCACAGATTGATACATGGGACATGTTGGCGATTTCTTTTGTAGGAAGGTTGGTGCTTTGTAATTCGGTCTTGGTGGCAAAGATAAGATTTTGGTGTAGACAAGCGGAGCTGCCGTTGTTCATCATCGACAAACTCAAGTCCCTGGTTAGTAACTTTTTGTGGGGGGGTGGGAGACACATGGGGTTGCTTGGGAAACCATAACTAGAGATCGCCTTTAAGGGGGGATGGGGGTGGTTGACCCTTGTAGTTTGGCAAGAGCTACTACCATCCAGTGTATACACATGTTCATCATGCAACCAGAGTCAATTTTGGGCTATGTGGATGAGGAGCAGGTATGGTTACACGTTGGAGATTGTGCTTTGTGGGGAAGGGTTGGTGGTGTGGAGGAGGATGACAAGAGAGTGGAGCGTTGTTTGCCATGTTTACCAGAGCTGCTCGGATGGTGCGTGCTTGTGTAATGTTCCCAAACCTTGGGTGCTTAAGATGCTTGGCCCCCTGTTCCCTGGGCAGATTTGGTGTGGAACAAACAACAAATGCCCAAATGGGGTTTCTGCTTGCATAAAGCTTTGTTGCAGCGGCTTTCCTACGGCGGATAGGTTGGGCACTTGGGGGATAAACGTTAACCTACTTTTCTGGCTATGCAAGGAGGTTGAGGAGATGCACGATCACCTGTTCTTCAGCTGTTCGTTTTCCCGGTATGTCTGGTGTAGATGGTCGCTTAAATGTGGCTGGGGTGGGCACCCGCCGATGACGATTGGGGGTGGACTAGAGTGGTTAAAGTAGAAGACAGTGGGAAATAAGAACATGCAAGCATTTGGAGCACTGGGTATCACTATTGCATTGTTTGGCATTTGGCATGAGAGAAATACCAGGCTTCATGGTGGGGCTGAGACAGATAAATTTATGTTTTTTAACCGCTTGTCTGAGAGATTGGGGATTTTTTGTAGGGCCAAACCTATCCTTTATAAAGGTTTGGACCCGGTTACCAGAGAGTAGTGGTTTTTTTTAGTTAGTTACACTCTCTGTATAGTATAGGCTCACCTATACAAGTTTTTGACATAATAATATTTTACCTTATCCAAAAAAAAGAAATTCCAATTTTCTGATCTAACTTCTTGGAAATTTTGTCTAACTTCTTAGTCAATGTTGTGTTGACTTTAAACTCCCTGATGTTTTTAACTAATGCTGGGAATTCTCTTTCCTCACCCATGACTGATTTTTAGCCATGTTCTTCAGTATTCATGGCACCTGGTCACTTTATTTTTGAGGGGAAATCCTGACCCTGTGCTATCTTGTGAGGTCCTTTCCCCTTTGTGAAGTTCATAGTAGAAGGTCTTTTCTTGACCGTAAAGATCAATCCCATGATGAGGGAACTTCCTCAACATGTTCTAGAATCACTCCCACACTTCTGAATATGACTCCTCTGCCTGCTGCTTGAAATTGTGGATCTTCCCAACTAACTCATTTGTCTTCTGGGGTGGAAAATAGCTCAAAGAAGACATCAATCATCTGATACCATGTTTCTATTGACTTTGGTGAAAGGTTAAGAAACAACAATTTTGATTATCTAACAATGGGAGGGAAACAATTTCAAATATATCACTGTAGCTGGAATCCTGTCAATCTTCACCATGTCACAACTTTCTACAAAGTTATTGATGTGCGTCATTGGGTCCTCCATATTGTGACCATGAAATTCTTATGATTTAATTAGTGCTACCAGACCTAGGTCTATATTGTAACTATCCACATTGATGGCCTGACTTTTGATTGGCCCCAACTGAGCTGTAGAAGAAGATGCCTTTATCTTCTCCACTAGTCTACTCTTCAACTTCCATAATATCCTCACTAATTTCTAGTTGTTCTAGTTGAGTTACCTATGGTGTGGAGTTGGGATTAGTCCTCCCATAGATTCACCATACTCTCTTGCCCTATGCGAGAGTTCATGTTGACTAGAACTCTATGGAGTTGACTCTCCAGAGTTGGTATTTCTTGTCTAAATCATATACTAGTACCTGAAAATAGCAAGAACAATGCGAGAAATGGATACTAGGAATCGAATGGAGATTTAAATTTTCAGTTTAAAAATTATGAAAAGTAAATTAAAATTGTGGCCTAGAGCGACTAGTCACAACATTCATATTGCTAGATATACCGTTTCCCTGGCAACGACACTAAAAACTTGATGTGCATTTACTACACGTCTTAAACTCAAGTTCACATATCAAGTAATATAGGCCAAAAGAGGCCCGGATATCAAACACGGGGAAACGTGAACCCAGAAACTACTACTAACTATGACTCAATCAACTAGATATATGAAAAAGGTGATTGGTTGATTGATTGACTAATTACAAGAATTAAAAATAACTTACTGAGGTCATGATCATAGATGAAATAGATTCCTTAGGAATACAATTTTACCACGGTTATAATGCTTTTACATTAATTATCAATGTTTAGTTTACCTAACCCTGGACCAAGAGACCTATAGCAAGAATTACTCCCTCTCGTAGTGTAATTCACTACCTAATCTAATACAAATCTCAATATCATAACTATTTAGTTATTACTTAGGTGCTTTAATTATACCTCTGTGTTATCCTTTTCACAGTCGTAAGCCTTCTCTTAAAGCACGATCTAGGCTATGTAACTCTATGACCTATCTAACCCTTAATCTCTCTCTTAAAGTAATTAATGGTCTAATAAATTGCCGATAGTGATCATACACAAATAATTCATGAAGCAACCATAGAGATATGTCCATAAATGAGAAAAACATAAACTAACTCATATATGTCAATTACAGTACATAATTGGGTTACTCCCGATTCCTAAGGAACAAGGGGATTAGCCCCTCATGATTTCAATTTCTCTACACATAGATGGAGAAGAAAGTAGTGAGGAAAACATCAAAGAAGTAATGAAAACCCCTAGAGAAGATGATCCAAATGACTCCTCCTAACAAACATGATGATTTTCTGTCTTTCGGCTGAAAATCTATCCATTAGAAGTTCCCAAACTACCTGGAATGTAGCTTTATCCTCTCCTTTCTCTTCTCACAGTTCTCCTCTATTGTGAAATGGGATAGAACATGATCCCTAGGTTTGTCCGCACTCCTCCCTAGTCATGGAATTGACTTAGGGCGTCATTAAGTCATGACCGTTGGATTAACTGCAATCTTTAATCTGGCCTGATCATGACACGTTAGTACCACTGACAAGGTGTTACTACTGAGGCCTTCTCAAATTTGTGATTCTTTGTGAACTATCGGTACCACCGACATAGATGTTGATAGCATTAGGATTTTTCCTGACATCTCGTGTTGAATTTTCAATTCAGGTTGGTACCACCGACTTGGGTGTCGGTAACACTGAGACACTTTTAAAGCACTCCTATTGAAATGTCATAGTACAGATTGTTATGTCAGTACCACTGAGTTTCTTCTATTCATCCTTGTTCCTATTCTTCCAATGTCGCTACCACCGATAGACCTATCAGTAGAACCAAGACAATCCAATTCTTGTCAATTTGCCTAAAATTTAACAAGAAAGAATATAATATCCATAAATCATGATAAATAAATATGGAATAGTTAAAAATAATGAATAATTGATGCAATTAAGTGTCACATGACAATGATGATAAATCATGCAAAAATAATATTGAAATGAACAATAAGTGCACAAAATACATAGTAAAATAACATGTGAAAAGTGACAATTATTCAATGCATCATAGAGACCCCTCATGAGTATTTAGGAACAATGCATAGGATGTGCTATAGGATGATAAGTAGGTGTGGTTTGTGAACAAGATCTAATCCTTCTTCTTATGATCAAATGAGAATAGATAGAAATAATACACGTGCACTTTTTAGAAGATATAAAAAATTAAAGCAGTTGGAGATAACAAAGTAGTTAAAGCAGAAAAACTAGTTAGGGACACAATTAGATTTCTATATTAGCAGTGTAAAAACATTAATAGGACATATGGTGTTAGAGGAAGGATCCTCTGATGACAAAAAATACAGAAAGTAAAGAGATAGGTGGTTTGATCTTTTGGTTTCAGGAGCTTAAAAAGGGGCCTCAAATATGGTGGAAATGGGGGGTGGAATATTTATAGAATGGAATTAGGGTTTGAGGTTGTGGATATAACCTTATGGAAGAGGATGCAGATTGCCATGATGCTCCATGAGGCATGGCTCATGAATTGTGGCAATTCACTACATGACGCATAACATAAGACTCTAATCTGCTAGATGTCTCAGGTTGGATAAATTGGTTTATCAGTGTTCCAATAATTTTGGGAATATTCTATAGAAAATATCCAAATACTATGGAGAGAGGATAATTTAGGATTATCCCTCAATTTTTTTTTAAATTTGAATATCTATGTGGAAGAAGAATATTTTATTCCAAATAATCCAAACGGGAAATTTAGAAAAGGTTTGCAAATAGTAGAACTGGTGATCAGATCATACTTTGATTATCAATAGAAGGTTTCTTCATAGAAATCCCCGAAATGGTCAAAGTAGGTGAAAACATGTGGATTAAATAGTTCAAAAAGTGTGAGAAAAATGACAGATGTAGAAAATGTCTGGAATGCAGAATGGACTCCATCATCAGTAATAGATTTCACATTAACTGTAAATTTATGTTGAGTGAGAAAAAATGGGATGTCAATAGTTTTCCCTTCTCAAGGCAAGGTTTGAGGTAAGAGTGAAAACCGGAGGCTTGAGCCAAGTTTGACCCCCATTTTTGGGCATAAAAGGCTAAACATGTTGGACTCACCAAGGATGTTCTGACAAACCTTGTGAAGGGTGGAAAGTTTGAGTGCTATCTTTTTCTTCTAATGGTAAATTAATGAAACAAACATTCATAAAAAACATAGAATTGGATGTAAACGATTTATCCATAAAAATAGCCTCTTGCCAATGCACTTACCTATATTTGACCAGCCAATTCATTCCCCTGAAGTGTTGATGATCCATTCAAGGTTTACTGGTCACAAAAATGACTCTCATCTTCAGTTCTTAATCAATACATGTATGATTCCCTTAGTAACTCATGCCTTATGTAGAAAAGGTGGATGTGAAAAATTATATAGGGTTGGTGTTTATCAAAATCCATTAAGATTAAGAGTCAATGGTCATGGAAAATCATGTCAACTGCCTAACTGCGATATGATATTTGAGAATAATTTATCACCTCTTGTCGTCCTATGCATTTTTAGTTTTGGATTTTCTCTATTTTTTGAAAGTGAACTTATTTAGTGTTAGGACTAGATCCCTTGAAAAGGAGTAATGTGATGAGTTTGCCTATAAGCAACATGACCTTGTATATTACAAATTGGCAGTTGAGTGTCAAATAAGTTCATATATATATGGTGCCCTTTTAGACAATGACTATATCAGCCAACTGTCTGCCATCTTGTACTATTAGCAGTCCTTCATAACACATAACAAACAATGTCTGGGTATTAGGGGATGTAGTACAAATGTGGTCTTCGGGATGTGTTCCTTTATTAGCTCGTCATCCATTTCCCCTAGATCATTGATGACCAATTTTCCTCGACTCTCTAGTTCTCACTTTGTTTGAATGTGATTACCGAAAGGATATTGGGGAGTTTATCTTTGGTTTCAGATTAAAAGGTTCTATAAATATGAGTCATGAAATTGTTAAAGAATTCATAAATGAAGGTATCATTATTTTAGCTTTAGGTCATGGGATAGGCCATAGAGGGATTAAAAAATGAAGGTACAATTTTGGTTCAATTTTGGGTCATGAACTAAAATCCAAAGGAAATTTTATAAACAAAGACTTGGTTTTAGTTTTGGGTCATGTTCTAGGACCCTTAGAAGATTTGGAAATGAAATCATGGTTAGTTCAATTTTAGGTCATGAGCCAGGATCTTAAGAGACATGAAAGTGAAAGAAGGGTAACGACCCAATTTTAGGTCATGGTTCGGGACCGTATGATATGAAAATTTGAAATACAAATTTGGTTCAGTTTTAGGCCATGATCCAAAGTTGTGTCAGGGATTGGTTTAATTTTAGGTCATGATCTAGGACCGTATGAGAACTTGTGTAAGGGGTGTGATGGTCCAATTTTAGGTCATGGTCCATGATCGTAGGGATTAGAGTTTGATCAAAGAATTATCTCTTTTTTAAAATATGAATTTTTAGCTTTTAAGTCAAGCTTAGAATCCTTAGACTTTTTTACAATTGTTTTGGTGTTTTATTTGTTATTTGAGTGATTTTTTTATAATTTTTAGAAGGATGTGTGAATTATGATGAAAATCTAGGAACATGTTTACAATTTTTGCAAAATTTATTATCTAAAAAAAAGAGGGAGAATGAGAGGGGGTCAAACATCATTCACATTTTAGCCATTCACATGTAGCAACAACAACGACGACCTTCTTAGACAATTAGATGTGATGACAACAATGAGGAGAGACAAAGATAGCAAGTGGGTTGTGTTGGTCAATCACCCCTTCACTGATAGATTGTGGTGTTCCACCAACTCTCTCTTTGTACATGATGGACAATGGTAGAGCCTCAATTCTCCCCTTTCAATGATGTTTTCTGCGGGGTTCAACTATATCCATCTTTGAGGAGATATCACTTTCATTCAGCACTTTGATTTGGCCATTCTGGCCCTTGGTGGTGAAATCAAGATTTTAGTCTCCCAATGTTCTTTGCGGTCTAGAGGTTGAAGAGGACCTGAACTCACATTATGATTTGCAATTCAACTGATTTTGATGTCTTCATGTTTTCTTGGTCATCTAATGTCAAATTGAGCCAATTCTAATTGCGATGGAAAGGTTATATTGTTGTGGTTGTGATCTTGTAGATGGTGGCTCATGATTGGTGTGAGGGGGACCCCATCATGGATGAGCAAGATGTAGGTGATGATGTTGGGATCAAGGCATACCCATGGCATGCATTGTATATTCATCTTGTTGAATTCATATTATTTTAATATGAAGTTTTTGATATGCCCTTTCTTATGATAGGTGTCATGGTGGTGTGAGCAGGATAATGGGGAGATTCTCTTAGTAGAAAGATTTATGGTTCATCTGAGCATTTTGTATATGAATCTACATATCCTAGGATGAAAAGTGGGTAATGATGTATAACTTGGAAACATTTCTCTTGTTAAGGATGGAAGGAAAAACCAGTTCCCAGTGGACTCTGAAAATCCAAACAACACCACTCATGTTTTTGGTTAACCATTTTGTAAGTGGGTGCCAGTGGTTTGGATGTTGAAATAATGTCATGATAGTGGTTTGGGGGATGGGGATCCATACAACAACCACATACTTATATATCTATATCTGTCTTTTGAGATCAGCAGAGTCGACACATGACCATAGCATGGTAAGAAACTTGTTCAGTTGGATAGTAGCTTTATCGGCGGATAGAAACACGTGACTCTACTTGACAAATAGAAATGGACATGTAGCGACATTCTGGAGTGGGAGTAATGAATTACCATGGTCACCTGATAGTGCAAGTAGGAGTACCATGGGGCGAATGGACTGATAACCCAGATGATTTTTTTTCCAGTGGTACGGTTTGGTATGGAGTGGTTTTGTAGAAAACCATACCATTGCCATCCCTATTTCCTATTTATCTTGCTTGAATAGGGATTTAACTCGTGGTAATGGTTTTTTACTTTGTATTTTGCTCCATCTTTTAGGGTTTTGTGTTATTACACATGCATCTATGGACTCGTTGAAGTGATCATAAATGCTGTATGGTAGTTTAGTTGCTAAAGAGATAGATTTAGTTGAGGGAAATTTTTTTGATAGAACTAGTCGATGTGGAATAATTGATAGACACTATATCCTCCCTTCGATTGAGCACTTTCACCCTCAGACTCTTTCACTTCTCTTTTGAACAACTAGCCAAAACCCCTTGTGAGTTTGCTAGGGTCACCGAATTAGGGTTGGTTGGGATCCCCATTTGTTCTCTATCACCATCTGGATGAGATTATTGGGGTGACCTTGATGACATTGGGATGACCCCTAGATATGAGTTCAAGTTCACTTGGGTGAGAGCCACCTTCTTTTGTGAAGGAGATAGGCGGGGTGCCACTGACCCTTTATATGATGTCCTGAGGATCATGGTCATTTTGTTTGTGGTTATCACTAGTTGCATGTATAGAAACAATGTGGAAAACAATAGAGAGACCAGTTGGTTCTTCTTTCTTCTTGATCTAGATGTAGTTCCTTACTTTGATTGGAGTGGACACGTGTATGCCCACCTACTGATGAGATTGAAGAGGTGTCTTGTAGGCTACTTTTGTAGCACTTGGGCCCACTGTCCAAGACTCTAGTAGAGTTTCAGGAATGATGTCTGGCCCCACAAACCACCACTAGCCTTAACTGCACACTTTGTCCACACTGATGCGCAAGCCACGATCAACTTCCCGACTGGTCACCCATCCTAGAACTACTTCAAGCTGAGCACACTTAACTATGGAGTTCTTTAGTGATGGTCTCCCGAAAAAGGAGGTGCACCTTGGTGATATGGGTAGTTCAATCATTCCTTTTAAGATCATTTTATCTGAGGCCTCAAATCCTAGGATGTTACAATCTCCCCCACTTAGAATCTTGATGTCTTCATCAAGGCTCAACTATATGGCCTCATAATCTGACCCCATTTCAGTGCAGACCGACAATGGCCCATGGACACCCAACTCCTAATCATAGAATACCAGTGCAAGGGTGGCTATGTCAACATGGACATCCCTTTCCTACATTCCTGGACCGCGTGGCTCCAGATTGACATGCCACATGCCCATGCGGGCCCCACCTACTAGAGGGGTTATGGCTCTGGTACCATTTGTAACACTTGGGCCCACTGTACACATCTCTAGTAATTTTTCAGGAATGACGACTGGCCCCACAAACCACCACTAGCCTTAACTGCACACTTTGTCCACACTGATGTGCAAGCAAGGATCAACTTCCTAACTGGTCACCCATCTTAGTGCTACTCCAAGCCGAGCATGCTTAACTATGGAGTTCTTTAGTAATGGGCTCCCAGAAAACGAGGTGCACCTTGGTGATATGGGTAGTTCAATCACTCCTTTTAAGATCATTTTATCCGAGGCCTCAAATTCTGGGATGTTACAACTTCTTTGTGAGGGAAATGGTCAAATGCTACAAAGGGTTGTAGAGGTTTTGTAGGATTGATTGCAATATGTCTCCAACTACTATATGATAATTTTGAAATGTCTATGATGGCTGCATTTTCTAATCTTTCTTTTACAATTTTGGGGCTATGAGCACTTCTAACTTCACAGACCCGTCACTTTAACAAATTAGAGAGTTATCTGCATGCTTCCCTCCCACCCATTATAAATGGGTAGGGTGTAGTAGTAGATGTGCACTATAAGCAGTGGAGAGGCAAACATGAGATGATGACCTTATCTGAGGTATGCATAGTCCTTTAAAATGGTATGATCTTGTATATGTACTTAAGCATACTCTAATTTATTATGTTTTCCAAAGTATGATTCTAGATCTTCTCCAAGTTTGTGTGTGGTGAGGATGCTACCTCATGTGGGGCCCACTTTGAGGCATTGTCTTTGGATGGTTGCTGGATCCAATGTGAGCCACACCCTGATGTGCACATTTTATATAGTCTTTTTACCCACTTTTGCACACACTTTCAATCCATTGGTACCTCATTTTGCCTCTAATCATACTTGATTTTACCACCTTTTTAGTTGTTTTACTCGCCTCATGTTTGTGATCACAGGTGCATGATTGTGATGAGAACACAACATATGTTAATTAATAAATGACATGTAAGTTTATAGGTGATTTCTGCCCCCCTGAAGAGCAGCAACACAGTGTGTCCCTACAATGAAGGGATGTGTCCATCACAATCTGATCCTCCCAGAAATCAAAAGACTATCAGATACACAGTGTGAGAAAGCTTGTACACGGTGTCTCCAACCCAATCAGAGCAGTTCTAACATCAGTTACACACAATGACACAATGTGTCTCCGTTAGTTTCTACAGATTTTGGAAACAACCACTCCTCATTTTAAATATGAGGACACACACATGGAGTCATTATCTCTTGTTATTTAGAGCAAATTCTTGATTGGATAATAGTTGATAGAAGAGAAGGGGTGATTTTGTGGAGGAAAAGTGGTTACTTGAGAGAGAACCCCTATTCTTCTCCATTCTTCTTCAAGGAGTGCAACAAGAGCTTCTCTACTTCGCCTGGACCTCTCAAGAGAGAAGGCTGTCTGAGTAGAAGCACCAACAAGAGTTGAATTTCATCCCCATGCCAGAGTTCCAACTTGCTCTTCCTCATTCCTTGGGTTTTCTTTATTCTTCCCTTCTCTAATCATGTTAAACTCTAAAATCCATAGCATGTTCCTGTGTTTCATGATCATGGACGGGTATTTTCCTTCTTCTTGGGAATGGGAGAGTAGTTCCCACGTCATTACTCATGTGAAACCATATTTCTTAACTAATGCTGGTTAATTTGCTTCTCTAAGAGGTTCTAGAATGTTAATTGCTTGTATGCTTTCCTGACCATCTTGCCTACATGTTTTATGCTTCTTTATGTGATCTAGGAAGATATGTAGAGAAGTAGGGAGTAACTCTCTTGGAAATGAATCATGGACCATTGGAGTGGATTGGATATGTTGAGGATCTAGGTTGCAATTTGAATCTTAACATAAGTTGGGAGTGTTACACAAAGATAAGAACCATCTCATATCACCAGAAGGTGTATGATGATGGAAACCTCCGTTGCAAGTTAATTAATTTTTTTAATTTCGTGGTTGCATGTGAGTAATAGTATGGAAGTGAAATCTTATGACCAAGATCCTTTAAAAATCTGATAAAAATCCTTCCTAGTGTTTAATTCTCATAGTTTCCTTTAAATTTTCTAATTCGTAAACTCCAAACCAAACCCATTCTTGTAAACTGATGTAGACTGTTGAACTCTAACATGCTTGCGCCTAACTGTACCTTTCTAACTTGGAAAATATCGAACATACTACACAAACCCATATACTTGCAGGGTAGTGCTTGAGTTATAAATATTAAATCTTTCTCATTTAATCCAACAAGTTTTTGGTGTTGTTGTCAAGGAGAATCAATATATTTCTATTAGAGTAAGAAGTATTAATTTTGTTTTCCCTTAACTGTGAAATTGGAACATCATAAATGATGGCGAATAGCCCTAGAAATCTAAAGAAATGCCTTTGTAGAGGCACAAGCTACAAATTGGGCTGCCAATCCTTTTCGGATGGCAAATCCCAAAGATCGAAAGACAAAATTTGAAGATGTTGATGATGGCATCATTACATTCCTATTTATGATATTTTGGATACACTGCAAGAGAGAAACTGAATCTTTAGCTGGCACCCTAAAGGTATCAAAAGCAAATGATAGAAAGTGGTAATTGTTTGCTTTGCAGGCAACACCATGCTTACGAACTTTTTGTGTAGCTGCATCAGAAGCTACTTGTCCTGCCTTGAAGTTGGTAGGAATATTTCCAAACAAAGGAGAAACCCTAGTAAGGTCAATACAAGTGTGCTTGCCAATAGTCCAATCATATAATAAGATGTCGGCTGATTTTTGAGCATGAAAACCATCATGTCATGACCCAATAAAGGCGACCTGAGCTTATTTTAAAGCTTTTATCCCAACACAAGAAAGAACATAAATAAGAATGTAATTAGTAACTGAGACTAGACTAGTCACCCCCGTTTCATCATTCCATTATCATTTAAATATTCTATCACATCTTATATTGTTTGTTAAACGTTCTCACTACTTGTGAATTTGCATAATTGTATGCATCATTTGAAATGAGGTCTCCAACCATTCATGTTCTTAGACCCTAAAATTTAATGTACTCTTAGAATCCATAGACGACACAGGAGAAGTGTAGACTCTTCAATCTTGGGAGACTCACAACAGTCATCACTTAATTCTTCACTATCATCTTCACCAGACCACCAAGAACACATTATGGAAGACGACCGTCCTCTCAAGGATTTTTCTGTTCCAACTGCAATTAACATAAATGGGGATATTAATAGCCCAAAGATAAAGGAAAATAATTTCTCAATCATCCTTACAATAATGTAGATGATTCAACAAAACCATTTTGGAGGGACTCCTATGGAAGACCCCAATCTTCATGTAGTTGAATTCTTGCAATACCTGAATACTTTCAAGATTAATGGCGTTACTCCTGATGCAACAAACCTACTTTTGCTTCATTTTTATTTGAGGGATAGAGCCAAGGTGTGGCTCTCTTCTTTGCCAAGGAACTCCATCAACATCTAGGATGAACTCCTTAAAGCTTTCTTAGACAAGTACTTCTCGCCAAGCAAGACGACTCAGTTGAGAAGCCAACTGACCAACTTTTCTCAAAGAGAAGGAGAGACATTGTATGACACATGCAAAAGGTTCAAAGACCTCCAACATATTTTCCCTCACCATAGTCTTATCAACTGGCTTCTTCTTCAAACATTCTATAATGGGCTTTACTATAATACTAGGGTAACTATAGATGCTGCAACTAATGGGGCTATAATGAAAAAATCTTACAGGGATGCCTATGCTACAATAGAAGACATGACAACCAACCATTTCCAATAGAGTTCTTAAAGGGGTAATCAACCACCTTCATCTTCTATTGCTTCTAGGAAACAAGTCAGAGTCCATGCTGGATGCTGTTGATCTTATTTCTGCCAAGTTAGATGCCTTGTCACAAAAGTTTGAGAGGTTGAGTGCTCAACTGACTCAACATGTACACCTGATATGTGATGTAAATGAAGCCTTGGGACAAGTAGCTTCTTCAATTTACCCTTATTTGATCCCATCTGAGGAGAATGTGGAGCAATGCAATGTAGTAGGAAGTTTTGGAAACAAACAACCATAAAATCCATATTTCAATACCTATAATCTAGGTCTACATGATCATATAAACTTCTCCTACCGCAATAACAATTCTCAAAATCCTCAAAAAGCTCAAGTTCAACAACCAATGCATCTGGGGAGTAGGCCACCAATGGAAAACAATCCTCCAAGCTCCAACAATGATGTCAACAAAAACTTCAACCAACAACAACAACCAAAGTCCAACTTAGAATATGTTATTGAAGGTTTTGTTTTAGCTCAATTGAAGCAAAATAAGGAATTTTGCTAGCATGGTCAACTTATGAAAGAAGCCACCCAACAACGTTCTCCCAAAGTGGATAACATTACTACTCATACAAAGAAGTTGAAAACCTATTTACTCAACAAGCTCTAGCTAATCAAAGAATACCTTCTGGCTCCTTGTCCAGCCAACCAGAGATGAATCCTAACGAGAGATGCAAGTGCGTGATGCTGAGGAGTGGGGTGGTGATTGGAGGATCTTCACCACTTTTAAATAAGAAATCTAAAGAAGTTATTGACACAACTAAAGAGGATACCGTTGAGAACCAAAGGAAGAGAAATGTTGGAAATTCACAACAAGGTGATTCTTTTTTGTAAGCCTAATGCTCCTTTCCCTCACAGATTTGCCAATACAAAAGATGATTCTAAGTTCAACGAGTTTATGGAAATTTGAACAAGCTATATGTAAACCCTCCTTAAGTTGAGGTCATAGCTGAAGTGCCTTCTTATGCCAAGTTCCTAAAGGATATTCTTACAAAGAAAAGGAGACCCGATCAAACTGAAATAGTGATGCTATCTGAAAGAATAAGTTCTATCATTTAAAACCATTTCCCCAAGAAACTTGATGATCTAGGTGCATTCACTCTCCCTTGAAAAATTGGAGGTTCAACTTTTGAAAAAGGTTTAGTTGATCTTGGTGCTAGTATCAATTTGATTCCTTTTTCCCTATGGAAAAAGTTAGATTTGGGAGACTTGAAACTATCCTCAACGACAATACAATTAGTTGATGTTTCAATTAAATATCCTAGAGTGATTGTTGGAGACATCCCCATGTAGATAGGGTAGTTCTGCATTCCTTGTGACTTTGTAGTCCTAGACATGCATGAGGATCCAACAAATTGAATCCTTTTTGGGAGAGAATTCCTTATATACATGATGTATTATAGATGTGAGAGAAGGAAAAATGACTATTAGAGTTGGAGAGGAAGCTCTAGTATTGTCTGTCTATGATGCTCTAAAAGCACCCAACACTAAAGAATATCTTATATCTCTATTTGATAGATAGTATTGATACCTTGCTAAAGGAAGACAAGAACATCCTTGAACAAGCTTTTATGATCTTGAAGGTGAACAAGACAAAGAAGACTTGATGATTGGTCTCAGTTAAGAAAATTATGAAGCTAGATCAAACTCATCATCCAATGAAGTACCAAATGAGAAGGAGACAAGTGGCACAACTACTCTAAAAGAAAAGGTAGATCTTAAACCCCTCCCACTGAGGTTAAGGTATGCTTTCTTGGATCTGAATCTCTCTTCTCCTGTCATAATATATGCTGATTTGACTTAAAAACAAGAGGATAAGTTGTTGAAAGAACTTAAATTGTACAAATATGTGATAACTTAGTCTATTGATGATTTGAAAGGAATTAGTCCTTTCATTTGTATGCACCACATATAATTGGAAGAAGATGCTAATCCGTGCATAGAACCACTGAGAAGGTTAAATCAAAACATGATGGAAGTTGTTATGAAAGAAATTTTAAGATAAAATATGTAGGGATAATATATCCTATCAGTGATAGCCCATGGGTAAGTGCAATACATGCTGTACCTAAAAGGAAGAAACCACTGTAATGAAAGGGGAAAATAATGAACTAATCCAAAAAAGGTGGTAACTGGGTAGCGAATGCATATTGATTATAGAATATTAAATAAAGCCATAAGAAAAGACCATTTCCCTATACCTTTTATTGGCTTAATGTTGGAGAGACTTGCTAATAATTCTTACTTTTGCTATTTAGACGAGTATTCTTGATTTTTTCAGATTCCTATTTATCTGCCAGATCAAGAAAAAACAACCTTCACATGCTGTTATGGGACATATGCCTATAGGCGAATACCCTTTGGGTTATTTAATGCACCTTCTAATTTCCAAATATGCATGATGGCCATATTCTTTGATTTCATTGAAAATATTATGAAAATTTTATGGATAATATCAGTGTTTATGGCAATTCCTTTGATGATTTATTGTTAAATTTAACTAAAGTTTTGTAATGATGTAAATAGGTCAACCTCATGCTCAGTTGAGAAACATGCCATTTTATGGTACAATCGGGGGTTGTATTGGTCATGTCATTTCAAGAAAAGGGATTGAGGTTAATAAAGAAAATGTAGAAGCTATTGAGAAGATGTCAACTCCAACAATAGTAAAAGAGGTTCGAAGCTTTTGGGACATGCAAGGTTCTATAAAAGATTCATTAAAGATTTTTCAAAGATTGCAAAGGCTCTCTGCTCCTTGTTAAAAAAATATGTGAAACTTGTATTCAATGAGGAATGCAAAATAGCCTTCTCAAGATTGATGGATGCTCTTATCTCTACCCCCATTATTCAACCACCAAACTAGAGTGCTCCTTTTGAAATAATGTGTGATGCCAATGATTACGCCATAGGGGTAGCTTTAGGACAAAGGTGAATAAAAAGATTCATGCCATTCATTATGCAAGGCAAACATTAGATGATGCTAAAAGCAATTATGCCACAACAGAAAAGGAGATGCTTTCCATAGTCTATGCTTTTGATAAATTCTCACAATATCTCATGGGGTCCAAAGTCATTGTATATACAGACCATGCTACAATCTATATATTATGAACAAGAAGGATTCCAAACCCCATATTATCTATTGGATATTGCTATTATAGGAATTCAATTTGGAAATCAAGGACAAGAAGGGGACAAAAAACAATGTAGACAATCATCTTTCACGTCTCTCCACAAGTGCCAAAGATAAGATTCCTATTGATGGCAATCTACCCATTGAGAAACTGTTGCACTTAATTCACTTGTGACTCCATGGTTTGCCAATTTTGCAAATTATCTAGCCACTAGATGGATTCCTCTTGATATTACTTATCAACATAATAAGAAGATCCTTCATGATGTGAAACTTTACTATTGGGATGATCCGCTGTTGTTTAAGGCAAATGGGATGATTCGTAGTGCATCCCAAACGTGGAGATCCCAAAGATGATTTTAGAATGTCACTCCTCTCCCTGAGGAGGACATTTTAAAGGAGACAAGACCTCAACTAAAATTCTACAAGCAGGTTTTCATTGACCTACTCTATTTCAGGATGTACATGCATTTGTTAAAGCATGTGATAGGTGTCAAAGACTAGGAGGAATTTCAAAGAAGGTTGATATGCCACTGAACTCAATTCTAGAGATAGAGTTTTTGATGTATGGGGCATAGACTATATGGGCCCATTTCCCTCTCCATGAAGCTACAAGTTCATCCTAGTGGCATGCAACTATGTATCAAAGTGGGTAGAGGAAATTCCCACACAAACTCTAGATGTAAAATCAGTGATGAAGTTATTCTAAAAGATCATTTTACTAAGATTTGGTGTTCTAAGAGTAGTCATATCAGATAGAGGAAGTCATTTCAATGAGAGAAACTTCAACAACCTACTAATTAAATATGGTGTCAATCATAGGATCTCTACACCATACCATCTGCAAACTTCAGGGCAAGTTGAGATCTCAAATAGGCAATTGAAAGCAATATAAGAGAAGACAATATCTTACTCAAGAATAGATTGGTCATTGAAATTAGATGATGTATTGTGGGATTATAGGTCAGCTCACAAAACACTGATTGGTACAATTCCATTCATGTTGGTCAATGGAAAGTCTTGTCAACTACATGTAGAACTTGAGCATAGAGTGTTGTGGGCAATCAAATTTCTCAACTATGATCTGAAGAGAGAAGGAGAAAGAAGGATACTACAACTCTAAGAACTTAAAGAGCTGAGATTAGATGCATATGAAAATTCCAAGATCTATAAGGATAAAACAAAGAGATGGCATGATAAGAGGATCTGTAGCAAAGATTTCAAAGAAGGAGACCAAGTTTGCTATTCAACTCCAAGCTTAAAATCTTTATGGGGAAATTGCATTCTAAATGATCTAGCCCCTTCCGAGTGTTTAAGTTTTACCCCTATGGAACCATGAAGCTCCAAGGAAAAGAAGCTTCATTCAAAGTTAACAACTGGCACTACAAATTATACACCGATGGAGAGAAGATAGACCAGGGAGCCTCCTGCTCCCTCTCATATGCTTGATGCTACTGCCTCAAGTCTCACTCTGGACTTTAAATGGAGGACCTTGTGGGATTTGACCACACATTTAGTATATATTTTATTTCAAACATTCACTCAAGAACTTTCTACTTCTAAAATAAAATTTCCATGGATGAATTTACTAATCTAGACCCTCAAGAAGCATATATCATTGTCATTGTAGATGCCAAAGAAATTTCAAGGAACACAACTTATTTTTGTAGAAACTGAAGAAAACACGACATGTCAAGCCGAGCACACACAGTGTCACAACCTTCAAAAAGAAGTTCAAGAAAACCACCCAAAAAACATGACATGTTCAATGTCCTACACTTCGTATGTCATTCTAGATTATTACTAGTAGTTGTTCAGGTAATCTTTAAGCACCATGCATATATATGCACATGCCATGTCACAACATTCATTCAATTTTCTGGACACTTACATGACATGTGAAAATTTGCACGTGGTGTGTCCTCATCAACTTGGAAGACATCAAAAAATCCGCTGGAAACCTATACACCATGTATTAATTCAAACACACCATGTCCCGAAGGTCATTTACATACTAAATATCTACTAGAAAGTTACATGTTGTGTGTTATTCAAAACACGGAGTGTCAATCAAGAGTTTTGACAACAAAGCTTTCTAATGTGGAGGCACGACGTGTGTTTTGAGATACACAACATGTCTTCATCAGGTAGGAAAAAAAAGCTGAAGTAGGATGTATGCTTGGTCACAACGTGTGTATTGCAATACATGGCATGTACATAAGTGCAAACTAGGATTTTTAACCTGAATTCAAAACAACTCTCTCAACCCATTTGTCCACTTATGACATGTTTGAGAGAGAATGAGAAGCAACCACCATGCACCCCGTAGCTGTGTGCTCCCTTGTTCACATCTACTCCAGCCACCAAAGAGATTCAAATCGAGCTCTTTAGCACTAGCAACCATCGATGTGTCTACCCTTGGCCCTATGTTGCATTGTGTGAAGAGACGTCACCAGCCACCATGCACTCTACAATTCTCCTTCGAGCTCCAAATCCACCACCACCAAAGTAGCTTCTTGTAGATCAAAGTCGATGAAGCCAAGGGTTCACACTGACAACACTTCTTTTCTTCTAGATCCACATTCACTGACACCTTCTAAACATGCCTCTGCTGCTAATCACGGGATACACACTATGATCAAGTTGAAACATGCCATGAAGCTTCGATCATCTTTGACCTTCAAAATGCCCAATCTCCATTAGACACACCATATGTTTCTTAGAAAATGCCATGTCAGGCCGTTCATTTTCCTGGTCCTAACTTCATCTCCAAGCCCAAATGAAACACCATGTGTGTTGCATTACATGCCGTTTCTGAGTGTTCTGAAACTCAACAAGACATCAATGGCACCCAATAAGCAAGCGACAAAGCGCCATAGAGGGGAGAGTTCTTCTTTTGTCCTATAGTACGTCTCATCCACTTGGTTAAAGGTCACAAAGGAAGAAGAAACAAACTAACACACTTTGATCACTTATAGAGTTCTCCCCATGCAATTTACCTATTAAGAAACCATGGAAGCATTTGGCTTCAAAGATGAAGTCCTAGGACTTCTTGATCAGCTTGGACTCAAGTACACCTACTGCACAGTAAATGCCACCTACCCTAGGCTTACTTATGAATTTCTGACTACTATGAAGGCTGAGGATGATCTCAAAAATCCACACGAGCCTTTTGATATCATCCTTTTCAAAATTTGGGTCATGGTTACTCAAATAATTCTGTGATGCTTTTCAGTGCCACTATGGATGAGCAATGTCATACGATAACACCCCATTTTTCATATCACATGAGTAGAAGCATTTTAACTCAATGGGTGTGTCACAATATGCTGATCATGCAATTAAAGTAAATAAAACACTTTGAATTGATTTAAAATTGATTCATACATAGTTCCTGGCAAAAGAAAACTACATCGTGTTCAATTATGAAATCTAATCTAACTATTAACATGACTAAGCATAATATGAATGATATCTGAACTCTAGATCGACTTGGTAAATGGAACCCCACCATGATAAGCTTGAAGTTCCTCCTAGTCCTTGATTGTCCTTGATACTCTTCACTTGCTCCAAGTCATGCAGACATCACGTCCCCAACCATGCAAAACAAACATCACACCAGTAAGCGGTATTTGGCACTTTGTAAGACTGAAAGTAATCATAACTTGACTTGAAGTAATTTGACTTGAAATAATTTGACATAAATTTGAACATTGACTATGTTAATCATTCATGAGTCATTAATAATATGAATAATTGAATAGTAAATATGCATCTCTCTATGATGCTCACTTAAGAGCACATGATTTCTAGGAAAACCCTTGGTTCTCAAAAAGCCCTTGACGAACTCTTGAGGTTCATGATTTGAGAAGCATATAAAAAGTGATTCAATTCCAATTATCTTAACATTAACATTAATATTAACATTATACTTGAACTTTAACATGATGGGATCTCTTCCCTTGAATCATAATGGGATTTCTCCCTCTTAATGTCTTAATGGTATTTCTTCCTAACAAACCATAACAGGGTTTCCCCTTATTGAGAATGATTCATTAATCTTAATCATAATCATAAATAGAGTTCTAACATAGACTATAAGTAAACAACCAAACAAACAATATATATATCCATGATATCTTCTTGCGAGCATTCATAATTCATGAAATCAGGTAAGGTACACAATCATAAATAAACATGCATTAAGCCAAAATTACTTGTGCCAAATATGCATGGCCCACTTACCTAGAGTAGGTCACCTTCAGGTCAAGTCCCCTCACTTGTTTGAGCTTAAATCACCTATAATTTGAGTAAAATCATAATATGTTTATGGGTTCATAGTCATCAAAACCCTAATCTTGGTCTTGGAGTTATTGAAGAGAGAGATTGAATGTGTAAAATAACATTTGAAAATAAGTTAAATCAATAGAGAATCAAAAGAGATTTCCAATAAATACTTTTCCATCCTTTTATGAGGTCATATGCAAAAGTTTTAAATTTTGCATTATGGACCAATTAGAAATTAGGAAACCTAATCATGATATCAATTTAAATAAAAAATAATCTTGATGTAAATAAGAGGAAAAAATACTAGAAAACCAAGGGCATGCGTGACATGTGATTAAAATAACAGGCCCAAAATGTCATTTAGCCATTAACCAGAATCGCCCGTCAGCTGTATCAAAGGCGAGTCAAAAATACCAATTTAAGGTTAAGTCCCCTCACTTGTTTGAGCTTGAGCAACTCGACTTTTTTCTTGAGATGCAGAGACTACCAATGAGTTCCTCATTCCCTGACGAGGTCATTGAGCCAACTCACGGGCCCTGGCATGCACTAGAGCTCCAGATCTGCATGGCCATGTTTGAGGTGTCATTAGGTTAGCATAGAATTGATAATACCTTCTGGTCAGGGTATGAAAACTAGCCGATCAAATTCACTGAACTCAACTAGAGTCAGGGGAAGCATCTCATGGAGGAGAAGTCCAAGGAAACACTATTTCATTGAGAAACAAGGAAAAATAGGGAGAAAGATCTCAAATCAGGGAACAAATAAGTAGAGCAAGAAAGATGAATACAAGCATGGGGCAATATTTCTTGATGTCCTACGAGGCATGGGGTATGTTTTCTGTAGCCATGGAGCCACTGGAATGCCATGGTGACACACATCGACAAAGAGAAGGTACCAACCTATAGGGTACGATGAGTGGGGAAGGCTCAAAGCAGACCATCGATGAAAATGTGGTGGAGAGGTGTCATGCTTTCCTATAGGTGCATCAATTGCACAAGAGGACACACATGAGGCTGAGATGAATTAGAAGTCACTAGAATTGAATACCGAATAGGTGGTGGCATCTCTGGACAATGAAGGTGCAATTAAGGGTGGAGGAGTAAGACTCTTGGTCGGTCAGTTCTTTTTTGGGGTCCTTAAGTAGGTATGGGAAGGGCTACAGTGGCATCTGTGACTGCACAACAAAGAGAAGGCGAGACCCCTAAATGGGAATTTTGTCCACAGTTCATGAGGGAACCTAATCTAGGGATCAATTAGTTCAAGAAAGAGAGGCAAGATCAGGGTAGGAAAAATTTCATGAAACAATTAAGGATCGAGAGAGAACAGATTCGAGGAAGGAAAACCTTTGAAACGGGTCCTTGATTCACAAAACAGTCGGAGGTAGGTGATGATCGCCAGGCCATCTGATCACAAATGACTTAAAAGTTGACATCGAATGGCACACATAAGAGGGAAATAAATAAATGTAACACTTGACAATCAAAGAAATATAAGACTTTAGGTCAAATCAGCGCATTTAATGTAATAGACATTAAATTCTTACTAAAACAACAAACAAAGTTGTTTATTTGATTTGAGGGTTGAAAATAAACCAAAATGCTACCAAATTTGAACCACAAGATTTCCTATACATTTAGATTTCCATTTTGACCATTGTATGTTCATTAATACATTGAAAGTCATTATTGTGAATTATGTACACAAAAAATGAGATAATGCGAAATATCTTTACATAATTGTTTCTTTTAACTCCAAAACAAGATGATTGATGAATATCCTCTTTTCAAAATTTAACTTATATCCCTTTTTATGCTTTTATGGGAAGAGTATCTTGGAGGAGAGAGAAAAGGGATTAGTGATTCTTTCTTCTTATTAAATGCTATAAATAGGTACGAGGAGAACTTGTTGGCCAAGGTATCTTATTCCATAGGTATATCTTCTAATTTCAAGTATTTCATCTTTTCTCTTATATTTCCTTTAATCACCATAAATGGTAGGTGGGAGAAAAGTGAAAAGGGACAATAATTATTAAAAAAAATAAGTTAATTGTAACAGATTATGGATATGTATAAGAAAAAGTGCATTTTGAGTCTTGTTTTAATTTTCTTATTTCAATTTCTTATAAGAAATACCATTTCATTTTCCTTTTGCATTAAGACGCTCAACTATTTTTATTTAAGTAAAACCGCATTCTAAGCCTTAAATTATTGTTGAACATTTGGGATGTTACAATTGTACCCACCTTAAATAAATTTTATCCTAAAAAATTTCTTTAGGATACTACCCACCTTAGGATTTTCCTTACCTTTTTCATTTCATGATAGCTAACATATCAAGGTTCATTAATGTTCAAATTTTACATGAAAAGAGTCATGTAGCATGAATTAACTATTACTTTACTCCTAATCTTCTCAACTTATACTTAGGATTTAAGAAACCAACTCATAACCATACTTAGGGCATCTACCTCAATCTTGTCATGAATTTCTAACACTAGGTGTGGATGACTATCTAATCTTAGGTCCTTTAGGTAACTCCTACATTCCTAGATATGTGGTGATCATGCACGTACGTAGAGATGTGGGATCCTATCATGCTACCTCTCACTAACCTACTAATACATGTGTCCCATACCACATGAACTAGTAAGAAAGGACAAATGCACTAAAAGTCTAATGCTTAGGATATCCCTCTTCAATTATCAATTGGGTGTCCATGACCATTGAGAATGGAGAGGTTATCTCATTAGCTAGGGTTAAATTAATACTTGAGATATAACTAGGTAAACATCTATTTTTGACATCTCTATCTCTTCTAAGGTGAAAACTCTAATCATTATAGGTCATAGTATCTTTCCTTGGGAATCCATTCCTATACCTAACCTCATATATATGTACATTCTAGGGTGACTATGAGAATCATCTTTGCCTAGTGGCCATTTACCAAATTTCTCGAATACCATAATGTAACATCCCACTTTTCATATCATATGAGTGGAAGCATTTTTACTCAATGGGGGTATCACAATATGCTGATCATACAATTAAAGTACATAAAACACTTTGCATTGGTTTTAAATTTATTCATACGTAGTTTTTGGCAAAATAAAGCTACATCATGTTCATCTATGAAATATAATCAAATTGGTAATATGGCTAAGCATAATATGAATGATATCCAAACTCTAGATCAACTTGATAAATCACACCCTACCAAGATAAGCTTAAAGTTCCTCCTAGTCATTGACTGTCCTTGATACTCTTCACTTGCTCTAAGTCCTGCAAACATTACATCCCCGACCATGCAAAACAAACATCACTTTCGTAAGTGATATTTGGCATTTTATAAGACTGAAAGTAATAATAACTTGACATGAAGTAACTTTACTTGAAATAATTTGACATAAATTTGAACTTGAATTATCTTAAGCATTCATGAGTCATTAATAAAATGAAGAATGTAATAGTAAATAAATGCATCTCTCTATGATGCCCACTTAAGAGCACATGATTTCTAGGAAAGCCCTTGATGCTAGAAAATCCCTTGACGACCTCTTGAGGTCCATGATTTGTTAATCATATAAAAACTGATTCAGTTGCACTTATCCTAACGTTAATATTAACATTACAACTTTAACATGATGAGATTTCTTCCCTTAAATCATAATGGGATTTATCACTCTTAATGTTTTCATAGGATTTTCCCTCATAAACCATAATAGGGTTTCCCCTTCTTGAGTATGATTCATTAATCTTAATCATAATCATAATTAGGATTCTACCATAGACTATAAGTTAACAACCAAGCAATACAATGATAGATATGTATGATGTGTTCTTGAGAACATACATAATTCATGAAATCAACTAATGTACGTAGTTATAAATAAACATGCATTAAACCCAAATTACTTGTTCTAGATATGATTCACCTGCTTGCCTAGAGTAGGTGACCTTAAGGTCAAGTCCCCTCACTTGATTGAGCCTTAAATCACTTGTAATTTGATTAAAATAATAATATGATCATGGGTTCATTGTAATCAAAACCCTAATCTTGATATTGGAGTTATTGAAGAGATTTAATGTGTAAAATTACATTTCAAAACAAGTTAATTCAATCAAGAATCAAAAGAGTTTTCCAATAAATATTTTCCCATCATTTTCTAAGGTCATATGCAAAAGTTATGAATTTTGCATTATGGTCCAATCATAAATTAGGAAACCTTTCATGACATCAATTTTAAAAAAACAATCTTGATGTAAATAAGAGACGAAAATACTAGAAAACCAACAACGCACATGACATGTGATTAAAATAGCAGGGGCAAAAATTTCATTTAGCCATAAACTAGAATCACACGTCAACTACATCAAAGGCACATTGAAAATACCAATTTACTCTTGCATATTCAATCACCTGATTAAAATCATGGGGATACAAAGGTCATTTGATGACCGAGTTTGTTCCTCCCTTGGCCATGGCATAAGGTGCATCTCTGGGGGGTTTTGTTGGATCCTAGGATGGGTGATTGGATGCTCTAGGGGGGGGGTTGAATCGAGATGAATACACTTAAATAAAATTCATTAGACCTTCAAGTTATATCACAAGATAAGGTTTCTAAATAAGAAATTTGAGTGCAACTAAAAACATACATAGCAAGGGAGAGAGAGATTGAACAACCACCAAGTGATAAGATATGTAGAGTGGTTTCATACCTTAAATTAGGAGTATGTTAGTCCAATACCTAGAGAGGTCAACCTCTAGGATTTTTAAGTGTGTCTTCCTTTATATATTCACTTATAAGAGTTACAACACATGTACCACCAAAGGACTTACCTATCCAATACAAAGAGTCTTCAACCTTACCAAGGACTTACCCACTTTGCAATGAGTCTTCAACCTTATCCAAGGACACCCACTCTTGCAGGAGTCTTCAGCCTTCTAGGAATTACCCACTCTTCTTGGATCTTCAGCCTTTGACTTCACCTTCACTTGGAGAAGCTTTCACCAAGGACTTACTCACTTGGCTAGGAGTCTTCTACCTTCACCAAGGGCTTACCCACTCTTGCTCCAAGTCTTCGGCCTTGATCTTCACTAGGGAACTCCTTCCCTTGTTCTTCTTCACCTCTTTTAGCCAAGAGATAGAACCTTCATCTTCATGGTTGAAAAGTGAGATTGGGAGGTGGTGGAAGTGAGAGCCTCGCAAGATATACATGTAGGACAAGTTCTCCTACAAATCCCCTACTCACTCTATTGGGTGTAGCAAGTGATTAAGCTTAGAGAGAGAGAGAGGAGGCTGTAGGATTTACTCAACTATAGACTAGGAACCTCATATAGAGTTTTGCACTGAATGATCAACCTTGGAATGAAGCCCAATGGGTCCTATTTATAGTTGGGGATGCATCTTAGCCTTTGGGAACACTTAAGAAAAAAAAACTAGCCATTTTTTGGCATGTAACAGATATATTTTTGATTGTTGCAACTCCAAAATGGCTAGAAACACTTCTATGCACTTTTCCATACAATGCTATCAGTCGAGTTTTTATAAAGGTAACTCGACTGAATGCACTATGTGACAAAGCTAATTTGACCAATCGATCGAGTTTATCCTGGTAGGAACTCGATCGATAGATTAAATTAGTTTTGTTCCGGTGCAATGGTCAGCCAATTTCTGAGTACAGGAAACTTGACCAAACCATGGCATTCTCAAAATCCATCAAGGATCGGTTGAGATTGTAATTCGACTGATTAAGTGCATGTAATGAATTTTGGAAAATGTCATTAAAGTGCTTAAATATTTTATTTAAGTGCTCCTATTTTTTTCTAAGATTAATTACAAATCATACAAACATTACAAGTGATTTGCAACATGATTCTAAAGGATTTACATCATATTCCATAAAAGTGCACTTGCATTGATTTTGACTTATCTTTTCTCCAAGTTGAGATGTGCAAGTTAGGGCATTTGGAGCGTGTCTATACCTAATATGAAATCACTCAAATAGAGACATTAGACACAATTAATTGGAATGGTTTAGTCATCATCAAAATAAGGGTGGTCAATTTAGACCTAGAGTCAACATTGACCTAGAGTCAACAAGTTCAACCTCCTATCAAAGCTCGAGAAACTCAACTCTTTTCTCGAGATGCATAGAATGCCAATGAGTTCGTCATTCCCTGACGAGACTGTTGATGCAACTCACATGCCTGGCATGCACTGAAGGTCCAACTCCGCTTGGCCATGGATAGGGTGTCATCGGGTTAGCGTGGACTCAAAAATACCTTTCGGTCGGGGTATGAAAACCAGACGATCAAAGTCACTGAACTGAAGTGGAGTCCGTCAAAGCATCATGCGAAGGAGAAGTCCTAAGAAACACTCATCTGTTGAGAAACCAGGCAAAATAAGGAAAAAGAGCTCAAATATGGAAATATATAAGTGGAGCAAGAAAGATGAATCCAAGCATGAGACAACATTCCTTGATGTCCTATGAGACTTGGGGTATGTTTAAATGGCCATGGAGCCATTGTAATGCCATGGAAGCAAACACCGAAAAAGGGCATGTCCCAACATATAGGGTACGATGAGTGGGGAAGGCTTGGAGAAAACCAATGATGCAAACGTGGTGGAGGGGTGTTGTGCTTGCCTATAGGTGCATCAATTGCACAAGAGGACACACAAGAGGCTGAGATGAAGCGGAAGTTGTCAAAACTGAAAATCAAGTAGGTGGTGGTGTCTCTGGACAGTGTAGGTGCAATTAAGGGTGGAGGATTAAGACTGGTCCACCGACGGTTCTTTTGGGGCCCTTTAGTAGGTAAGGGAATGGATATGGTGGCATCTGTGACTGCACATCATAGAGTAGACAAGAGTCCTAAATGGGTGTTTTGTCTAAAGTCCATGAGGAAGCTAGTCTAGGGCTCAGTTGGTTTGTGAAAGCAAGACAAAATCAGGGGATGAAAAATCTTGTAAAACGATTAAGGATCTAGCGAGAATGAATATGGGGAAGGAAAACCTGTGAAACAGGTACCTGACACACGAAAGGTCAAAGGTAGGGGATGATCACTAGGATGTCCGGTAATGAATGACTTAAGCGTCGACCGTTAGATGGCATCCATAAGAGGGAAATAAATAAATGTAACGCGTGAGAAGCAAAGAAATGTGGGACTTTAGGTTAAATTGGTGCATTCAATGTAATTGAAATTAAATCCTTATTAAAACTATATACAAATTTATTCAATTGATTTGAGGGTTCAAACTAAACCAAAATGCTAGAAAATTTGGACCACATGCCCATAAGGACTCTAGATTCTTCAAATACACTTAGATTTCATTTTAACCATTGTACGTTCATTAATACATTAAAATTTATTATATTGAATTATGTACATAAAAGATGAGACAATATGTAATATCTTTTCATAATTCTTTCCACTGACTCCAAAATGAGATGATTGATGACTATCCTCTTTTCAAGATATAACTTATATCCCTTTTTATGCTTTTATGGGAGTATTATCTTGGAGGAGAGAAAAAAGATATTAGTGATTCTTTTTTTTTTTTCTTATTAAAAGCTATACAAAGGAAAGAGGAGAAATTTTTGGCCAAGGTATCTTATTCCATAGGTATATCTTTGAATTTCAAGTCTTTCATCTTTTCATTTATATTTTCTTTAATCATCATAAATGGTAGGAGAGAGAAAAGTGAAAAGGGACAACATTTATTCAAGATTTTAAATTAATTATAACACATTATGGCACATGTAAGAAAAAGTGTATTTTAAGTCTCATTTTAATTTTCTTATTTCAATTTCTTACAAGAAATACCATTTCATTTTCTTTTTGCATTAAAACCCTCAACTATTTTTGTTAAGTAAAACCACATTCTAAGGATTAAATTATTGTTTAAAATTTTGGATGTTATACATACTCACTTGCATTTAACAATGATGAATTTTGGAGGGAAATTACTGATGACAACATTCATGAGGTTGTAAAAGCTAGGGCAACACATATCAACAACCCCATTTTTTGTTATATACACACAATTATCAACACTTGTGTATTTCCAAGGAGAGAAACCCAGGGAGTTTGTGGTAAGCGTGATTTATTTTTCTTATGGGTTATGCTACACAACTTCATGATTAATGATGGGTACTCCTTTACCATTTTTTTGAGATCAAATGTAGTAAATCATGTGACATTATGATTGGAGGATTGGTCACCCACATTGTCTGCAAGGTCGATGTTGAACTTATAGGACTAGAAGATGCTCCTGGGAGGAATTTAATTGATCTCAAGCTCGTTATCTCTTCTGGCCTAATTGTTAGGGACCCTCATGATGATGAAAAATTTAGGTAGTATTTTATTGATCGTGATGTCTTCATTGAACTCAATGATTTTTCTGCAGTCCCCCTAACAAACAAAGATAATTGGAAATTCAACCTTGATGATGAATCTTTTTCTGAAGACAACCCTGACGCTTCCAATGTAGCTTCCGCTTCATTTATACCTCCTTCCACTAGCACACAAACAGAGTACAGCTGGTCTATGCCTGACATCCAACATCTCTATGGCTATGTTCAGTAGCGTTTGATCAGTAGGACATCCATTTCGATACGATGACTTGACAGTACTCCGACATGCACAACATGCTCTTGAGTATGGATATGTGGCACATATCTCAAGGCCACTGTACCATGCCTCCACCTCCACCACCAACACCACAACCTGAGATGCCTACTACAGACATTCCTGATGATGATCTTCTACACCAAGATTTCACAACTGGAGATGAGGGCACTGGCCCTTCTTCTTGATTCACCATGATAGGTACTAGGTTGCTACAAACTAGAGTTTTATTGATGCAATGAGGACACTGAAAATTTCAAGCTTAGGGTGGAGCAACCGGTTGACAATGTAGTTGTAGTTTCCTTTCGTCATCTTGTTTCTTATTTTTGTTCTAGTTTATGTTTTTGTTTGTGGAAAATCTAGTATGATCTGAGGCTTATTCCTTGTGTTTGGATTGAAATACCTTTTATGATTGAGCTGTTTGTCCTATCTTGTATGGTGAAATATAATTTGAAGAAATAAGGTCAAATCATGTATCATTTAAATAGATTCTTTTACTAACAACCTCAGTTCCAACTTGATTTATTTCTTATAGCCGTATGTTCACCTTTCACACTCTTGGCTACATAATTCTTGGACTATCAACTTTACAACCTTATTTAGTGTTCTACACGACTTCATCAAATTTTTTGTGTGTTTTCAACCAAACTCTCAATGAATTTTTTTAATAAATGACTGAAACCCTATTAATTAAACAATCCAACAAACTCTTGTATGCCTTGAGGAAAAAGTTTTTAGTTTAAGGCCCCGTGGTTCTAAAGTGGAACTCGACTCACTCTTGATCATTACAGGATAATTCTTGAATTCACCCCTATTAAAAATGGCTAAACTTCCCACATAACATGTTAACCTAGTATAAGTTGGATCTGGCTGTAATGGTTAGGTGTTACATCTTAAAACAAGGTAAACAACCCCAAATGTCATTCCACATGTGCATAAGTCTACATGAGCTTTTATCTAAAGGGATAAATTTTTACTAAATTGGACATTAGCTTATCTTCTCTTTTGATGATGACAAACATTTCTTACTTGTGGATTTAACATGCTACTTTAAGTGTTTCAGGAACCTCTTGGCAAACTCAAGATTGGAATATCAATTCTCTGAATAAAGTATTTATATGTGCTTATTTGTATTCCACACTTAGAACTCATGTGAAATCAAGCTTTGCACCAAGCCCACCTATCCCAAAACCTTTCACATGTCAATATCAAATGTCTTGGATAGGTAGGTCACACTAGATAAATCAGTAGACAAGTGATTCCAAAGTTTTATTCAACTTTCTTAGGCTGTCGGTCAAAGACTTTTGTGGACCAAGAATCAAGTCAATCGAAGTCTTTTATCGATCGAGATAATGCTCTATCAAGGATTCAAGACATCAAAATTTCTTATATATTACAAGTCAAACTAAGTTAAGGACCAATAAAAATTTGGTGAAAATTAGAGCCATTGCTGTATCCTTAGCCAAGATATTTCTGACTGACTTATAGCCATTGAAGTATGGTGTATCCAACCTTGGCTTGGTTGAGAAAATTGTCAATTGAGTTCCAACCCGATCGAGAAAATGGTTGACTGAGGAAGGTTCTGGAATAGACTTTTTAATTCATTCAAACTAGACGTTGTATCTAAATTAATTTAGTTCAAACAACTATTTGACCCACTAGAACCCTCTAAACTTTCCCCAAAGATTTCCTTGCCACCCATACTCCATTCCTATAGATAGTAGTGGTCTAGAGACATCCTAACACACACTTACATACTTTCATAGATTACATATTGAGCAATAAGAGATGTAGCTATCATTTTACAAATCAATCACAACAACATCCTTTTGCGTCCTTGCCATTAGATTAGCCTACCACCATTCTACAACTTTGATACATCCTTAAGTGGTTTGGTTCAAAAGCTTGATTCATAAGGACATTGTAGAACTTATTTGGTGTATTTCTTCTTCCTTTCTTATTTCTGTAACCATGTGGTTCTCTTCCTTGGCCTTTGGTTCATTCATAAAAGAAGAGGTGTGGCAGTTATCTTCCTTGGTCGTAAAAGAAGAGGTGTGGCAGTTCTCTTCCTTGGCCCTTGGTGACTCTATAAAAGAAGAGATGTGGTGGTGCTCTTCCTCATCCGTCAACGCATCCATAAAAGAAGAGGTTTGGTGGTGCTCTTATGTGGCCGGTAAAGAAGAGGGATTTATTTACAGAAATCATCTTTTAGTTTGTCCTCACCGATAAATTAATAAAAGTGTTTGTTGCAAATCTCAGTTGGGAACAACTAGTAGTTGATTGACGTAATAGATGGAACCGCTCTAAATCCCGTCTCTCTCTTTTGGTTGCCTCTTTTATTTCCATTACAATTTATTTTTTTTAATTATTTTATAAAATCTATTCACCCCTCTCTAGATCTTTCATTTGGTATCAGAGCAGGTCTTCAAGGAGCTGTCAGTGGTCTTGTAGAATGAGGGAGGGCATGCTTGGAAACCACAACATGGAAGGCACACATGTGAACAAACCACCCGTGTTTGATGGAATAAACTATACTTACTGGAAGAGGAGGATGTAATTCTATTTCAAAGGATTGAGGTTTGGCTTGTGGAAAATGATTGCAAGATCTTACAAGCTTCCAACAAATGAACTAGAGCAATGGGATGTAGAAACAGTAAAACAAGCTACATTGAATGCAAAGGATGTAAGCATACTCTATTGTTCATTATCTACAAGTGAATTTAATCGTATATCCACTTATGATACCACTTATGAAATATGGGACAATCTCTCCATAACTCATGAAGGTGCCACACAAGTGAAAAACACTAAGATTGGTATGCTAAAACAGAAATTAGAATTATTTTGTATGCAACCTAATGAAAGTATTGCAGATATGTATGCTAGATTTTCTAACATTGTAAACAGCCTAAGAGCCTAGGGAAAGAACATAAGTGAAGAAGATAAAGTATCAAAGATACTTAGATCACTGCCCATAAAGTACAAATCCAAGGTCACTTCCATAGAAGAAGCCAATGATCTTACAAAACTCAAAATGGAGCAGCTCATTGGAAATCTAGAAACACATGAAGTGACTCTAGAAGAAGAAGAAAAGATCGAGACTGAACAACAAAGGGAGAAGAAGAAAGACATTTCTCTCAAAGCCACCTACAAATCATCATCAGAAGTCACTCAAGAAAACGACAATACAAGCAGTGAAAATGAGGAGGATGCCTTAATTGTAAATGGTAAGAAATATAAATGTATTCATTTTTCCAGGTGTTTTGAGTGTTGAAAGAATGGCCACCTAAGGATTTAGTGTCCAAAACTCAAGAAGAAGAAATCCTCATCAAAGAAGTAGGATAAGGGAGAAAAATCTTATAAGGCCACTTGGGACCAATCAAGTAATGAAAATGGGAGCAGTGAAGAAGAAGAGATAGAATGTCTCATGGCAAAATAAGATGAAGAGGAAACAAATGAGGTAGATATTTTTGAATTATCTAAGGATAAACTGGTAAATAGTCTTGAAGAAATTCATACTAAGTACATTGACTGCAAGAAATGAAAGAAGAAACTTTCAAAAATTATTGATGAACTTTATGTTGATTTGGATAATATTACTCTGAAAATTATACACTAAGGTATTCAAATAATGCTTTAAAAGAATCTTTTGAGAGCTATAAGGCTAAATTGCTTTCTCTTGAAAGTAGCAATAGTCTTTTAACTCAAGAAAAAGTTGACATGCTTGCTAAAATTAATGATTATCAAACTTAACCTATTTTGTACAATCATGTACACTATGACTCTTTAGTAAAAGAAAAAGATGCCTCACTTTCAAATCTTGCTATGTTGAACTTAGATATAAATAAGAATATCTCCGAAAATGTTAATTTGCAAAAACGAGTTTCTAGATATTGCATGGAAATATAAATCTTGATAATATCTTAGAAAACACTTCCAAACAAATAGGAAAAAGAGATTTAGGATATGTTCCTAAGAATCAACACTCACATATGCCTAGAACAAAAAGGAATTTTGGTCAAAAGACTAGAACTATATATGTGCCTAAAAGTAATATTGTGGAAAAGAGATGAAATATCTTGTACATCATGTCATTATTGCCAACATTTTGGTCATTACTCTTTTGCATGTGAATATAGGAAGAAGGGAACAATTGGCATGGTTTGGGTTCCTAAAAACCCAACTTAGAATTAACAAAACATGTTGATATTTGACATATTCTTAATATGATAAATTAATTTTGACTTATCTCAACAATAATTTGATACTTATTTGCAAATTTTTTAGATTTATTCCTATGTACAAATAAATAAAATGCAAGCTATATGCATATTTACTCTAACCATCATGGACTCCACTTGGGTACCAAAAATTTGTTATTGTAGGATTGGGTAGTTGATAGTGGATGCTCCAAATATATGACTGGAAACAAACATTCTTTCAAAACACTTCAAAAGAAAAAGGGAGGATCAATCACATTTGGAGACAATGCAAAAGGAACCATTACTGGAATAGGTAATATTGAAACTAACCTTACTGTTAAAAATGTATTATTGGTAGATGAATTGCACCATAAACTGCCAAGTGTCAATCAATTATGTGATAGTGGGTATGATGTGTTCTTTAACAAAACTTGTTTCAATTTGCTTGAAGAAGACACTAATAAGGTAGTATATGAAGGAAAGGGATAGGAAATCTATATATTTTTAGACCCTACTCTATGAAATCAATCATTGGAAAATGTCTTATTGCAAATGATGATAAAAATATATGGCATAGAAAATTAGGACATGCTAGCACTCATGCTATTAAGAAACTAATTAAACATGATCTTGTTCGTGGTTTGCCTAAAATATCTTTTGAAACTTTTGAAAAGTGTGAACCTTGCACCTTAGGAAAACAAGCTAAAACTTCTTTTAAAGCAAAACAAATCCTTAGTACTTGAAAACCTCTTGAACTTATACATATGGATTTGTTTGGACCTATGAGAACACAATCTATAGGTGGAAAGAAGTATTACTTTTTTTTATTGTTGATGACTATAGTAGATTTGCTTGGGTACATTTTCTTTTTGGTAAAAATGATACTATTAAAATATTCACTAAGTTCTACTAAAAAATTAAAAATCAAATTCAAAATAAAATTTGCATCATTAGGAGTGATTATGGGGGATTTGAAAACCATGTTTTTAAAGAAGTTTGATCATCTAAGGGATACACTCATAATTTCTCTTCTCCTTGCACTCCACAAAAAAATAGTTTATTTGAAAGGAAAACCCATTCTTTACAAGAAATGGAAAGAACTATAATGTTAGAACATAATACACCTAAGACCTTTTGGGATGAAGCTGTTAATTTTGCATGTTATGTTCAAAATAGAATATCAATCCATACTCAACTTAAAGAGACTCCATATGATTTTTTTCTCTCTAAAAAACCAAGAGTATATTATTTTCATATTTTTGCAACACCTTGCTATATTTTAAACACAAAAGAAGTTAGAGAAAAATTTGATCCTAAATCACAAAAAGTATTCTTCTTAGGATACTCAAGCTCGAGTTAGGCATGTAGAATCTATAATACAATCTCTAAGAAAGTGGAAGAGTCAATAAATGTAACCTTTCATGAAAATCCAATAAGCGATGAAATAGAACACGATCTCCCTCTAGTAATTGGAGATTTAACTATATCACCTAAAAATGTCAAAAATTCTAAAAATGAGTCAAGTAAAGATCAAAATGAAGATTTACATGAAACTATTCCAAGAATAATCAAAGAGCATCCACAAGAGATTATTATTGGAAATCCTTTTGATAAAATGTAAACTAGATCATCTTTCAAAGATATGGATAACATCACCTTTGTATCCATGATTGAACCCAAAAAGGTTGATTAAGCTATGAAAGATGATTATTGGATAACTGCCATATAAGAAGAATTAAAACAATTCACTAAAAATGATGTATGGGATTTAGTTCCTAGACCTAAAGACACATCCATTATTGGAACTAAATGGGTTTTTTGTAACAAATTAAATGAAGTCGATGAAGTAGTAAGAAGCAAAGCTAGATTAGTTGCCCAAGGCTATAACCAACAAGAGGGAAATTATTTTGATGAAAAATATGCTCATGTAGCTAGACTTGAATCAATTTTAATGCTATTAGCTGTAGTTGAACATAAAAACATTAAACTCTTTCAAACAGATGTTAAAAGTGCATTTCTGAATGGAATAAATCAAGAGAAAGTTTATGTTGCTCAGGATGTCATTTTTGATGATCCAACACATATTGATCATGTCTACAAGTTTAAGAAAGCTTTATATGGTATAAAACAAGCCCTTAGAAATTAGTATAAATGACTTAAAAATTATCTGTTTGAAAATGACTTTTCTATGGGCAAATCAGATCCTACTTTATTCATTAAAAAATATGACTCAGATTATCTTATTATTGAAATTTATGTCAATGATATCATTTTTGGTGCTTCAAATGAATATCTATGTACACAATTTAGTGATATCATGCAAAATGAATTTGAAATGAGTCTCATGGGTTAATTAACATTTTTCTTGGGTTTTCAAATAAAAGAAACTCCTCGTGGTATCTTTCTTAACCAAGAAAAATATACAAAAGAACTTCTCAAATGATTTAACATGGAAACTTGTAAACATGCATCTATTCTTTAAAGAGCGTGAAATCAATCACCTCTCTACTAATAACAATGGTAAACAAAATACAATTGGATAGCACCAGAAGATAAAATTGTTGACTATATTCAATTTAAATAAAGAGTACATAGTAATTTTCCCAATATGGGTGTACATGCTTTATACAAAAGAAAGGGCCTAAGTAGAGGGAAATGACTACAACAATATGTCTCCAATAAAAACTAACTTAACCAATCATTTCATGAGAGAAGGATGGACTCCTTTCCTAGCCTTAGACTAGTTCATAATGGTCCTGATGCACACTCTGATCCTATACCTAGGTGGTTGGGGTCACCCAATAAGAGGAGATAAAAGTATGTGTCAATTATAGGTAAATGACAATTCAATAGTTTAAGTATGAAAAAATAAAGGTTCACTAGATACTAGAATAAAGAGTATGAGGCAAGTATATCAAATAAGAAATTATGCCAAGTAGAATAATAATAAATTTGCATGCATGATTAAATGTGACTAAATTATACTAACATAGGGTTGAGGCACCTACCAGACGTCAACCTCTGGGTGAGGGAGAGTAACACATTCCCAAACACCCTAATATTTTATAAATTGGAGAGAGTGGTTACATTCCCCTGGGCTCATACCCAATACTATGGGTGATTTGTACTCATGTACACTTTATTAGTTAATTAGTCATTTTCATCATCATGCTAAAGTAATTCAATGGCAGATAGAACAAGTTTATCAACATTTGTAAGTGGCCAAGACCCTTAAATCATTTATAGAAGAATTGCAAGAATGAATAAAATAGGCTCATGCCTCAATGGGAATATAGGTGTGGATAAATAAGCCCAACTTTAGGGTTAGAATGCACATACCTCACTTGAGATTCTTAACGAAGACTTTTCATTCATTAAATTTGTCCAAGATCCTTAAACCCTAAATTCAAGTATTTGATCACAAGGATTAGGGTTTTATGAAATGTTAGGGTTGAAACCCCAATTTTATATCCTGAAGACAAAACCTCTATTTAGCACTCAAAACCTAGACCAAACAATTAGTTAGACTTCACTGATTAAGAAAACATATTTAATTTCCTAATTTGGAGTTAAAATGAATTAATTACATATTTTAGAACGTTTTATATAATAAAAAGTGTATTCATGATAAACTTTGAAAAAGGAAGGAATCAGGACTCAAAAACAACAAACTCAGATTCTACATGAAAAATCCTTTCCAATGACTATTTATTTATATTTTTCTGAATTTTTCATTGTGGACCAATCAGAATATAGGAAAACTATAGCGTGACAGTCATTTAAATCATCAATTAAAACCGATGTAAATAATTGGTGAATGGACAAAAAAACCTAGATTTGCATTATGCATTAATCAAGCATGCGGGGGTAGAATCGTCATTAGGTCACTGATTCATTTTTTACATTTTAGTAACGAAACCACTAGTGAAAAGACCAAATTGCCCTTAGGCCAAAAACTAAAGAAAGTAGGCGAGCGGGGGTGGATTAGGGATTTCACCAAAGGGATTCATCCCCTAGAGCTAGCCCTGACATTGTGTCGAGCAACCAGTATGGAGTTCGACTCCAGGCGCACAATGCGTCCACATGCTCATTCTTGGCCAACTAACGCATCGAGCATGCTGCTCGGATCTCGACGAACATGAGGGAGAAAACGCCACAAGGCGAGGCTCCCTATACCTCTAGAATAAGGTGGAGAAGGTTGGGAAATAGGGGAGAGAAAAGTAGAGGTCCAAACCACCAAAGACAAGGGGACAAGCAACTCCTGAAGTCTCCAAAAGGTTCGTGGATGCAAGGCGGGTCAAAAATAAGCATCACGATAGGAGGAGGTGCACTGGAGTGGGAAAAATGCATGGTGGCAGCAGAGCTCTACGATGGTTTATAGGTCACAATGGTAGGGGGCATCGCGAGGCAAACCAAGACTAGGGAGATGCATAACGGGGGTGGGCGATGCTTACCTGATGACCAATTTGGCCCAGAAGAGGAGGAGAAGGCGGCGCTATCGTAGAGTTTTCTAGAGAGGAAAGTGAGTAGGTCAGGGTGCCTCAGGCTAGAGTGGGTGAAATTGGAGGAGGAATGTAGTGTGTGGTCCGAGGGTGCTTTACGTGCCCTTATATAGGTGAGAGGGCAGTTGTAGCTCCCTCTAAAAGTTCTCGATGGAGAGGAGTGACTGCCCCATTGGGCATTTTGTGTACACTACGAGAGGAGATGAGTTATGGCTTGTTGGGAACTTTGGAGGGAGGCAAATTGAATGGAAGATAAATCATGCAAAATGATGAAGGAGAGAGGGAGAACGGGATCGTGGAGCGACCAACCTATGAAACGGTTGTTGGCTCGCAAAGAGTGGGAGGTAGAGAATGAAGGAATGTCCATAGGATCGAAGACAGACAACTATGATTTCATGCGTGTGATCGAGTTACTAGATGTGAGGCATAACATAAGAAAAAAATGGAACCTTAGGTTTAATGCATTGCATTTATGAAGTCAAATCGAAACCTTAGTCATACTTTACTCAAATCTTATAAATTTGATTTGGGTGGTCAAACATGGTCCAAATGACCTAAAAATTTAACCATAGGATACAATTCATGTTTAGAGAAATGCTATGTAATTAGATTTCGTTTTTATGCACAATATGGCTCATAACTCATATATTGTCCATTAATGCATATATTAATGTATTAAATGAGTGAGTTAATATGAAGAGGCTCTTTTAGTGAAATCTTGAGTGAATATTTGAGATAGTCAATACCTATTAATGTCTAGAGAAGTATATCGCCATTATATTCTATTGTCATATATTATTGTCACCTTAGAGGAGAGAGAAAGAAAAGAGTGTTATATCCTCATTAATTAACTCAATTCTTCATCACTTATTATTTCTTATCCCAAAAAAGCCATAAAACCTTTAAATTGATATAATGGCCATTTTGCATTATTAAACTCTCATTATTGTGCAAACAACCATGAATTAGGGTAATTGTGGTTCAAGCCATCAAGATTAGTTCAAATTCAACATTGACTCCAAAATGGATAAATAAGATAGTAAAAATTAGGGAAAAGTCCAAAAGGATATAAAGGAAATAAAAAGCTTGAAAGTGGGTAATATTCAAAAGAACCCTAAGATTTAGTCTGTTACAACACTCCACCCCTTAAAGAGGATTTTGTCCCCAAAATCACAACAAGAGGGAAGGGTGAGTACGTAACAACCCAACCTTAAGCAACTAGGTGATAACCCTTAATCTAGGGTACTGCACATGCCCCACACATAAGTCAAGATCTACTAAGGTTTCCACCATACATGTTACCTTAAATGTAACATAACTAATATTTTTGATTTATAGGCATTATCTCCATAATGAAATTGCATCATATTTATTATTCTATTACTTGTTCACATTTTACTCATATTGTTGTCCAAAGAATTACATCTCAACATTAAGCACAAAACATATATATTTCCCTTATTTATTTCATTGAGGGTTTTAAGCACAATTATGGTTTACTAAGTCATCTCAACATTCATTAATGTATTAGTTCACAAACCTTAATAACTTAAATTCAATCTCTATTATCCACAGAGTATCATCATGTAGAATTATCATAGGTTCATGATTATATAATATTATCCAACAAGTTATTAGATCTACAATAATGTCACGTTATTTTCTTACACTTATATTACACATTGTCATATAAACTATCATAAATGTCATTCTTAACCATTTTCTCCCTTTTATACTTCATATTATAAATTATATATTGAACATCACATTAGGTATTTTGGATTATTGTATAATTCATCATGCTTATGTAGATCCAATTACTCTTTATCGCATTTGAGTCATTATATGTATTTGAGTTGAATAAGGTGAAACCCATTATATTAATAAATTGATGCATATACCAAATTATGATAATGTGATTATTGAGGTGTGTTTTAGAGAACAAGGTGATATGCCTTATATATTAATAACTTGATTTAACTATGATGAGGTGATTATATACCCCTTATGTGTATTAAGTATATTATTAGGTTATGACACCTAATGTCACTAATGTATCACGAAAGTATCAAGGATATATATACATATATATACATATACATATATATATATATATATATATATATATATATATATATATATATATATGTGTGTGTGTGTGTGTGTGTGTGTGTATTGTTAAGGCTAGATAATTACATATTAGGGTTTAGGTCAACATGACCACTACGTGTTATGCATTCTTAGTATACATTAGTTCCATTTATCATACCATTAGGGAGACATGGTCAACATTATTTGTATTCACAGTTAGTGATGAGTAACTCACTATTATGTGCATCATGTATGTTTTAGGATTCAAGCATATGATCTATACATTATATGACTTTATCATATATTCATTTTTTTATAAACAAACAAGTTACAATTATAGTTATAATTTTTTTGGTCAATACTAATCATATAAGCTCACTAATATGTTGTCCATGAAGTTAGGGTTTTTAATGCCAAAGTGGCTAGATTTTTCTATGTATAGGATTTCATCCCCCTAAAAAGGGATTACATCCTTGAAATCAACAATACACAATCTATCAAGGTACTACCACTACTCCACCCCTTAAATGGGTTGATTAAGTCAAACTAATCTAGAGGTCAAAGAGTATGTCTAATCATGTATAAGACCCAACACTTAATTGTCTTACTAGTCACTATTACCAAACTTCAAAGTCTAGTATAGGGTACACTAACCCTAAACATGGAAATCTAAGCCTCATATAAGGAACTTAAGGATTACAAGATGATTTTATATGGATAACCAAATCATCATACTATGTTTTCTAAGGATACTCAATAATAAGGTAATATGCCTAAAGGTATGCTATTTCAGGCATTCCGTATCAGATCAGGCCAGGCCGGTGTCATATGAACTCGGGAGTCCCCATAAACCAAGCTAGTGGAAAGGAGGAAAATATTTCTAGCCCCCAAATTTTGACCCTTTCTAGACACCATCAATTTCAACTTCTTGCCCTAGTAGCTACTCAATAGACTAATCACCTAAAAGTTGATTAAATATGTAGCTAATATGAAACTAATATGGTTCTAGATCAACCTTTTATCATAGGTCAATTCTAAGATGAACTAAGGAAAACTATATAAGATAGGGATTTCTAACTAAGGAGACAAATTGAAATAGTCAAGTACGACTACTATTGGCTTTGATACCATGTTGTAAAGAATGTGAAATCAATCACCTCTCTACTAATAACAATGGTAAACAAAATCCAATTGGATAACAATGGAAGATAAAATTATTGACCATATTCAATTTAAATAAAGAGTACACAATAATTTTCCCAATATGGGTGTACATGCTTTATACAAAAGAAAGGACCTAAGTAGAGGGAAATAACTACAACAATATGTCTCCAATAAAAACTAACTTAACCAATCATTTCATGAGAGAAGGATGGACTCCTTTCCTAGCATTAGGCGAGTTCACCATGCTCCTAATGCACACTCTAATCCTATACCTGGGTGGTTGGGGTCACCCATCAAGAGGAGATAAAAGTATGTGTCATTCATAGGTAAAGGACATTTCAACAGTTTAAGTATGATAAAATTAAGGTTTACTAGCTACTAGATATCAAGAGTATTAGGTAAGTATATCAAATAAGAAATTATACCAATTTGAACAATAATAAATTTGCATGCATGATTAAATGTGACTAAATACTAACATAGGGCTGAGACACCTACCATACCTAAACCTCTGGGTGAGGGAGAGTAACCCATTCCTAAACACCCTAATATTTTATAAATTAGGGAGAGTGGTCACATTCCCCTGGGTTCATGCCCAATACTATGGGTGGTTTGTACTCATGTACACTATATTAGTTAATTATTCATTTTCATCATCATGCTAAAGTAATTCAATGACAGATAGAACAAGTTTATCAACATTTCCAAGTGGGGTTCAAGACCCTTAAATCATTTATAGAAGAATTGTAAGAATGAATAAAATAGGCTCATGCCTCATTGGGAATATATGTGTAGATAAATAAGCCCAACTTTAGGGTTAGAATGCACATACCTCACTCGAGATTCTTAAAGAAGACTTTTCATCCATTAAATATATCCAAGATCCTTAAACCCTAAATTCAAGTATTTTATCACAAGGATTAGGGTTTGATGAAATGTTAGGGTTGAAACCCTAATTTTATATCTTCAAGACAAAACCTCGATTTAGGACTCGAAACCTAGAACAAACAATTAGTTAAACTTCACTGATTAAAAAATACATTTAATTTCCTAATTTGGAGTTAAAATGAATTAATTACATATTTTAGAACATTTTATATAATAAAAATGGTATTCATGATAAAATTCGAAAAATGAATGGGAATCATGACTAAAAAATAATAAATTCAGATTTTACATGAAAAATCCTTTCTAATGACTATTTATTTATATTTTTATGAGGTCGTATACAAAAGTTATGAATTTTACATTGTGGACCTATCAGAAAATAGGAAAACTATAGTGTGACAACCATTTAAATCATCGATTAAAACTGATGTAAGTAATTGGTGAATGGACAAAAAAACCTAGGTGCACATGACTCATTAATTAAGCACGTAAGAGTAGAACCATCATTAGGTCACTGATTTAGTTTGCTCATTTTAGTAAGCAAACCACTCGTGAAAAGACCAAATTGCCCTTAGGCCAAAAATCAAAGAAAGCAGGTGAGCATGGGGTGGATTAGGGATTTCACCAAAGGGATTAATCCCCGAGAGCCAGCCCTAACATTGCGTCGAGCAGCCAGTATGGAGCTCGACTCCAAGTGCGCAATGCGTCCACAAGCTCGTTCATGGACAACCAACACATCGAGCATGCTACTCGGATCTCGGCGAGCATGAGGGAGAAAATGCCACAAGGCGAGGCTCCCTGTACCTCCAGAATGAGGTGGAGAAGGTCGGGAAATAAGGGAGAGCAAAGCTGAGGTCAAAACCACCAAAAACAAGGGGACAAGCCACTACTTAAGTCTCCAAAAGGTTTGTGGATGCAAGGCGGGTTGAAAATAAGCATCGCGACAAGCGAAGGTGCACTGGAGCGGAAATAATGCGTGGTGGTGGTGGAGCTATATGGTGGATTATAGGTAACAATGGTAGGGGACATCACGAGGCAAACCAAGACTAGGGAGATGAAGAATAGGGGTGGGCGATGCTTATCTGATCACCTGTTACAACCCCAAATTTTGGGTTCAAATGGTGAGAAATGTAATTTCTCATATTAAAGATAATGGAACAAATAATGATATAATTTGTTTTGAATAAATGGATTTCATTTACAATGGCCTTGATGATTGTGTTGTGGGCTTTATTGGCTATTGGGCCCAAATAACAAAGAAATTCAACTAGTAAATGAATAATTGAATATTTGAGAAAAAGAAAGAGGTAGAAACCTCTAGAAGGCAAAGAGATGTAATACAAGGTTGGATTTCATGCCTCTTGGTTTCCAAGGAGTCCAAAGTTGCAAAAAGAAAGAAATAAGAAAAGGAAAGATTAATTAAGTATTTCTTTAGTAAGAAAGAAATTGAAATTAATAATTAAAATGTTGGAAATAAACAGAAAGAGGTACAATTGTGTTATCCTTAGTGGAATTTCGTATCCCAAGGATTTCTAATGATAAAATGAATGCCAATGAGGAAAATAAAAGAGAAATAAAGAGAAATCCTCAAAAAGGGTTATTTTAATGAGAAATAAACAAGGTAATGTGAAATAATGCATATAGATGCATCTAGAAGAGTAATAAATATCCTTGGAAAAGAATTACTAAATAATAGAGTTTCTTGGGGTCTAAGGAGACCCAATAAAGAGGAAAGAAAGAGAAAATACCAAATTTTCAAAATAAAGGGATAATGTGATACATTATTAATAGGTTTTTCTTAAAGGAAGAAATTTCTATTAAGAGAGAATAGAAATTCGTGGCTAATGAATAAAAAGGGCAAGCACAAAGAAATAAAAAAGAGAGTTTCGAATTTCTTAATGACCAAGGATCATGGTTAAGAAAGGAGTTGCTAAGGAGAGAGAAAATACTTCTTTATTAAGGAAAAGTCCTTTCCTATTAGGAAAAACCTTGTTTCTTTGAGGGCAAGTATGTTGGGGCATGAATACTCTCCCCTATATAAGGAACGAGCCCAGGGTTGAGCCTAAAGGACATCCCACACGTTTCTCTCACTTCCTCATCTTCTTCTTGTTCTTCCTTAAACAAACCCTAACCAAAGAGGCATAGGGCTTTCTCGGGGGCATATAGCTGCTGTAGCAGGATCGCCGGAGAGGCACAGAGATACCACTGTGATCTAGGGTGGTTTGGCCATCGTTCCCTACCAACCGCCGCCGCGCAGCACCTGCAGAATGGCTGCCGGCCGGCCACAGGTTGCAGGCTCGGTCAGGAGGGGCCAGCCGTTCTAGCTGCGAGTAGGGGGCACCAATGATTGCAGAGGGGACCCACGGAGAGAGGGGAACTTCCTTGGCGACCGACGAGGTCGGGGAAGGGGAGGCGAGGTAGCGCCCAGCGCGATCAGAGCAGGCAACGCTAGGTTAGCGCGAGGAAGAAGAAGAGATGATGCGTGCAGACGAAAATGCCCTCTGTAGGCTGAAGAGGCGCGTAACTTATCAAGGGTAAACATGTAATTCTATTATGTTTCCTGATCGCTACGTGCATGGAGATAGAGGTGACATGGCGCGCCCTGATTGGCCAAGTAAGTGAATCTTTGCAAAATTCATATCTCGTAAACTGTAGCTCGGATAAATGCAAATAATATATGAATTTTGATCAGGAGAACGAGAGGAATCCAATAAAAATAGTATTAAATATATATTTCGTTCCTAATTGCAAAAGTACTATAAGTTAATGAAAAGTTCATTAAAGTAAAGATAAAAACCCTATTTGTGAATTAAAGGTTGAATCTAGAATGCTTAATGGGTTAATTGGAGTGTTAATAACCTGTTGAATGATAATGTTAGATTCGAATCTGATCTAGATGTAGAATTGCATGATTTAGGGTTTTACCTCATGTGAGAATGATTAAATAATTTAGAAACCCTAATTTAGGGTAAAAGAAGATAAAATCATATTTAATTTGAAAATGTGAAAATATGATTGTTTAATGATGGTTATGAGTTATTTGTATGTAAAAGACCTTAATTCTAGATAAATACCCTAAATGTAGTAATTATGGTCTTTTCATGAATAAAAGGTAGAATTGATGGCAAAATGAGTTCATATGTTAATTAGAACCTAATGAACTTTGAATTAATGATAAATGTGTATAATGATCTTGTCATGGATTAAAGGGATAAAAATAGTAGCTTTAATGAAAAAGAAGCTTAATTGATGATTAATGTGCCTTTAATATGGAAATAGGGTTATATGTTGTTAAGATAACCTTAATGTTGGAGAATAGATGAGATAATTAGGGTTTATGAGTAATGGCTTAAACTCGGGGTTTAAGATGGTAAAAGATGAAGGGAAACACTAATTGAAAAACAAAACCCTAAAATGGATACAGAAACCCTAGAAAGTGTATCCAAGTCGATAAAGCAGATTCTTGATAAAGTGTGTAATAAATAGAGTACATATTCTTTTCAGGAATTATGTGGTTGTTGAATTGCTTGCTTGGATTGCTTTCTTGGATGGAATTACTTAATACTTGTGAAATCATCGAATCAGGTATGTGGTTACACTTATGAATATCTCGAGTTAGTTTTCTAAGATTTACCGAAGTTTTCATCGATGTCATGAATTAATTGTTGGATGATTTAAATTCATGAAAACTATAATGTGGCTATGACTATCACTTAAGATATGTGCCTACTAGGTCAGATCCTGGTCCCCTCTGTGGCTTAATAATTGACCTAGTAAATGGCTACCAATGGAGTAGGTCCATCAGGTCATTAGATGACTTCGTAAATGGCTACCAATGGGGTAGGACCATCAAGTCATCATGAGTTAGATATTGGGCTACCTGTGGGTAGTGCCATGCGACTCTATTACCCTAGGTATTGGCTACCTGTAAGGTAGGTCCATGGGGGTAAGAAGCTACCTAAAGAGAGGTAGCATAGCACAGAGTTAGGGGATAGGTAAGGATTGAGTAGTATAGCTTAAAACGTAATCTTGGTTGTTAAATGATTAATTGAATGATTACGTTGTTAACATATTTGCATGATTATTGTTTCCCCCACATACCAGCTTCGGCTGACCGACGTTTTGTTTGTCGGCGTTTCAGGTACAACGAAAAGAACAAACAGTAAAGTGGCATATGTGGTATTAAATGCAAATTAAAGTGCAAAGGAGGATTAGATAGATTAGTATCTGTATGGATAGAAGTTTTGAAATCCCAGTTTTAAAATGTATGCAAAGTTTTTATTTTTACCATATTTCAGTATAGTTGGTAGAATTTTAATAAATTTTAATGATTATTTGTCGAACCTTTGATCCGGGTTATTGGTTAATGGCTCTGTCCTTTCGGTCTCCCTTAATTGGGGGTTACCGGGAGGTGGGGTCGTAACAAGTGGTATCAGAGCATAGGTTCCTCAATTAATCATTAATAATTATAAAATTTTACAAAATGCATAGAACCCAAGGGAGTTATTAGAGGATTATCTGAAAGACGAAGGTGTCTAGAAAAGGATCACGACCGAGGGCTGGCAATATTTTCCTCCGCACCGCTAGTCGGAATACGAGGACTCCCGGATCCGTGTGACTGCCTGGCCAAAGTCTTAGGGTATGAATTGAAATAAGATACCTTTATGACTTTCTCATCTTATTCATTCCTTATCATCACAAAATTCTATTTAGGACCTAAATTATTAGGGTTTTCTTTCTTCTCCTTACCCTCTTGAGGTATGGGTAAGGTTAATAAGGTTTAAGGGATCCTCCACCAAATTAATGAAAAGCATGTAAATAAGATGTCATGGACATAGGCTTAATAGATTAAGCTCAAATTAAAGAATAGATGCATGCTTAGGTCGTATGACATAAGTTGTCATGTCCTCAGAAGAGACCTGAGGCTAGACCTTCTTGTAAGGAGGATAAGTCAGTCTTGGAGATAGAGATCTCCATTGCAAGTAGAGACCCGACACATCCTATGAGGATGATGCTAACCCTAATCCTAAGTGAAGGTTAGAGAGATATGAGTTGGACCAGGTGTTCGAAAGGATAGTTGGGATGCCATATGATCCATGGGTGACCTAGCACCTTTGGCAACCCAACCCTGGGAAAGGTCGTGCATGTTAGGGTAAAGGATAGCTTCTTAGATGATGATGTTAGGGAAGGACCTTAGAAGCCCTATGGGATTATGCGAGTAGGACATAACATGCACCCAAGGTACGTTAGTAGTGTGAGTAAAGGGTTGAAACCCTGACTAGGAGAGTAAGAAGGATGGCTTATGAAATAAGCATAAAGAACTATGGATAACCTTGAGCGAACATAAGTTGAACATAGGCTTCATCCATGTAAGGGCATGCTTTTGAGGTTGATCCTTCATGAAGAGAGGACTTCTAATGGTGAGGTTGGTTGTAGGGTTAAAGAGAGAGTAGGACACGAAGCAAGAAGGTTGTAAACCTAGACCCCAAGATATGAGGAACAGTGGGGAGTCGAGGATGATGTGACCTAAGCAGATGATAATTGGTCACCACATGCTTGATCCCTAGAGGTTGCTGATGTCTTGGTTGCAATGAGAGGAACTAAACCCTAGAGAGAGGATAAGTCTTCTAGTACCTCTGTACCTATGGTATAGATGAGAAGAAGAGTTCCTTAGACCTGGAGAGGTATAGTAATAGGTTATGAGGCCTGGTACCTTGTTGGTTGTCCTTAAGGAGGACCCAACTCTAAGTGTTGCTCGAGTTGAAGGATGACAAGAAGCGCATGTCATGACCTTTTGCATGCTTGGTTCGTGGTTAAGAGATAGAGCATGTAGTTGGACACCTACAAGTGAACCTAGGGTCCCTAGGCCTAAGAGGGGAAGTGGTGTACCTAGTGCTCATGAGGAGAGTTGAGAAGCGATTATGGTACTCCTCATGTATAGAGGAAAAGGGAAGCCCCTGAAGATTAAGGTATGTTTGATGAACCCCTCATAACTAGGTTAATGATAAAGGAAAGTATGATCTTAATCTGGCATCGAGGAAAGAGGACAAGTGTGACTTAGCATGGTTCAATAGGTGATCGGCTTGTGCCTTAATAGCTTGCTAGGGTTAAGTAGGCTCATGTGGATGTAAACCCTAGACCTAAGGGATTTTGTGACCTTATTGTCAAGATATAGTTTTCCTCCCATCCTGGGAGAGGGACCCCTTTGGTAGGGTGTATATCAGTTTGGTTAGTTTAAGGTAACCTACATAGGTCTCATAGGATCTTGAGAAGCTAAGTGAAAAGTACATGGTATGAGAATGAACCTGTAGACCCATAGATATCCATCTCTAAGTGCATACGGACATGTTACAGTGGAGGTAACCGGTAAGGGGCCTGACCAAGGTAGACAGGTCACCATGACCCCTATGAAAGGATGGATGTCAGCCCATGTATACAAAGAGAGATGATGAAGGCTTGGGCGAGGTTCTAAGTTGGACATGTACTATCAATGGAGAATCCTAAGTCTATCCTAGGGTCAGGTAGGGATAAGACCGATGAAAGTAGGAGTTGCCTAATTCCCCAGTTGCACATGACCATAGGGTTGGGAGGTAACAACTATCATTGTCTGAGGGCCATGGGTTAGGAGTTTGATCACCTTCATAAACTCATGGGACCCAAAAGGTAGATGAGTAGGGCACTCTCTTGATGCATGAGGGAAGAGGGATAACCCCAAAAGTGTCGACACCCTATAGACCTAGAGGAGATGACCAAGGATTGTGAGGTGACCCAAGTAGGTTCGAAACTAGGTTTCCATGGAGGTAACTTGAATATCAATATGATTGCAATATAGAAGCATAAAGAACACGTTTCAACTTAGATTTAAAGGTGTACTGGAAAGGTGGAATGTACCATCTCTACTCTTGGAATAGGAAGAACTCTGTATTTGGACTACAGCCAAATGCTTATTTCCTCTTGTTATGGGAGTGAGAGATAGGACAATACACATGCCATACACCAAGGATAAAAGATGATGTGAGTTGGAACGTTGCTGCGAAGCATGAGGATAAAGAGGATAGCATGACCTGGTAAAGTGAATGATACATGGATGGTTTTCAAGTGCTAAAGAGAAATAAGGTAGTCATCTTATAAGGATGTTTTTAGCATGAGCGATGAGTTATACCAGGTTGAATTCAAAAACCAAGAGGTGATTCTTACAAGGTTGAGTTTGATCACCATGTTGATGAGATCAGAGAGTGTACTTGATGAAGACAGACCTACAGTTGAGATGGAATGATAAGTGAAAAACATAGAGGTGTATGTTACCTAATACCTAAGGATGTGGACTGGTAATGGGTGCTCTAGTTGAGATATATATGACTAGTTTGACTAGAAGTTAGAAGAGGTTGTTAGGATAACCTTAAGTTTGGAAAGGAGATGTGTTTAGCTAACACTCAGATATAACGAGATATGTTGAAAAGTTAATGGTTGTTTGGTTAGACAGTCTAGTCTTTGATTCAATGAAAGGAGGGTGGTCAAACCTCATATGCACTTCTTTGGAAAAGAAGGTGATGAAACCCCAACTAGAGTGGTTTAGGGTTTTTGAGGAATCGATCTTAAGGAATCAGAACATACAGGAGATCATGATTTTAAGATCACCATACACCGTACTATGAAAATAATAAGTGATAGTAGTACTTTGGATGCCTAAGATGAAGTTGCATGGGGTATGATGCCATGCAAACCAGAAGGTGAAGGACGAACACCAGTAACCCAATAAGTTGAAATAAGGGATAAAGAGTTCCCGAGAGGGAATGGGAGTTCATCTCTAGGGATGATATGGAAAGTCTCCCCTTGACCAAGAAAGGTCATGAGGCAATATGGGTTATGGTAGATCGCCTTACCTAGATGACATAAGAAAGAAAGAATATTGTCAAGGGACAGATCGGGTTGAGCTACATTCAACTACACCACGATGCGAGTTCAAAAGTTCATGAGTATGACTTAAAGGTTCACTTCTATAAGGTGAAAGTAGGTACATGAAGAACTCGATGACAGTACAGTTTATCATCCCTAACTAATGGTTAGTATAATCCAGACTAAAGGGTCTGATGAGAGCATGTGTGCTCGTTCATGGTGATATCTAGAGACAATTCTTGTCCTATGAAAGATGTGACAATGACCACCATAGCCAGTATTGGGTTTTAAAAGAAGCTTTGTAAGGGAGGTTGTTTCGGTCACCACTTCAGTAAGGTGATGTTGGTGAAAGGACCACAGTGTGTGTAGATGAAGTCGCTTTGATCGTGCAATGGCTGAAAGGAGCCTAGAGATGATAAGAGTCGTGAGCAGATGCAAAGTAGTCGGACATGCAGTTCACTGTGGGAAATATGTGACATGAAAAATCCGACCCCTCTGAGCTACAACTAAGGAAGCTGGGTCCCCGATACATGGGTCCATTTGAGATGGATTTGTGGAGAAGATTATGATTGACTTTACCCCTCAGGATAAAGTAATATGTGATGAGTTCCATGTATCCAATTTAGAGCACCATGTGAGGTACCCGACCATGTGCTAAGAAATGAACCTAGTGAGCCCAAGGGAGGCTGAAATGGTCTGAGTCACCTGTGCAGTTTATAGACGCCAGGATGAAAGAACTCAGAGAAAATAATATGTGATGATAAAGGTTCTTTGAAAGCGCCGTGGGTAAGGTAAAGCCACATAGGGGCCAATGGTGGACATGGAAAAGTCTTATCCTGAATTGTTTGTTTGCTTGATAAAATTTTGAGGACAAAATTCCTATAAGAGGGGAAGGATGTTACAACCCCACATTTTGGGTTCAAATGGTGAGAAATGCAATTTCTCATATTAAAGATAATGGAACAAATAATGATATAATTTGTTTTGAATGAATGGATTTCATTTACAATGGCCTTGATGATTGTGTTGTGGGCTTTATTGGCTATTGGGCCCAAATAACAAAGAAATTCAATTAGTAAATGAATAATCGAATATTTGAGAAAAAGAAAGAGGTAGAAACCTCTAGAAGGCAAAGAGATGTAATCCAAGGATGGATTTCATGCCTCTTGGGTTCCAAGGAGTCCAAAGTTGCAAAAAGAAAGCAATAAGAAAAGGAAAGATTAATTAAGTATTTCTTTAGTAAGAAAGAAATTGAAATTAATGATTAAAATGTTGGAAATAAATAGAAAGAGGTACAATTGTGTTATCCTTAGTGGAATTTCGTATCCCAAGGATTTCTAATGATAAAATGAATGCCAATGAGGAAAATAAAAGAGAAATAAAGAGAAATCCTCAAAAAGGGTTATTTTAATGAGAAATAAACAAGGTAATGTGAAATAATGCATATAGATGCATCTAGAAGAGTAATAAATATCCTTGGAAAAGAACTACTAAATAATAGAGTTTCTTGGGGTCTAAGGAGCCCCAATAAAGAGGAAAGAAAGAGAAAATACCAAATTTGCAAAATAAAGGGATAATGTGATGCATTATTAATAGGTTTTTCTTAAAGGAAGAAATTTCTATTAAGAGAGAATAGAAATTCGTGGCCAATGAATAAAAAGGGCAAGCACAAAGAAATAAAAGAGAGAGTTTCAAATTCCTTAATGACCAAGGATCATGGTTAAGCAAGGAGTTGCTAAGGAGAGAGAAAATACATCTTTATTAAGGAAAAGTCCTTTCCTATTAGGAAAAGCCTTGTTTCTTTGAGGGCAAGTATGTTGGGGCATGAATACTCTCCCCTATATAAGGGACGAGCCCAGGGTTGAGCCCAAATGATATCCCACATGTTTCTCTCACTTCCTCATCTTCTTCTTGTTCTTCCTTAAACAAACCCTAACCAAAGAGGCATAGGGCTTTCTCGGGGGCATATAGTTGCTATAGAAGGATTGCTGGAGAGGCACAAAGATACCACCAGGATCTAGGATGTTTTGTCCATCATTCCCTACCAACCGCCGCCACGCATCACCTGCAGAATGACTGCCGGCCGGCCGCAGGTTGCAGGCTCGGCCAGCAGGGGCCAGCTGTTCTAGCTGGGAGCAGGGGGAACCAATGGCTGTGGAGGGGACCCACAGAGAGAGGGGAACTTCCTTGGCGACCGACGAGGTCGAGGAAGGGGAGGCGAGGTTGCGCCCAGCGCGATCAGAGCAGGCAGCGCTAGGTTAGCGCGAGGAAGAAGAAGAGATGATGCACGCGGACAAAAATGCCCTCCGTAGGCTGAAGAGGTGCGTGACTTATCAAGGGTAAACATGTAATTCTATTATGTTTCCTGATCACTACGTGCATGGAGATAGAGGTGACGTGGCGCGCCCTGATTGGCCAAGTAAGTGAATCTTTACAAAATTCATATCTCGTAAACTGTAGCTCGAATAAATGCAAATAATATATGAATTTTGATCAGGAGAACGAGAGGAATCCAATAAAAATGTATTAAATATAGATTTCATTCCTAATTGCAAAAGTACTATAAGTTAATGAAAAGTGCATTAAAGTAAAGATAAAAACCCTATTTGTGAATTAAAGGTTGAATCTAGAATGCTTAATGGGTTAATTGGAGTATTAATAACATGTTGAATGATAATGTTAGATTCGAATCTGATCTAGATGTAGAATTGCATGATTTAGGGTTTTACCTCATGTGAGAATGATTAAATAATTTAGAAACCCTAATTTAGGGTAAAAGAAGATAAAATCATATTTAATTTGAAAATGTGAAAATATGATTGTTTAATGATGGTTATGAGTTATTTGTATGTAAAAGACCTTAATTCTGGATAAATACCCTAAATGTAGTAATTATGGTCTTTTCATGAATAAAAGGTAGAATTGATGGCAAAATGAGTTCATATGTTAATTAGAACCTAATGAACTTTGAATTAATGATAAATGTGTATAATGATCTTGTCATGGATTAAAGGGATAAAAATAGTAGCTTTAATGAAAAAGAAGCTTAATTGATGATTAATGTGCCTTTAATATGGAAATAGGGTTATATGTTGTTAAGATAACCTTAATGTTGGAGAATAGATGAGATAATTAGGGTTTATGAGTAATGGCATAAAATCGGGGTTTAAGATGGTAAAAGATGAAGGGAAACCCTAATTGAAAAATGAAACCCTAAAATGGATACAGAAACCCTAGAAAGTGTATCCAAGTCGATAAAGCAGATTCTTGATAAAGTGTGTAATAAATAGAGTACATATTCTTTTCAGGAATTATGTGGTTGTTGAATTGCTTGCTTGGATTGCTTTCTTGGATGAAATTACTTAATACTTGTGAAATCATCGAATCAGGTATGTGGTTACGCTTATGAATATCTCGAGTTAGTTTTCTGAGATTTACCGAAGTTTTCATCGATGTCATGAATTTATTGTTGGATGATTTAAATTCATGCAAACTATAATGTGGCTATGACTATCACTTAAGATATGTGCCTGCTAGGTCAGATCCTGGTCCCCTTTGTGGCTTAATAATTGACCTAGTAAATGGCTACCAATGGAGTAGGTCCATCAGGTCATTAGATGACTTAGTAAATGGCTACCAATGGGGTAGGACTATCAAGTCATCATGAGTTAGATATTGGGCTACCTGTGGGTAGTGTCATGCGACTCTATTACCCTAGGTATTGTCTACCTATAAGGTAGGTCCATGGGGGTAAGAAGCTACCTAAAGAGAGGTAGGATACAAGGGATAGCACAGAGTTAGGGGATAGGTAAGGATTGAGTAGTATAGCTTAAAATGTAATCTTAGTTGTTAAATGATTAATTGAATGATTACGTTGTTAACATATTTGCATGATTATTGTTTCCCCCACATACCAGCTTTGGCTGACCGACGTTTTGTTTGTCGGCGTTTTGGGTACAATGAAAAGAACAAATAGTAAAGTGGCATATGTGGTATTAAATGCGAATTAAAGTGCAAAGGAGGATTAGATAGATTAGTATATGTATGGATAGAAGTTTTGAAATCCCAGTTTTAAAAGGTATGCAACGCTTTTATTTTTACCATATTTCAGTATAGTTGGTAGAATTTTAATAATTGTTAATGATTATTTGTCGAACCTTTGATCCGGGTTATTGGTTAATGGCTCTGTCCTTTCGGTCTCCCTTAATTTGGGGTTACCAAGAGGTGGGGTCGTAACAATTGGTATCAGAGCATAGGTTCCTCAATTAATCATTAATAATTATAAAATTTTACAAAATCCATAGAACCCAAGGGAGTTATTAGAGGATTATCCGAAAGACGGAGGTGTCTAGAAAAGGATCACAACCGGGGGCTGGCAATATTTTCCTCCGCACCGCTAGTCAGAATATGAGGACTCCCAGATCCGTGTGATTTCCTGGCCAAAGTCTTAGGGTATGAATCGAAATAAGATATGTTTAGGACTTTCTCATCTTATTCATCCCTTCTCATCACAAAATTCTGTTAAGGACCTAAATGATTAGGGTTTTCTTTCTTCTCCTCACCCTCTTGAGGTATGGGTAAGGTTAATAAGGTTTAAGGGATCCTCCACCAAATTAATGAAAAGCATGTAAATAAGATGTCATGGACATAAGATTAATAGATTAAGCGCAAATTAAAGAATAGATGCATGCTTAGGTCGTATGACATAAGTTGTCATGTCCTCAGAAGAGACCGGAGGCTAGACCTTCTTGTCAGGAGGATAAGTCAGTCTTAGAGATAGAGATCTCCATTGCAAGTAGAGACCCGACACATCCTCTGAGGATGATGCTAACCCTAACCCTAAGTGAAGGTTAGAGAGAGATGAATTGGACCAGGTGTTCGAAAGGATAGTTGGGATGCCATATGATCCATGTGTGACCTAGCACCTTTGGCAACCCAACCCTGGGAAAGGTCGTGCATGTTAGGGTAAAGTATAGCTTCTTAGATGATGATGTTAGGGAAGGACCTTAGAAGCCCTATGGGCTTATGCGAGTAGGGCATAGCATGCACCCAAGGTACGTTAGTAGTGTGAGTAAAGGGTTGAAACCCTGACCAGGAGAGTAAGAAGGATGGCTTATGAAATAAGAATAAAGAACTATGGATAACCTTGAGTGAACATAAGTTGAACATAGGCTTCATCCAAGAAAGGGCATGCTTTTGAGGTTGATCCTTCATGAAGAGAGGACCTCTAATGGTGAGGTTGGTTGTATGGTTAGAGAGAGAGCATGACACCAAGCAAGAAGGTCGTAAACCTAGACCCCGAGATATGAGGAACAGTGGGGAGTCGAGGATGACGTGACCTAAGCAGATGATAAGTGGTCGCCACATGCTTGATCCTTAGAGGTTGCTGATGTCTTGGTTTCCATGAGAGGAACCAAACCCTAGAGAGAGGATGAGTCTGCTAGTACCTCTGTACCTATGGTATAGATGAGAAGAAGAGTTCCTTAGACCTAGAGAGGTATAATAACAGGTTATGAGGCATGGTACCTTGTTGGTTGTCCTTAAGGAGGACCAACCTCTAAGTGTTGCTTGAGTTGTAGGATGACAAGAAGTGCATGTCATGACCTTTTGCATGCTTGGTTCGTGGTTAAGAGATAGATCATGTAGTTGGACACCTACAAGTGAACCTAGGGTCCCTAGGCCTAAGAGGGGAAGTGGTGTACCTAGTACTCATGAGGAGAGTTGAGAAGCGAGCATGATACTCCTCATGTATAGAGGAAAAGGGAAGCCCCTTAAGATTAAGGTATGTTTGATGAACCCCTCATAACTAGGTTAATGATAAAGGAAAGTATGATCTTGATCCGACATCGAGGAAAGAGGACAAGTGTGACTTAGCATGGTTCAGTAGGTGATCTGCTTGTACCTTAATAGCTTGCTAGGGTTAAGTAGGCTCATGTGGATGTAAACCCTAGACCTAAGAGCATTTGTGACCTTGTTGTCAAGAGATAGTTTTCCTCCCATCCTGGGAGAGGGACCCCTTTGGTAGGGTGTATATCAGTTTGGTTAGTTTAAGGTAACCTAAAGAGGTCTCATAGGATCTTGAGAAGCTAAGTGAAAAGTACATGGTATGAGAATGAACATGTAGACCCATAGAGATCCATATCTAAGTGCATACGGATGTGTTACCATGAAGGTAACCGGTAAGGGGCCTGACCAAGGTAGACAGGTCACCATGACCCCTATGAAAGGATGAATGTCATCCCTTGTATACAAAGAGAGATGATGAAGGCTTGGGTGAGGTTCTAAATTGGACATGTACTATCAATGGAGAATCCTAAGTCTATCCTAGGGTCAGGTAGGGATAAGATCGATGAAAGTAGGAGTTGCCTAATTCCCCAGTTGCACATGACCATAGGGTCGGGAGGTAACAACTATCATTGTCTGAGGGCCATGGGTTAGGAGTTCGATCACCTTCATAAACTCATGGGACCCAAAAGGCAGATGAGTAGGGCACTCTCTTGATGCATGAGGGAAGAGGGATGGCCCCAAAAGTCCCGACACCCTATAGACCTAGAGGAGATGACCAAGGATTGTGAGGTGACCGAAGTAGGTTCGAAACTAGTTTTCCATGGAGGTAACTTGAATATCAAGATGATTGTAATATAGAAGCATAAACAACACGTTTCAACTTAGATTTAAAGGTGTACTGGAAAGGTGGAATGTACCGTCTCTACTCTTGGAACAGGAAGACCTCTGTATTTGGACTGCAACCAAATGCTTATTTCCTCTTGTTATGGGAGTGAGAGATAGGACAGTACGCATGCCATACACCAATGATAAAAGATGATGTGAGTTGGAACATTGCTGCGAAGCATGAGGATAGAGAGGATAGCATGACCTGGTAAAGTGAATGATACATGGATGGTTTGCAAGTGCTAAAGAGAAATAAGGTAGTCATCTTATAAGGATGTTTTTAGAATGAGCGATGAGTTATACCAGGTTGAATTCAAAAACCAAGAGGTGAGTCTTACAAGGTTGAGTTTGATCACCATGTTGATGAGATCAGAGAGTGTACTTGATGAATATAGACCTAGAGTTGATATGGAATGATAAGTGGAAAACATAGAGGTGTGAAAGTGGTTAAACTACAAAAGAACCATGAGATTCAGTCTGTTACATACTCTTATGGGTACTTTAGCTAAAATAGTTAAGGGTAAAAATGGTGAACCAACTAACGATTATTTATGTTGAGGCATGATTGGTAGCTCGGTATATCTAACTACTTATAGACCTGATATTATGTTTGATGTTGGTTTGTATGCTCATTTTCAATCCAATCCTATCAACTCTTATATAGTTGTTGTTAAACAAATTTTGAGATATCTAGCTGGTAAAATTGACTATGGCATCTGGTATCTAAGAGATCAACCTTTTGACCTTAAAGCCTATACTGACACTGATTACGATGGTTGTCGTCTTGGTCATAAAAGTATGAGTGGTGGTTGTTTCTTGCTCAGAAAATCACTTGTCTCTTGGTTTAGTAAGAAACAAAATACCATTTCTTTATCCACCACTGAGACTGAATACATTGCAACTTCTTGTTGTTGTGCACAAGTATTATGGATGCAAAAGTACTAAATGACTATAGTTTTTCTCTATCATCAACTCCAATTTTTGTGATAATACTAGTTCCAAAATTTAGCACATAATCCTATTTTGCATAGTCGAGCAAAACACATTGAAATGCCTTATCATTTTCTCTGTGATCACATTGCTAAAAATATCATTTGTCTTTATCATGTGGATACTAAAAATCAATTGGCCGATATTTTCACAAAACATGTTACTTTGGAATAAGATAAATTATACATTGTTCCTCTTGAGGATGTTTATTTTGATCTCTTTGCAAATTGATGATTTTATCAAGATTCTCTATGTACCTTATGGCATGTATACATCATGGAGGACTTATCATTCCTAACCATTGGTTTAGAGTATTTTTTGAAATATTTATTTCTTTTGCTTTATGGAATTCTTTTTGTCATGAAGGACTTAACATTCCTTTCATTGGAAATTAGAAAATCATATCTCATGATCATACATCTAAATTTGACATTTATTTTATGTAGATCATTTTAAGGGTGAGTATCGCACTCAGGGGGAGTCATCTTCTCATCACATGGTTTACCTTTTTGAGATGACAAAGGTGAAAAATATTTTCTATGCAAAAATTTATATCCTTGAGCATGTCATTGAGATTTCACATTTTTACAAGATAAAACATATATCCTTGAGCATGCCATTTGATCTTTCACATTTTTATGAGACACTCTATCATATATTAATTGTTGCACTTCACTTTGAGAATTGGATGATACGTTCCATAATTCTCAAATGTAAATATGCACAAATTTGAGGATACTCAAGGAAAACTTCACTAAGGTATGAATATGTTTTTGGAGTTTTTTCTTATAATTTGAAATGTTTGCCATCTTAAAAAAGGGAGAGATTGTTGACTAAATTGGACATTAGCATATCTTCTCTTTTGATGATGACAAACATTCCTTACTTGTGGATTTAACATGCTACTTTAAGTGTTTCAAGAACCTCTTGGAAAACTCAAGATTGGAATATCAATACTTTGAATAAAGTATTTATATGTGTTTATTTGTATTCCATGCTTATAACTCATGTAAAATCAAGCTTTGAACCATGCCCACCTATCCCAAGACCAAGCACATGTCAATATAAAATGTCTTGGATAGGTAGGTCACACTAGATAGATCATTATACAAGTTATTCCAAAGGTTTATTCAACTTTCTCAGGCTATCGGTCGAAGACTTTTGTGGACCTAGAATCAAGTTAGTCAAAGTCTTTTGTCGACTAAGATAATTCTCTATTGAGGATTCAAGAAATCAAGATTGCATATCTATTGCGAGTCAAACTAGGTTGAGGACCAATACAAATTTGGTCAAAATTAGAGACATTGCTATATCCTTGACCAAGATATATCTAACTGACTTACAGTCGTTGAAGTATGGTGCGTCCAACCTTAGCTCAGTTGAGAAAATTGTCGACCAAGATCCAGCCCGGTCGAGAAAATGGTTGACCGAGGAAGGTTCTGGAATAGTTTTTTTAATTCATTCAAACTAGTTGTTGTATCTAAATTAATTTCATTCAAATGACTATTTGACCCTCTAGACTCTCCCCAAAGATTTCCTAGCCACCCATACCCCATTCCTATTAATAGTAGTGGTCTAGAGGCATCCTTGCATATACTTGCATACTTTACATCGTGAGAAATAAGAGCTGTAGCTATCCTTTTACAAATCATTCACAACAAAATCCTTTCGTGTCATTGCCATTAGCTTAGCCTACCACCATTATACAACCTTGATACATCCTTAAGTGGTTTGGTTCAAAATCTTGATTCATAAGGACATTGTAGAACTTATTTAGTTTATTTCTTCTTCCTTTCTTATTTCTATAACTGTGTGGTTCTCTTCCTTGGCCTTTGGATCATCTGTAAAAGAAGCGGTGTGTCAGTTATCTTCATTGGCCTTCAGTTCATCTTTAAAAGAAGAGGTGTGGCAGTTCTCATCCTTGGCCCTTAGTGACTTCATAAAAGAAGAGGTGTAGTGGTTCTCTTCCTCCTCCATCGGCACATCTGTAAAAGAAGAGGTTTGGTGGTGCTCTTCCGTGTTCGGTAAAGAAGAGGGATTTATTTGTAGCAATCATCTTGTAGTTTGTCCTCATAGATAAATTAATAAAAGTTTTTGTTGCAAATCCCAGTTGGGAACAACTGGGTGTTGGACTGACATCGTAGACGGAACCACTCTAAATCCTGACTCTCTCTTTTGGTTTCATTTTTTATTTCCATTGCACTTTAAATTTGTTTAAATATTTTTTAAACCCTATTCACCTCCCCTTATAGATCTTTCATAAAGGTTGTTGTTGGACCATTTTGTTAATTTGGATTTCATCCTTTACATCTTTAATAATTGAGAGGATTAGGTTGCATATTCACTACTCATTTGGTATATTCATCTAAATTCTACCTAATGTAGTTTTGTTGATCTTCCATTTACACTTTTACATCATTGCTGAACTAAACCTCAATCTTGACTGTTTAAGGTGATCTCATGGCTATTTGCAATAAACTTTGTCTATGGTTGAATTGGCTTGATGCAATTTTTCCACTTCATTTAATTGATTCATGAGCTTGACAATTTCTTCATTTTTGTTTCCATGTTCTTTTTGTTTGAGGACAAGCAATAGTTCAAGCTTAGGGGGATTTGATGTGAACATTTTATATATACTTTTAACCCAATTTTTGCACACACTTTTGATCCATTTTGTACCTCATTTTGCCTCTAATCATACTTGCTTTTCCCACCTTTTTAGTTGTTTATTTGCCTCATGTTTGTGATTACAGGTGCATGATTGTGAAGAGAAAATGGGGTCAATCCAACCCCAAGTTGACCCTAGTCGGAGTCTCTAAGCGTTTTCATACTTGATGGTGCTCTTCCTAAAGATTTGAAGAGAACACAACGTGTGTTAATTAACAAATGACATGTAAGTTTATAGGTGATTTATACCCCCTGAGGAGCTGTGAGACGACGTGTCCCTACAATGACATGCCATGTCCATCACAACCTGATCCACCCAGAAATGAAAATACTCTCAGATACGCAGCGTGTGTGATCTTGTACACATCGTGTCTACCTGATCATAGTGGTTCCAACATCAGTTTCACACGGAGACATGACATGTCTTCCTTTATACACGATGCATCTTTCTCAATTTCTGTAGATTTAAAAAACAACCACTCCTCATTCAAAATATGAGGATAGAAATATGGGGCAGTTATCTCTAATCATTTAGAGGACATTTTAGATTGGAGAATAGTTCAGGGTAGAGAAGGGGTGATTTTGAGGGAGGAAGAAGTGGTTTCTTGAGAGAGAACCCCTATTCTTCTTCAACAAGTGCAATAAGATCTTATCTACTTCACCCATACCTATCCAGAGAGAAGGTTGTATAAGTAGAAGCACCAAGAAGAGTTAAATTTCATCCCTAAGCCAGAGTTCCACCTTGCCCTCCCCATTCCTTGGGTTTTCTTTGTTCTTCCCTTCTCTAATCATGTTAAACTCTAAAATCTATAACATGTTCTTGTGTTTCATGATCATGGATGAGTAATTTCCTTTGCCTTGGGCATGGGACAATAGTTCCCATGTCATTATTCATGTGAACCCATATTTCTTAACTAATTTTAGTTAAATTGCTTCTCCAAGAGATTCTATAATATTAATTGCTTGTACGCTTGCCTAGACATCTTCCCTACATGTTTTATGCTTCTTTATGTGATCCGGGAAGATATGTCGAGAAGTAGGGAGTATCTCTCTTGGCAATGAATCCTTAACCACATGAGTGGCTTGGATATGTTGAGGATCTAAGCTTACAGTTTGAGTCTTAACATAAGCACGAGAGTGCTGTGTAGAGATAAGAACCATCTCATATCATGGGAAGGTGTATGATGATGGAAACCTCCTTTGCAAGTTAATTAATTTGTTAATTTCGTGGTTGCGTGAGAATAATAGTGTGGAAGTGAAATCTTATGACCAAGTTCCTTTAAAAATATGATCTAAATCCTTCTTGGTGTTTAATTCTCATAGTTTCCTTTAATTTGCTAATTAGTAAACTTCCAAACCAAACCAATTCTTGCAAATGGATCTAGATTGTTGAACTCTAACATGCTTGCACCTAACTGTACCTTGATCCCTTAGATGATCTCAAACATACTACACACAAGTATACTTGCGGGGTAGTGCTTGAATTATAAATATATATAAAACTTGTGCATTTAAGCCAACACCCTCTGGAAGCATTTTGTACATGGGCAAGCATCCTTCTCGTCAGTGAGTTGGTGACTGGCTCATTCCCTTCAACCCTATGCTTGGGTTTGTTCTTCCTAATCTTAGGATCCATCAGGTTGCTGGGGAGATGATGTGGGGTCAGGTGATGCATGCCGTGAACCTTTAGTGGTATTATGCACATGAATCAGTTGATCATGCTTTCTAGAGAGGTATATGATCATATTTGATGTCCTCTAGTGGTAAGTATTCTGATTCTAATTTTTATTTATTTGTTTGCATTGTCTTGGCATTCTTCTTGTATAGGTGGTTGATTATGAATCTACTGAGGAATATGATTATTATGGGTATGAGTTATATCATCCACCTCATCTTATAGTAGCTCATCCTCTTGAGGCCCCACCTTCTCCACTGGTTACTCCTTGGGGCTTTGATGATTCCCCATTTTAGGTGACATCGAGACTTTGGGATTGGAGGTTCATGTCACTTCCCAAGAAACTTTGACTAGAATTCTCCTTTCTAGAAAGATGTAGTGGGTGAATTTTTAGAATCTAGAATCCCACTAAGATATAGACATACTTAGTACTTTGAGGGTTCAACTGGTGTGGATGACTTTACTTTGGAGATCCCAATTTAGACTTAAAAATCCATTGTTAGGGGGCATTAGAGAAGGTCTCTCTCATTGTAAGGATGCTGCTTTAGTTGTAGAGGTACCATCTAGAAGTTACTATTCAATTCAGAAGTGGTCCACTAATGCCATTTGATCTAATGAAAGTGGGGAGTGCCATCCTATGGGTCTCCTTCCACTGACAATCGAACTTTAGAAAAATGTTTGACAGGGTGATAGAAGAAGAAGCTGAAGAAGTAGCGACTGTATCAACACTTCTATTTCATTTTCCTTCATGATGTATTCTCTTTAGGCAATAAAAATTATGTACCAGTTGTGTTTGTATTTGTAGTACTCTTAATTTTTCAAAATAAAAATCTAATTTCAAGTCAAATTATATTGTGAGGTTCTTTTCTTTGATTTGGAATCGGATTTCAAAAGTCTGGACCTCAAAAGATCTTTAGTTGGTCCTATGAGTTGCCTCAACTCATTTTCCCTTTTGTTGTGGCTAATTGTCATAGGTCAATGAGACACATAGTCTTGTTGTCTCAAGAAACATGTTTGTATGAGTGTTGGTATTGACATCTATAGCGGATTGCATCATTCTACTGGGTAAAAGGACAATAGAGTCTCTTTGTCTCTAGGAGCTGACTTTGTCTTATTGAAGCCTAGAAATAAAATTGCATTGTTTGTCTTTTCTTCACACCTTGGCTTTTATGATTTTGAGCCATAGGGGAGCGGGTGATAAGAAAATTCTTGCTTCTAAGACATCCTACCATGAATTTGTGATTCATTACATTACTGATCTTTTTGAGTCTAAGGAAGTAGAATTGGCGAGTTTTGCATAGAAGTCGAGTTGGACTGCTAAACTAGAGGGTCTCCTAGGCATGAAGAAGTCTTACACTTCTTGATGGTTGACCAAAGATGACCACTTCAATCATATGACCGCCCTATGGGATTCATTCAAAAGCAAACCAAGACATGGTGTTGATTCCCAAGATATGCCCCATTTGCAAGCATATTCCTTGATCATCCTAACTGAGCTATTCTTTGGAGATACTATTGCTTAGGCAATGGCTGTCTCTTTTAGAGTTAGTGCTAGGAAAGAAACTTTCACTCCTTTGATATTGGCCGAGCTACATGAGTGCTTGGGCAAAGCATAGTTGACCGAGAAGATGAGGAGACCTTTCAAGGTCTTGTAAATTTATCTAGGAATGTGCATCGGTCCTGCACAACTGGTGGAGTGTTCAAATCCTCACTACATCATTGCGAAGGAGTTATTGCCAAAGCACATTCAGGTCGGTGAGCGTTTACATTTACATGGTGTTCTGGCTAGGTAGCTTATGGGTCTGACATCAACAAATGTGCATTGGAGATGGATGGAGTTCCTTCTTGACAACTCAGAACAAGGATGTTCCATTCTTGACATTCACTGGTTGATGATCTTGCCATGTTTGGAGAGCCATGTTGCATATTTTTCAATATTAGTGTTGAGGCAGTTCAACTGTTGCAAGTGTGTGTATCAGGTTGAAGTGCTCCCATCTTTCTTCAAGAAGATGATGGTTGACTCCCAAAACGTTCAAGAGGTGGTGGAAAACATGTGGTGGACTTGTTAGAAGATGACTCATGTCTTGTTATCTATTGGTAGAGACTATTATCTAGAGTACTTAACATGGCTTGCATCAGTGCCTTTAGTGGCACTTAACTACGATCCTTTGTAACAAACTAAATCAATATGCACTCCTATCAATTTGTCCTCAAAGTTGAAATTGTGGAAACGGAGCAGTTTGGAGTAAATATGCATACCAATATAGGGGTTTGTGCACAAATACCTCAACTAGCATTCTTATCAAGGATCCATGTTGCAAATGATCACTAAAGAGAGATAATAATTAGATTATATTAATTTTGAGTTTCCTATGGATTTTTGGGACACAGAATAAGAGATAGTGTGGTTTTAAGTTATTTAATGATAATAATAATCCTCTTCTATTTTTTCTCTACTCTTAGAGGGGAAAAAGCATAAAAAGGGAATATTAAGGTGATTTATGACTCTTGAGTTAGTGTGTGATGACCATCTTGAGTTTTCAATCAAGGATATAATAAAAAAACTTTTTCATATTAACTCACCCTTTTTATACATTAATATACACATTAATGGCCAATATAGTGATTAAGGGCCAAAACATGAGAAAAATTGAGATTTAATTGCATAGGAATATTCTAGACACTAAAATTAGTCTATGATCCAAATTTAGAGTCTTATGACTATTTGACTCTCCAAATGGATTAAATGAGTTTGTATATAGTGTAACTAAGGTTTTGATTTTGATTTTATTAATGCACCACATTTAACCTATAGTTCAGTTATTTTCCTTGGTCATGCATTACATTCATTGAATTGCCTGATGTGCATGCCACCACTGCCCTTGATCTGAAATCCAATGGTACAAGAGTCGTCACCTAGCTCCAGCCGTTTCTCGAGTCAGAACAGTTTCTCGATGCTTTGAATCCCCGACCCGTTCTCCCTCTATGGTCGATCAATTCACTTGATTTCTTCACCGTAGAGTCTACCTCACTCCGCTAGTTCATCCTAGCCATAACACATGCACTAAAATGCATAGTTTGTGAAATTCCCAACCTTCAATTCAAAGCTCTTTCACCCTCAATAGGGTTAGACCATGGGTCGCCACCCCACCTATAAATAGGTATGCACACAACTTCGTCGGCACATATGCATTTGCTTCATTGCACCAATCGACTGTAGCTTCATCACACATCTACCACCAACTCGATATTCACCCCATCATGACGGTTCCATCCCTGAGGTCTCGGTGATACTAACATCCAAATTGATAGATGAGGTGAGTTTGACAGCAATTGACCCTACTTTTTCCACCTTCGATTCCTCCTTCTATTGCAATATGTAGAATCACCCAAATTTGCTTGACCTGCTCAAGCCATGGATGGCGAGAGATTGGGGATTATTCCCCTTGGTGATTTCTCTATTTTAATCCCATCTTCTTCTCTTTTCTTTTGATTCTCGCGTGAGGGTATTCTTGCCCTTTAACCTATTTTTTTGTTCTTGACCAGGTTCACGCAGTCACTAACCTATGATCTGGATGCACACGATTGGGCTAGGTCACACGGGCCCGACCCCCTTTTTCTTTTCTTCCACGAACTTCCTTGCCTATGTGGCATTTTAGAATATTCTGATTGATCGATTTTATAAAATTCATATCTTTTGATCCACTTATCAAATGATTCCCGAGCCCAATGTCCAAGACTTCTAGGAATAATTTTTGAGGAAAATTTATTTATATAAAAGCCCTAAAATTTATAAGTAACTCATTTTAACTCCAAATTAGGTAATCAAATATGCTTTCTTGATTAGAAAAATTCTGATTGATTGATTGTTCTAGGTTTTGAGTCCAAAATTTGAGATTTTCCTAGAAGGTCCAAAATTAGGATTTTCTTACGCTTTATGCTGTATGAAACCCTAATGCATATGAATATATTCTAATTAGGTTAAAGTGGTCTTGGTTACAAGTTAGTTGGTGTAAAGGTTTTTCTAGGACCTTGAAGTAAGGTATGTACACTCTTAACCTTAAGTTGGGCATTTTATTATCCAACCCTAATTTACCAATGAGGCATGGATTTATATCTTAGTCTCAATATTGCTCATTTGGTACATTTATTTCAATAATTCTAGGGTCTTGGACCCCACCCTCAATATTTCATTTATTTAAATCTACCATAAAAATTCTTCTAGCATGCTGATTTATTTGACTGTTTAGCTAATGTAGTAGTACTTATGTACACCACCCATAGTTGGGCATGTGTTATTTTGCCCAGGGGAATGTGATTAGTCTCCCCACTTTTGTATATATCATAGGTGTTTGGGAATGTGTTACGCTCGCTCACCTATTGGTTGAGTTTAGGTAGGTACCTCAACCCTACATAGTGAAAGTAGTCATAATATTAATCATTCATGCAAACTTATTATTATTTGTCATGGTAGAATTCTTATTTATTATATGTGCCTCATACTCTTATACCTCCTTAGTATAGTTGAATCTTTATTACATAGAAATTATTGTTATTCTGTCCTTTTTCCCTTTTTGACACATACTTTATTTCTCCTCTTGCTAGGTGATTCCAACCACCCAGGTCCAAGACAAGGAGTAGGATCAGAGCAAGGAGGACTTGACTAGGAGTAGTCTTGTTGAGATGACTAGGTTTCTACTGCTAGATACTATAGCTTACTTTTCTAGTTTATGTTTCAAAATTCTCATGATTTGAACTTGGTCTAAAGCTATGTAATAGCCTAGAAATTTTCTTTCTGCTGGTACTATTGACATTTTGTATTTGATTCATGCTTATTTAAATGGGATTATTAGGATGCATCCTTCATGATTAAATTTTCTTATAAAAGATGGATGTTGTGTATTTTTTTGTTAAGTTTTAGTAAGTGGGTGATCTTGCCTCTTTACATCCTTCAGGAGGACGAGCATAATACATCTCATTTAGAAAACATATTCTTTGACTTTTTTATTATTATTTGTTTTCTATTTGTTTGTTGGCACTGGGATCCACATGTTTGTATTAGATTTATTTCAAAATAAAGATTTTCCAGAACATGATATGTGGCACCGACTATGTGTCTCCTTCCATGATATATTAAATATGTGTTTGGACTTGGTTACTTATTGATTTTTGGGTTGCATATCATTATGAGCCTCCTTTTGATGATTTAGGTGACCAAGATCAATTTAGACCTCCCACCTATGACTTCTGTGCATATGGGATGGTTATAGTTTTTAGTTTTGGAAAGACAACAACATCTATTAGGGTCATCTCCTTTTCATCCAATTTTCTTTCTAAAGCCATAAAGTTGATGCCCCAAGCATTTTTAAGCCACTTCCCACCTCGATCTCCTAATGGTATATTACTATCCCCTTAGAATGTTTGTAGCTTGTTTTTTATGAGGGGAACCTTCATTCTAGGGGAGGAGATGGCTTAGGGCTTTGTTCGACCTAGATATCATGCTAAGTACTAATGTCATTACATGTAATAGGTGTATCAGTGACAACTTCCTACCTAGTTGGGCCAATCACCAGGTATCAGAGGCACCCCGATAGGCTTCACTCCTAACACACTATAGTGGAGCGATCCACCACCAACATGTGTCTACCTAGCTTAATGGGACACTTGGCGGTTCTTGTGAGGTGTCCGCTTGCTGTGGATATTTCCATTGAAGCTTTTGAATGGACATTGATTCATAAGGCCTTAGTATGAGAGACATGGTTCCATGAGGAGCGTATGGAGCTTTCCTAGAAAAGGTATGCCATCTCATTTCTCTTGGATTAGTCCATGTGGGGATGAGTATCATCATCATGAACATTTTGAGGTATTTTATTCAAGTTGGCCTATTTTAAGGAGTCATTTTAGGTTGTTAAACCATTGGTGTCTCATGATAACAACTATTATCCTTCCATCATAGGCCGTAGGTTCTACTTTGATCTTTCTGCTTTAGGGTGCACTTAGGTACACATCTAGGTACTTAAATAGTTTTTAGGTGTATTCCAAAGGGGTGGGAGCTTTTGACTCCCTTGTAAGACTCTTTGATAGAGGTATGCAATCATTGATTCTTTCTTGTTATAAGTAGTAGTGGTTGACAAGGCTGACATCAGTGTGGTGAAGATATCTCCATCCATGTCTTTCAAGCACATGGCGCCCTAGTCGTAGATGTTGTGGACGATGTAGGACCCTTCCCATTTAGGATTGAACTTGACCCTAGATTTTCCATTCTAGATGATGCATACTACTAATTCACCCTTTCAAAAATTATGGGGATGAACTTTTTTTCTAAACACTCAAGCTGTCCTTATTTGATAGCATTGCGCATGATGCAGAGTTCTCATTTTTCTTCCTTCAATTGTTTAAGTAGTAGATTTAATCCTGAAGCCATACTACCTTGGGAATATCTCCTTCTTGTAGTATGCCGAGTGAAGGAATTTGAAACTTGAATGGAAAAATTGCCTCCATCTCATATACCAACAAATATGGTGTAGCTCCCATGAAGGCTTTGATAGAAGTCTGGTATGACCAGAGAGATATTGGAAGGTTTTCATGCCTCCATCTTCAGAAGGTGATCTTGTTGTTGGCTGCTTTGGCTTTGTTCATCTGGGGTTGGTAAGGTGATGTTTGTTGGTGTTTGATCCCCAAAGAGCTTAGATACTCTTGGATAATTTTAGCTATGAAGTTAGCAATATTTTTCAAAAATGATCTCATGTGGTATGCTATACTGTCTTATGATATTGTTCTTGAGGAAAATGATACCTTTTTGATCTAAAGCATTGGTAACAAACATGACTTCCACCCACTTTGTGAAGTAGTCTACTATGACTTAAATGAGGCAATTCCCATTTGATGCCCTGGGGATTATTTCTCCCAATCAATAATGATTTCCTAAATTGAGAACAACTAAGGAATGACCATTTTGTATAGATAATTTGGTGCATGAATGTAGTTACCATGGATCTACCAGATCCAACATTTGTAGGTATTTCACAACAGTCCATCTCCATGGTGTTCCAGCAATACCCCAAAAGTTGTATTTTCCTGGGTAGCATGACTCCAATCATATGTGTGCTATATAAACCTCCATAAACTTCTTTTACAATAGTTGTTTCTTCTTTATTCTTGATACATCAAAGGAGGGTCTGGTTATAGGATCTATAATACAAATGTCCTGCCCCTAGGACATACTGCATGGCTTGTTATTTAGTTGTCTATTTTTCTCTGTAAGAGAGGCATTTATGAATGGCTTGACTTCATAGATATGCCTTGATGTCATGAAACCAAACGTTTTTCTTATTATTATGTGTGTTGTTAATGACCATGTAGTAGGCATGTTGAGAGATTGTTTGTGCTTTGAAAGAGAAGGTATGGTTCCCTTAAACGTTGATCCAAGAAGTGAGGGGTTGCTAGAACATAAATAAATGCAATGTGTTATATTATGATGAAATGAAAGGAGATGTGCTCAAATTCTTGAGACAAAGAGTACATGTGTTCTTGATATGGAACCAAGTTCTGATGGATTGTCTTCTAATAGTTCTAGACTTGAGATATCATAAGAAGGGAGTTCCCATATACCTAAAAGTGGTTTGCCTCTTTTTGTATGGTGATCTAGGTCATATGATACAAGTTTCATACTCAACCACTTTTTTAATGGCGTTGAACTCCAACTGTCTTACTACTAACAATTATTCTCCCTGGAGGATCTAAAGATTAATCCTATACTGACCTCTTTATGATTGACTACTCCTTCAATGAATATTATCCACATTTCAGGGTCTAGAAGGATAACCATGTCTGGCGGGTTGATAATCACAATGTCTTCATTTGAGAAGCTGTACCCATGTGTTGCTTCCTCCAATAAAAAATATACTTACTGATTGTCCACAAATTGGGCTTTAACTGCCTTCATTAGTAGATATGTGAAGTCAAACTATGATATAATTAAGTGCCACTTGGCACATCAAATAGTAAGGGTAGGGCTATCACACAAAAAGAAGAGAGGGTCATGCTTGGAGATCACCTGTAAAAGATACATCATCAAATAATGGTGTAACTTCCTTATTGCATGTATCAAGGCTAGACAATACTTCTCAATTGTAGTGTAGAGGGTCTTGGTATCATTGAACTTATTGGAGAGATGGTATATAGCATGTTCGCCATCAATTGTTGATTGACTCAAGACTTCTCCCATCAATGTTTTATATATTGATAATGGAAGGGTGTGGGGGTGACATTGCCGATCTTTGCTGCAACATCCTAAATTTTAAATATTAATTGAAGTATTAAAATGTGGCATTCTTAAAGAAATAATAATTGAGGAGATTATTTACAAAAGAATCTAAAATGGAATTTTCTTAAAGAATAATGAAGTTAAAAAAATAATATTAGGATAAATCCACATTTTCTCCATTATTAATATGATTTATGCACTCAAGAAAATAGATGTTGGACCCTCACCCTTTTCTCTTTCCTAATCTTAAATAGTTTTTAGGGGAATTGGAAGATATAAATAAAAGGTTCCAAATTCGAAAATATACCTTGTATAACTTAAACAAGAAGTGATCCCCTTTCCTTTCATAATTTTAATAGAAAGAAAATGCTTTTTCTCTGTCCTCCAAGAAAAGGTTCTAAAAAAGACATAGAAAGTAGATTACATAATGATGGAGTGAGTAATAATGTTTATCTCAAATTTGACTCTAAGAAACACAAATGAAAGGTCTTGTTCAATTATTTCATCTATTAATGCATTAAAAATTAAATGGAATAACATTTATAGAAATAATAGAAAATACAAGTGAAAAATGGAAATCTAATTTCATGAGAAGGATCTAGACACCTTTTTGGGCATGTGATCCAAATTTGGTCAAATTTTGACCACGTTTGACCCTTCAAATTGATTAAACAAGTTTCCTTATAGTTTGATTTAGATTTAAACTCAAAATAAATTAATGTAACCTAAGATCTCGATCACACATTGATTCAAATTTTTTGCCTATAGCTTCCCTATCACACACTCTCTTATTTCTTTCCTTTTTGCACACACATTGCCATCCATTAGATTGGGATCCAATAGTGGGGCCATCATCCCCTACCTCCCGATCTTCTCACCAGTCTGAACACAAATACAATAACATCTCTCCCGAACTCGTTCTCCCTCCACAATGCTCCATTTCTCAAAATTTCTTCTCCTATGTCTTCATGATGCTTTCCTATAGTGAACCATCCCTACTTTCTAGGAGTTTTGTGCCCTATAGATGAAACACCCATTAGGGCTTACCTCTCCTCTCTTCCACCAAGTTGCAGACAATAGAACACCGCCCATGCCTATTTAACTATCCTAAAATATTCGCCTCCCTACACCTTCAACTCCTCCTCCCTTAATTTTGTCACTGGTTCCCCCAAACATCCTGCCTTGCTCAAGCTATCCTCCGACAAACATCTTGCTAGCCCCAATGCCTTCTACAGTTCCAGCCAAATTGCCTACAATATAAGAAACTCCACCCCTCTGCCTTTGCTTTTCCTTTCTTATTGTTCTTTGTACTTGTTTGATTCGGCCATACCTATAGGACGCTGATGGAGTCCTCACTGGCATTTCATAGCCCTGGATTTTGGAGCCTATTCAACCATGGAAATTGTACCCATGACTCCAGTTTATCTCAAGGAACGATCTCCAATCATTAGTTGGTCATGTACTGACTTTTCCCTTAGTTTCAAACCTTCAACCTCATCCTTTGTTTTCAATGCTCCAGCATCCTCATCTAGGACCATGATGGTCCTTTCACAAGTAAGATTGTTGCTTTAGAATCGGTGATTTCTCATGATTCTTCTCATTAGGTTTTCACTTACTTTTCATCTCGTCATCCCAGATTGTCAATCAAAGGTTGGGCGCTAGAGGCATACCTCGCGCCATGGCCGAGGGAAGGGTAAGCCAGGTCAATCAATGGCCATGGTTCCCCTTCCCATTTAATCACACAATTATTAGTGTAAGGGCAACCCGAGTATTTTGGCTCAAATTTTGCTTTCCTATGCGTATTCGATAGTTGAGTATAAAAGTCAAGTTTACTCCCACACATTCAATCAGATTATTAATCTCACAAGGGCAATTAAGGGATTTTCCTACCCTGCCTTCTTTGACCGCAAATCCACATTGGTGAGTTTTCTGACTAAGTGGCTGATCTTGGTTGGGCCAACTTAGAGCCAGCCAACCCACTGGAGTTGGAAGCACACATGGATTTTTCTCGAATTCTCATTGGTCACTTTTCTAAAATTCATAATAAATCATAGGATGCTTAGAAAATTTCAAATAAATAGTTTTTGGAAAGGGGTTTTCAAGGGGAATATAATTGTAATATTTTCATGCTATGATTTTCCTTCTTATTCCAATGTTTTATTAGAAACCCTAATCTAATTCATGAAACCCTAATTATGTAATTCATGTGACCTAAGTCAATCAATTTTTCCTAATTTAATTATGATTATCATTAATCCCAACCCTAATTCACTCAAACCCTAATTCTCCCTAACTCAACCTATGATCAATACAAGGTATTTATTTATGATATTTAAAAATTATGAACATGTGTTTTGGTCCTAATCAAGACAAGAGAATATTTAACCTAGGATTTAATCAAGATTAGAGAAGACCATCATAGAATCTACATTTCTCCAAGGTAAATAGGTCATGCTACTAAGTACAAGTACTATTAGTTGTTTGCATGCTAAGTATAAAGTAGACATTATGATTTCAAGTTTAATGTTTTAATCATGATCACTCTATATCACTGCTTGATGATTGCTATATGTTATGTCCTATGGTTAAAGTGATCACTATGCTTAAAGTTTATGATTAATGACTCATGGAAATCATGTTAATGATCAAGAGGGAGAAATGCCATCATGTTTAAGTGATCATGTTAATAGGGAGAAATCCCATCATGATAAGTTCAAGAAACATGATTATGTCAATGTCATGTTAATGCTCAAGTTAATTGGAATTGAAATAGTCTTTATATGCTCCCGAATCATGGACCTTAAGGGGCCGTCAAGGGATTTCCTAGCAATCATTTTCTCCTAAGGTGGTGTCATAGAGGGATGCATACATTTACTTTTCAATTCTTCATTTTAATAATGATTCAAGAATGCTAATAGTTAATTCATGTCAAGTTTTCATACATGTCAAGTACACTATATTTTTCTTATGTTATAATGTGCCAGTACCATTTACTGATGTGTTGTTTCCCCCTTCGCACAGCTGGGGATGTGATGCCCCCAGGAATTGGAGCAAGTAAGGACTCAAGAGAAGCAAGCAAGGACTAGAAGACCTTCAAGAGCTAATTGGTGGGGTTCCATCCGTACTCTGCAATCCAAGTACATAGAGATGTTTATTTTCATGTTTAGTTTTCCATGCTCCCGAATCATGGACCTTAAGGGGCCTTCAAGGGATTTCCTAGAAATCATGTGCTCCTAAGGTGGTGTCATAGAGGCATGCATACATTTACTTTTCAATTCTTCATTTTAATAATGATTCAAGAATGCTATTAGTTAATTCATGTCAAGTTTTCGTACATATCAAGTACAATATATTTTTCTTATGTTATAATGTGCCAGTACCATTTACTGATGTGTTTTTCCCCCTTCGCACGGCTGGGGATGTGATGCCCCCAAGAATTGGAGCAATTAAGGACTCAAGAGAAGCAAGCAAGGACTAGAAGACCTTCAAGAGCTAACTGGTGGGGTTCCATCCGTACTCTGTGATCCAATTACATAGAGATGTTTACTTTCATGTTTAGTTTTCCACACTTAGAAATGTTTAGACATGTTATAGAACTCAACTATAGTTTCCTATGTAAATAACAATGTATGAATCTAAACGGTGATTTATGTATTTATTTTCTGTGATCATATTAATGTGACCTTCCCCTTCAAGATGAAAGTTTCCGCTCAGTAATGTTTTATATTAAATAGGTGGGGAGTTACATTAATGGTATCAGAACCAATAAATGGATGGCCACCGGGAAGTAATCCAATTCATATGTTCTAAACCTAGGTTTATGTGACATTTTCAGGTGTCACATAATGTAATGAACATTGCATGAATCTCAATGGTGATTTATGTATTTATTAGCTATGATCATATTAATGTGACCTTCCCCTTCAAGGTGAAAGTTTATACTCAGTTATGTTTTATATTAAATAGGTGGGGTGTTACATTAATGGTATCAGAACCAATAAATGGATGTCCACCAGGATGTAATCCAATTCATATGTTCTAACCCTAGGTTTATGTGGCATTTTCAGATGGATCCTAAGAGAGAAGATAAGGGAAAGGATAAGGATGATGGTTCTAGCTCTTCTAGTAGGGGAAATGGATCAAGAAGAAACCCTAATCCAACCTTAGAAGATCTTGTCCAAACACTCACCAATGCCCTAGCACAAGGACAACAAGAACACATGCATCATGAGCTAACTCTAGTGGACTTCCTAAAGATAAGGACTGACTCTTTCTTAGGTGAAGGAGAAATTGATGTAGTCACCAAAGCTGAGGTGTGGATTAGAAGCATGGAACATTACTTTTGAGATATGGATTGCCCCCAACACTCCAGGGTTTGTTTTGCAACCAACATGCTCAATGGAGCAGCCCCGCACATGGTGGGAGAACTACCTCAACTCTAGGGAAGCTGATGCACCTCCACCCACATGGGAAGGGTTTGTTGAAGCCTTCAAGGAGCACTATGTGTCTGAATCCACGATTGAAAAGAAGGAGCTAGAGTTTTCCAACCTAGCTCAAGTAGGTGACATGACTGTGACCCAATATGCCAAGATGTTTAGGGTCCTACAAAAAAATTCATCCGATTATGATGAACGTCGAAAAAAAAGAAATTCATCCAAGGACTCAAGCCCTACTTCAGCTTTGCCTTGTCAGGAAGAGGCCACAGAACCCTCTAGGCTGCCCTAGATGCAACCCTAGAGCTTGAAGATCACCCTGGAAGATCATACAGAAAGGAAGTTCCCCAGAAGAACAACTAAATGTCAACCTCCCAACAACCCTAAGAGGAAGGTACCCAAGCCTGCAGTAGAAGTTGAGAAGCCCCAATGCCCACCATGCAAGAAGCACCATGCAGGTCCATGTAGGCATGGTATGGGAGCATGCTACTATTTTGGAGAGACTGGACACCTTAGGTCAAATTGCCCAAAGCTAAAGAAGGATACACCTCAGGGTCATGATAAGAATCAGAATCCACCTCCTAAAAGACAAGCTAGAGTCTTTGCTATGGTAGATGAGAGTGAAGATGAAAAGAATGAGCATGGTTTAGTGTAGTACTTTCCTTTTACTTTCAAAGATATTGTCGCAAGCAAATGTTTATAACCATGGATTCACATGATAATGATAGTATGTTGAAGTTTTTGTGCTAAAAATATGGAAAGTTCTAAGGTGGGTATTTTAATGAAATTTCAAGGACAAAATTTGTTTAAGGTGGGTAGAATTGTAACATCCTAATTTTTCAATATTAATTTAAGTCTTAATAAGTGGTTTTCTTAAAGAAATAATAATTGAGGGGTTTATTAGCAAAAGACTCTAAAGTGGATTTTTCTTAAAGAATAATGAAGTTAAAAAAAATATTAGGATCAATCCACCTTTTTTATCAATTATAATTATAATTTATGCACTCAAGAAAATAGATGTTGCCCCCTCACCCTTTTCTCTTTCTTAATCTTAAATAATGTTCAAGGGAAGTGGAAGAGAGAAACAAAAGGTTCCAAATTTAAAATATACCTTGTATAACTTAAGCAAGAAGTAACCCTCTCTCCTTTCATAATTTTAATAGGAAGGAAATCCTTTTTCTCTGTCCTTCAAGAAAAGGTTCTCAAAAAGGCATATAAAGTAGATGACATAATGATGGAATGAGTAATGATATTTATCTCGAATTTGATTCCAAGAAACACAAAGGAAATGTCTTGTTCAATTATTTCATCTATTAATGCATTAAAAATTAAATAAAATAAAATTTAAAGAAATAATAGACAATACAAGTGAAAAATGGAAATCTAATTTCATGAGAAGGGTGTAGACACCTTTTTGGGCATGTGGTCCTCCTTTGCTTTTACTTTCTTATTTTTCTCTGTACTTGTCTGAGTCGCCTGGACCTATAGTCCACTATTGGATTCCACACGAACTGTTCATAGCCCTAGTTTTTGGAGCCTCTCTGACCATGTAAATTGTACCCTCGACTCCTATTTATCTCAAGGAATGTTCTCCTATCATTAGTTGGTCATGTACTGACTTTTCCCTTAGTTTTAAACCTTCGACCTCCTCCTCTATTTTTGATGCTCCGATGACCTGCTCTAGGCCCATGACGATGCTTTCACAAACAAGATTGTTGCTTTAGGACAAACGACTCCTCGCGATTTCATTAAAAAGTTGGTTTTCACTTACTTTTTGTCTCGTCGTCCTAGATTGTTGATCGAAGGTTGGGTAATGGAGGCAAGCCTCATGCCATGGCTGAGGGAAGGGAAAGCCAGGTCAGTCAATGACAATGGTGCCTCTGCACAATTAATCACACCATTATTAGTGCAAGGGAAACTCTACTATTTTGACTCAAATTTTCTTTCCTATGCCTATTTGATAGTTGAAAAAAAGTCAAGTTCACCCCCGCACATTCAATCAGATTATTAGTCTCACAAGGGCAATTAAGGGATTGTCCCACCCTACCTTCTTTGACCGTGGACCCATAGTTGTGAGTTTTCTCTCTAAGTGGCCGATCCTGGTTGGTCCATCTCAGAGCCGGCCCACTGGAGTTGGAATCACACATGGTTTTTTCTCAAATTCTCATTGGTCAATTTTCTAAAATTCATAATAAATCATAGGATGCTCAGAAAATTTTGAATAAATAGTATGTGGAAAGGTTTTTCAAAGGGAATACAGTTTTAAGGTTTTCACACTATGATTTGCCTTCTTATTTTGATGTTTTTTAGAAACCCTAATCTAATTCACGAAACCCTAATCATGTAATTAATGTGACCTAAGTCAATTAAAATTTCCTAATTTGATTATGATTATTAGTTAGCCTAAAGATAATACACTCAATCCCTAATTCACCCTAACTCAACCTAGGATCAATACGAGTATTGATTTATGATGTTTAATAATTATGAACAGGTGTTTAGGACCTAATCAAGATAAGAGAAGATTTAACCTAGGATTTGCTCAAGATTAGAGAAGACCATCTTAGGATCTACATTGCTCCAAGGTAAACATGTCATGCTGCTTAACACAAGTACTATTGGTTGTTTGCATGCTAAGTATAAAGTAGACATTATGATTTCAATTTTAATGTTTTAATAATGATCACTCTATATCATTACTTGATGATTTCTATATGTTTTGTTCTATGGTTAAAGTGATCATTATGTTTAAAGTTTATGATTAATGACTCATAGAAATCATGTTAATGATCTAGAGGGAGAAATTTCATCATATTTAAGAGATCATGTTAATAGGGAGAAATCCCATCATGTTAAGTTCAAGAATCATGATTATGTTAATGTCATGTTAATGATCAAGTTAATTAATATTAAAATAATCTTTATATGCTCCCAAATCATGGACCTTAAGGGGCCATCTAAGGGCTTTCCTAGCATCAAGGGCTTTCCTAGCAATCATGTGCTCCTAAGGGGGCGTCATAGAGGGATGCATACATTTTATTTTTAACTCTTCATGTTAATAATGATTCAAGAATCCTTATAGTAAATTCATGTCAAGTTTTCTTACATGTCAAGTACACTATATTTTGCTTATGTTATAATGTGCCAGTACTGGTTCCTGATGTGTTGTTTTTCCCCTTCACATGGCTAGGGATGCAATGTCCCCAAGAATTGGAGCAAGTAAGGACTCAAGAGAAGCAAACAAGGACTAGACAACCTTTAAGAGCCAACTGGTGGGGTTCCATCCATACTAGGTGATCCAATTAACATAGAGATGTTTACTTTCATGTTTATTTTTCCATGCTTAGAAATGTTTAGACATGTTATAGAACTTAAATACATTTTCTATGTAAATAACAAAGTATGAATCTCAATGGTGATTTATGTATTTATTTGCTATGATCATATTAATGTGACACCCCCTTCAAGAAGAAAGCTTCCACTCAGTTATGTTTTATATTAAATAGGTGGGGTGTTACATTAGCACTAAAGGATCAGAGAGGTAGCCTTTAAGATTTTTTTAGCACCTCTTCACATTGCTTATTCCATCCAGAGTCAGATTTGTTCTTGAGTAGCTTGATAATAGGCCCACATATAGGTGTAAGCTTCATGCTGAAACATCTGATGTATTGAAGGTGACCTAGCAGATCTCATTCCTCCTCTATTCATGGAGAGGGCATGTCCCAGATAGCTTGAGCCTTCCTGATGTTAACTTTGATTCCCCTCTGACTAACAATGTACCAAAGTAGGTTATGAGATGTAAACCCAAAGGTGAACTTGTATGTAGAGTGAATCATGTTAGTAGTTGAAATAACTTCTCTATATTGGTGATGTGGTCTTCTAGACTTTTTGACTGGGCTATCATGTTATTCAGATAAACCTCCACCTCCTTATGCATCATGTCATGGAACAAATTGACCATCACTCTTTGATAGGTAGATCTAGAGTTCTTGAGACTAAATGGCATGACCCAAAAGTAAAACACTCCCCATTCTATGATGAATGATATCTTCTCTTTATCTTCCTTGGCCATATTAATATGGTCATAACAGGAGAACCCATCCATGAAGCTGAGGAGTGCATGACCAGATGTATTGTCCATGAGTATGTCTATGTGTTAAAGTGGAAGCCATCCTTAGGGAATGCCTTATTGAGGTCATGACAGTCCACACACATCTGTACTTACATCCTTCTTTACCAAAGATACAATGTTGGTGAGCAATGTAGGATAGTTGACTGGCTTTATAAAACCAACAATATACTACTTCTAAACTTCTCCCCTGAGGCTCTACTTAGGATGTAGTCATTAAGCCTTTTGCTTGATAGATTAAACATCAGGAATTATGGGCAGTCTGTGAACCGTGATTGCCTCGTTCAACCAGGACATATCAGATTAGTTACATGCAAACATGTCAATGTAGTGTCATAGAAGCTCTATCAATTAGTCTTTTATATACTGTGGTAGACACACCCTATTCTAACTTTGTGTTGCTTGGGGCCTGATATGAAATTATCATCTCCTTCCAGTCTTCAATATGAAAAGGTTGGTGCTACTTTGTCATATATTCTAGGATGGGGAGGTCTTCAAAATCGACGTATTTGTCATTGTAGATTTTCACTACCTCAATGAAATAATTAGAAAACTCCTGGAGAGTGAGCTTGTCTTCACATATTGATGGGTTTTTAAAAATTTGTATTTTTTGGATTTTTATAGATTTTTTGTCAGAGAGTAGGGGTGCGGTAGAACATGACTAAACAACCACTCTAGTTTCTCTACCACACATGTGTTCCATTTGTCTAATGAGCTTTTCTTTTGGGTGTGTGAACAGACCCAGTCCTAAGGATGTTGCAGTTGTCTAGACATCACATCTGGACTTTATCAATGGTCTATATAGGACATATGAGAGATTCAAGCATTTTGCAGCTAGACTTGTGAATTGATATCTAGAATCTATACATTGATCCAGACTTGAGTAATAAATTTTAAAAAGTGACATCCATAGAATTGAGATCAGATTTTGGATATCAAGTTTTGGATCCAAAAATTTGAGATTGGATATCAGGTATTACTGTATCCTCTTGAAAAAAATCAAATTCAATAAATATATACATATATTGTTAACAATATGAGATTTGTATATAGGAATATGGAAATATAGATATTTTATCATACACATTTTTTTGGAGTAAGGTAAATATATTAACCAAAAAGGGGTGTATAGTAAACTATACAACAGAGCAAGGCACCCTAAAATGGACCCAATGAACTAAACAAGGGGACTATCTACAAAAACCCCAATAGGTGCATGTGTTCATCTCGAGATTACGCAAAATCTCTGGTTTACATAAGATACACCATTTTAACTCTTTGGCTAGGCGCTCAAGCAGCCCTTCGGCTGTGTTCTCCTTACGCCCATGGGCCATATTGTTCCTTTCATACCAAATGAGGTAGCTGGTCCCTGTGATGCACAGGTTGGCGAAGCCTCTACCAGCCTTTGTCCAATTAATTTTATTTGTTTTCCACTCAAATTCCTCCTCTAGAGAAGAAGGTATGTCCTGCTCCCATCCATTCTTGAGGCAAACAATCTTCCATAAACATTTGGTCCAGCTGCAATCAAAGAAGAGATGTGCTTTTGTTTCGACATTCACCTTACACAGGGTACATCTGTTGTTAACCTATAAACCCCATTTGATCATTCTATATTTCATAGGTAGTCTATCAAGAATGGCTCTAAAGTAGAAAACGCTCCACTTCGGGCAATGGCCAACGCCCCACAAGTAACCGACCCATCCCGGAGCAAGGGCGTAGCCAGTCAAGGTGTTGATCAATGTTGAGCTGTCCCGTACGGACCAATCACCATTAGAATCAACAACAAACTGGTCCCGGTTACCATGAACCATTTTGCACATCTCCCTCCAGACTCGGGAAGGTCTGTTATTCTCCTGACTAATCATGCTGCGCCCATAACATCTAATCATCCAGACCTGAAGTCCACCTTCAGAATAAGGTTTAGCAATCTTGTTCCAAGAAATGGAGTGATTCTTCCCCGTCCATATAAAGTTTGCGGTGATGGACCTTAAAGTCTGTGCCACTAGTACGGGCATCTCCCCCATACTAGCCCAAAACCTCACCATAGCTTGAAGCATGGAACGAACCAAAACCAACTGCCCAACCATCGAAATGTGCATCCCGCTATAGTTGTCAACTTTGCTTCTCACACTGTCAATGCAATCTTTAAAGTCCGAAGATGAACCCCTTCCTGCCATGAATGGATACCCCAAATATTTAGTCGGGAAAGCCCCACTCTCCATACCAATGACATTTTTCAGCCTGCCCCTTCTATTGTCACACGATTTAGAGAAGAAGGCACGTGATTTAATAACACTGATGTAAAGCCCTGTGAGCCTACCAAACTTGTAAAGAACCAAGCTATACTCATGAAGTCTCTTGACATTGCCCACAGAGAAAAGTAGGACATCATCTGCAAAGATAATGTGTGTCATAACCTTAACACTCTAAACTTTAAAAGTTTTGATGTGCCCACTTCCTTCAGCTTGGTTGATAAGTCCTGTCAACCCCTCCATCACCAAGGTGAATAAGAGGGGGGATAGAGGGTCGCCTTAGCGCAACCCATTGGAAGAAGGGAATAAACCAGTAGGGGAACCATTCACCAGCATTGAGAAAGAGCAAGTTGTGACACATTGTTTGATCACCAAAATCCAGCCCAGGTTGAACCCCAAAGTCACCATGATACCCCATAGGTATTCCCAGTTCACATTATCATAGTCTTTGCTAATATCGACCTTCATGCATGCCTTAACAGTGGAATCTTTCCTGTTGAAGTCATTAAGAAATTCCATGGCTAGCAAGGAGTAGTCAGACATACTCCTTCCTTTGACGAGAGCATTCTGGTTCAGAGAAATGATATGGGGTAGAACCCTGCTAAGACGTTTGGCCATAATCTTGGCGATAACCTTGTAGAGAATAGAGCAACAAGCGATAGGCCTATAATCAGTTATCTCCCTAGCATTTCCGGTCTTGGGAATCAACTTGATAAAAGAGTGATTAACAGCCCTGACCATCGCACCTCCACGTAGAAATCATCTCACAACATTGCACATATCCTTTCTAATTGTTGTCCACATCACTTGGAAAAATCGCCCATTAAAACCATCAGGCCCAGGGGCCTTTGAGTGATGAATTGAGAAGGTGTCTTCTTTGATTTCCTCATCAGTAGCCTCTTTACAAAGGGATTCATTCATATCATCAATGACTTTCCTACTCAAGTTGCCTTCATCACTTCCGGCAGGTAGAATTTTCTATATGTAATATATTTATTAACATTAAATGTATGCTTTTTCAATTGGATCAGAAGTTTATCCAAAATCATATATGTCTGTTAGGATCAAATTTAGATGTTGTCATTTGATATCCATCAAATATTGGATTAGATATCAGATCATTTTTTTAAGATTAAGATATAAGATATAATAATATTCACTCATAATTTTATCTGTTTACATGTCTATCTACAACTTCTATGTTGAATATGAAATTGATCCCCCATCCTTTCATCATGTTATAGGCATTGTCGTAGTCGTCCCATGTAATGTTTCAATCTTCCTCCATGTCTTTGAGGCATGTATTCTTGGAGTCATCTTGGCTTGGACAACTTGGGAAAATCCAGAGTGGATCACAACCATCTACATTGGATAGTGCCTCCATCTCTTTAGGGTTTGGGTCATATATTTTAACCTTGCCAACATGATCATCATGGTAATGTTCATTTATTTCTCATGCATCTAGATGCTCTAGATATGACAATTCAATTTTGGGTTAGACATGAGCTTCATTGCTTCTTCATTTGGAGGCATGATATTGTCTTTGAACTATTAGTTGTTCTAGTTGTCTGAATGCCCTGGCTGTTTCCAGTGATGACAGTGATTTCTCCAATGCTAACTGCAATCCCATTGTAGTCACCTAGTTGTCATCATCAACCTCTTGCATGAGGTAGGGCATTTTCACAAGGATGATAGCTTGGGCCATGTCATTAGAACTATGGTGCATGGAGAGTACAAATGGGGACCCTTATGCTACGAGCTGATGTCCCATCAGTAAAGTACTCTAAGTCAATGCTCTTTATCTAGCCAAATGTGTCTTGCTTCTCTGTTTATATCTAGAGTCAATGGTAAACCGTTAAGGTAGCCTCTCCCAGTTAAGTAGTGGGCCATAATGACATATGCTTCCAATATGTCTTCCACTTGCTGATATGAGGTTGTTCATATGATAGGCTTAGAATCCTACGCCCATCCTATTTTGTCTCAGAAGAATCTAGATGATCTTTGTACGTCCTTGTCATCTAGATCCAAAAACTTGGTCTGGGAAGATGCACATATCTTGTAGTCATTGGGTAAATAATGTAGGGTTGTACAAGAGGTAGTACATTCATCTTGTTTGTGGTAGCACCTAATTGATGTTGATATAATATGTAGAATCTTGAAGTGAAACTAGAGAGTGTCTTTTTAGTTGCAAGCTATGGTGCCTAGACTATCAACCTAGACTATCAACCTAGACTATGATGATGATGTGTCCTAGACAATATTTCAACCTATGATGTAGTAGTGAACGGACTACCCTATTGTGATGAATCCACAACCTTCTCTAGTGGAGGTTAAAAGAGGGACTCAACTCCATGACTAGAAGTAATACATAGAAAGTTTCTGGTCCAATTTGTAGCTTGAGGGTGATCTTCCCTAGGTTATCTTTCATTACAACATTGAAGGAAGTTGCTTTCTTCTTTTCCAGTTGTAGATTGGAGGGAACCCTTCCTAAGATGATGAGTGTCTTGAGTGGGAAAACATTAAAGAATTTAACACTGTTGACAAAATAACAAGGGATATTGAGGGCTCTTGTAGATGGCATTGATTAGCAAGGGCTTGTTGTGGATTCCTCCAATGGGTATCTCATCTTTAGAAGTGAGATTATGTGTGGGGTTATGATTGACTCGATGATGGTAGAAAGTGCTTTTGGTATGACATGTTTTGACACATAAGTCCCTTCAAGCATCTTCATAATTGCTTTATAGTGTGCTAATGAACTTTGCATTACTTCACCTATACACACATCCTTTTTAGTTTCTTCTAGAGACTGAATTATGTTTGATCCTTCTAGATTGGTTTCCCTACAAAGCTTAGGATTGGATGCACCTGCTTGGTGTATTTACCATAATGGAAACCTTGGCCATATCATCTTTTAGTGTGATGGTAGGGACAACTACACATGTAACTACCTTCTATTTTCCCTTGTCAAGGGTCAATGTGCTTCTATTAGGACAAACTTCTGGGCTAACTTTGGTGTAGTTGGCTTGGATACTAGATTGTACCACCACCATAGGATGAGAAACCACAGACTATTAAGCCTCTATTAGGACTGGCACTTTAAGGACCCAAATTATCCACCCTTTCTGCCCCTGGAAAACTGATGGTACACTGATGGGATTCTTGGTGCTTACTCAGATCACCAACTTTTTGTCTAGGAATGAAGTGTCAAATGGTGTGCTTTGAGATCAATTCTTAATGTATTGATCTCGAGGAAGGATAAGCCCCTATTTTGGATCTTCTGGTGATGATACGCCAATGATTATATTGGAAGATGAGGGCATCTCCTATCATGCGACTATGTTGACATCACCAGATCTGATTAATTCTTGTAATGCATGCTTGAGCATGAGGTAGAGATCTGTCTTATGTCCCTTAGCCTGATGAAAGTCATAAAAGGAATTGGAATTGTAACTTTTTGCCAAGTGGTTGGGAGGTTACCTGATGGAGGGAAACTTTAGTAGTTGCTTGGTTCTTGGAAATACAATTCTAATGAATCTCCTGATGGAGTGAACTTCCTTTCTAGTTTTGAAAGCTTTTGATGCTGGAGCCAAGGCTGCTGGATCCATTCGAGGTGTAGGGTTACTTGTTGCAAGAGGGGTTCTTGCCCCTACTAGATAACATAGGTGGTTGAAAAAATGGTGATGTGCACCCATAGAATTTGTTTGACAGACATGAATACCCAAAGGTATGTGTTGAGGCTGATAATGTGACGGTGCTGTCTAAGCTTGGTGCTATTGAGACATTATGATGTTGATTGCTTGAGCTAATGGAGCTTGAAATGAAGATATCTGGATGGTTGGTTGTTATTGCATGCCATTTGTGGTATGGATTAGTGTAGCTTTTAGACCTTTGATTGGTTATTGTAGAGGTTGACTAAGGATGAAAAGTGAGACCTATGTTTTGATAGACCCCATTTTTATGGAATTCTCAATCTAGGCTCCTACTTGTATTAATTTTGGGGAAGGTATCATACCTTTGTAGGCAATAGGACCATGAGGGCTGGTGGGCTTGAATTCTATCTGGGCGGCCATCTCTCTCCATTTTTGAATGAACTCAATGAATCTTTCCTCCACCTTATGTTGTAATGCCTCCAAGTCTTTGGTCTAGATACCAAGCATATTGGTCAAAAACCTTTTTGCCATCTTGGCCTAGGTGGTGATGGTTTTCATGTCCTACTTGTTGTACTACACTGGAGTAGGACATGTCAGGGTCTGCACAAAGCAACAAATTAGTACCTTGTCATCATCTTGTATTTCTACTAGGTACGCACAATATGCCTCAATGTGGGCCATCAAGTCCCTATTTTCGAAGTAAATGTGGAACTTGGGAATGTTGAAGTTGTCCGATAGATTTGCATTTGGGAAGTTACAAAAGTCATTGAATGTCTTCCATGTATCCCTCTTCCCTTCTTGTTGTTTGATCTTCTATAGGATCTCGATAAGGATGGGGTTCACGTCGACAGGTTCTAGAGCAATAGCTTCTCATCCACCACATGTACATTATGGTTTGATTGTCGTTGGCAGCACCATGTATGCTAGTAAGCTAGAATCCATACATTCCCTCTATGTATAGATTGTACCAGGAGTGTGGTTGTAGATAAAATAAATGTAGAATGGGATGGGTCCTAGGCCATTCAGGTATTTTGCTTGAACTTTCACTATGGTGCTGACCTCCTTACACTTATCACAATCTTCCTTTGCAATTGTATCTTCTTCCTCCTTCTTTTCCCCTCAACTTTACCTTCAGGAATTAGGGTAGACGGTCTCACTTATGGAAATACCGGGACTTCTCATGTGTTCACATATGGTGGACCATGTTGGGCCACTGGTCAAAATGACTCTAATCGAGGTTGGTGCAGAATCCTAATGCCATATGGAAAGAATGGTAGACAAGCTGGCATATGAAGATCCCTATCTGGAAAAGCCTAGATAATGCCACCTTCACATGTACATAATGTCTATTGGAGGAAAAAATGGAACATTAGATGATTGCTCCTATATGCATTGCTGAGGGACTTCTTGAAAGGTAGAAGCTTCATGTATCAATGTGGTTTCTTTGTGTTTCTCCACTTAGATTGGCTTACCTTGCTTGTTGGTGCTGGTAGCCCCATTGATGTTGCCAGCTAGCTATGCTATTACTTCTGACCATTTGATTGACCATCCATGAGACTGAGTGACGTACATGCTTCTTGATCTTACTTTGATGTCCTAAAAGTCAGATCAACATGATTCAAAAGTAGGGTTTAATATGAAACAAGAGGATGCTTTATGTTTAGGGATGAGTCTCTCCACATGTAATATATAGCCAAGAAGTTAAGAGGACTTCTCCCTATATTTGGGGAACTATAAAAGTGCACTCCTTGGTCCTCTACAATCCTCCCATTATAAAATATACCTATGCTAGTCTCTTTTTTATGATTGCTTTTAAGTGGTGTCACCTACCCCTACCTTGGGAGAGATGGATGGGTTATTCACTGTTATTGCGAGATGTACTTGGCAATGCATCATGAGGTAAAAGTAAAGATGGCTAAAGTGGAATGACATGTTGTGTGTTAGAAGGGTATGGCATTCCTTAGGTAGTTATCCTTAGAGGATTATTCAAAAGAGGAGGAAATATGGTGGTTAGAATGTTTGATCAAGATGACAATAACCCCTCCTAGCCTAGCGACTATGCTCAATCAATCTCTTTCCTCCCTAAGGACATCCACATGGGTTCCAAAACTAAAACTCTTTTCAAAATCCATGATATCCTAATTTCTTCCTAGTTTGAGGAGTTTCTCCTGGGGTTTCTTTCCTCTAGGAAGTGTAGGACAGTTAATGGGGAGGAAGCATCAACTAGGTATCTCCAGGTTGATCACGAAATAGATGTAGTTGGTGGTCCAATTTTGGCTCATAGTCTAAGACCATGGATACAATAATGAAAAGCACGCGATGGTTTCATTTAAGGTCAAAGTTCAAGATCATATATGTAAGTGTGAAAGTAGCTAGGTCATCTAGTTTAGGTGTAGTCCAGGACCATGGTCATGGAGTACCTGACTTTAACAAGTGACATCTCAATCAAATTTGAAGAAGTTTTTGGCTCAAAGGGGTTTTGAAGAAGGATACTTAGGAAAGTCAATTTACTCTTTTAGAAACTGCTCAAAAACTCTCTAAAATGATGGTTTAATTTTTTAAAGGTAAATAACCTTGGGTGTACCATTGGATTTTTTTTGAAAAGATTGCAGAGTTTTTTTTTTGAAAAGAGTGTTTATATTCAAAAGGTTCATTTAAGTTTGAACTAGATTGTTGATCTTTGAAAGTTTTTTTTGGTCAGTAGAGATTGTTAATCTTTAAAAGTATTTTTTTTGCAAGGGTTGTTTATCTTTGAAAGTATTATTTTGTTTGCATAGATTGTATATCTTAAAAAGATTGTTTAATTTGAAAACATTGTTAATATTTAACATATTTCTCACATTTAAGTAGATTGTGAATACCTAAAAAGATTGTTCAATTATGAAAAGATTTTATTAATATTTAAAAAGATTTTTTAGTTTTGAAAAGATTGTCAATATGCACACAAAGGGGTTAGAAACAATCTCAAACTTTTCAATAACCAACACAAGACAATGTATAGGAAGAAAATAACTCTCCCCTTTCTATTCCATGAGTTTAGATCCACCCTAAGTCCTCACTCAAACTGGACCTGCATTCGATAGGTTGGACGTTGAATTCTATATGAAAAAATGGCACTCATTAAGGGGGTAACCCAAGTCCAACAGACATGGGTACTGCTCCCAATGCACATTGTGACTATGATGACCTTAATTTGTCATGAGTGCTAGAAGAGGTTTTTTTTCAATGCCTTGGACATCCAACTTAACGTTGCACCTATACCTTTACCAACATCCCACATCGCTTTCAAGGATCTAATGTGAATTTGACAACCGTTCCATGACACATAGGTTTTATAGAAGCGTAGAGTGTAAGTGTAAACTTTTAATGTCTTCTAAAGTAGACCCATACATAATAACAACATATCATATGCATATAAAGAACCCATCATACTTATATTCAAGAAAGAAAGGATCCTATTTCCAACCCATATCTTCTTATTCATCATTTCCTAAGATTTTTTCTTTATTTTCCTTATTTATTATTATGTCAAAAATGAAAAGGAAAAAAATCTGGGGAAGCAAACCCAAAAACCTACAAAGGGAAGCACACTCAAAAGCCTAAAACAATAGGAAAAGGAAGAAACCTTGAAAGTAATAGAGAAAAGAAGAATCTATTAGAATTGCCCATGGACAATAGGGTGGGCCCCCACTGGATGCCTTGATCCATGTGCCATAGGCCCATAGATCAGAGTGATGCACGACCCATCCCCAAGCCAAACTAAGAAACAAAGTGTGCTAAAATCTCAACAAAGTGTGTTGGTTCTAAACACGACATGTTAATATTTGGTCACTGACAGTTTCAGCAACGTTGATTTTCTAAATATTTAGATGATTGGGAAATATGTTTATATATGATATGATAATATTTCTCTCCCCATTTTGATGCCAAAATGTTGTACCTACAATTCAAATGATAGAGTAAGTAAAGATAACAAGAAAGTGGGAAATATATCCTGATTAGAGGCAACTTGAGGCAAAAAATGGATTGGAAATCCATGCATGAGTAGGAAAAAAGACTATAAAATCATGCACATCATGGATCATTGAGAAAATCTATTTTAGCCAAATTTTCTTATAACAAGAGTTAGCATGCCAGTATCAGGATGTTTCCTTATGAAGATTTTTATGGGAAGTTGTGCCACTCACCACTTCACTGGGATGGCATAGTCAAAAGGACATTTCTATAGTGAGAAGAACTAAAGCTATATGTAGAATAGGACACCTTGGTCAAGAAGAGGCTAAAGAAATCCCATGAATTGAAAAAATATATGTAGATGCAAAGAAGATGGATTTACACTTCTCTATGGTATATCAAGTTGTTGACACCCCATTTTTATCACTCAACATAAATTCACAATTAATGTCAAATCTTTAGCTAATGATGTAGTCCATTCCACATTCCACACATTTTTTACATTTTTCATTTTTCTCACATTTCCCACTTTTTCCAACTATTAAATCCACCTATTGTCACCTACTTTTACCCACTTTAGGGCTTTATAGGAAGAAACCTTATTTTTAGACTCAAAGTGCAAATTGTTCAGTTGTTTATAGGCCTTTTTCTTAAATTGCCCAATTGAATTAAGTAGAATAAAATATTCCTTTTTACCCACAGATATTTAGTTGCTTTTTTCTGATCAATTTGAGGGATAATCCTAAATGATTTCTCTCTATGGTTTTCTGCCATTTTCTCCAAAACATTCTTGAAATTACTATAAAATTGGGAAACAAGTTTTATCCAACCCAGGACACTTGAAGGATAATATCCATATTCCATGTGCGATGTGGTCGATTTCCTTGGTCCACGAGCCATGCCTCATGGTGCATCATGGAAATCTGCCACCTCTTTTAGAATGCTTTGTTCAAAACCCCAAATCCGAATTCCACTCTATAAATACCCCCCGTCTCCACCATATTTGATTCCCCTTTTCAAACCTCCTAAAGCTAGATAACTGAACTATCTCTCTCTTTACTTTCTGCATTATTAGTGATCGGAGGATGATTCCTCTAATACCACCTACCCTGTTAATGTCGTTAGGTAGATAAAATAGTAATTTGGTAGTGTTCCTAAATGATCTAACCTCTTTAAGTGCTTTGTCTTCTCCAATTGCTTTAGTTGTTTATATCTTTGTAGTGTTGAACATGTGATACTTCTATCTATTCATGTTCATCTAATCTTAAAAAAGGTATTAGATCTTACACATAACTCGAATACACTTATCATTATCTAGCACATCATGCACATTAGTTTTAATCACCCATGAGGGATCTCCACTGTGGGAGGTCATGAGATGATTAGGAACCCAATCTACCTAAAAGATCAGACTTTTAAGGAAATGATGGGAAGGATGCTGGCATCTGTAGACCTATAAGTCTGCCCAAAAAATATGTACAAAATTGTTATTGTCACTTCCTTTTTTGTATTTTGATCAACATATAATCATCTTTTTCCAAATCACATAAAAAAGGAATGGTACTGATTTACCAAGAAAGGTGGAGTTTTTGAACCTTCCCCCCTCGTAACAAGATCACCATACCTAAATTTTTGGTTTTTTTTTTCTTTTATTTTCCTTCCTATTCGACTTGGATCACATATTTGCTTTCCACTATGGACTCACAACATCTTTTTTCATCTTTTTCCATATAAAATGTGGTGATGACTCTAAATACCTTCTTTTTTCATGCAACTGTCATACTAAATTTGACTATGAGAGGGATATAAAATATACTAAATAAATATATATTTTTGGGTAGGGTGTGAAATATTGACAACTCCATTGGGGACCGCCAAGATGGTCTAAATTGAATCCCCATTTATTCCAAAGTTTAAGCATCTTCAAGATTGTATTTTTTTTCCTTCTCTAATTTTGTCCATTTTATCCTTTTCCTCTGAGATGATTGCTTCAATCCATAGATTGACCTTAAATCAGGAAAAGAGGGGCCATTTGATGTGTAAAGGACGACTGAGATTTTTCCACATGGGTGAGGTAGCTTCCTTGCTTGGTGGTCTGGTTCAGAGGCTAAAATGGCCGGTTCACACTTGATTTCTTGGTTTAGACCTCGGTTCAACTAAGTATTGGACCGGGGCTCCCCTTCTTGGACCGGCCGGTCTGGGACCTCTCTTCCTCGCACAACACTCCCTCGCGAGCCTAGAAACTAGGAAGAGGGAGGCTCGCTGATGTGTGGGTGGATCGGGGCAGGAGACCTCAGGGTGTCAGGATAAGGTGACGTTCATTTCCGCCGAGACCTCACGAAGAGGGTGGGGCCTTCGGATTCTAGGTAGGAAGCTCAAGGGAAAGATGCCCAAAATAGAAGGTGGTGGTGCCACATAGATAAGAAGGGGAAATGAGGGTGACCAGAGGTGGGGAAGGTCACACAAAGGAGGGTTGAAATTTGGCGAGGTCATTGCAAGCATCAGGGTCCCTTTATATAGCATTGGTTCAAGGGTTTAGGTACAAATCGAGGTTGTTACACCTAGCCATGGCCAACAGAGTGAGAAGGCTAGCCAAGGGAAACGTTTTGGTGGCTGGAGGGACCAATAATGGTGACCAAAATAGGGTTAGATCAATTCGAATTTGCAAGCAGTCATTTCTACTCGCTTAGATTTTTGAAATAGAGTCAAGAGCGGGAGATTGGCCATTAAGGCCGACTTGTCTCCTCCCTACAATTAGCGGGAGGTAGGAGATGACTATCTGACCACTCAATCAGATCCCTGATCCATGGGAGCCTAATCCGAGGGTCAGGGTGCCTTCCTTCAAGCAACCTGCGGATCACTGACTTGGATTAGACAACAAAAGGGCAAAAAAGGCAATAAAAAGGGTTTTTAGATGCAAAACTTCAAAAATTCATAGACAGCTATACGAATGTCCAAAGGAGATGAAATTTGGAAAATAGGTTCACAAGAATGTGAAGAATATTTAGAAAATTTTTGAGAACCAAAATATGATGTTTGATGGATCAATTTTCTTCTTCAGAAAAATTGATGACTTAATCAAATTTAAGGTGTTATAATGTGTATAAAGTTCACATTTATCACCATATTACAAATTTGAGAGTCTATACTGATTATGAAGCCAAGAAAAATAATTTGGGACCATGAGTGAATATAATGAGGGTAAAAAGGTATTTACTTCATTATAATGTGAAAATCCACATTGTCACAGTTGGGTTAAGGTTGAACCAAAAGAATAAGTGAAAGGGGCAGCCAGTTTACATACAATCCTTCTATGCATTGCCCAAAAATAGAGGGTACTCACCCCTAATGATTGAATACCTTACCGGAGAAAAGGGAAAGATGAGCAGGAGAAGACAGAGAAGTTCTAGAACTGGCCAGTTACACTTAACTTGTCATCATGAAGCCGGTGGAACCTTATAGTGGCATTGAAACTGTCTGGAAGCGACACTTCCTTGTGGTGGTGCCAGATGTACTGTGTGAAAATGGGATGGAGGTAAGGGAACACTAGCTCCATTCTTCAAAATTATGGGTGTGTGTGAGTTTTTAGAGTAGGTGGTGAAGCTATAGGGTAGTATTATAGAGCTACTATGGTCCAAGCCTAGGGTTTTGATTTCGTGTTCTTATAGGTGGAGATCCGTGGCGGCAGGGTGATCTTGTCTTGGTACTCAAGACACTAAGTGCCATTAATCTGATGGTCATTCAACTCAAATTCGAGAGAGGAAGTATATGAAGTGGTTTTTGGGGTGAGAGGGGGACCAGAGAGGGAGAGAGTGGTCATGTGAGAGGCAGTTAATGTGGCCAAGTTTCCTTTTAAGGCTAGAGGTAGGATATGACTTATGGATTGCCCGATCCAAATCTAAAGTCATGAACATGCATGACACGTTAAGAGGGGAACTACCCATCATCACTACAGTCAGACCATTCGGTTAAAGTTTCCAAAATAGAAACTCATATATCGAATTAAGTCCCTTTATCTTTGTAATTTCCCTAGACCTCTAGGAATCTCCTTTTTCTATGAAACTTGGAGGGAAAATCTTTAATATATTTCCCAACCTTTATCTATTTTTTTTGGTTTCATTAGAATAAGTTTAATATATAAAACTTTTTTCTTTAGCATATTATTGAATGAATTACCCACACCACATGGAAAGTCCATATTCTTCCAAATTCTAGAATTATATTCTCGTCATTATTATTTTCAAGTATACCAAAAGTCAGACTGAGATAACAATGTTTGATGCCTCAAATCGCCATTTATGGTTAGATAATTACTCTTTTAATAATCTAAAACACCATATATCTTATTTCCTTTCAGGCACTTGCATATTTCAATTATATAATAAACCATAATTCCATTATCCTATATTTATGCATGATAATCTCTTATTTCTTAATCTTGTGCCACAAGGACTTATTTGCAAAGAAAATAGCCACATGGGTCTCACTTGGGCCATGAGTTGCACCCATGCCACCAAGGGGATAACCTTATTATCCCATCAATTATAGTTAATAAAAAATATGTATTGGGACAATCCTTACGTTGATATATTTCAAATTCACCAAAACTGAGGATATAACATTCACCCTCATTAAAACTAATTTTGTCCCCAATATTTCAAGCCAATTTAGATTAGGGTGAATAATGACAGTTATTAGTTTCAGACCTTAGGGTTAACAATTGTTCTCAGATATCTTTATCTAAATCATCTTTAATAATGTACTATATTTGTTTCTCATATTACTAAGGTTTACACTCAATTTCAATTCTAGGGTTTATCCACAATCTTATCCATTCCATGATCATATCACTGAGGGATTACTTTTTGATTCAAATTCCATTAAGTAATTATGAATGTATTTGTGATTTCATTTTCACTTGGTGACTATCTTGTTCACCCAATTTTCCCAACTATCATTCCTAAGGGTGAGGTAACACCTCTAACCCTAGCTTATTCCATTAGATTTAAACTTAGGCATCCATTATCATATATCTCTCTTTATTTTAAAAGCATAACATGTGTGAATCAATCTCTCACACTCATAACAAGATGAAATGAATATAGTCTGCAACCCAAATAAAAAGGTCATCCCATTTCAAGAGTAGAGATGGTGTACCCTCACATGATCTTTTAATTTCTAAATTTTGTTTGATTCACTTTCAACCATGACTCCACACCACGAATACCTTTTAGTTAAACAATTTTCTTACAATTTCCTATACTCACATGGAAGTTGGTTTTTACCATAATTTTGAGTCTTCGCACAACTCCTTTGAAGATTCTCATTCAACAATCATCACATGACTTATGGCATTCTTTTCATCTACATCTCATGTCTCATGAGACTCAGTCATCCCCTTAAGATTTCTAGGGGCATAGGTACCTTTGGAGTGATATCCTCTTGACCCCAAGGGTCTTATACTCTTATGGGGTCCTTCACATACTGTCCCCATGGGCCTCATCCACTCATGAAGGCAACCAATATCTTGACCTCATGGGCCTTGGGTACACATGGATGTCTATCTCATGAGCTCATGGTGTTATGCACTTAGTACATGATAATCTCCCAACCTCATAAGTCTTATGTACCTTTAATCATCTTACTCAATCTTGGGATGCACTTAGGGTTCTACCCTTCCCAATTGTTTTATTGAGATGTCATAATCTTATTTTGTTTCATTACTCATTTTTCTTGCGACCCCTCTAATAATATCCAAGAACATTATATCCTTTATAATTCATTCACCCAAATTTCCTTCGTCTCTTAGGGCACATAAAATTTACTTTATGTGCCTTCATTGGGCTCATGGTGTCTTTCCTATCTGGGCTTTGTCCCACACTATTGGGCATTTCCATAATGACTTTTCCTCATGTCCCTTAGATATGGCATACTTGGGTCCAAAGAATTATACTAAATATATGAGATTTCATGCTCCATGTTACTTAATATTTCAAGATTTAAGTGGCATTAAAGGTTACCTCAATTCTTAAATTTATTTATGAATTCACCATTTTAGGGAAGGTCCTATCCTAGGACGAGATAAACTAACACTAGATAGTAACAAAAGATTACAGAAACACACTGGAACTAAGATTTACACTACTATAAGAGAATATGTTCTTTAGGCATATTTCCCATTATATGATCCATGCATTTACTTCCTGAGAGTGATATAATTATACAATGCAATCACTACCCAAGAGTTGGGTCACTATCAAGTACTTTACTACCAAGTGTTTAGATAGAAAGGAACCGGTATGTTATGGTTCATGTGCTCAAAATAGTAGTACACTTATTTTATTTGATGTTATATGCCAAGTACTTTGTACAATATATACTATGTAGTAGGACAATAAGAGGTAAATCATACTTTGATGATGAAAAATTTAATTACCACATATCCCTCATGTCAACTACAACCACATTCAATATTTATCATGAGAATTATCTCATTTCACTTTCTCATATTAGGTTGCATTCATTATTAAAAGTCCATCCTAAGGTTAGCTATCTACTTCAAATTATCATATATCATGCATATGTCTAACCTATGTAGGTAGAGAACTTATTAAACCATTTCTATGTCTTCCATTATCTCATATCCATACATCACCTCTCTAGGTTAGATCAGTTTCATGTGCATATATGATATAATGGTGGTTCTAAACCAATCTTGTATGAGTGGCTCATCTAACATATATCAAAGTCCAAATGGGGTTTACCTTAACCCATTATAAGAGGGAGTTTCCATGCTCAATATCTATTAGCTCACTCAACTCTATGAACATTATGTGCACTTGATTTAATTTCCTCTTTGGTCTCAGGTACTTAGGTCTATCAACTTCTCAAGATATAGCCACTAAACACCACCCAAACCTGATATGGAATTCTCTTCATAGGTCACTACTCATGAAATATTCGTTCCCAACTTTCTCTTTCTCATCAACAACCACTATAGTCCTAAATAAGGAACCACCAACCCGATCATGACACATTGCGTCATAATACGATTCCTTACCTCTCTAGGATCTTGCGACTCTCTTCCCCACCTGGATGGTAGGTACTCACATTGTATACACATATATGTAAGAAACCTCTTTCTCTTTCTCTTTCTCTAGGGTTTGGTTCTTCTAAGGACATCTAGGATACAACAAGCTTCTAGGAATAATTCATATAGAAACTCAACTTATTCACTCAGGGATAGTCTAGTTTAGGATATATCACAATAGTTATTTCGGATAATTTCTCATATCTTGAAATCTAGGTTCCTAAACTTCTCCTCCTGAGTCCCACTCACTCAAGAGTTAACCCTATAATTGATCCTAACACTAGGCCCCCCTTGTAAAGAGTTCAAGGCTCTTGCTGATTCACATGCTATCTTCACTTAACTTAACTCATTTTGAAGAAGCACACACTTGCATCCCCTAATCCTGTGATCCTAAAGTCAAACTCTCAAATTTGACTGAAGTCCTTATAACCCATATATCTCTTCTTATAGAACTTAGATCATATCATATAAACTTATAACACATTCAAACAAGACTTTAAGCACCTAATCTATAACTAATTCCTCTTCTAACCCGATGTCACCCATTTTCATTTAGGTGCATGACTCCTCCTACTTGTACATGTGTGGGGACACATTTCCTGTTAGGGTGCCTAACAAAAGGAGGTTAGGCTTTCTACATACATCCCAATCTCACAACTTAGGGTTTTATTTTCCTCATAGATCTTTTCCCCACTTTTGGGTTGACTAACCCCAGGTCGGGTTACTAACCCTAAAAGTTGCATTAAGGGTTTTCATATTTTCCTTGTTATGTAACCATTGACTGCCTATGTTCCACATGTATTTTCAACCATTTGCATGTATAATTCATGCCTTACTACACATACTTGCATGCATTGATGAACTAGGGAATCCAAACTCATTAGGTTTTCTCTCTTTTCTCTTTCCATTTCTTAGGGTTTATTTGGGTATGGTTGTTATTATTTGATCCACGCTCCTCCCACTACCCAAGATTAGGATTTAGGGCTAGGCTTAGGGATCATTCTTGCACGTTAGGGTTTTGTGATTCCCTTGACTCACCAAGATGTTTTTATTAAACTAACCCTAGATCCACCTAGGGTTTACCTTTGCAAGGAAAAACCCATAAAGCCAATTTTGTTTATCATTATTTCCACATTACATGTGCATTAGTTGGTGGAGGATTCCTTAATCCTACTTCTTCTTAAAAATTCAAACTTGAGATGAGGAGAGAAGTATCTTTTAGGCTTTATTAACTAGGAGGATGAGAAGTGGATGGAAATAGAGATGAGGAGACTAAGATGAAACGTTACTTTAGTAAACCCTAGGTTCTAGCCAGGCCGGTATCACTGGCTAAGGGAGTCCTCATATACCAACTTAATGGGGCATAGAATAAATATTGCTGGATCCCAAAACCATGATCCATTCTAAACACCATTACCATCAGGTCATGCCCTAATAATTCTCCTTATATTTCTACAAATTGCTTAAAATTATAGTCCATTAAATATTATTTGAAAAATTTGGGGCTCTGATACCAAATGTTATGACCTCACTTTTCAACATCCCCCGATTAAGGAAGGACCTTAAAGTTGAGAGCCATTACAAGATATACAATTTTAATAAATAAAAAAGAATAGAAAATAATTTCCATTAATTCAAATATTGTTTACAAGATGCTTCTCTAAGGAGTTACATGAACTTCCAACTATAGAAACTGATCCACATGAGAAGAAATATCTGACGAATCTTCCTTTAATTAACTTTAATGTCTTCAATTGTTTTCATCTTGTTAATCATGTCAAGATATATTAACAAGTTAGGTTTACCTAAAACAACATGAAACAAAACATAGATCGGTATATTTCTATAATGTGTAAGTGGGGTGCAAACAAAAGACGTACATGTAGGTGTAACAACATAAACAACCATCAAAACAATTATCATTACATAATACGACATGCATTTTCTTTTCTAACTTCTCGACCATTATCCTTTCACTCTCTATGGTGTGCCCTATCTTTAGGGGAGCCTATTTATGAAGAATCCTCTCTTTAGAGTTTATTCCCTTTAATGGAATTTTATAACCGTCCCTCATGCTTGGTTTTATATGTGGGCCTTCCTTTCTGGGCTTGGCCTTTGATTATATTCCTTTATGGGCTTGATCACCAGTCATTACCATAATGACTTCTTTCACCCCATGCTCTTTAACTCACCTGAGATATTTATTCATGGTTTGAGCAAGTTACATTTATATAATATTATACTCATAGTAGCTTTATCAATTGTAGGAAGTAAAAAATAATCAAGCATTTTAATTGCAATCCATTTAAGAAAACTACATAAGTCATTCAAGGTGAGTATTCATAGGCGTGACCACACACCTTTGCTTTCATGCAAAAACCATACAAACCATGCCATCATACTTAACTTTAAGCATATCATCCAAACAAGAAAGCAAAGAGTAATCCAACATTGAATTTGCATGTATGTAAACCCTAAAGTGTCACAATCACATTATGTAAATTTAACTCTACTCAAGTCCTAATCTAGGGTTTGTGGTTGTTTTCAAGTTTGGATAGGGAATAAGGGTACAAACCCAATTCCATTGCATATTGAACATTAGGTGAAACCCTAATTATTATAGTTCATTATATCCTTTCATTATGAATACTTAGATCAGGTTGAGTTCTTTCACCCCATGCTCTTTAACTCACCTGAGATATTTATTCATGGTTTGAGCAAGTTACATTTATATAATATTATACTCATAGTAGCTTTATCGATTGTAGGAAGTAAAAAATAATCAAGCATTTTAATTGCAATCCATTTAAGAAAACTACATAAGTCATTCAAGGTGAGTATTCATAGGCGTGACCACACACCTTTGCTTTCATGCAAAAAACCATACAAACCATGCCATCATACTTAACTTTAAGCATATCATCCAAACAAGAAAGCAAAGAGGAATCCAACATTGAATTTGCATGTATGTAAACCCTAAAGTGTCACAATCACATTATGTAAATTTAACTCTACTCAGGTCCTAATCTAGGGTTTGTGGTTGTTTTCAAGTTTGGATAGGGAATAAGGGTACAAACCCAATTCCATTGCATATTGAACATTAGGTGAAACCCTAATTATTATAGTTCATTATATCCTTTCATTATGAATACTTATATCAGGTTGAGTTCATTAAGATTATCACAAGTCATGAATCTTGGTTTCAATACCCTAATTATATATGTTTATGGTTATCTAGTGTACAAACCCTAATTATACATCCTCATTATCATCATCATCTTAGATTCACATTAGGTTCAACAATATTAGATAATAACCCAAAATAAAGGGTTTTGATGTTTTCAATATTTTAGTATCCAAATCTAGGGTTTCTATGTATTAGTCATCGTGTTAATACATGTTAGCATTAATTTTTGGAAATTCAATGAGAATAAATCATTGAATTCATTTTATTCATATTCCTCTCATTTTTTTGATCAATTTGATATATAATTATGCTATGATCGAATTTATTGTTTAGTTATTACAAATTTACAAGATGATATCAAAACCAACTCATTTTTAGGAAAATACCTTTAATTTATCCAACATGGATAAATATGAATGCATCTTGCCTCTACCAAGTAAATATGTAGTTCCTTTCTTCTTTATATCCTAGACCGGTAGTTCAGTGACGCGTGGTTAGGGTTGAACCAAAAGAATAAGTGAGAGGGGCGCCTAGTTTACTTATGAGCCATCTGTGCATCGCCCCAAAGCGATGGGTAGACACCCCTCATGGAAACACACCTCATTTGGAGAAAAGGGAAAGAGGGGTAGGAGAGGGTAGAGAAGTTCTAGGACTGGTCAATCACACTCGACTTGTCCTCAAAAAGCTTATGGAACCTTATGATGCAATTGTAACTTCCTAGAAGCGATGCTTCCTTGTGACATGGTCACATGTGTTGTGTAATGATGCAGATTAATGGAAGGGAATACTAGGTCCATTTTTCTCAATTACATGTATGTGTGAGTTTCTAGAGTAGAGGGTGAAGCTATAGGGTAGTTTGATAGTGATAACAAGGTCTGATCCTACAATTTGGATTTTGGGTTCTTACTAGTGGAGATCCATGGCGGCATGGTGATCTTGTGTTGGGTGGTCAAGGAACTAGTGCCATTAATATGATGGTCATTCAACTTGGATTGGAGAGAGGAAGCTTGTGGAGTGGTTTTCAGGGTGAGAGGGGGACCATAGAGGGAGACAGAGAGGTCGGGTAAGAGGGAGTTACTGTGGCCCAACTTTCCTTTTAAGGCCAGAGGTATGAGATGACTTATGTGTCATTTGATCTAGATCTAGAGGTTGTGAACTTGTGCAACACATTAAGAAGGGTGCTTCCCCATCAACATTATAGCTGGACCACTCAATTAAATTAGTGCCAAAATAGAAACTCATTCAATTATTGCAACTAAGTCCCTCTCTCTTAATGATTTTCCCTAGGCCTCTAGGAATCTCCTTTTTCTATGAAACTTGGAGGGAAAGTCAACAATATATTTCCCAACCTTTATCTAATTTTGGAGTTACATTGGAATAAGTTTAATATCCTAAACTTCCTTCTTTATCATATTCTTAAATTAATTACCCACACCACATGGAAAGTCCTTTTTCTTCTGAATTCTCTTCTTTTCATTGTTATTTCATGTATACCAAAAGTCAGATTGTGATAGAACCATTTGATGCCTAAAACTTGTGTTTCCATTTATGGTTAGATAATTACTCTTTTAATTATCTAAAACACCATGTATCTTATTTTCTTTTGGACAATTGCATATTTCAGTTATCTAATAAACCATAAATCCACTATCCTTTGTTAATGCACAAAAATCTCTTATTTCTTAATCTTGTTCCAAAAGGACTTATTTGTAAAGAAAATAGTCTCAAGGGACTCACTAGGCCATGGGTTTCAGCCATGATACATAAGTGGATAACCTTATTATACCATAAGTTATTATTAAAAAATACTTACCGATACAAGCCTTATATTTATATATTTCAATTCATCAAAATTATGGACATAAAAATGTCAACACAAGATTAGGATTGAAGAAGGATCAAGACCTGTAGAACAATGTCAGTGGTGTATAAATCCTATCATGGTGGAGGTGGTGAAGAAAGAGGTTGTAAAGCTTCTATGGTCATGTATGATTTATGCTATTTCAGATTCTAAATGGGTTATCCCAACTCAAATTGTTCCCAAGAAAGGAGGAATCACAATCACTATAATTTTTTTAGGTGACTTAGTTTCAACTAGGCTACTAACTGAGTGGTGAATTTGTATTAACTATCAACGTTTTAATGTCACCACCTTAAAAGATCATTTTCCATTCCCATTTATCGATCAAATCCTTGAGAGGCTCGCCGACGTCTCACATGTTTGCTTCTTAGATGGTTACTTCGACTATGATAAAATTTCAATCAAACCATAGGATTAAGAGAAGTCTACCTTCACTTATCCATATGGTGCCTTCCTACATTCAGATTTCATTGGTTCCTTTTAATGCTCCAATGATGTTTCAAAGATGTATGCTCGCTATTTTTTTAGATATGGTACAATGATGTCTTGAGGTTTTTATGGATGACTTTTTGGTCTATGAAGAGTCATTTGAGGACTGCCTTGCTAGTCTTCAAAAAGTCTTATAAACATATGAGGAAACTAATTTCGTTTTGAACTAGGAGAAATGTCATATGATGGTGAGTGAAGGAATTGTGTTGGGATACAAAGTATCCAATAAAGGGATGGAAGTCAATCTAGTAAAAGTGGAAGATATGTCTAAGATACCTCCATCATTCTCCATGAAAGGAGTTAGGAGTTTTTTTAAGACATATCATATATTATTGATGATTCATAAAATATTTTTCAAAGATGGCAAAGGCACTTTTGACTTTTTAGGAAAGGACATTAAATTTAATTTTGATGATTGTTGTTAGAAAATGTTTGAGATTTTAAAGGGGAAGGTGATCTCTGCACGTGTGGTGGTGGCTATAGGTTGTAGTCAAACTTTTAAATTAATGTGTGACGTATTGGATTATGCAGTAGGTGCTGTCCTAATCTAATATAAGGTTCATGCTCTTTTAGGTCATGTATTGTGTGTCTAGAACCCTTACTGATTCACTACTTAACTATACCACCACAGAAAAGAAACTTCTAGCCATTTTTTTTCTTTGATAGAGTTGGAAAATATCTAAAAGGGGTAAAGGTGATAGCATGAATTGATAATGCATCTATTAAGTACCTTTTGCAGAAGAAGGATGCTAAATTGAGGTTAATTATATGTATTTTTCTGTACAAGAGTTTGACATAGAAATTAAGGATACAGACGGAGTGGAGAATGTAGTATCAGATCATTTGTCTCAATTAGAGAGGGTTATTGAGTCGGGACTAGAGATATCGATTGTTGAGGATTTCCATGTCGAGAAACTGTTTTCTATGAAAGGCAAAGATCCCTGGTTTTTACACAGAGTTAAATATTTAGCATTTCTAGAAATACCAAAAGACTGGGGATATCAAGAGAAGACGAGGTTCTTCCATTTTTTGAGGTTCTATCTGTGGGATGACCGTATTTTTCTTGAGAAGTATAGGGACGCAATGTTGAGGAAGTGCATTACAGAGTGTGAGTTTGAGAGCATACTTGCTTATTGTCATTCCTTACCCATAGGGGACACGATGCTAGCTCAAGGATGGTGGATAAAGTTTTAGAAAGTGGATTTTTAGGCTGTCGTTATTCAAAGTTTCTTATGATTTTGTGTAGAGGTGTGACACTTATCAATGGTAAAGAAACTTATCTAAAAGACATAAAATGCCTCTTAATACATTTCAAAAAGTAGAGGTCTTTGATTTATGGGGAATAGAGTTTACATGCCCTTTGTATCTTATAGTTCTAATCTTTACATCTTGCTTGCAGTTGGCTATGTGTCAAAATTGGTGGAAGCAATTCCGACCCACACTAATGATGCATATGTTGTATGTAAATTTGTGAAGGACTATATTTTCTACAAGTTTGGGGTACTGATGTGTCATTGTGAACACATAAAATTCACTAGAGAAAAACTATCACTGGACCCTTCCACTTGAAAAATATCTATTGATGTAATACTTAAGGAATCGATCCACAAGGATGGTGTTCCGAGAATTAAAACAAATCAAACATGCAAAGAATAATATCTAAAATACAATTGAGAGAATGATTAATCTAGAGCAAGAAAGTAAAGTTGGTGAAAATAAAAGTTGTTGAATTCGAAGTGCAAAAATTAGAAGTGCTGGAATTAAATTACAAGAATTGAAACTAAGTTAACAACATAATGTAAAATGAAGAGTTCAAAGAGAAGAAGGAATCAACTGGTTAAGATTAATTCAGATTTTATGAGTTATTGGAATTCCTCATTTTACCACCACAAACTCCATGCTTAAATTAGCCAATTTTAGGTTCCTTTTAGATATTTAGAGGTTAGGACTATGGATGTATATCCTCTTTGGGTTCATATCCCATGGATAACACACTCTATGTTATTGTAGTTATCAGTAATCTAGATGTCCTTGTTTAATCATCCAATGTATTGTCAGAATGGGTATCTTCTGAGATCACATGTGTTTCATCTGCTGTCCACAAGCCCATGATTATTTCATCATGGATCATGATTGTCATAGAGCATGACTGATCATATCACATTCCAAGGTATTGAATGGATAATGAGCACCTATTTTATATTTTAAAGGAGTTTTACAAGTTTCTAAGATAGATATAGAGATAATGGGCTACTCCCCATGTCCTAATAAGAGGTAACTACTCAGGCATGATGTAAGTGAACAAAGACTAGAGCATAAAAAGTGGCATACCTTGATCTGGAGACCCAAAGGTCCCAGAATGCTTTTTGTTTGGAGTCACCCTTCTTTTATAGGTGGAAAGGATGGGGAAAAAACCCAATAAGAATGGTTTGCTTCAGCCTGAAGTCACATTGGTCAAACTTTGAGTGCATTGATGACTTTATCATTTTGACATTTTACTGAGTCTTTACTTGCATTCTTTCCTCCACACGAAGCATATGGAATTCATCTGCTTACCTTTGTGCCTGGTCAAAGGAGTATATTTAATACCATTAATTATTTTCTAAAATAGAGAATGGAGAATTTTACTTAATTGTATTCCTTTAATTACTTTTACTATTCATTGACTCTTTTAACTGTCTTTGCTGTAGAATTCTATTATAGGAATTTTGACAGTATTTCAATTATGTAAAAAGTTCCAAAGCAGTCAAAAAACAAAATGTTCTTGTAGGAAATTAAATTCTTTGTCTGAAGAGTATTTGCACATTAATTTGGAGTTGTATGTAAAACAAATATAAATTTGGTGCATGGTATATATGTATATCAGGAACTGAGGAAATTGTGCAAACATATTCTAAGATTAATTTTGGGGATTTTCCTCTTTGAAATAAATTTTTCATTTTCTTGCAAGAGGCACAATAAATCAATTAAAAAATCCAATTGACTAGAAAAAAGTAAACACTAAAATAATAACCTCTAAAAATGGAGAATAATGAAAACATGCTCCTAAATAGAGATCTAAAACATGATAATAAAATGTATCAATATGGATTTATCAAATATCTCAAACTTAAATTGTTGCTTGTCTTTAAGGAACTTTAAATAAAAAAATACCCAATAATACTGTCATACTGTCTTCCTCTCTAGCCTAGAACTACATGAATCCATACCACCTTGCTTGGATAAGAAACCCCACTATCATGGAACTACAAAAACACAATTTGCTAACGTTGCTCACTCAAATTTGCTTGACAACTTCCTTCTATTTCAAATATGTGCAAGGAATTGGAAGTTATATCCCTTCAATCATTAGAACTCCCACATATTCTTATGAAACAAATTGCACAAGACCAAGATTCAAGGAATTGATGGGGTTATGTAGATTCCTCTGGGCATAAAATGTGAAGTGAATGGATGTATGGAATGAAGCGATCTCTCCTCTATTCGACTTGAGCCCTTTTTATTTCTTTGTTTGTAGTTACATTGACCGCATGATTTGATGTTCTCTTTTGACATCTTTTCTTTATCGTACACCCCTAATAAATTTATGAGGGGTATAAAAGAACTGAAAGAGGGAGGAGAAAGGTGTGCCATCCTGAACTTGGAGTGTGGCACATTTTCTTGTTTTTTTTATTTTTTACTTTTAGTAGATAGAGAGATAAGAATTTGGAGGTAGAAGTGTAGAAGAGATTAGTCTTATGGTTTTCTAAATTTTTAGAATCCCAATGCCTTGTGAGTTTTATAACAGTAGCCCGAATCATTGTAAAACATGCAAAAAGTCATAACTTTACAAGTCAATTCTACAGTTCTAATAAAGACACATTGTGTTTTGATTCCTATCTATTCAATTAGGCTTGCCAACTTTCCCAAGGGTAGTAGTTCTATTAGAGGTCATAACTAGGCTAATTTTTCTAGAATGATGCAAGAAAATTAACTAATAAAAGGCTTTTCTTGATTAACATGTATAAATGGACGATCAGCCTAAAGGCCAAAAATAAGTAAGAAACATGAAATTTTTATTTTTTTAAAAGCTAAATAACATAAACTAAACTGCTAGAAAAGTAAGATAGAGTGGGTGGAAGTGTGCCACCTACCTCCACCCCAATTATAACTATTTGCTCATCTCGAGTAAAACTTACATCTAGAATGGAGGGATGAATTTCCATGGAGTCACTAAGTGGTCTTGGTTGCTCAAAAACTGTCAGGCTAAAGGGGATGTTGATGAGGGATGGAGCTTTGAACAAGGGAGCTTCATGGTACACCCAATGATTGGGTGACCATAGAAGCTCAAAGGGGCTGTCAGGGTTTTTGAAATAACATTGTCTTTTACCCCACTGCCCATTCAGTATGATCCACAAAGCATCCACCTTCAATGGAGGAAGTGTGGTAGTAGGATGAATTAGTACAATGGAGGGAGATGTCTCTGTCTAGCGGCCTCCCAATCTGCTCAGATGTGAATGTTGGGGGCAAACTACCTTTTGTGGTGGATAAGGTAGTAAGTGAAGGATTTCCCATGTGTAATGTTGGAAAAGCAAGATCAGGTGGAGGATGTGACACATGTTTTTCTTCTTTTCCTAGATTTGCATGTAGTAGGCATGGTAATGCAATGAGAGGAACTATCTCATCATCCTGGGATAACTTTGTATGCATCTGTGTCCTCCCCACTGTCAAAATTATGGTTGATTAAGGCATCATGATCCTTTACAATGTTGAGAAGTGGATCTAGTACCTTTATAAAACATGTTCCCAAATGAATGGGATTAGTAGGAACCTCATTATGATCTAACTACAGAGTCCTACAAAATCTTGCGGAGGTGTAATCACCTCATGAGGTTGAGGGGTGGTCAAGGAGGAATATAGAGATCTTAATGAAGAATCCCTTCTTTAAAAGGATCCGCTTGTATATGATCCATAATAGGCTCAACCAACTTTTGTTGGTTACAGATAATGCCTAGATCAATGTTTACATTAGAGGTGGTTAGTGGAGCTTCAGGTTCTAAAGTGTTCTCTAGCTACTCCAGCTTATTGGGGATCACATCATTGGGTTCAACTTGATGTTGAACAAGGAGTGGTCTAGGTGGACTGTAGGGCTCTTGGTGAGGATGCCTTTCTCTGAGAGTGTCCACTATTAGAGGGTGATGATGCATTATCCAATATAGGTTCAACCAAGGTTGGTTAATCATTCTAAACATTTGAATCTAATCCTGTAATAGAGATAGGTGGCAAATCTTTAGGTTGTTGGGAGGTTCTTTAGATCTGCAAATTTTTAATATTTTTATTGAAAGATTCTTAGCTCATGAACTTATCTATATAGGCACTCATGCATTCACTTTTTGACTTATATGTATAGTCTGGTCCCCATACTGCTCCTGCCCGATCTATGCAAATTTCCTCCTTTGCAGCAACCTCAATTTCTTTACGACACATGTTCATCTCCTGATCATGGTTGCATTGCATCTCTACTGCAACACATTGGGATTCATGCACAACAACCTCTTTTGCTCTTTCCTTGACCCTCATGTCCTCTTTTTGATTAGAAAGGGCATGTTTTACCTAATGATTTGCTTATTTCTAACTTGAAAGGTGCAATGCTTCATATTTCTCCTTGAGGGGTGTAATATTATTCATAAGGAAAATCATTCACATGTTTCCTTCGTGTGGAGATATTTTTGAGCACTCTAGTATGTTATGATATGTGGAGAAACTTCTCTCACCCCAAATAGACTCTATTTGAATGGAAAGGGTCTGTTCTACTTGACGGTTTACTTCTTCCTTTCTTGCAAGGTGTGATGTGTCATATTTCTCCTTTGGGGGTGTGCTATTATGAGGTACGTCATTCTCATGTTTTCTTCATGTGGATACATTTTGGGGCACTCCAGTGTGTCATGATAGGGGGAGCCACATCTCACACATTGCACAACCTGTGACGCAAGCCACTCAAATGTTTTCCTTTTTTGATAAAAACAAAGGTTAGCAAAAAAAAAAGAATGGGAAGCAAAAAAACAAAATTATGAAACAAGACTAAAATTATAAAAGTAAACTCAAAAATTATAAAACAAACTAAAATAAAAAAAAAACTAATATTATTGATTTCACTATGATAAGATTGAATATCAACAAGTACGAAAATTTGCATACTACGAGAATGGAAACTCAGTAGAAGGAGGAGTTATACTACCAGAATGGGACTCGATAGGCAAGGAAAAGAGAAGGGAAAGAGGAAAGGTGAAAGAAAACAATCCTAATTATTCTTAATAGTTGAGCTGTAAAAACTTCATCTGTTGTCCCTGACTATGATGCCAAACTTTTATGTGTCATTGTGAATACACAAAATTCACCAAAGAAAAACTATCCTTGGAGTTTAACCTTAGATATCTAACCAATCCACTCAAAACAAATGTATTGATGTAGTACTCAAGGTATAGGTCCACAAGGACCGCTTTTTGATAATTAATTCGAATCAAACTTCCAAAGAAAAAGATTGAAAAAAGTTAGAGAGAATGATTAATTTATAGCAATAATGTAAATTTTTTGAATTGAAAGTGCAAAAATCAAAAGTTCTAGAATGAAATTGCAAGATTTGAAACTATCTTAAAAACAAAATGTAAAATGAAAAGTGCAAAAAGAAGAAGGAATCAACCTGTTAACATAAATTAGATTTTATTAGTTATTGGAAGTCCGGGTTTCACACACGAAACTCCATAGTGAAATTAGACACTTTTAGGTTCATTTTAGATATTTATAGCTTAGTTCCATGGATATTTGATCTCTTCATAATCAAATCCCATGGATCAAACTTTCTATCGTCCCATAGTCATTGATGATCCATAGGTTCTTGTTTAAATTGTCTAATGTATTCTCAGAATGGGCCTCTTTTGAGATTACATGCAGTTCATCCGGTGTCCAAAAGTCCATGATTTGTCATGGATCATGACTATCATGAAGCATGACTGATTAGATCATGTTCCAACCTATTGAATGAATAATAAGCACCTCTTTATACTTTAAAGGAGTTTTACAAGTTGTTAATATAGATATGGAGATATGGGGCTATTCCCCATGTCCCAATAAGAGGGTACTACTCAGACATGATGAAATGGATAAATATGCATTTATCAGGTACCGAGAGTGATCATAAGTGATACAATATCTCATTTCACCCATAGGAAATTTGGAGAATTATTGAAAATATATATAGTGAAGTATATAGTAGGAACCCCATAACACCCCAAACTCAAGGCTAGGTTGAGGTGTCAAATAGAGATATTATGATAATTCTAAGAAAACCCTTTCAACCAATAGGACTAACTAGAGCATGCAACTGAATGATGCTCTATGGTATTATAGGAAGACTTTTGAGACACCCATAGGAAAAATCCCTTCCATGCTAGTTTATAGGTGAGCATGTCATTTGCCCTAGGAACTAGAATATAAAGCCAAATGGGCCTTGAGAAAATTGAACTTTGATCTTTATAGTCTAGTGAGGAAGAGTAGACTAGAATTGAATGAATTCCATGATATTAGGCTAGATGCCAATGAAAGTTCTAGAATCTACAAAGATAGAACTAAGAAAGTACATGACCGCCACATTCTTCATAGGGTGTTTCTACGGGTCAAAGGGTTTAGTGGTTTAATTTGAGGATGAAATTGCCTCTTGCGAAGTTGAGTTCTTGGAATGGACCCTATGTGGTGGTCAAGGCATTCCCTAATGGCACGATGGAGATTAATGATGGCGCCAAGACCTTTTTGACAAATGGACAACACCTCAAACACTATTATGGAGGAGAGGTGGTCCATGAGGGGAGGAGTTAAAGCTCATTGATCTTCATTGAGAATTTGAGTGAAATTGATTGTTGAGCCTAAGACATTAAACAAGGGCGCTTATGGGAGGCAACCCATCCATTTTTATTGTGGTCATTTATCATCTATTTAGAAGTTTTCATTAGAAGTTTGTATTTACTTGTTAGATTTTTATTTAAGTATAAACATGGTACTTTGATGTTTTGTGTGGTGTGCAGTAAGAATAAATTTTGGTACCACCAACAAACGATCAATTTTCAATAGGAAGTTTGAAATTTTTTGGTACCATCGACAAGAGGGATAGTGGCACGACATCCATAACATGTTAAAATCTACAAAAAGTCAGTACTATGCCATCCCTAACAGGTTAAAGTCTACAAAAAGTCAGTACTATCGACACAAAGGTTGGTAGAACCACAATTTTTGAGCAAGGAACAATGTCCCAATAAAATTTTGATTAATACAGTAGGAGGCTGCTCAATGGTATTGACTCACTCAACTCAATAATGGTAGAATCAACACATCTTGGTACCACTGACAAAAAAAATCCAGCGACACCAGATCTAGATGTCAGATATGCATTAATTATAGCTTGGTATCATCGACATCTCTTTAGTGGCACCGACATTAGAAGGCCAAAATTCATGGTGACATCAACATCCATGATCTTCAACATTCAACAATCGGTGGCACCAATCCATGCATGCATTCATAAGTCAGTACCACCGACATCTATTTGTACACTGACATAGAGGAATCTGAGGGTTGGTACATCAAAAAGCTAGGGCTATCAACATCAATGGATGAAACTGACACCCATGGATAATGATAGAAGTTAGTACCATCAACACAAAAAATATGGTGGCACCGACAAGGAACGATCAAGAAATTCCTCGACTATATAAGGGGAGGCAATGATTATCTCAATTCACACCCAAAACACCGCCTTTCATTCAAGAAGGCTCCAGACAATTATTAGACACTTCCTAAGATTATCGACACCTCTGAATCTACACAGAGCTTCATTTCTTCATCTCCTTTCTAATATGTATAAAAGTGGAATCGAGGAGAAAAAATTCATCTGCAGGAGCATCCAAGCATATGGTGTAGAAGAAACTTCATGTGGTCTTCTCAGACAATGATAATAAGAATCTACATGCCTCCATGATGAAGAGAGAGATCATACCAACATGGTATGGTGATCATGCATTCCTCAACAACACTAGCTTCAGTGACAGTCTTTACAAAATCTACATCAGACAAGGCATGGTGGGTGATCACTCATTCTTTGGTGATTGGCCCACCTATCTAGAGAGAGCTTGTAAGTTCCTCACAACTATGGAGATCTTATACATCCCCGAGCATGGGGAAGGCTGGGAGGAAGTTTGGATAAACTTACAACTCTACAATGCCGATCACTTCCTCACCATGGCAGAGTTCAACACGATGTACGTATGGCCAATGGGTGGGTCAGTCTTCATGCTAGGAGACTTTGATTACAACATAGCCTGAAGATAGATTAAAAACCTTCCTCAAGGGTTCATTTTCAACAAGCACCAGTCCTTGATCATGGACATCAAGCACTGCTTCTCTTAGAGCCTGCATTGATACTTGACAAACACCATTTTCACCAAGTCCACTTAGGGACGGGGGAAGGTCCATAAGGTAGAATTATTTGTTATTTGGTCATTTCTAACCTTGGAAAAGGAGATGATCAATCTCAGATCGTTCTTCCTTCAACACATGTTGGCAGTGAAATGGTAAGCCCAGGGGAAACCCCCAATTCACTTTGGGGGACTACTTTCACCACTCGTCCTACACTTCTACCTCGACTTCTCCATGGCCAATGCTCTAAAGACATCCTTTACACTCAATTCAATCACTTCAAGTGGTCCCACCTTGTCACTAGGTTTGAAGGAAACATGTACGTCTATTGCACTATGAATGAACAAATCAAGGAAAGGACATTTCTTGACCCCATATTCTGTCTATGGGGAGTGTGATACCTTTAATGGCCTGAAGATGATGTAGAGGATGTAGTAGAGGGAGAGGAAGTCAAAGTCATAGAGGAAGAAGAGGAATCAACTAAAGAAGAAGAGGAGGAGGAGGAGGATGCAATGCCTTATACACCTAGGTGACATTTGTACCTCATTCCACGCTACTTTGCAACATTCAAATCCACAACTCCACCTCTTGGAAACTATTTCTCCATGGAGAGCATGTGCATGATGTTGCAATCCATTTATTAGGGTCAGCAATAGCAGTCAACCACCTTGATGTAGATTCAAGGTGTCAATGAGTAGCTTCTTTAGTGACAATAGAAAATCTATGCCAACGAGAGCCTTCTTTTTGTGAACCAAGAGAACATGCATATTCACCTGCAATGAATCATGTACCATAAAAAAACCCCTCTACAACCACTATTATAGTCAAGGAAACCTCACTAGCTACCTACAACCACCACATATGCTAGCCAACCCAACCATGTTCACCAAAACTTTCTATCCTCTAGATCCACAGATGCCACCAGGAAAATTTCAACCACTAAACCTACTGAGCTCTTGGTAACCCCTTTCACCTCTTAGTTTGAGTTTTCACTATGAGGATATTGTCAAATTCAAGATTAGGGGGCGATGGAACAATTTTACCTTGTTTATTTTATTTCTTCTTTTAGTTTTTCTTATTTCCTGGAAATAGGACCGATAATATATCTATTGTAATCGTTGAGCTTAGTTATCATGGTTTCATCTATCACTAAAAAGAATGTGTTTTTTTCTTTTTCAATGAATCTTAAAAAGGATCACATCTTTTTAAGCTTATTTTGAAAAATCTAAAACAACACCAATCATTAGAAGTGTTTGGGTTAGTCATATTGAGGACACATAATATGAATGAAATCTAAAGTCATCCAAGACTTGTGTAGGATGAGGAGGTTTGAACCAAAACCAACCAAACAAATAACAAGAACTTAAATGGGATTTTTAGAAATAAATTCTAAAGTCACCTTGTACACAGATTGATAGGATAGAGTTATATCATAGTTAAGAAAGACATTTCTCTTAATCATTTGATTCCATCGACCTTTCATGATATTGCATCCACCATCACATGTTGATCAAGTAACCCATATTATTTTCTCTTGACTGCATTGCATAGCATAATAGGTAGCATGATAGATTGTTTCCTTAAAGTGCATTAATAGAAAAAAATATAGAAATGTGGATATCAAATAGTTGCATTACAAGTTACACGCAAACTGCATTCTCCTTTTGTACCATTTTTTGAATAGTTCATGACATGTATCTATGTAGCTTTCTACACAAATCAAAGTGAAAGGATCTATGCAACGACCCTACCTCCTAGTAACCCCCAATTAAGGGAGACCCAAAGGTCAGTGCCGTTATCCCAATTAACAAGATCAAAGGTTCGACAAATAATCAGTAATAATTGTGAAATTCTACTAAACTAAACTAAAATATGGTATAAAAATAAAACTTTGCATACCATTTAATTTTTTTTTTTGATATCTACTTCTATCCATTGCTTGAATCTATTCAATCTAATCCTTCTCACAATTTATTTCTTATTTTCACAATGTGTCACTTTACTGTTTGTTCTTTTCAGGGTTGTACCTAAAACACCGACAAACAAAATGTCAGTCAGCATAAATGAATATGCCGGTATGTGGGGACAACCAAAATTTCGCAAATATGGATAACAATCTAAATATCACAATCAAGTTAATTAACAAGCCAAATTACGCTTTTAGTGTGATATTCTCCATGACTTTTCCCCTAACACTGGCATACCCACCTTAGGGTTTCTCTTATACCAATGACTTAAGGCCACCTTCTCAATCCTGAGCTTGGTTCCTGGGGTCACCTCTCATAGTGCCCATTATTCATTCAATAAAGACCACCTTCTCAATCCTGAGCTTGGTGTCTGGGGTCACCACTCATGGTGCACATGGGTCTTCCCTCCTGGGCTTGACCTTTTTGCATCATCCATCAAGGTGGCATGTAGGTGCGAGAATACACACTTTTATTATTATGGTGATAATCATAGTGACTTTATGATTTGCAAGTATGAACATCCAAACTGATAGGTTGCATTCAATGTGATGAATCATCTAGAAAACCTTCGGAAAACTAATGTGATTAACCATAATTAACCACATACCTGTCAGGATGACTTGAGTGCAGAAATAATCCAACTAAGCAAGAAATCCAGTAAACAAGCAAGCACACACGATTTTTTTTGAAGTTAAACAGACAAATTTCATTATAGAGGAGCCATACGACATCTACATGAGGAGAAAAACAAACTAAAAGACCACACAAAGATCAAGAACAGATATAAACTATCACAAAAACTCATATCAGAATCTGATAAGGACAATGATGTATAGATCCCTCTTCTCCTTCGCTAGCTAAGGCAGATTTCTATGAGGAATACCTTCAACCTGAGTATGTATATGTGGTAGAGTACCTACACCAAATCGGTGTTCCAAAAGGATATTTTTCCCGCACTTGCTGCCATACAAACTCCACAACAAAATTGACAGAGAAAGAAAAAACTACCACGAGAAGAGAAAGCAGCGCTGATTAACAGCGAGATAGATAAAATAAGAGAATAATCTAAATATAAAGCCAGTAAAAGAGAAAGGGGATAGGAAAATTGTCACAGTCGGGCTCAATGACAGGGAGGTAGAAGACCACTGTCAGGTCTCTACTTATAAAGAAGGTCTCTGCTTCCAAGACTAACTTCCTCTACTCATCCTCCAAATAAGAAGGTCTAGCCTCATGTATCTCTTGAGGTCATGACAACATTTTTCATATGACCTAAGCATGTATCTATTCTTTAGTTTATGCTTAAACTATTAAGCTTATGTCCATGACATCTTATTTATATGATTTTCATTAATTTGGTGGAGGATTCCTTAAACCTTATCAACTTTACCCATACCTCAAGAGGGTGAGGAAAAGAGTAAAAACCCTAATCCTTAAAATCCTTAACAACATTTGAGTTGAGAAGGGATGAACAAGATGAGAGAGTCCTAAAGGTATATTATTTCGAGTCCTGAGACATTGGCCAGGCAGTCACACCAATCCGCGAGTCCTCATATTTTGACTAGTGGTGCAGAGGAAAATATTGCCAGCCCCCGGACGTGATCCTTTTCTAGACACCTTTGTCTTTCAGAAAATCCTCTAATAACTCCCTTGGGTTCTATAGAGTTTGTAAAATTTAATAATTACTAAAGATTAAATGAGGAACCAATGCTCTATTGCCAAATGTAATGACCCCGCCTCTTGGTAACCCCTAATTAAGGGAGACCCAAAGGTTAGAGCCATTATCCCAATTAATAGGATCAATGGTTTGGCAAATAATTAGTAATAATTATGAAATTCTACCAAACTAAACTGAAATCTGGTATAAAAATAAAACTTTGCATACATTTAAAAAAAACTTTGGATATCTACTTCTATCCATTGCTTGAATTTATTCTATCTAATCCTCCTCGCACTTTATTTCTTATTTTCACAACGTGTCACTTTACTATTTGTTCTTTTCAGGGTTGTACCTAAAACACCGACAAAAATACGCTTTCAGTGTGACATTCTCCACTACTTTTGCCCTAACCCTGGCTTACCCACCTTAGGGTTTCTCTTATGCCAATGACTTAAGGCCACCTTCTCAATCCCGATCTTGGTGCCTCAGGTCACCTCTCATAGTGCCCATCAGTCATATAATAAAGACCACATTCTCAATCCCGAGCTTGGTGTCTGGGGTCACCACTCATGGTGCCCATGGGTCTTCCCTCTAGGGATTGACCTTTTTCCATCATCCATCAGGGTGGCATGTAGGTGCGAGAATACACACTTTTATTATTATTGTGATAATCATAGTGACTTTATGATTTGCAAGTATGAACATCCAAACTGATAGGTTGCATTTGATGTGATGAATCATCCGAAAAACCTTTGGGGAAACTAATGTGATTAACCATAATTAACCACATACCTGTCAGGATGACTTGAGTGCAGAAATAATCCAACTAAGCAAGAAATCCAGTAAATAAGCAAGCACACGAGATGATCCTGAAACATGCATCCAATTTTCCTATCATTGATCAGGCCATCAAGGTCTATTAAACCTAGCTCGCTTCCTAGGGTTTCTAGTCCACTTTTAGGGTTTCCAATGCAATTAGGGTTTCACTTCATTTTTACTATTTTAACCCTAATTTTATACAATTACTCACTAACCCTAATTATCTCATCTACTCCTCATGAAAGATATTAAGGTTACCTTTTAACAACATGTACCCCTAATTTCGGATTAAAGGCACGATTAAAACTCAAATAAGTCTATTATGCCCCTTTTACATTAAAACTACCATTTTTATCCTTTTAATTCATGATACGATCTTTAGGCCCAATTATCATCTTTGGTTCCTTCCAGATTAACAACTCATAGTTCATTATGGTCTAATTCACATATGAACTCTTTTATCATTAATTCCACCTTTATCCATTAGAAAACCCTAATTACCATATTAAGTATATTTATCCACAATTAGGAACTTTTATACTCAAAATAGCTTTGAACCATCATATCTTATCCTTATTCATGAATTTTAACAATTAAAGTCATTAAGATCATAATTACTAACATTAGGGTTTCAAGGCCCATTAAAGCTCATTTATGCACATAGAACCCTAAATTAATCCAATTACATGTAAAGTTCATCCTTTTCGATCTTAATGTATCTTTTTATAATTAACAGGTTAATATCAACTTTAATCATCCATAAAACCCCTCTTAATACATTAATCATCTCAAAATAGGGTTTCTTAATCATTAATACATTAAAGTTGATAACTTTCACTATTTTTCAAATTGCAAGAGGAATTAGCTTCTAAATCTATTATTAATGGATTCCTCACATTTTTATGTTCAATTTTCATGTATAAAGTTTTGTCATTAGAGTTTCCTAGCAATAGTTATGTTTTTTTTGCAAGAAAAGTCACTTTTCTAGCTTTTCTAATATATTACGACTTCATAAAAAACCAAATCGTTCGATCCGTGGTTCGCTGGACCACGCAGGATCCAATGATCCACAAATGCATGCCTGACTCGCGATTGAAAAGAAACAAAAGGCACTTATGCCCTTACCTGAACAACGGTGGTGGATGGGCAGTTCGGTAATTTGCCCAAAAGTCTTCTTGTTCCTTGTGCGAGCAACCCTCCGCGAGCTGGCGGTCAACTCAGAGGTTGACTCTGGGATCTCGTCCACCAACGAGCAAGCTAGGAGGCTCGGAAGCTTTACCGTCGCCATCCGAACTCGATTGAATCCTCAATTTCATGCTCGCGTCCTGCCTCCACCCCAGACAGATCGCCGGAGCTCCAGTGTGGTCAACTGGAAGATGAAGGGGAAGGTCAAGGTTATTTCCAAAATTGAACTCGCCAATGCATTTGTCGTCACTCTCTGAAGATTCTAGGGTAGTGAGTTGATGAGCCAGTGCTCTCGTGAGCCCTCTCCTATATATATGATCAATGACTAAGACTGATAGGTTGGGGACTCTCCACTTTGGTGACAAAACCACCCACATGTTGGGTTCGTTCACACCGGAAACCTCTCCCGAAGCTAATGGAGTTCTTCTCGCTCCAAGTCACCCTTTCCTCTTCAAGAAATCCTCCGATCAAGGACCTCGTAGGTGGACTCTGTGCAAGAAGTCCTCACGAGACTGGGATTCACTCCCAGACATTGGATCACCGATCCAACAATCACATTAAATCCAAAAATCAAGAAAATCAGGATGAAATTCCCAATATCAAAACGTGACATAATATCCTTTCTACTTTAAGATAATTTCTAAATTGCATATCTTGGAAACCATGCATCATTTTGCAACCAAATTTTGAGGGTTTCTCTCTCTTGACTTTATCTACATGCATGCCAAAAATGAGTCCCAAGTTTCAAAGGAAAAGGGCTTTTTATTTAAAAGCAAGTTATTCTTTAACAAGACTTATTAATTGATATTTCCTCTTTCTTTTTCCATTATCTTATCATCTTGGATTCCTTGGACCTCAAGGAACCCTAAAGGCATGAAATCTCTTGGAGGATATTCCCTAGCCTTCTAGAGGCTTCCACTTCTTCATTTTTCATTATCTTACTTATTTCTTTATTAAGATATTTCTTTTCAAGTATTTCTCTTTATCTTTCATTTCCTTTTTCCTCTTTTTATATTTATTTAAACAAAATTTATTTAATTGTGGCCATTAATTCCACTTTCTAGAGATTTCTATGTATTTCTCATAATTACTTTGCTTAATATTCATTATCTTGTAACTTTTCCTTTTATTTGGACTTTTCTTCTTTTCTTCTCTTTTATATCCATTATTGGATTAATCTAATAATAGAAATTACGAAATTCCTATCAAAAGGAAGATTTACAAAGAAATCCATGTTTTGAAGCAAAACATACAACCTTTTCAATTAAGTCCATATTCACAAAAATCATTACAATTCAATTATGAAAACATATGCAAAATTGAGGTTGTAACATCCTTCCCCTCTTATAGGAAATTTCCCTCAAAATTCCCTCAAACATTCAAACAAACATGATAAGACTTCCTCATGTCCATCATGGCTCCCATGTGGTTTTACCCTCTCCATGGTGCCTCCCAAGAACCTTCATCATCTCATATTCTTACATCTGAGTTCTTCCTCACCTTGGTACCTTATACCCTCATAGGTGACCCAGGACATTTCAGCTTCTCTCAAAGCTAACCGAGTTCATGGTTCAACACATGGCTTGGGTACCTCACATAGTGCTCTATATCAGACTCGTAGAACACATCACATTATCCTGAGGGATAAGGATAAGCATAACCATATCCACTGATCCATCTCAAATGGACCCATGCAGCCAGGACTCAGCTATCTTAGCTATAACTTAGAGGGGTCAGATTTCACATCACATACTCTCTCACAGTGAACTACATGTCAGTCTGCTTTGCAGCAACTCACAACTCATGTCACCCCTGGGCTCTCTTTCAGCCATTGCATGATCAAAGTGACTTCATCTGCACACATTGTGGTCCTTTTCTGACCTTCACGAGGTCCCTTCACCAACATCATCTTAATGAAGTGGTGACTGACACAACCTCCCTTACAGAGCTCTTTTACATCTCGATACTGGCTATGGTGGTTATCATCACATCTTCTAGAGGACAAGAACTGTCTCCATGTATCACCCTGAACAAGCACACATGCTGTTATCAGACCCTCTAGTCGAGATTTTACTAACCATTAGTTAGGGGTGATAAATTGTACTAACATCAAGTTCTTCATGTACCTACTGCCACACATGGAAGTGAATCTCTAGGTTATACTCAAGAACTTTTGAACTCGCATCATGGTGTATTTGAACCATCTCTTTATCATATGTAGTTCAACCGGATCCGTCCCGTGACAACATTCTTTCTTTCTCATGTCATCTAGGTAAGGCGATCTACCATAAACCATATTGCATCTTGACCTTCCTTGGTCTAGGGGAGACTTACCACAACAACCATAGTGATGAACTCCCATTTCCTCTTGGGGACTCTTTATCCTCTATACCAACTCATTAGGTTACTAGTATTCGTCCTTCACCTCCTGGCTTGCATGGCAACAAGCCATGTGTAACTTCATCTTAAGCATCCAAAGTACTACTGTCACTTACTATCTTAGTAGTACCACATTGTATAATGATCTTAAGATCATGATCTCCTGTATGCCATGATTCCTCAAGATTGATTCATCGGAAACCCTAAACCACTCTAGTCGGGTTTCATCACCTTCTTTTCCAAAGAAGTGCATCTGAGGTTCTACAACCATCCTTTTATTGCATCAAGGCCTAGGCTGGCTAACCAAACAACTACTAACTTAATCAACAATCTCGTTACATCTGAGTGTTAGCCAAACATATCTCCTTTCTCAAACTGAGGGTTAACCTAACAACCTCTTCTAGCGTCTAGCTAAATTAGGAAGCTATATCTAAACCAGAGCATCCATTACTACCTCACATCCTTAGGTGTTAGGTAATGTTGAAGACACACACCTCCATGTATTCCACTTACCATCCCATCTCGGACTCAACAAGAAAACTTAGAGCTCATATTTTTGGTTATCAAACTCAACCTTGTATGACTTGCAAATTCCACATAGATCATGATACAAGCATCCTCATAAGATGACTAACTTAGTTCTCTTGATGTTTGTAAACCATCCACATACCTTTTAATCTACAAGGGTATGTTATCATCTCTATCCTCATACCTCATAGCAACGTTCCAACTCCCATCATCTTTATCCTTGGTGTATGGCATGCGTACTATCCTATCTCTCACTCCCATAACAAGAGGAAATAAGCATTTGGAGGCCATCTAAACACAAAGTTCTTCCTATTCCAAGAGTAGAGATGGTACATCCCACATTGCTAGTACACCTTCAAATCTAAGTTGAAATGTGCACCATATGTCTCTACATCGTGATCATCTTGATATCAAGGTTACTTCCATGGAAAACTGGTCTCGAACCTACTTGGGTCACCGCACAATCCTTGGTCATCTCCTCTAGGTCTATAGGGTGCCGAAACTTTTGTGGTCATCCCTCTTCCCTTATGCATCCAGAGAGTTCCCTCCTCATCTGCCCTTTGGGTCCCATGAGTTCATGAAGGTGATCAATCTCCTAACCCATGGCCCTCAGACAATGATAGTTGTTACCTCCCGACCCTATGGTCATGTGTACTAGGGAATCAGGCAACTCCTACTTCCATTGGTCTTATCCCTACCTGACCCTAGGATAGACTTAGGATTCTAACATAGTACATGTCCAACTTAGGACCTTACCCAAGCCTTCATCATCTCTCTCTACATTCCTAGGCTGACTTTCATCCTTTCATAGGGGTCATGGAAACCTGCCTACCTTGGTCAGGCCCCATACCAGTTATCTCCATGGTAACACATCCACATGAACTTAGAGATGGTTATCTATGGGTATGAAGATTCATTCTCATACTATGTAATTTTCACTTAGCTTCTCAAGATCCTATGAGACCTCTTTAGGTTACCTCAAAACCAACAAAACTGGTATACACCCTACAAAAGGGTCCCTCTTCCAGGATGGGAGGAAACTATATCTTGATAGCAAAAAAGGTCACAAACGTCCTTATGTCTAGGGTTTGCATCCACCTAAGCATGCTTAACCCTAGCATGCTACTAAGGAAAAAGCAGACCACCTACTAAACCATGCTAGGTCATACTTGTTCTCATTCCTCAACATTGGATCAAGATCATACCTTCCCATGTCACCAACTTAGCTGTGAGAGGTTCATCAAACATACCTTAGACTTAAGGGGTTTCCCTTTCCTCTCAACATGAGGAGTGCCCTGCTCGAATCTATAGAAACTCAAATCTCATCATGAGCATCAGGTACACCACTTTCCCTCTTAGGTCTAAGAACCCTAGGTTCACTTTTTGGATGTCCAACTGCATGCACAACCTTTTAACCATAAACCAAGCATGTACAAGGTATGACATGTACTTCCCATGATCCTTCTATTTGAACAACACTTCAGAGTGGAGTCCTCCTCAAGGTCAACCAACTAAGTGTAAGGCCTCACAACTTGTTACTAAACCTCTTCAGGGTCTAAGGAACTCTTTTTCCCATCTTAGAAGGTAAACACCTATACCATAGGCATATAGGTACCAGAAACCTCATCCTCTCTCTAGGGTTAAGTTCCTCTAAAGGAAACCAAGATATCATAAACCTCTAGGGATCAAGCATGAGGCAACCACTATCATCCACTTAGGTCGCATCATCCTCAACTCCCCACTATTCCTCACATCTAGGAGTCTAAGCTTCCAACCTTCTTGCTTGGGTCCTGCTCTCTCTCTCTCTAGAGATAACCCTACAAATAGCCTTACTACTAGAGGTCCTCTCTCCACGAAGGATCAAGCTCACAAGCGTACCCCTACATGGTGAAGCCTATGTTCAAACTTATGTTTGCTCAAGATTATCCATAGCCCTTTATTCTTATCTCATAAGCTATCCAAAATACTCTCTTGGCCAGGGTTTCAACCTACTACCCGCACTACTAATGTACTCTAGGTGCATGTTATGCCCTACTCACATAAGCCCATAGGGTTTCTATAGGTTCTTCACTAACCTCATCATTGAAGGTGCTATCCTTTACTCTAACATGCACGACCCTTTCCCGAGTTGGGTCATCAAAGGTACTAGGTCATCCAACCTCACATGGCTCATATCATCACAGGCATCCGAAAGCATGTCCACCCACACACCTTGTCTATCATAACATCTAACTCATCATGTCTTATCTCTCTCTAACTACCACTTAGGGTTAGGGTTAGCATCATCCTCAGAGGATGTGTCAGGTCTCTACTTATAAAGAAGGTCTCTGCTTCCAAGACTAACTTCCTCTACTCATCCTCCAAATAAGAAGGTCTAGCCTCATGTATCTCTTGAGGTCATGACAACATTTTTCATATGACCTAAGCATGTATCTATTCTTTAGTTTATGCTTAAACTATTAAGCTTATGTCCATGACATCTTATTTACATGATTTTCATTAATTTGGTGGAGGATTCCTTAAACCTTATCAACTTTACCCATACCTCAAGAGGGTGAGGAAAAGAGTAAAAACCCTAATCCTTAAAATCCTTAACAACATTTGAGTTGAGAAGGGATGAACAAGATGAGAGAGTCCTAAAGGTATATTATTTCGAGTCCTGAGACATTGGCCAGGCAGTCACACCAATCCGCGAGTCCTCATATTTTGACTAGTGGTGCAGAGGAAAATATTGCCAGCCCCCGGACGTGATCCTTTTCTAGACACCTTTGTCTTTCAGAAAATCCTCTAATAACTCCCTTGGGTTCTATAGAGTTTGTAAAATTTAATAATTACTAAAGATTAAATGAGGAACCAATGCTCTATTGCCAAATGTAATGACCCCGCCTCTTGGTAACCCCTAATTAAGGGAGACCCAAAGGTTAGAGCCATTATCCCAATTAATAGGATCAATGGTTTGGCAAATAATTAGTAATAATTATGAAATTCTACCAAACTAAACTGAAATCTGGTATAAAAATAAAACTTTGCATACATTTAAAAAAAACTTTGGATATCTACTTCTATCCATTGCTTGAATTTATTCTATCTAATCCTCCTCGCACTTTATTTCTTATTTTCACAATGTGTCACTTTACTATTTGTTCTTTTCAGGGTTGTACCTAAAACACCGACAAAAATACGCTTTCAGTGTGACATTCTCCACTACTTTTGCCCTAACCCTGGCTTACCCACCTTAGGGTTTCTCTTATGCCAATGACTTAAGGCCACCTTCTCAATCCCGATCTTGGTGCCTCAGGTCACCTCTCATAGTGCCCATCAGTCATATAATAAAGACCACATTCTCAATCCCGAGCTTGGTGTCTGGGGTCACCACTCATGGTGCCCATGGGTCTTCCCTCTAGGGATTGACCTTTTTCCATCATCCATCAGGGTGGCATGTAGGTGCGAGAATACACACTTTTATTATTATTGTGATAATCATAGTGACTTTATGATTTGCAAGTATGAACATCCAAACTGATAGGTTGCATTTGATGTGATGAATCATCCGAAAAACCTTTGGGGAAACTAATGTGATTAACCATAATTAACCACATACCTGTCAGGATGACTTGAGTGCAGAAATAATCCAACTAAGCAAGAAATCCAGTAAATAAGCAAGCACACGAGATGATCCTGAAACATGCATCCAATTTTCCTATCATTGATCAGGCCATCAATGTCTATTAAACCTAGCTCGCTTCCTAGGGTTTCTAGTCCACTTTTAGGGTTTCCATTGCAATTAGGGTTTCACTTCATTTTTACTATTTTAACCCTAATTTTATACAATTACTCACGAACCCTAATTATCCCATCTACTCCTCATGAAAGATATTAAGGTTACCTTTTAACAACATATAACCCTAATTTCAGATTAAAGGCACAATTAAAAGTCAAATAAGTCTATTATGCCCCTTTTACATTAAAACTACCATTTTTATCATTTTAATTCATGATATGATCTTTATGCCCAATTATCATCTTTGGTTCCTTCCGGATTAACAACTCATAGTTCATTATGGTCTAATTCACATATGAACTCTTTTATCATCAATTCTACCTTTATCCATTAGAAAACCCTAATTACCATATTAAGTGTATTTATCCACAATTAGGAACTTTTATACTCAAAATAGCTTTGAACCATCATATGTCAGCCTTATTCATGAATTTGAATAATTAAAGTCATTAAGAGTCATAATTACTAACATTAGGGTTTCAAGGCCCATTAAAGCTCATTTATGCACATGGAACCCTAAATTAATCCAATTAGATGTAAAGTTCATTCTTTTCGATCTTAATGTATCTTTTTATAATTAAAAAGTTAATATCGACTTTAATCATCCATAAAACCCCTCTTAATACATTAATCATCTCAAAATAGGGTTTCTTAATCATTAATACATTAAAGTTGATAAATTTCACTATTTTTCGAATTTAAAGAGGAAATAAATTCTAAATATATTTTTAGTGGACTCCTTGCATTTTTCTGATCAATTTTCATGTATAAAGTTTTGTCATTAGAGTTTCCTAGCAATAGTTATGTTTTTTGCAAGAAAAGTCACTTTTCTGGATTTTCTAATATATTACGACTTCATAAAAAAAAACCTTATCGTACGATGTGTGGTCTGCTGGACCACACAGGATCCAACGATCAACAAACGCGTGCCTGACTCGTGATTGAAATGAAACAAAAGGCACTTATGCCCTAACCTGAACAATTGTGGAGGATGGTCAGTTCGGTAATTTTCCCAGAAGTCTTCTTCTTCCTCATGCAAGCAACCCTCCGCGAGCTGGCAGTCAACTCAGAGGTTGACTCTGGGATCTCGTCCACCAACGAGGAAGCTAGGAGGCTCAGAAGCTTTGCCGCCACCATCCGAACTTGACTGAATCCTCAATTTCATGCTCATGTTGTGCCTCCACCCCAAATAGATCGCCGGAGCTCTGACATGGTTGACGGGAAGATGAAGGGGAAGGTCAGGGTTATTTCTAGATTTGAACTTGCCAACACATTTGTTATCGCTCTTCGAATATTCTAGTGTAGCGAGTTGATGCGCTGGTGCCCTCGTGAGCCCTCTCCTATATATAGGATCAACGAATTAGACTGGCAGGTTGGGGACTCTCCACTTTGGCGACAAAACCACCCACATGTTGGGTTCGTTCACACTAGAAACCTCTCCCGAAGCTAATGGAGTTGTTCTCGCTCCAAGTCACCCTTTCCTCTTTGAGAAATCCTCTGATCAAGGACCTCAGAGGTGGACTCTACACAAGCAGTCCTCGCGAGACTGGGATTTACTCCCATCCATTGGATCACCGATCCAACAGTCACATTTAATCCGAAAATAAGGAAAATCGGGATTAAATTCCCAATATCAAAACGTGACATAATATCCTTTTTACTTTAGGATAATTTCTAAATTTCATATCTTGGAAACCGTGCATCATTTTGCAACCAAATTTTGAGGGTTTCTCTCTCTTGCCTTTATCTACACGCATGCCAAAAATGAGTCCAAATTCCAAAGGAATAGGGCTTTTTCTTCAAAAGAAAGTTATTCTTTAACAAGACTTATTTAATTGATATTTCCTCTTTCATTTGCCATTATCTTATCATCTTGGATTCCTTGGACCTCAAGGAACCCTAAAGGCACGAAATCCCCTCTTAAAGTATATTCCCTAGCCTTCTAGAGGCTCCCACTTCTTCATTTTTCATTATCTTACTTATTTCTTTGTTAAGATATTTCTTTTCAAGGATTTCTCTTTATCTTTCATTTCCTTTTTCCTCTTTTCATATTTCTTTAAACGAATTTTATTTAATTGTGGTCATTAATTCCACTTTCTAGATTGCTATGTATTTCTCATAATTACTTTGCTTAATATCCATTATCTTGTATCTTTTCCTTTTATTTGGACTTTTCTTCTTTTCTTCTCTGTTATATCCATTATTGGATTAATCTAATAATAGAAATGATGAAATTCCTATCAAAAGGAAGATTTGCAAAGAAATACATCTTTTGAAGCAAAGCATACATCCTTTTCAATTAATTCCATATTCACAAAAATCTTTACAATTCAATTATGAAAACATATGCAAAATTGAGGTTGTAACAATCTACATCCATATAACTCCCAATAGAAAAAAGAGAAAAAGCAATGATATATGTTGAAGAAAGCTTGAGCATAAATAAAAAATTATGCTAAAATAAGAAGGGCAGAAAAAAGGAATCAAATAAAAAGGGAGAAAGGGTGCCTTGAATTCAACCTGAATTCACTTCACGACAAAGGTGAAAATAGTTTATGTGTATGCATTCTTTCACTCATACTCATCACTAAGATGAGAAATCCCATGCATTCACGATTCCATTGTAATAGTAGGCATTAGGATTCATGCATTTTTCATTCCCTTCATTCGGTATGTTCACCATATTTTGTTTTAGCATAATAATTTGGATGTTATTTGTGATTCTTCTTCGTAGACACCTACTTTATTTCCATCCATTGCTCTGCATGTCATGCCACGTCTATGATTGACCCTCTCATTCATTTCTATTTGGGGAACTGCTTCCAACATAGTTGAGTAGGTAGACCAAGAGCAATGTAGATAGGGAATCACATGGTGCATCAAGCATATTTTGCTACTGATTATGATGTTAAATGCTCTTCATTAATAATGTTTCATTGATCTAATAGTGGTCTTTAATGATCATTTTTGGTCACTTTAGTGTAGTTATTTGTTTAGTAGTTGGTAAGGGCCAGTTCAACATTGCTAAATGGGGGTATTTGAGGAATGTAATTCATAAGATTTGTCCTCTTGCTGACTATTTCAAATAGATCCAAAATAGTGTTGCTCAAGGGTGATCAACATTCAAGCTTAGGGTATTTTGATGCATTGAGTTTTAATCACTTTTCACATGCTAATTTTCCATGCATTTAGTGCATAATTGTTCATTTTGAGATATGTTATGCACTATATTTCATCATTAGCATGTGAATCACTATTGTATCAAATATTGAGTATTTCTACCAAATTATGTTAAATCATCATCTTTAATTCAAACCTATATTGTTTTTTCCTTGTTTTAGGTAATTTGAACATTCATATAATAGCTTAGTGATATTGACACCTATGCCAGTAGTACCGACATGACATGAAGTTCCAGTAGGGAATCCCAGAAATCTTGGTGCTACCGAGACTACTCTCGGTGATACTGAGTATGGATTCAATGAAACCAAAGTAAGGATTCGGTGCTACCAACTTATCATCCAGAGAGCATAAATAACATAAGTTAATACTTTTAATGGCACTGACACCCCAACTAATGGTACCGACTTTAGCACCCAGATCAAGTTAGCACTCATAGAGAGAAACTTTGTGCTGTTGACACACTTGTTGGTAATACGAACACAGTTCAAGGGTTTTGAGCCAGTCGAAAACTTAGTTCCATCGACATTCAGTCAATGGTATCAACTTTACTCAATTAGTGCAGATTGAAAATCATGACAGATCCAACAACTATGACTTAATGATGGCCAAAGCCCCATTTATGACCAAAGTGGAGTTCGATCAAGGAGAGAATATCATGTTCTATTTTGTTGCAATGTTGCACAAAGCCGGGAGAGGAGACAAAGGAGTAGCCAAAAACTAGATGTTCAGGGTACCTTTAGAGGGAATATTTGCAGTCAGAACGCTACAAATCAAGGTGTCTACCAGAGGGGATTGTCAATATCATTTCTCTAAGGGTTTCTAATCAATTCTGGAATATCTAGCTCATTTTCTCCCTTATCTTCTCATTTTATGATGATAGAAATCATGCATGGCTAAACCTCATATTCCTTAGGACCCGAAAGGAGCCCAACATTGCTATGTATTTAACTTTTATGAGTTAATAATCTATTTCCTTTAATTATATACATGAACCTATAATTTCTTATTGATTGTTTGTGCTTGATCACCACAACCAATATATTAGACCACAAATCATTTCGAGAGATGGATTAGGGTTGGAAAGGTTATAGAATTACATAGCTCATACCACGCCCCATGAGAGGGCTTACAACTATGAAAGAACAACCTAAAGTTATCAATAATGCACCTAGATAATTCCTAACTCGATAAGGAAGTGTGGTTGTCTTAGTCTAGGTAGTGTATTATGTTGTGGGAGTGGGCAATACTTGTTATAGGTCTTTAGTACATGGTTAAGGGTGAATAGTTATCGATGAAATGAAGTTTGAATGCAATGCATACTATGGTGAAAATGTAATCTTAAGAAATCCATCCATTCCTAATAGAATTAGTTTAATTTAGATCTAATTCTTTGTTCTTAGTCTTTAAACAACCATTCAATCAACTTCTAGGACTAGCTAATTAGGTTACAGTTAGTAGTGGTTTCTAAAAAATGTTTCCCTGAGTTTGACACTCACACCTCATCGACCTATATTACTCGACTTGTACACTTGCATTTTTACACATAGTTTTGACGTGTCAATATATGGAGTGATATGAAGCATCAATGATATTAAAATTGTAACATTGTGGGTTTTGATAGGGAAGCATGCTTGTGTAAGCAAAGTCAAGATAGAGAATTTTGATAGTTGTATTATGTTATTCCTGGAAATTGAGATTGCTTGGCCATGAATGATGGAAGGGACCAAAATGATATTGATAGAGAAAGAGAGGATGATGGGTTGGTAGATTTATTTGTGGTTTTTTGTTATTCTTTATTACCCAAGGATGACTAACATTTAATTAAGTGTGATCTAATGAATTCATATTTATAATATATTTAGCGACTTTCTAGATGCAATATATATTAAGTTTTTCATATTTAATTGCTTCACTACATATTTCACTTATTTTAGGATTTTAGTACTTTATGTAATTTATATGGTATTTAATATATTATTAATGTTTTATTTTTAGGATTGACACGCGTTCAAGAGAGAAACAAATATCCCCCTTCAAAGGCCCAAGAATTGAACAAATATCACATATCCTCACTTTTCAATTCTGAGACCTCATACAGTGATGTAAAATAAGTAATACTACCCTAGGAGGCTATTTAGTCGTCTGATTATCCAACCGGTCAAATCATCTATAGATTTTGCCCATAGTTCTTCTTATGTATCCAACACTAAAGCAACCATATGTTTTGCATATAAACTCATAATTTAATATTTAAGTATGAATTTTAGAGAGAATTTCATCACCTACAGGAAAACTATTTTTGAGCCATTTGTCTAGTCATTTGACTGGATTTTCAACCAATCGACTCACCTTTAGATTTTTTTGCAGTGTCTCATATATCTCACACCAAAACAACCATATATTTTACTCACATATTTGGAATTTGATGTTTAAATATGTGTTATAAATAAAATTGTATGTCTAAAAGAAAATTATATTTATGGACTAGTTTAGGACTTGTGACTGGTCAAAAATTCTCTTAAAAGTCCTATAATGGAAATCTAGAACTGACAACCGTTGAATTAGTTTAGATGGATCTTATATTTTCTGGGTGGATATAAAACATTTGAAGGATGTCTATGGTGAGGGGTTTAAAACTATTATTTTCCATATACAACCCTATATGTCATTACGAAAAAACATAGACAAAAGTTGCTAACTTGACGTGAACACACACTATGGCTTAGATCTGCACTAGAGTCTGCATCTATTGTTCAGGAATCGTGACAAGATGACTAATCTTCTCCTCCATGATGTATCATTCTCCATAAAGTTCTTCTCCTTCTCTCCTTCCCATTGAAAAAACACTAGAGGGGGGTGAATAGGGTTTTATGATAATTTTAAAAAGTATTTAATTAAAAACCAAAAAAAGATTGGAGAAGGGGACAAGGCGTTTAGAGTGGTTCCACCCTTAGCAAAAACTAAGGGAGTCAGTCCACTTCCCGGTTGTTCCCAACTGGGATTTTGAAAGCAATTGTATTTTATTACCTCACAAGGATGTTACATAAGATACAACTACCTTCACAAACCCTTTCGACAACCTTCACCCCAAAGTCTTCTCACCAACCTTGAAGCAACCTTCACTTGAAGTAACTTCAAGCTCCCCCTTGAAGTAGCCTTCCTCCTTGAAGTAGCTTCCCATTGAGACCTTCTAGAAGTAGTCCAAAGTCCACCAAGCTACCTTGTCCACCTGAAGAAGCTCCAGCAACCTCCTTTCCACAGCCTCCAACCTAGGAGTAGTAAAGGAGAACAAAATACAATAGAAGGAACAAGATTGGAAGAAAGAAACAATGTTACCAATTAAGTACAATGCTTTGATCCGATATCAAGCATATTGATCTCTTTTCCACTGTGGATGAACGTGGTAGTGTGGTGACTAGGAGATACTAAGCTGTAGGACACTGATGTAGAATAGATTGCAAGTGAAGCTTAGCTTGTTGCTCACAGGGAATGAATCTCAAGTGTAATTGTATGCACACGTGATGATTTGAGTGTCCTATAACTTGTCCTATTTATAGGAGTGGTTTGCTAATGCTTGGGGATGTTCTTAGTGCTCAAATAGTCATTATGTGTCCACTAATTATATTGCAACAACTATTTGTTTAATGCTGAAAAGTGCAGTCCAGAATGTAGCTCGGTTGAACTCTTTGTCGAATGAGTTGATCTCGGTCGAACTTTTCTTCGACCGAGTGGGAGACTAAGGTTAGTGGATTTGCAACGTTCAACTCAACTCCCAACCAATTTTTTCACCAAGTCTAACGACTATAGAACCTACCAGACACTCAATCTCGGCCGAAGTAAAGTTCGACCGAAACCTTCTCAGTGATAGCATTGAGCAAGTTATGCAAAGGTGTTCATGCATTAGATTGACGATATATTCAGTCAAGAAGTGTTTTGACCGATTTTCTCTCGGTCGAGAAGTAGTTTGACTGAGATAGTCCCTGTTTTGGTGGTTCTAGATATGTACTAAGTGTGTGTATCAAAGTGCAATTGTGATACTATCTTGGGGGATGACCTATTTAAATGTTGTGAGTGGATAGGAAGATCTAAACACTATATTTACATGATATCTAAGTACTTGTACATTATAAACTTGTACATTTTTTTACATTGATTACAATCATGAAAATAAATCAAATTTGAGCATAAGGATCTTCCAAATCTTTGCTATCCACCACCTTTTATGCTTATTCCTGAAACACTCAAATAACACGTTAAAACCACAAGAATGAAATGTTTGTCATCATCAAAACAAAGGGATTATAATAATGTACAATTTATCCAACAATCTCCCCCCTTTTGAAGATGACAAACATTTCCAAAATCTAAATCAAGGAAATATATATCATATGAGTTTCATACCTGAAGTTTACCTTTTGCAGCCATTCTCTTGAGATTATAAAACTAATTTTACTTTATGTTAATGATTTAGATTGTTTCTCCCCCTTTTTCATTTCAAAAATATAACCAAGATAAACATTAAGTATGATTTTTATTTCTCCCCCTTAATTTGATAATTTGATGCTCAATTTGTAAAGCAAGGGTAATCAAAACAAGTTAATGCAAACTACTTATTTTTATGTCAAATTTAGCCACAATGTATTTCTCAATCATTTGCAAAGAATGTTAAGCCTTGAAATGATATGAGATCCTTTTAGGTTCATGGCATATGTGTTTTGATTTCTCAATAATTTACAAGGGATGTTAAGCCTGAAATGATATGAGATCCATTTAGGCTCATGATGGATACATGTATTGATTTCTCATCCATTTTACAAGGGATGTTAAGCCCTAAAAATGATATGAGATATTATTTACGGCATAGTAATATTAATAAATATATCTATAATCAATAATGAGGGATGTTAAGCCCATATTGATATAGAGAGTCCATTTTAGGTCAAGATAATTCAATAATCCTAAGGTCATAGCTAGTTTTTTGAAGTTTTGATTTGATCACGAAATGTTTACAAATTTTTGTGAGCTTCCCCTTAATCTTATTATCAAGATAGTTTAAGAATAACAAGCATTAAAGTTTGATTACAATAAGTCAAACCTTTTATGAGAGATTTACACAAGAATCTTATTTTCAACATGATGAATAGGTTTCAGATCAATATACTAAGATTGAGTGCAAAGAAATGATTTAATATCACAAATAAGCATTTTGCCAGGCTTATTTTAGGTCGACCATGACTTCGATCGGGGTGCCCCTCAATCAAATTCTTTTTCGATCGAGAGGCATTTCTATAGATTTCCTATTTAAGCATTCAAAATGATCCACTTGATTGAATATAAAGCCTTTATGTAACATGTGGATACCAGTTTGAAAGAGTTTATATCAATTTGAAAGATTATAGCTTAGGCTCAAGTTTGTATAGAACTTAATTCATGTGAGCCACATTTGATTTTTAAATGGTGTCTTGCTCTTTATTTGCTTAGAATAGGCTTTAGATAGAATATTAAAATAATTTTATTCTAAGAAAGACCTCTTATTCCACTAATTTTCCCATTGAAACTTTTCTCAATTATGATCATAAAGTATGTCTTTTATTCATATAAAGAAAAATTCTTTTTAAGAGAGTCTTTTTTGCAAGAAATATAGCTTTGAAATTCCTATATAATTTAAATACTTAGAACAATTTATCATGTAAAGTTTTATTTCACAAAATTGCAAGTAGAGTATATGATTTACAATCTTAGAGTAAAATAACATCATCTCTATTTGCAGAACTATGAGCCATGACAATATCTTTCTTAATCAATAGAAACAAGTCCATTAGTTCCATTTATGAAGTTTTCTCAAGGCAACATGGTTCATAATTTCCAGATTGGCCAAGAAATATTTTTAGGCAAACCATGTATAAGATCATAGAAATTGAAAATGAACTTGCAATCTATGCTATATTTGTATTGAACCATCTCCAATTGCAGTAAGAGTATAGATTTCCAATCAACATCATTAATCTTTGTAAGCAACATTATTTGCATCAATTTGGGTAAGAACATCATTTACATTATCTCACAATTTTATTGAGTTGTGATGCAAGACTTATCAATGTGTTTTGATTTGACAAATTTGTCTCAACATTCTTTTCTTCAAAAGGTTTCCTTTAATTGCACAAATCATTTTAGTCAGGTATATTGATAGCAAACCGAATCAATTAAGCAGGTTTACTCGGACTTTATTCGATTGAACTTTTCTTCGATCGAATACATCTCGGTTGATGATTTTCTTGAATGAGTTTTCTACTATTTTTATAGGTTTGAATCAGTACCAGTTTCAGTCCACTATTTCTCGACCGTGTATTTTCTCGGTCGAACACTACTTCGACCAAAAAAGTTACTATTTTTCCAGTAATTTTAGGTTCAATACAGAGCCTTTGTCGATCGAATAGTTTCTCGACCGACTTACTTTCGGTCAAATTGTTTGTCGACTGAGCGTATCTCTATAAATTCATTCAGTAATATGGTTATTGAAGTTATGGATTAAATTACTTTGGTTAGTTTGTTGTTCTATTATGTTAAGTTGAGATAAGACATAAAGATAGTCAAATTAGAGTCTTTGGTCATATCTCAACTTAATTTTATTCATTTAGTTTGGGGGTTTTGGAATCCATACAAACTCAACATCCTTTTTCTTGTAAGGACATGAGAAGGAATAATGTCCAAGCCTTTAGCAATAGTTACAACAGATTGAATCAATCTCATTTCTCTTCTTGTCTAGATTGTCTTTAGGCAGATACATAACTTTGTTCTAGGGAACTTGTGTCCTTGTCTCTCTAGATTTTTGATAGGATTTTCCTTTGGGCTTATAACCTAGTCCTCTTGTTCCAATCTAACTAGAAGAATCTTTTGGGATCTTATCAATAATACCATTGTTTTTCAAGCTACTAATTTCCTTTTGTAATTTAGCAATTTCATTCACTCTTATTTTAACATCTAACTTTCCTTTCTCTAGATTAGACAACAAACTATCTCTTTCTTTGATAACAACATCATAATCTAAATGAGTACATAGGATAGATTGAGTCTGAAAATTATTTAGTTTTGAAAGCAATTCAACCTTTTCTTGAGAAAGAAGATCATAGTTTGTTTCTAAAGTAAGCAACTTCATATCACAATCATTTAAAGATGATTTCAAGGTAAAGTTTTAAAAAATAATACTTTCATTTTCAAAATCAAGATTATTTAATCTAGCATACAAGTCCTCATTAGTTTTAGTAAGTCTTTTTAGTTTCTTTTTACAATCAATATATTTATCATGTAATTCCTCAATACTAGAAATTAACTCTTCTTTAGATAAATAAAAAAGACTTACCTCATCTTCTTCTTCATTTGTTGTAGCAATAAGGCACTCCACTTCTTCTTCTCCATTTTCACTATCATCACTTAAATCATCCCATGCAGCTTTGTAGGATTTTTCTTTCTTCTTGTGAGATGATTTCTTTCCATTCTTAAGTTTAGGACAATCACCTTTTAAGTGTCCCTTTTTGCCACATTCAAAGCACCTACAGGAAAAAACACTAGGAGTTTTGTTAGTTTTAGAACTTCTATACTACTTACCGTTTACAATGAGAGTTTCTTCTTCACTATCTCCTTCACTTGTATCATGACTAATCTTGGTTGATTCTTTGAATGCAATGTCCTTTCTTTTCTCCTTTTTGTGTTCAGCCGCCAATCTCTCTTCTTCTTCAAGGGTGGCTTCATGAGCCTCCAAGTTGCCAATGAGTTGTTCCATCCTCAATCTTGTGAGATCATTGACTTCTTCAATAGTCATCACCTTTGGTTTTTACTTTGAAGGAAAACACCTAAGAATTTTGGACACTTGATCCTCTTCACTAATGGCTTTACCTAATGAATTCAAACCATTAACAATAGAAGAAAACTTTGCATACATTTCACTAATAGACTCATTAGGTTCCATACGAAATTGTTCAAATTTTTGTTTAAGCATACCAAATTTGGAGTTCTTTACTTGAACAGTTCCTTTATAAGTAATAGAGAGTCTATGCCATATTTCATATGCAGTTTCACTATTTGATATTCTATTGAACTCACCTACGAAAATTGAATAATAAAGGATACTTACAACTTTTGCATTCAATTGGACTAATTTTACCGTATTTGCATCCCATGTAGCATACTCCATTTAAGGAAGAGTGTAGGCATTGTTACCATTCTCTAAAGATCCCAACTAATTCCTTGAAAGTAGAATTTCATCCTCCTCTTCCGATAGTTGTAGTTGGTGCCATCAAATGATGGAGGTCGAGCTACAAGTGTTCCTTCCAAGTTGAGGTTGTTTAGTACTCCATCACCATCTTCTTCAAGACTCGATTAGAGATCCTTGAAGCATGCTCTGATACCAATTGAAAAAACACTAGAGGAGGGGTGAATAGGGTTTTATGATAATTTTAAAAATTATATAAGCAAACAACTACAAAAAGATTGGAGACGGGGACAAGGCGTTTAGAGTGGTTCCACCCTTAGCAAAAACTAAGGGAGTCAGTCCACTACCCGGTTGTTCCCAACTGGGATTTTGAAAGTAATTATATTTTATTACCTCACAAGGATGTTATCTAAGATACAACTACCTTCACAAACCCTTTGGATAACCTTCACCCCGAAGTCGTCTCACCAACCTTGAAGCAACCTTCACTTGAAGTAACTTCAAGCTCCCCCTTGAAGTAGCCTTCCTCCTTGAAGTAGCTTCCCATTGAGACCTTCTAGAAGTAGTCCAAATTCCGCCGAGTTTCCTTCTCCACCCGAAGAAGCTCCAACAACCTCCTTTCCATAGCCTCCAACGTAGGAGTAGCAAAGGAGAACAAAATACAATAGAAGGAACAAGATTGGAAGAAAGAAACAATGTTACCAATTAAGTACAACACTTTGATTTTATATCAAGCGTATTCATTTCCTATCCACTGTGGATGAACGTGGTAGTGTGGTGTCTAGGAGATACTAATATATAGGACACAAATGTAGAATAGATTGTAAGAGAAGCTTAGCTTGTTCCTCACAAGGAATGAATCTCAAGTGTAATTGTATGCACAAGTGATGCTTTGGGTATCCCATAGCTTGTCCTATTTATAGGAGTGGTTTGCTAATGATTTGGGACATTCTAGACACATTCTAGGATGTTCTTAGTGCTCAACTATCCATTATGTGTCCACTAATTATATTTCAATGACTATTTGTTTAATGCTGAAAAGTGCAGTCCAGAATGCAGCTCGGTCGAACTCTTTGTAGACCGAGTTGATCTCAGTCGAACTTTTCTTCGACCGAGTGGGAGACGGAGGTTGCTGGATTTGCAACATTCAACATAACTCCCAACCACTTTTTCCCACCAAGTCTAATGGCTATAGAACCTACCAGACACTCAATCTCAGTTGAAGTAAAGTTTGATCAAAACCTTCTCAGTGATAGCATTGAGCAAGTTATGCAAAGGTGTTTGTGCATTAGATTGAGGACATATTCCGTCAAGAAGTTTTTTGACCGATTTTCTCTCGGTCGAGAAGTAGTTTGACCGAGATAGTCTTTATTTTGATGGTTCTAGATATGTACTAAGTGTGTGTATCAAAGTGCAATTGTGATACTATCTTGGGGGATGATCTATTTAAGTGTTGTGAATGGATAGGAAGATCTAAATGCTTGGTTTACATGATATCTAAGTACTTGTACATTATAAACTTGTACAAGTTTTTACATTGATTAAAATCATGAAAATAAAGCAAATTTGAGCATAAGGATCTTCCAAATCTTTGCTATCCACCACCTCTTATGCTTATTCTTGAAACACTCAAATAACACGTTAAAACCACAAGAATGAAATTTTTGTCATCATCAAAACAAAGGGATTATAATAATGTCCAATTTATCTAACATCTGTATCATGAGTTTGATTAGAGAGTATATCTCATTGTTGGGGCATGCAGGGTACCCCCATAACCCATACCTTGTTTTATTTGATGCTAACTCTAAGAATTTTGTTTGTTAGATGTGTTTTGTTCAATCTCTGCACTTATTTTATGACTTGATCAATCATATGTTTTGTTTGTTATAATATTTGGTGAAGATACCATGAATTTCAAGGTTTATAACATCGAATGAACGAGAAGAACTCTACAAGAGATCCTGGATAGAGTTGTACTAGATGATTTATTAATGATACATGAACACTGCAATCTCGGGTTTGTGAGGAGTTCAATTATTGTGAGATTTGTTTTTTCTTATGGATGAAAAATCACTAGATACTAATATAAAATTCTTAATTTGAAGATTTGTATCAATCAGAATAACTGCATAGGCTATGGTGTTGAACCCAGTTTTCCTAGTGATTTTACCCAGTGTTAAAAGTTGTCTCTTTCTTTATTTGATTTCTTTTCTTGCATTGATAATTTATTTGATCAAACAAAACCATAAACTTCATATGTCATTGTAAAATACTTTTACTTATTTAGACTAAAATTAAATTAGTTCTTAGAAACATTTTCCTTTGGGTTTGACCCTTTTATATACCATGATTGACCCATTCACTTGTAGGTGAGTTGATTGTTGTTTGTTAATGTTAAACTCTAGGGAATATCTTAGTGAATTTGTGTGCACAAACATCTCAAATCAATGTTCTCATAGGCCAAAGGTACCATTTTCTGGTGGGTGACCATGTATTCCTAAAGAGGAGGTGAATCATGGAAATTACAAAGATCAAAGGGGAGCTTAGTTGCAAATATGTTGGTCCATTTGAAATCCTAGATTGTACCAGGAAATGCACATATAAATTAGACTATCATTTGCAAGAAACATGATGCATAATGTCTTTCATGTATTGAATCTGAAGAAGTATGTTAAAGATCCTATTCATATCCTCAACCAAAAGCCTATTGATCTTATGAACACTCTTGTATATCATAACAAGATCCTTGACAATCAAACTAAGGAGATCAAGAATAATAATATTGATATGGTGAAGGTAGTAATGGAAGCATAGAAGAAGTCATGACGCCACTTGTAAGATCAAGTACAATATGAAGGAAAGATGTCTTTATCTCTTCAAGTAAACATGAATTTTGAGGATAAAATTATTTTAAGGAGGAGAGGATGTGATAAAGTGAATTTCAAGTAAATTTCTCTATTTTAAGACATGGTTTATATTTTTAGATTATATTTCAATTCCAAATCTACATATTTGAATTATATTAATCAAGATAAGTGGAACCCTAAAGTTGCAACTCAGTTACATATCTAGACAATTACATCATGCCCATGGGAGTCATCTCCCCACTCAACATCTATGGCTCCCTCAGTGTAAAGTGGCACAATGTTCAAATCCATGCAATCCCTTTCCCTAAGTCCTCACAAGTCAAAATAGATTCGTTTGGATTTTATTTTTCTCTTGTTCCCGATTATTCTAAACAACCACCTTATTGATTAATGCTTGTGAAATTCCTAATTCACTATTTGATGGACACATTGAAAACCACATTCGATGCTACTCTACACCTCCATACTCCTATTTAATAACCTCTTCCATCTTACTTGGTCCTATTAATTTCCAATATCACCTAAAATTATTCTCATACACCTTCTAATCACTCCATTGGACCCCCTACTTCATTGGAAAGAACTAACAAGATGATATCCACTAGCAAGTGATACTATGCAACTAGCTACTCTGTGTCTATCTAACACCTTAAAGGAGCCTCCTCAACACTCATGATTGGTGTCATTTGCTGAGAAATGTCCTGGAGTCAAGATCACAAGCATTGATTCTATTTTGGCAAAGAATCTTAGACCTTTATAAAGATTACTTCATACCCAACTGCCTTCCAATCATGGTATAACTCCCTAACCTAGGTCTGCTTCTGTCTGTTGTACATACTGTTCAGTGACCCCTACTTTGGGAACAATTTTGAGCCTGTGATGGTTCATTAATCTTGCCAAAGCACCACATATTCAACCACATAATTGGTTTTTCATCATAATGCGTCTTTTTCTCCTTAAATGTTCCTCCTCTTCTTCTAGTCTATTAAAATGGCATGCGATATTGCTAATTTGATAGAAGAATCAATGACCTAAAAATACTGATATGCACTAACTTTGTCACATTCAAGCTTTAAATTACAAGGGCTGACATGTGTTTTATCCCCTTATCTCACTCCTTGAACCAAGAGTGGCTCATGGTCAATCAACGCACCTACAAGGTCTGCCTAACTTTCTTTAAATAACCTACCATCTTTTCTAATTATCTAGATTTGAAAAAATGATATTATGAACACTTCCATTGAACATACTTAAAAGTATCACTATATTTAAAAAATTGGCTAGAATAATATGACACTTTGATTGTGAATTGATCTATATATTTCTACTGACTATAGTAGATATATGATAATTGTCCTAGTTTATATAATAAGCGTAGGTTGAATATCATTTAAATTATGTTTACTGTTTTGTTATAGGATTATTACATTATTCTAGTAAATAGTGGTGTTAAATCCCCATCATGAGAACATATGTGGACCATATTTGTGACATTGGTTATTATGATATAAGGATCGAAGTGATTAGAGTTCTCAGCTAGTACACCATATGATTTTGATAAATCCCAATGATCCCAAGTATCTATTTCATGCCCATGATCTAGAATCTATGTGCATTATATAGTTCTCAAAATCTACTCCACTACTTTCAATTAAACATAAAAGGTATGCTTATATCATATTGACATTACTATATGTATTAAAAATATAATTTCATAAGTGCCTTTTCATGTGTTTCTTTGGCTATTTATTATTTTAACTAATATATTCTGTATAAATAATATTTATCCATTCGATATTTTGTTGATGAAACTTCACATAAATAAGAACAACTTCCATCACATATGTTAGGATTCCCTTCTATTCTTATAAGTGGCCATCCCCTATGAAAACCTTGTGGGTGCTCTTCTTATGTTTAAGAGTGTTCAACCATTAGAGAAACTTTATGGATTCACTTGTTATGATTAGAAGTGCCCATCCCTTTTGGAAACCTTGTAGATGCCCTTATATATTTAGAAGAGGTCAACACTATTTCTTCCCTGCAAATAATAGAAGAAATATGATTAAAAATTAAGTTTTTTGAAATAAGAATATATTTGAAGTGTTGAGTTATCTTATTCTAATTATAGGCCCTATCAAGCAACCATAGTTGTTATACAAAAATGTATTATTTTATTGCTCAATGTATCGTTTCTTTTGCAATCAACTCCCTTAATTTTCATGATTCAGATAATGCAATATGATGATGACCACTATTTGTTTTGGGAATTGAACATGTTGCATCAAAATAAAACTCTTTGAGGGGTTGAAATTATAAAATGGATGTTGTAGCCTCAATATAGATTATTATTTGATGATGCAACCTCTATTTGTAGTTTTCTACAACCCTTTTGTAAACATTCATGGTTCATTTTAATGGAATTGGAATCTTAATGTAACTTTACACATGTTGTGTGTATGACTTGGGCCACTCATGGATGAGAACTCCAAAATCTCTTTAACACTTCCTACCTAGGCAGTGTGATTGAGTTTGGTGTTTTAACCCATGAAAATAAGCTTTTACTAGAAAGATATATTTTTAGTTGAAAAAGTTTATCTTAAAAAAATAAATATAATTATCAACAATATATTTCATCATAGGGAAGTAAGTAAGAGAAAAAGTTGGTAGAAATAAACAAAATATTGATGAGAATATAAACTTACACGTGGGAGAATATTAACGAAAAATACATTTATATGTGAAAAGATATATATTAAGGATTTTTGTTGTTTATGTGTTCAAATAATTAGTAGATTATAAAATTTGCCTATTATTCACCATGCTTTTCCTTGGGGACAAAACAGAAACGAATTTCCACATGGATCTTTCTTTGAAATTTTCCTATTGCCAATCATAATGCTAACCAAACAACACTTTTCATCTCCCCACCATTCCCCTCCCCATCATTCACCACATAAGAGATTGTTTCTAGTGGCATCTTCCTTTAGGATACTTTCCACATTAGTAGCTAAATGCATGGAGATGAGATCTTGTCCACCGTAGTTGATACTTAATATACTACTCGTTCATCATCTCTCCCTGTGATAGCCTCTGTATTGTTGTTTCTATCCATGGGAGACAGACTCAATAAGTGGGAAAAAGTTTTGAGTGGTAGAAAAATCGAAGTAGATGGTGAGGCTAGTCACCGGATGATATGGGATGGTATAGAAGGATGGAATTGGAAAATTGTTAGGAGATTAATAGAAATATTGAGAAATTTAGGGTTATAGTTGGAGATTGATTACAGATGCAAAGAAAAAATATTGAGAGGTGAGTGAAAATGTGAGATTTGGAAGTGAGGGGATGGGATTAGTGGGTTTACTAGGGTTGTGGGGTCTTAATTGACAATATATAACAATATTGAAGTAAACTGGTACAAACTAATGCTCAAGTGAAGCGCTTAAAATTGAAACATAATTTCAAGGCGTGGAAGATATAATAGTTTATGGTTAGTTTGTTCTAAAAATTGTAGTGAGTGAGTGCACTAGTTTTAGTAATTTTTTTACATTTTAAGTGGATACCACTAGGATATAGGAGAGAGAAAATTGTCACAAACATTGATATTCAAAAACATGAAGGACAATGGACACTTCTAACTTTTTCAATCCCACAATTATAGCTAAGAGAGAAAGATGGTGTGGATTGTTACTGTGAGCAGATAGAACAAAGATGAGAGCTTATGGTGGGATACAAATGTAAGTTAGGGAAGTTGGAGACCTAAGGTTCAGAATCGGAAAGCTACATACAATATTTGAAGAATGTGATTTAATTAGAGTGTGGTTTAGGGAGGAATTTTGAATGAGATGTAATGAATGAATTTTTTGATGAGTTTTGGTTAAAATATCTCAATTGGTTCCCAAACAAGATCAACTACCATATTTAGATATGTACATATCAACATAGTGACGTATATAAGACATGCCTTCCCTGATATATAATTGAGCCCTATAAGAATAAGGCGAATCCCTCATGGAACCATCGCCATGGGTTTTGCCCACCTACTTTTGAAGGGTAGGGTTACTATGAGCATTACCTTCCACCCTTGTTGGACAGTCTGTTACTTTTATGCTTGATGTATTTGAGAGAGTGATTGTGTGGTGTATGACCCATGGTCAATGCAACAACTTTTCCCCTTGCTTTTCCTTCTCGGGCAAGGTTGGAGCCATGAGATAGAAACATATAGGTCTAGATATTTGTAGTGGATAGAAGAATATACTCGACTATAGTAGATCCAAATATTTCAACACAATTCATTTCTTCTTTGTTCGATGACCGCTCACCAAGTGTGGAGTCAAAGAGAGTAGAGATGATGGTTCCCAACAACATACTGGAGAGATTGGGGGATGTCGAGGTGGAAGAGAATGGGGAGCTCAGTTCAAGACCATATCAAAGGCCACTCTAGTAGTGGGAGGCACCTCAAACATAGAAGAAATGATGTCCTTATGACATCTAAAAAAACATGTGTTTTAGTTGTATGAAGCCAGGTCACTGGAAACTATAGTGTGGTAAGGAAAAGGTGTGCTACAAGTGTCGACAACTAGGTCATTTGATTGGCAAATGGTAGATGAGATATTATCCGTTTCTTGCACAAACACCACCGGATGTCTGATAGGCCCAAAATGCACATCCAAAATAGAGGTGGATTCAGAAGGATCAGACATTGAATTTATACTCAAAACCTAGGAACCAACAATGATAATAATGGGGTCCGATGTAGTAATTTGATGAATGCATATTCATCATTTATGTTTACATCATTTAGGATAATTAATTATTATTTTTTAGTTTAATTCAGAAATTAATTACTCTTTCATCCTCTCAGTATTCCTTTTCTAAATTCTTATGAGATTTCTCTCAATCTTCAAGAATTATTGAAGCATTTAACTCGAGATAAGAAAAGATGAAGACAGGAGGTCTTTCATATTTCCTTCAAAGTTTGATATATATCACACCAAATAGTCATAACTCCCATATACAAATTCCAAATTTGAAATTTAGATATGTTTCGATAAGATAATTTAAATTGCTACATGAAAAACATATTTTCCAGTGACTTTGGTAGTCATTTGACTACCCAATCAACTGATGAACATGTTTGTTCATTTTTCCACAGTGCCTGATTTAAATATATACTATGCTCCAAAATTGGCATAACTCTCACATTCCATGTGCCTGTTATATTTTACTTCCTTGAACTTTCAATTTCTCATTATAGTTTAAACAACCAACCCCCAAATTAGAATTTATTTTCTATTTCTTAATCAAAAATACAAAAAAACAATCATTTCAAAAATCAATTAGGATGAAAAGAAAATAATATGAAAAATGTTATCCTGTGGGATCGACCCTTCTATATTAGCCTTAATTGGAAAGTAAAAAATGATTAAACTCTAAAATAATTATTCTAGTGAATTGGTGTACTCATTGATGAATATCAATTTTGGTGCCGTTGCCAAGGACAACAGACCGTTTTCTTGAACCCCAAATTTTTTTTTTGATTTTTTTTATTCCTTCTGAGTAACATTCTAGAAGTGCGATCTCCTTTTTTTTGCCAAATTTTCATTCTAGAAGTACATTTTTTCTACCCTCAAATATATCTGTATAATTGTGCATGTGTCGCCTGGCAAATGATTCTATGCTTCCACGAGCTAGAGAGAACTTACCATCACTTAAATCGACAATACAGACTTAGGATGGACGAAGAGGAGATTGCCGGTTGGATTGAGAAGGCACTTGCTACTCAAAGAGAGCTTATGATGGATGAACACATAGCCCAAGAAGCCAATTTGCATGTAGTCTATATCACTGAGAAAGAGGTTGTAGAACCTGCTCAAAGGGAGGTAGAGACAAAAACAATTAAAAGATTTTTCCACCCCAAAAACTAGATATGCACAAAACCTAGTTGTTCCATCTATGATTACCACCCTCCAATTTGAGATTTGCACCTAGTGGATCACCATGCTCTAGGCCAACCCATTTTCTGGGAACAAGGGTGAGAGTTGTCAATATCACCTCCAATGTTTCACTGACCTTAGTTCCTTGATCAAGATCCTAGGCATTTCCAAAGACGCCATTAGATTTAGGCTTTTCAAATACTCTCTCTTAGGGTAAGCCAGCAGTTGGTATAATTCCACGGAGAGAGAAGGCCCTATCACCACTTAGGAAGTGCTTCAAACAAAGTTCTTAGATAAATACTTCCTTCATTCCCTTCCTTATGAGATCAGGGGACAAATCCTTCTCTTTTCAATGGTCCCTAGAGAGACTTTAGGAGAAGCTTGGAAGAGATTTAGGGAACTCCTTTGTCATTGCCATCATCATGACATATCACAATCTTGTCTCATTGAGATATTTTATCATGGTGTTGATGATGACACAAAGATATTTCTTGATTCCTCATATGGAGGAAATTTCATGTTTCAAAACTTGAGCAACGCATGGGAGGTTGTTAAAGGAGCCTCTAAGACCCAAGCTAGATGAGGAACCAGTGGGGTCCTCAAGGTTGCTAAGGCTGAGGTAAACCCATACATCAATACTATTGTCGAAGCCTTTAAATTGATTTACTTTAAATAATCACTTAGAGTCCTCATTTAATGACTATGAAAGGCAACCTCAACAAGTGAGTGATGCTGAATCTCTATGTGGGATATGCCAACGGTATGATCATGCTACCCTCCAATGTCAATATCTTTACAACACTCCTATGCAACCTGATGTTGGTCAACAAGTGGAGGATCTTAACTCAATCCATAGTATCCTGGGCCAAGCTTAGTACAATCCAAACCAAGCCTGAAACCATCCCAAATTTCAGTATGGAAACCCTTTAGGAGCTACTCATCTCAACTTCTCGCTCCACAAAGACCCCCACAACCCCAAGCCAACTGCTGTCCACCACCAGACTTCCCCTACAATAACAACCACAGACATTTTGGGAACCAATGGAACTATAGGGGTAATATCCAAAACTGTGGACCTTACCAAGGACAACAATATCAAAACCTTCATAACCACCACCTCAACAGAATGTTCCCATTCCTGTAACTGATGATAGGATATCTACTTTAGATCAAATCATAATAGCACATCATAAGTCCACTGATGCATAGTTTTCCCATCTCTTTTCCCAACAAAAACTACCTACAAGTACTTTTGTTGGACAACCTGAGAACAACCCAAAACTTGGAACAACTAAAGGTTGTCTCCACCCATTCATGGAAGACTCATACTCCTCCTCTAGAGAAACCTATCATTATACCTTTGTAATTCAAGGACGATGATACTGTGGCCATCGAACATCCTCCTTCACTCACTCCCACTGTTCCCACTCCTTCCATCCCTGCTCATGTGGTCCCACCTGTAGAAATTAATGAGCTAGAAATTCATATTTACAAATCTCATCCACCTTACCAGGCCCACCTAAAGCAAACTAGGCTTGATACACATTTTGTGAAATTTAGGGAAGCCATGAAAAAGTTGCATGTGGATATTCCTGTTCTTGATGCCTTAGCTGATATGTCTGCTTGGTTCAAGTAAATGAAATCCTTATTAACTAGGATGTACCACACTGATGAGCATGAGACAGTTATGCTTGCAAGAACCACCTCTGATATTATCCTGAGCAAAATGCTTGAGAAGAAGAAAGATCCTGGTTCCTTTGGGATTGGGTGCTACCTAGGTTATAATTCTTGTAGGAAGGGACTTGCATATTTGAGTGAAAGTATTTCTATCATACCCTATAGTCTTTACATGAGGTTATATTTGTCGACATGCTTCCTACCACCATGATCATCCAATTCGCTGACTCATCCATGACAAAACCTATGGTATCATTGAATACATATCTGTAAGGGTTGGGAAAGATGCTTATGTCCCATGTGACTTTGTCACTGTGGACATAAAGGAATACTTAAGGTACCCCATCATCTTAGGCTGTCCCTTTTTGGCCACCACTCATGCCTTGATTGACTTTGAGGACGGAACCATGTTCTTGCACCTAGGAAAACAATCCCTAAAGTTTAGGGTATTTGAAAGCATGCACAGACCAAGCCTCCAAGAAGAGGTTTATCTCCCTGATTGTATTGATAAGATATAATAGTTGAGACAAGAATGGGAACTAGTTGATGATCCTCTCCAAAATGCCCTTGCGATCCCTAGTAATTGTTGATTCGAAGATGAGAAATTGGAGCAATTTAGACATCATCTCGACATCTTTGAGGTGATAAGAATTTGAGGATCTCAAAATGGTCTTTGTTGTAGATGCTAAACATGAACCCCCAAAGCACATGAGATGAAACCCCTCCCTAAAGGTCTTCAATATGTCTTCCTTAATGAGCAAGAAATTTTTCCTGTTATCATTAACTCTGATCTCACTGATGCAATCCTATTTTAGGGTTTCATCTTGTGTCATATTGCATTTCAATCACATCTATACCTATTAGATTGCATGTTATTTCCCCTAATATGCATATTTGTATAAAATGCACTTATGGACATTATTTGCATGTTTTTTAGGCATTTGAACCACACTTGATGGAAGAGAGAGAAGGAGAGATCCTAGGGTTTCTCTACCCTTGGAGAGGCCTAAAGTGAAGTCTGAGGCTCCTTCAACCTACCCCTAGTGGCCAAAGCTCCATTGAAGCAAAGATGTCTAAGAATGAACAAAGAATCAAGGCAAAGTGATACAACAGAGACCACCACGACCGTGGTACCTTAGAATGGCTGTGCTGGCTCATACAAAGTCAATAGAGTCACATTGAAGGAAAAAAAAAGAATCACCATAGCCGTGCCACTCAGAATGGCCGTGGTGGACTAACCCAAAATGGTCATGCCACCTTGCATGTCCGTGTGACAGCTGAAGCAAAATGGCTATGGAGACAAGAATGGGCAAAGTGGTCCGAGCAACCACGACCGTGGTGACCACCACAGCCGTGATACCTCATGTACATTTTGACAAGGTTATTGTGATTTTTCCCCATTTGTCACCACGGTTGTTCCACACCACCATGACCATTCTCACCCCTTCCCACCATAGCCGTGCTACTCACAAAAACATAGCCATTTTTGTACTGCATTTCCCACTAAATACCTATACTTGGCCTATTGCTTCACCCACACCTATATATACCTAGGTGGCAACTAGATCATGATGTTAGCTATCTCCTACCACCTCTTAGCTCCCCATTTTCTCCCCTTAGCCATTCCACTCCATTTCTACCTCCTTTCCAACCCATTTCACCATTTCCACCACCAAAACCCTACTTTCCTAGTATTTTGACCCTATTCCACCACCAGCCCATGCCATTACCATGGAGGAGGGAGAAGGATGTCCTGCATCAGTTGAAGTGGAGTATTTCTCCATCTACACCAAGCTCCATGGCTTCTTCTACATTTTTCTCCTTTCTTTTGTATTTTGCATTGCTATGAGTAGCTAGGCCCCTTAGGTGAGCTATTTGGGGTCAAAATGTTACTTTGATACCATGTTGGGGAAAAAATGATATGTAAACATTGTAATTTCGTTTGATAATGATTATTTTCTATTTCAATCTCACTGTTCATGAATTTCTTATTGGTTTGTGCTTGAAATCACCTAGGAATTTAGGAAAATTGCTTATATGTGTGAATTTTGGGATTTGCTCCTAGGTCCAATTCTTGGATCCCTAGTTAGCGACCCATCCCCCTACATGCTAATCAATTCTCCTAGCCCTAGTTGAGAGATCTGAGTAGCTAGTTTATATGAATTTGATGTGCTTAGCATGGAACTTTCTCAAGGTTAGAATGTGGGTGATGGGAGGCCTAAAACTCACTTCCACTCCCATTACTAACCTCAACCCCTAACCATCCTAAGATCATTTAAACTAAGAGCCTAGCCTTGTTTAGACTCTAATTAAATTTCACCTAAACCCTAACCCAATTGAGCCTCGCAAGGGTCGTAGGGGGTGTTAGGGACTAGTTCCCTTATAAACACCCTAGCATATCCATGGCCAATTAGTGGTTTATGATAATTCATTAGGCTCTAACCTGTTGTTGGTTTGATAATATAAATATAATCATTATGTTCAAACATCACCCCTCAACATAATTGATAAGTGCATCCCCTAAACGTCCCACACACCCCTTCATTGCTTTAAAACCTTAATTTCCATCTTGCATAGCTAGTGTTAACTTAGTTAGTTCTTTACTTGCTTAGTTAGCTTCTTGCCTTGCTCTTGCCTTGTTCTTGGTAGTTTAGGTCTTTAATTGCTCTTTTGCCCTATTTTCTAGGTTAGCGTAGTGTAGATCTCTTCTTGCCTACCTTATCATAGCTTGTCCTTTTGTTGTTTGCCTTGTCTTCTCTTGCTTAGTAGAATTAACTGTCTAGGGTTAATTGAGGTTTTAATCTTGTTTGCTTTCCTTTAATTTCTTTCTTGCTTGACTTAGTTTAATTTTTCAAATCAACCTTTAAACCCTTCAACCCTAGGCTCTGCAGTAGGAACCTATCCCGAAAACTAACCAAACTTTAGTGCCCCCTTTTCTACATGTGGATCGACCCTATACTTGCCACCCTCCTATACTACAACAGGATCCCGTGCACTTGTGGGTATAGTGTTTTGGTGTATGTGAGTACATTTGTGTAGGTCCGTATAAATTTTGAAAGTTATCCCCTCATGTGTATCTATCCGCAGAGTTGCATCTATTCAAACTCCAATTTAGTAGTGTGCAAAACCATGGGTAGGGACACACCACTCACCTATGAACAAAAAACTGATAAATGCATATTTCTCATTTTTATTTACATCTTTTAGATATCTTATTAGGATTGTTTTATTATTTACTTTCTTAGTTTTATAATTAATCGTGTTAGTTTAAATTTTTTTGTCTTTATTTGGAGTTTTAATTAAGTTTATTTGCTTTTATAGGAAAATGGCCCAATCACTCCATGTTTAGTTTCCCTTGGAAGATGTTTTGTACAATTCCTGTAGTGTCTAATTTAAATATATACCTTGCACCAAAATTGACAGAATTCTCACATCCCAAGGTAGAATTTAAGGTACAAGTGCTCATTGGAATGGGAATTTAATTTCTTAACTGAAAATCCTATATTTTGGACCACGTTTTAGCAATTTATGGGGGTGAAATTCCCTCGAATTTGCTGTTGTGGAAATTTTCCTTGAAGAAGTCACATGGTCAAATACAAAAGAGGAGAACAATATTAAACCCCTCAATTTTGTGGGTAGGCAATCAATATTCTAAAAGTTCTTTCCTTTGACTAGGAGTTGGCTAATTTCATATATTTTTGTGGTGGAAGAATTCAAATAAAGGCCAGTCAGATGTTGAAAAGTATCAATGTAATCAAAATTTGAATGTTACTTAGGGATGAATCAAAAAATTATTCTAGTTAAAGCAACCACCATCACAATAAAACATATCTCAAGGTTTTCTCCCTCCTCATCACCCTATAAAAGGAGGGAAAACTCCATAAGAAAAATCATAGAGTCTTAGTTGTAAATTGAGTCTAAGTTGTAATAGAGTCTTAGTTTGTAGGTCCCAAAATTTTGTGCTTGCATTCATTTTTTGTTGAAGTTATGTTGCTTTCATTCTTAGTGTAATCTTTTCATTTAAGTAATAAAAAATAGTTCTTTCTTCTACATCTGGACTTTTTTATTTCTCATTCTTTCACTTGGAGCAGGGGATAAAAAAAGCAAGCCTCTTAATTGTCACCACCTTGGTCTCTTTGAAGATTTTGGATTTGTGGTCTATGGCTTCCTATCTTTTTCTCCTTGTTTCTCCCTTCCTCACTATGATTAATGAGTAGTTCCCTTATCGAGGTGAGGGGAGTAGCCCCTTAACAATGTGTTAATTAGATCAAGTTTTACACAACTATTTTAGATGGATGGTTTTTTATTTGGAAATTGACGATTTAAATGAAGTAATTAATCATTTTAATCGCTTGTTAATCCATGTGGATGTGACCTTGGAACTTAGAATTTAGAATGCATAAACTGATTTCATGAGGATTTGGATGCGATCATAGAAAATCCTCTTTAGGATGAAGAACAAGGATATATCAACACTAGGACCAATGGGTTCACATGGAGTTCATATTTTGCTTTTTGTTTACCAATAAATCACATACCTACTTCCATTTTATTATCATGTATCGCTTAATCCTATTTTCACAAGGGATAAGGTGGTAAAAACCCTAAACGTTGATGCCTTCTATTCTGATTTAAAACCACTTCTTCAATGCTTGTTTTCAATTCTCTTTTTAATTTCAATAGTTTATTTTTTGTATAGATAGTCTTTCAACTAGTAATTTCTTCCTTTAATGTCTTGCCTTAGAATAATCTTTTCCTTACTTTTGCATTAGGGTTTAAACAACCAAACCCAAATCACAATTTCCTTTTTTTTCCTTATTCAAAAATACCAAAACGAACTACTTTAAAAAATCAATCGGGATAAAAGAGAACAATCTTTAAAATGTTGTCATGTGGGATAAACCCTTCTATACTAGCCTTAATTGGAAAGTAAAAAAGGATTAAACTCTAGGATAATTGAGCTAGTGAATTGTTGTGCTCTTCGACACATATCAATTTTGATTTCGTTTCTGGGGACAATGGATTATTTTCACAAATCCTGAAAAAAAATTTGAACAAAACGTTTTTTTTTCATTTTTTCACCTTCTGAGCAAAATTCTGGAAGTGCTACTCCTATTTCTGCTGAGTTTCCATTCCAGCAATACATTTTTTTACACTTGATATTAACTGCGCATGCTACAAACACCGAACGCCAATTCTGTGTCGCCCATTTTTGATCCAGAATCAGAGAAGCCAAGGATGATTTTAATCAATGATGTTGATGATGATTACATCATATTAAATAAAGTAGAACCAACTCTAGTACCAAAAGCTCCACCAATTACTTCCATTGTGGATGTTAATCTAGTTGTTGTTAATGACTAATTGGTTTCTATTGAACCCTTTCTTTATAATGAATCACCATCCTTGAAAGATGTCCAACTTGAAGTAGAAGAGATTCCACAAAACCTTGATCAGGTAATGGATAGGTGTTCTAAAGAAATTAAGTCTACCACAAATGAAGAACTTTGTTTAGCTAGGGCAGCAGATGTATGGGGCCCTGACTATCCATATAAGTTAGAAAATGAGAGGATGGAGGCATACATGGATAAATTCATGAATCAAGAATCTTTTAACAAAAAGGTTAAAGACTAGTGGTCTCAAAGAACATCCCAACAACCCAAGGCTCCAACACCATTCTTGGTTGCATGCCCAGATTTGGATGATTACAATAATCGTCCCATCTTGGTTGAGCATATTATGGCCAATGTACCATCACCTCCCCAGGATGCATTGATGAATTTTTTTTGAAAGGCTTCCTCATCAAGAGGACTATGCCCCACCTAAACCCCTTATGTTCCATGTCTAGTTGAACTTAATGAGGTGATTCCACCTCTGCAAGAATTGTACATGCCACCATTATGTTGTGAGAAGACCCCCTCCCCTATGAGCCCATTGAGTTGGGCACATGTTCCACGTATGAATCAAATCTCCCCTTCAGACTAGTAAAGGAGCATGATAACTCCATATGCATCCATGTTTATGGGATCTTTTATGAAGAAGAGATAGAGAACTCTGCATAGGGACGAGGCAGCCTAGCTTAATCATTTTTTATAATTATGGCGACAATTACACCATATGTAAGTCATGTACACCAATTCCATTGGCTTCCATCTATGGGGAAAATGATTTGGATGCACCTTTTTGCATAACACCCTCTCCACTACATATAGATGTAGTCAATAAAAGGATTCTCTAGCTAGTTCCTCTGCCCTATTTCCACATATGGAACTACATGTGTTACCCAACGAGCACCTACCAATCTCCCTCAATCCACATTCATCTTCAACACTTCCTTCATTGCTGAAGGAAGATCTATGAATCCTATTGGAAGGACTGTGAGGTGACAAGCAACGTCATTAAAAAAACCCCTTTAAGCTTCCACAACCACCCATCCATTGGGTGTACCACAAAGCTCCTCTATTCAAAGCCCCAATTATCATTAACATCCCCTTCAACATGACATTTTTTGAGCTACCAGGGCCTCCTGGCGATCCCAAAAATTTTCTTCCCTCCATTCCAGATTTAAGTTTTTCTCGAGACGAGAAAAATTCTAAGTCTGGGCTAGAGGTGGGTGGTATGTTTCTACTCCACCCTCCCTTATCTTTTTTGTGCATTTTATTTTCCCTTATTTTGCATGTAGTTACTTTTATAAAATTTTTATGGCCATTTTTTAGTCGGCCAGTTTGAATTGATGTTTATCAGTGTATCCCCTTTTGAATTGAGTAAGTATTTTGCAAAAAAATTTACAAATTTCCACGTCTGAAACCACCATGTCACTTAGGACCCCTGAATAGCATCACTTCTTGGAAAAGTTGGCGAGTCGTATGGAGTCAATCAAAACCAAACACAATTTGTTTCTATTTGAAAACTATGGATTAACTTGATATAAATCTTATATAATTTGATTGACAACAATATTCTATCTAATGTAATGACACTTTTGAAAAAAAGAATAAAAATATGAAGTTATAAGTACAAGGATACCTTTTGTTTCCCCCTTTTTTCTTTCAAAAAAAGAGAAGCAAAGAATCACCACCGGATAAAAATCAAGTGTGATATGGCTTGCTTCTCATATCAAAAATTCCATACCCCTCAAAGGGGCATACCATAAAAAGATGCCAAAAGAGCACAAAAATTAATTTGTGACCAATGAACCCACAAACTAAATATATCCCAAGTTGAATAGAGGAGAGATCATCACTTCTTTATTTTCACACCCCCAATTTCATCATGTTCTTTTGCAACAACTCACATCAAAGAAAATACATAATAAAAATGAGAGTTTCAAAGAAAAAGTAAGATAAAGCCTTTTTTCTACAAAGTCTTGATTTAGAAACAAGATATGGTAATGTGTTTTTAATAGGGAATATAGAATTTTATGTTTTATGATTTTAGGAGATGGTTTCTCGGCCATATTTAGAGGTAAGTAATAAAGTAATGTTAAAAGAGTGAGGATAGACATGTTGTTAGTATAAATTGAAATTATATGTGATTATATTTATTTGAGGATAAACAAAGATTCAAGTTCATGGTATTTTGATAAATGTATATTTATCCTTCTTATTTACATATTTTAGATATCTTATAAGATTATTTTATTATTTATTTTCTTAGTTTTGTAATTAACTATATTAGTTTAATTTTCTCTCTCTCTTTATTTGGTGTCTTAATTATGTTTTTTTATATAGGAAAATAGCCCAATCACTTCATTTTTAATTTCCCTTGAAAGATGTTTTGTACAATTCCCGTAGTGCCTAATTTAAATATATACCCTACACTAAAATTGGCATAACTCTCACATTTCTTGGTGGAATTTAATTTAGAAGTACTCATTGGAAAGAAAATTTAATTTACTAATAGAAAATATTATATTTTGGACCTTTTTTAGCTTTTAATGGGATCAAAATTAGATCAAAGTTGCGGCTGCAGAAATCTACCTTAAAGAAGTCACACGGTAAAATACTAAAGAAGAGAACTGTAACTGTTGGGTTTTAAGGGAGACAGAGAAGGCAGCAGAAACAAAAATTTTCTCCCCAAACCCATACCGAGGAAACGCGTCAACGTCTATATAATAGGAAAGGATGGTTTGTGGAATCATACCTTGTCCCGAGGCTTGCTCGGCGACAATACCTCGCGCAATGCGCGGTCTTCAACTCCGGACTTCGACGGTGTCTGTGCAGCTCCTGGTCGCACCGGGACTGACAACTCCTACTCGAACCGGACTGTCGGATGACAGTTGTCCTCCTAAGCGGCAGTGTCCTTCCGCCTCTGTAGTAGTCCACACGAACCACCCGGAACTCCACTCTCCTTGTCCCACAAGGAAGTGGAAGGAGTCACACCCTCCTGTTGACGTACTAGTCGCCAACACGCTCTCCTGCCTCCTGTTGCAACTGCATTTGTCCTTCCCTTACTGCACCTCCCTTTTGCGGGAAGCACTTGCTCGGGCTCTCTCACGGTTACCAAAACCAGAGAGAATGACAACTTGCAGAGCAACTGGTTGCACTGAGATGTACTGTGAGAAGCCCCCAATACCCCTATATATATAGGAGAGTCATGGGACAGGGTTCTCCATCCCGGGAAATGCGGGACTAAAGCAGGAGTAGAAGGGTTAGAGAATTTTCCACAAAAAGCAACCGGTTCGCAACTTGAAATGATCGGTTCACAACTGAACCGATCGGTTCGGCCATTGAGCCGATCAGTTGGACCTGAGCCGATCGTTTGGGGCACTCCAACCGATCGGTTGGTGCCCTGAACCGATCGGTTCATGGTCCTAATCCGGCTCAAAATGACTTTCCTTGTTTCTTTCCCAATTGGTATCAAATACCAATATTATTCCAAATCGAATTGGGCAATTTGAAACCAAAGGAAAATTCTTGCCGACATGACTTTTCCCAACTGGACGGTTGCACCAGTTGAGCCGATCGGTTCAACCCTTGAACCGGTCATTTCAACCTGGGCATGAGCCGATCGGCCTGGACACTCCAGTCGACCGGTTCAGCAACCTCAGTCGACCGGTTCATCACATGAACCGATCGGTTGGGAGCACAGGTTGGGCAAAATCAGTCAATTGTGATTTCAATCAATCCGATACTCCAATCAATGCATCCAACATCTTGAACCATACAATATTGAGCTATCGATTGATTGAGTGTTTAATTGAACTACTAAACTCCTTTAGTAATCAATCTAAACATTGCTTTGTGGACAAAACTCCTCTTCCAGGTTAAATCCTATGTGTGTGACCCTGCAGGTCCATTTCACATTGGCAGTGAAAGTTCATAACACTTATGACTTCACAAGCAAAGAGCGGTGCCTAGTCACACATCAGTGCTACCCAAGTGAAAGTAGAAAGTTGGAGAACAACTTTCATCCTACAATCCGTGAATGGTGTTACAGCGAATGTATAATTCCTTTGTCGCTGATATCCCGAATGAACTCGAGGCATGGAACAGTCATCCTGTGAATGTTCATTCACTTCCTTGATCTCAGAATAGGATGGAAGAGATATGTATGACATCAGTATCACATACTGATTCACACATGCGTGCACGCCTTTCTCAATCCTACTCATAAAGTGGCCTTGGATATCAAACTCCCTCAGGAGGGACAAATCCCATATCTATCACTCACCCCTCAAAAGCCCCATGTGTCAAAGCCACCCAATCATCACCTTTATAACAACCCATGTTTCAGGACTGCGTTTGATGATGTCAAAGTGTGCCCAACGACATGTGTTGAGTGCAGTGATTTCAGGACTAAGAATCACACTCACCACCATCACTGTGAGTACTGACTGTGACTACCATCTCATGGTTCCATGTGTCAAACTCACGGTGGGTCTGTCCGGTACCTTGTTCTCTAACAAGTACCTATGTGTTTGGTTTGATATCTCTATATCATGACTAATGAGTTTCTGTCATCAACCAACACCACAATCTAGTCTTGTGTGTCATTGTTGTCTATCTACCTTCCACAATGACATCCGACTAGGGACATAACAAGAATGTACAAACTCTTAGCATCCGTATGATCTCATCGTTCAAGTCCTCAACCTGAAAGCATACGTCATTGAGTATTGTCATTCTCTAGACATTCAATCTGTTCTATCACTATCTCATATGACTGAACCAGAAAGAATTGGAAGCTCGCCTTTGATGTTTATCAAATCAATCTTAATGTATCCCACCAATCATCCCATGATTGGCTCTCAGGGCATACATACCAACAGACTCCCACTTGCACTGTGAGCCAATCACCCATGAATCATATTCATAGTGATCTTTAAACATGTCCCACATGTTACTGTGCTCTAGTGCCAACATAGTGAGTAATGGCAACACCTTGCCAAAGTCTGTACAAATTGCATGTCTCACATCTCTTCGCTGTACGTCATACGTATGAGATGGAGTTGCCGTAATATGCGATCTAGTATTCCTTTGCTAACCTTTAGCCACATTGAATGATCAAGGATTCCAGACTTATCATCAATGAGTGGAATATAAGTTCATCTCATGAACCTCCAGATCCATATAGTATCTACTACTGTTCTCTAACATATAGATACTCGACATTTCCCCTTTTAAATGGTTTTATTGGAACACTTCCAATCATCAACAAACTTTCACTTTTATACATCTTATGTATATTTTGCGATTAATTTTATGTCCTTTCGGAAGTTCACATCAATGTAACTCTTTACATCGAACTCTTCCTTATCTCCATAGAACTAGTACTTCACAAGCACTTATCAAGTTCTCATGGTATTCCAGTAACCCTTACTGGAAGTAGACAGACATCCACTCGTCATGTCCTACATACGAGTTATCAGGATGAGCACATCATATTGCCATGTCCTACATACAAGATGATGAATGCATTTTATTCTTGCCATGTCATACATGCAAGATAATGGGATGATTACATACATGATAGATCCATATCTATTCTTAGTGTTCCCATTCTTCATAAGAATTGGACACTTGGTCTTGGGATATTAACTCCATGTAACATGGACAAGTTTTCTCCCACTGAATCTGTGCATACTGAACACTTCAGTACATATTGCCAATGTATGCTATCTCTTTCCAGGTCAAGAGATTTTCGAGAACTATCTCTATAGATCTCTATTCCTATCACATAGGAAACATCTCTATCTTCTTTAAAGATAATTTCCACCTTTTGGATTTCCAATCTAGAACATTTCCATTTCACATCAATATGTGGAATGTGAACACGCTCCCACTAAATCACAGATCCCTTCTTTATCTTTGACATATCAGTCAAACCCTTTGACTATATCATCAAAATAAAGATCCAATTTTGAGTTGCTTGTACTCAATCAATCACATTGATTAGTCCATTGTAACTTATAGACTTCATTTGCATTAGTGGATTCATAAACCTTATAGGCTGTGTCACATACACATCCTGGTTTTATTCCTCATAGGAATGCAGTTTTAGTATCAATATGCCAAATGTCTTAGCCATTAAGTTGCAATCAACAAGCATCATCCTTCTCAAAATGTTATCCATGTGTCTTAACACTTAAGACTCATCTGCACTTATGGATATGATCCAATGAGTGCTACCATCAAGGTCATACCTTATGGTTCACATGGAAGTCATTTAGGATGTAATGGTTTTAAACCATAACTCAAGATTCGGTTCCTCATATTCATCTTGATAGTTGACTCATCACATGAACAACTGATCACATAGATAATTGAGGTGTATCTGTTAAAGATATAAGAACTCACAACCCTTGTGATTCTTGATTTCTTTTATTAGTGTGGGGTATTCATTTATTAAGAAGAATTCAATTATTTGATAATCATTCTCTAACTCCTCAGAGTATGATTCCTTCTTGATTCAGACATCACCATGCCTTAATCATGAGTTTACTATGATACACTATCATAATCACTCATAAGGATCTCAAACATTTGGTCCAAGTATTTCATTCATTGATCTCATCAAGAATTAATACTTTATCAAATTTGTACTTAATTTATGATAATCTTGAACACTTCAAGATATTCATATTGGTATTTCCCTAAACACCATTTGAAGTATTAGCATTTATTCCAATATGTATGTAAATACATCACATGTATTATACCTAATAGGATAATCACTCTTCCACTACTTTAGTGAAGATTGATTAATCATGTCCAAGATATTCATGTCCCTTACTGGTTCTCTAACCAAAAGAGTCTAGTTTTATCCATCACATGGAAACTAGAAATGAATTTCTCATGATTAATGCTAATTAAATTGTTTGAGTTATCTATAACTTTTAGGTATCATCTTATCTTATGCATATCAAATATCACAAGATAAATAAGGCATTGCCACAAAGATCATATCTTTAAGATTGAAAACACAACTTTATTAATTGCCATCATTGTCATACAATATGCAAAAATAAAGTGTTTCTATCTATTTGGCAAGTATGAAATAGCAGTTCATAACTGTATTTCATGCCTTATTGGCTGAAAATAAACTAAAGTATTCCTATATATAAAGGAAACACTTGCCCCAAGTAAGAATGCTTTACACTTTACATCTTGATATCATATATCTCAAAAGTGTTACAGGTTTACTTTCATGACACCTTTAAGTAGAGGTTTCAGTTGCCTCCTTCTTCTTTTGTTCTTCCAGGTAGAGAGGACAATTCCTTTTCCAATGTCCTGGCTTTTGACAATGGTGGCAATTTCCTTTCTTGGTCACGCCTCCCTTGGCCTTGAGAGCTGAAGATGGCTTGGACTCCTGGCTAGCTTCAGAACCCTTCTTAGCTTTGCCCTTGCCCTTGCGCTTGGACTTGCCTTTCTTGCTCGTGATCACCATCACAGACTTAGGCTTGTCCTTCTTCATCTGTAACTCGACTGTCCTCAACATGCCCAACAACTCTGACAGTGGCCTATCAAAGTTGTTCATGTTGTAGTTCATCACAAACTGACTATAAGATTCTGGCAACGATTGTAGTATCACGTCAGTAGCCAACTCTTGGCTCAGTGGAAATCCCAGTCTTTGCAGGTTCTCCACATACCCAATCATCTTGAGTGTGTGAGGACCAACTGGATCTCCTTCTATCATGACACACTTGAACAGCGCCCTAGAAACATTGTACCTCTCTTGCCGTGCCTGATCTTCATACATGTTCCTGAGATGCAGAATCATCTCTATGACACCCATGTTCTCATGTTGCCTCTGCAACTCATGGTTCATTGAACATAACATCAAGCACTTTGCATCAATGGCATCATCAAAATGCTTCTTGTAAGCATCCCTTTCTGCCTTTGGTGCATTAGGAGCGGGTTCCTCTGGAATTGGAGTATCCAGGACATAGAGCTTGCGCTCTTGAGTGAGAACAATTCTCAATGTCCGATACCAGTCGTGGAAGTTTGTCCCATTTAGCTTGTCCTTGTCAAGGACCGATCGCAAAGAAAAGTTGTTGTTGTTTGTTGCCATTTGAACTGAAAAAGGAAAATATGCAATTTTAGTCCAAAACTCATTTTTGACTTATTTGATTGATTTGAAAGTTTGACGATATAATTAGGCCTTTAATTAATTATCGCTCCCACTATTTTACTTCAAATTGATAGCCCTCACCATCAATTCGGAAGATTGCAACGTACAACCTTCTAGTGGGCAAGATCCTGAAATCCTCTAAGTCATGGACCAGCTTGGGTTGTCACCCACAACATAGATCTCTCAGGTAGGCAACTTTTGCCAATTGCATCATATGCAACTCTTGATAAGATGTCATATACATCTCCTTGCAATGATCATCTCCATGCCTCAAAGCGCTAGATCCTATCTAGGTCACTTTGTTAAGTCCGACCCAAAGCAAACACGATGAATATGCACCCTGCTTGGGCAGACCCACATATTCATCCTTCACGCTTCCACGAGATAGACGGTGCACCACGCTTGGGCGTGCCCACACTTGGTCGATCAAGCTTTTCACGTGTGTCGCATTTAGAAGGCATCTAAAACTTAATATTTTAATGAGGGATTTGGTTTTATATACATATACATATCCAATCACCACAATACATAGTACGTATCATATACATGCTATATCCCACAGAAAACATGCACAAAACGATAAAAGCGATGATTATGGCCATCCTAATGTGATTCCTCGAGCCAAGAGGAATCACGGTCATCTAGGTCAACATCATATGCAACCTGTACAAGATGAACTCTGTGCCTTGCCATCCGAGTTGATCAACTCATCACATGAATGATCTGTACTCTCCAGCCGGTCGTCTAGGTGCCACCAGCCGATCGGTTGGCTCCTCCAACCGATCGGTTCGCCTGGTCGTCGTGCATCTCGTCATGTCCGCCACCCGCTCGTCTCGCTCCTCGAACCGGTCATCAACCGATCGGTTCACTCCTTGAACCGACCGTCTGGAAGGTCAACTGATCGGTTCACTCCTTGAACCGACCGTCTGAGCAGTCATCTTGATGTCCGCCGGTCTTTGACATAACAGAAAATAAAATCCTATTATATTTATTACATTTCTTTAAAAGGGAAACCCCAAGTTACATTCGAGGGGAGCAAAGGTAGGAAAGAATCTTGAATTATTTCGAGTTACATCGGGAATAAGAGAGGGAAGATCGGTGCGTAGACCGAGATGCAAGCAACCACAAACAACCACACACAGATAGGGGTTTATAGGCCATAATCACGCTACACACATCCACCACAAAACTCGTTTAAGAGCGACGCGTATCGAGTGCATTAATAATACATATCATATATGTAATTAGGGATTTGTGGATTTAGGATTGGACATGCATAAAGCCGATATTATTCACATCGTATGTAATAAATAAAGGCGACAAACCAAAATCGATCATATCGATATTCCTAAAATATAGAGCAGTTGATGTGGCTCTGATACCACTATTGGGTTTTAAGGGAGACAGAGAAGGCAGCGGAAACAAAAATTTTCTCCCCAAACCCATACCGAGGAAACCTGTCAACGTCTATATAATAGGAAAGGATGGTTTGCGGAATCATACCTTGTCCTGAGGCTTGCTCGGCGACAATACCTCGCGTAATGCGCGGTCTTCAACTCTGGACTTCGACGGTGTCTGTGCAGCTCCTGGTCGCACCGAGACTGACAACTCCTACTCGAACCGGACTGTCGGATGACAATTGTCCTCCTAAGCGGCAGTGTCCTCCCGCCTCTGTAGTAGTCCACACGGACCACCCGAAACTCCACTCTCCTTGTCCCACAAGGAAGTGGAAGGAGTCGCACCCTCCTGTTGACGTACTAGTCGCCAACAAGCTCTCCTGCCTCCTGTTGCAACTGCAGTTGTCCTTCCCTTGCTGCACCTCCCTTTTGCAGGAAGCACTTGCTCGGGCTCTCTCACAGTTACCAAAACCAGAGAGAACGACAACTTGCAGAGCAACTGGTTGCACTGTGAGAAGCCCCCAATACCCCTATATATATAGAAGAGTCATGGGATAGGGTTCTCCATCCCGGGCAATGCGGGACTAAAGCAGGAGTAGAAGGGTTCGAGAATTTTCCACAAAAAGCAACCGGTTCGCAACTTGAAATGATCGGTTCACAACTGAACCGATCGGTTCGGCCATTGAGCCGATCGGTTAGACCTGAGCCGATCGTTTGGGGCACTCCAACCGATCGGTTGGTGCCCTGAACCGATCGGTTCATGGTCCTAATCCGGCTCAAAAAGACTTTCCTTGTTTCTTTCCCAATTGGTATCGAATACCAATATTATTCCCAATCGAATTGGGCAATTTGAAACCAAAGGAAAATTCTTGCCGACATGACTTTTCCCAACTGGACGGTTGCACCAGTTGAGCCGATCGGTTCAACCCTTGAACAGGTCGTTTCAACCTGGGCATGAGCCGATCGGCCTGGACACTCCAGTCGACCGGTTCAGCAACCTCAGCCGACCGGTTCATCACATGAACCGATCGGTTGGGAGCACATGTTGGGAAAAATCAGTCAATTGCGATTTCAATCAATCCGATACTCCAATCAATGCGTCCAACATCTTGAACCATACGATATTGAGCTATCGATTGATTGAGTGTTTAATTGAACTACTAAACTCCTTTAGTAATCAATCTAAACATTGCTTTGTGGACAAAACTCCTCTTCCAGGTTAAATCCTATGTGTGTGACCCTGCAGGTCCATTTCACGTTGGCAGTGAAAGTCCATAACACTTATGACTTCACAAGCAAAGAGCGGTGCCTAGTCACACATCAATGCTACCCAAGTGAAATTAGAAAGTTGGAGAACAACTTTCATCCTACAATCCGTGAATGGTGTTACAACAAATGTATAATTCCTTTGTCGTTGATATCCCGAATGAACTCGAGGCATGGAACAGTCATCCTGTCAATGTTCATTCACTTCCTTGATCTCAGAGTAGACTGGAAGAGATATGTATGACATTAGTATCACATACTGATTCACACATGCGTGCACACCTTTCTCAATCCTACTCATAAAGTGGCCTTGGATATCAAACTCCCTCAGGAGGGACAAATCCCATATCTATCACTCACCCCTCAAAAGCCCCATGTGTCAAAGCCACCCAATCATCACCTTTATAACAACCCATGTTTCAGGGTTGCGTTTGATGATGTCAAAGTGTGCCCAACGACATGTGTTGAGTGCAGTGATTTCAGGTCTAAGAATCACACTCACCACCATCACTGTGAGTACTGACTGTGACTACCATCTCATGGTTCCATGTGTCAAACTCACGGTGGGTCTGTCCGGTACCTTGTTCTCTAACAAGTACCTATGTGTTTGGTTTGATATCTCTATATCATGACTAATGAGATTCTGTCATCAACCAACACCACAATCTAGTCTTGTGTGTCATTGTTGTCTATCTACCTTCCACAATGACATCCGACTAGGGACATAACAAGAATGTACAAACTCTTAGCATCCGTATGATCTCATCGTTCAGGTCCTCAACCTGAAAGCATACGTCATTGAGTATTGTCATTCTCTAGACATTCAATCTGTTCTATCACTATCTCATATGACTGAACCAGAAAGAATTGGAAGCTCGCCTTTGATGTTTATCAAATCAATCTTAATGTATCCCACCAATCATCCCATGATTGGCTCTCAGGGCATACATACCAATAGTAACGTCCCCGGATTCTGCCGTCTCGAGCCTTAGAAGACCCTAGAGGACAAATTCGAAAAAGTTAGGCAATTGTTTCAGAGTGTGATGCAGAAGCAACAAACACATACATGAAAATTCAATATAACATACACCATACATTGTCAACATTCAACATGTATATTAATACAAGATGACTTATTAAAACATGAATTACATTTACATATTGAAAGTAGATTTACAAGTCTATGTACATGTATGCTAATCATGATCTACACATTAGGTACAACATGTACAACTGCTCACTCCCATCTTTTTTTTCCCATCTTATCTCCGAACCGATAACATACGTGAAACAACGAATCAACATAACGTTGGTACGTGGTTGAAAGATACTATACTATGCTGGAATATTTAAAATACTTGAAGAAGAAGAAGAAATAAAATAAAAACATTATTTAAGGTGGAGAATTAGGTAAACTGATAACCTCACATTTGGATGATTATCTTAGTCTTTTTCTTTAGTTTTCCATACTCTTTCCAAATTAAAACTATACATAATCCCAAATTTACCCCTTCTTTGTAAATATACCATCAGACTAACTTTTCCCTTTCATACATGCAGAAAAACACAAAAAAATCACAAAAGAATAACTCAACCTCAAGACCGCATGGATTCAAACGGTCCCAAGACCGCATGAAGCAAATCGGTCTCGAGACCGCATGGAGTCAAATGGTCCCAAGACCGCATGAAGCCAATCGGTCTCGAGACCGCATGGAGTCAAACGGTCCCAAGACCGCATGAAGCCAAACAGTCCTGAGACCGCATGGAGTCAATCGGTCTCAAGACCGCATGAAGCCAATCGGTCTCGAGACCGCATGGAGTCAAACAGTCCCAAGACCGCACGAAGCCAAACGGTCCCGAGACCGCATGGAGTTCAAATGGTCTCAAGACCGCATGAAGACAACCAGTCCCGAGACCGCATGGAGTTCAAACGGTCCCGAGACCGCATGAAGCCAAACGGTCCCGAGACCGCATGGAGTCAACCGGTCCCGAGACCGCATGAAGCCAAACGGTCCCGAGACCGCATGAAGCCAAACGGTCCTGAGACCGCATGGAGTCAACCGGTCCCGATACCGCATGAAGCCAAACGGTCTCGAGACCGCATGGAGTCAAACGGTCTTGAGGTCCAAACAGTCTTGAGGTCCAAACGGTCTCAAGATTCAAACGGTCTTGAGGTCCAAACGGTCTCAAGATCCAAACGGTCTTGAGGTCCAAACGGTCTTGCGGTCCAAACGGTCTTGAGGTCCAAATGGTCTCAAGGTCCAATCAGTCTTGAGTCCCAAATAGTCTCAAGATCCAAACGGTCTTGAGATTCAAACGGTCTCAGGCCCAAACGGTCTTGAGGTCCAAACGGCCTCCAAACCGTTTGGACCTCACTTAAGGCCTATAAATAAGACCCTAAGGGTCCTCCACCAGGCATCGAGTTTTTAGACACCCAAAGGCTGCCTCAATCGTTCCAGAGCTCTTGCTACTTCCATCCTCCGCCCGGGGGCTGCCGGTCTGAGACTCATACTCCATCTCGAAGCTGCTTTCCCTCTCTCCACCAAAGAAGGTGGGAAGAGGGAGATCTCGTCATCAATCAACCCATGAAGCTGGTGGATCGTTTCTCTCTCTCTCCAAGGGGTTGAATTTCCTCTCTCCTTTGTGGGGATGATGCTCTTTCTCTCTCTTCTTGCCTCCTTCTTTGTCCTAGTCATGAGCGAGTAGTCTTCTTCACTAGGGTGCAGGGAGTAGCCCCGCTACCCATGCTTTCATATCATGTAAATGTAATCCTTAGGTTGTAATATAGAGTTCTTATCTTTGTTAGTTCGACATCAAATGATTAATGAATGCATGTTGCTTGATCTCCAACTTGTGTTATCTTTTATCTCTTAGTATGAATTGTCTATGTTTGTACTATTAGATTCGAAACTCATTTGTATGTTGGTTCTTGGTGCATGTATTCACCATGCATCTATTTCGGTATCTAGAAGTGTATCTCTAGAAGTGGAGTAAACTCACTATCATCCGTTGCACTTTCATACTATGAAATGGTATCAGTTGACGTATGGAAGTGCAACCTTGATAAGTCGAGGAACACACTTTGCGAGGGGAATGATGCAAAGTAATGTGACCATTTGTTCGGGAATGGCTGGCGTTGCAACATTCCCGTACTTCTCGTAGTTAGATTCTCCGAAAGGAGGCTAAGTTTACAAGGATACTAACTGACTGGACTCTTTTTGTAGGTTAAGTTTTGCTTTACATGTGTTGATCGATGTGTAGTGGTGGTGAAAAACCGATCACACCTTAGTGATCTTTTATCATAGTTTAACTCATTAGATTTACCTACTTTCTTTACTTTTCATGTTCTTAGTTAAAAACATCAAAATCCAACTTTCGATATAAGTACATGTTAGTAAGTAACCGAGTGAAGTTCCATACGTTTTCCATCTTATTGCGTGCAACAAGACCGTTGTCTTGTGAATTCGACCCTTAACTATACTGCGATAAGACTTCCACGTATCTTAGCAAACGTGGGTGGAGTTTTCTATATAGTATAAGCAAGGCTAAACTTATAGACTTACCATCTTTAGGATTTTTAGTGGTGCATGCAATTCCACATAAGTGGAAGCTCCATCAAAAATTGGCGCCGTTCCGGGGACAACGGAACGTTGTAATTTCACTTAGTACCTTTCTAGTTGGTTAGGATTTTACATTTCCTTTTTAATCATAACTTTATATCTTCTTGAAACTATCATATCTTTGTCATTATCTAAAGGTGTTTTCTTTTCTCTACTCAGATAGAAATCGTGTATGCAACCTGTGCATAACCTCAGATTCTCCCCTGATCCAGAGTTTGACTCTGAGGTAGAGGGAAGCTTCCACCGCCGCATTCGACTCAATCGCCAAAGGGCCAGGAAAATGGCTGAAGATCAACGCCAGGCTACTTTGGTAATGGAGAGGGTCAACGCCGCCATCGCCGTTCAAAGGGCACAACTCATCGCTGAAACTCGTGCCCAAATCCAAGCGGAGATTTGTGCGGAAGAGCAAGCTCGTATCAGAGCTGAAACCGAGGCAGGAACCCAAGCTGCTCAGTTGGAGTTAAGAAACAAACAACTAAGGGACTACGTTGTCCCAAAGAACTTTGAGGATAACCACCCGGTCCGACCTCCGATTATTAATATCCCCAACTTTGAGATTCGGACCCAGTGGATCTAGATCATGCAAGGCATATCTTTCTCCGGAGGTTCTGGAGATGATTGCATGGATCATTTAAAAAGGTTTAAGGCGCTGTGCCGCCTGGTTCCACAAGCTGGTGTCACTTATGATGCGATAATGCTTCATCTGTTCCATTTCACCCTATCTGGGAGGGCCTTGAGGTGGTATAACTCACTTGACAGAGAACCAATAATAACCACATGGGCTCCTCTTGAGGAAAAGTTCTTAGAGAAGTTCTTTCCACCCTCACTGACCTATGAAATCAGAGGGCAGATCAATCACTTCTCTCAGCTGCCTAGAGAAACCCTTTCTGAGGCATGGGAGAGATTTAAAGAACTTCTGCGTAAATGCCCTCATCATGGAATCTCCCAGAATCAACTGATAGAAACCTTCTACCGGGGAGTAAGCGATGATATTAAACAGTTCTTAGATTCCTCTTCTGGAAGAAACTTCATGAGGAAAAGTTACGAGGACGCATGGAAGATTGTTACTCTCGGATCTAAAAACCAGTCCAACTAGGGACGGTCAACCAGTAAAGGTGTCCTCAAAGTTTTCAAAGCTGAAGAATCAATAGAGATGAAAGAAATAGCTGAAGTCCTGAAAACCATAGTTCATAAACAGCAAGCTCTCGAGACTTCTCTCGGAGAGATCGATAAGAAGAAAACTCCACTAGTTCAACAAGTCAAAGCCGTCACGGGATCCTGTGAGGCTTGTCATGCTTCTGACCATCCGACTCTTTCCTGCGGTATGCTATATAATGTGATGATGGATCTGCATCCACCACCACAACCATATGAACCTATCATTGATCAGTAGGAAGAGCAACTACCGGAACAAGTTAACTCTATCCACTCTATCCCTGGGCAAGTCTACTACAACCCTAATCAACCAAGGAATCATCCAGGGTTTCAGTATGGAAACCCTACTGGGACTTCCAATCCTCAGCATCGAACACAGGGGGGATCTACTAGTAGGCTAACACTTGGATTCCCAAACAACTTCAACCAAAATCAAGGGAATTCTAGGATTAACTTTCCTCGGGCTAACTACCCCAGGAACCAATCAGCTTACTACCAGTACACTCATCCTCCGCTCCACCCACAGCTGCATACTCAGCAACCTCAGCTGGCGTTACCGCCCCAACAATCTCAACAAACCCAGCAACCAATTCCTCCGAAAAATGCTCCTGCCCAACCGAAAGATGAAATATCCTTGATCAGGCAGATGTTACAATCACAACCAACTATGCTAGCTAACCAGCAGGCTCAGCAAAAAGCAGTTGAAGCTCAGCTTGCTCAGATCGCTGCACAATTGAAGCCCCCAGCAGGTATGTTTGCTGGGCATCCTGAATCAAACCCTAAGCACGGACAAAACAGACATGAGCAGTTGAATGCCGTCACCACCAGATCTGGATGCATTCTTCATGAGACTACCAAGATCACCCTGGATAATGATGATACCCCTGCTTTCATGACGAATGAGAACCCGCAACAAGGAGTGGAGAAGCCCTCCGAGGACACAAAGGGCAAAGATAAAGTGTTCACAGAACCTGAAGTTTTGCAATATAAACCAAGAATCCCGTACCCAGAAAGATTACGAGAAACAAAGATGGACACCAGGTTTCAAAAGTTCAAAGAGGCAATGAAGAAACTATACATTGATATCCCGCTCCTTGATGCTCTTTCCGAGGTGCCAGCCTGGGAGAAATACCTCAAGACCTTACTATCAAGAAAATACATCACCGAGGAGCTAGAAACTATTAAGCTTGCTCAGACCACTTTGGACATCATCTTAAACAAGATGCCCAAAAAGAAGAAGGACCCGGGTTCTTTCGAAATCCAATGTTGCATTGGCAACACATCTTCTAAAAAGGGATTAGCTGACCTTGGGGCCAGCATATCTATTATGCCTTACTCAATGTGTAAACGTCTGAGTTTCACTGAATTGCTGCCGACAACAATGACTATCCAATTAGCGGATTCCACTATAACCGCACCTTTGGGGATCATTGAAGATATCCCGGTGAGGATAGGCAAGGATGCTTATGTACCATGTGACTTCATTGTCAAGGACATTAAAGAAGACCTGAGGTATCCAATCATTTTTTGGCAGACCATTCCTCGCCACTGCCAGAGCGCTGATTGACGTTGAAGCTGGTACCATCATTCTTAGGCTCGGAAAAGAAGCAATTCAATTCCGAGTCCTTAATAGTATGAAAGGCCCCAGCATCCAAGAGGAGGTCTTCCTCCTCGATGCTATTCAACAAATGTCACAGTTGGAAATCTCCGAGCCAGTTGACGAACTTGAAAACGTTCTAATCAATCCAGAGGTTGAATTCTCCGCGAATGAATTAGTTCAACAGTGCCTCCAACATCTAGAAAAGGCCGAAGAAGTGCCAAAGGCCACTTTTGAAGAACTTAAGTCTGTTACCACCATAGAAGCAGCTGAGCCACCAAAAGCCCCTGAAATGAAGACCTTACCCACAGGGCTTAAACATGCTTTCTTAGATAAGGAAAAACTGTGCCCAGTTATCATCAGCTCCACCCTTACAAGAGATCAAGAGGAAAAGCTCCTAAACGAGCTGAGGAAGCATAAAAAGGTCATAGGATATAAGATAATTGACCTAACGGGCATAAATCTAGCCTTGTGTATGCATATACTTCCTATGGTTGATGAATTCAAGCCCTCTCGAGAACATCAAAGAAAACTAAATCCTAATCTAAAGGAGGTAGTGCGTCTAGAGGTTCTTAAATTACTCAAAGCTGGCATGATCTATCCTATTTCTGACTCCCAGTGGGTCAGCCCCGTTCAGGTTGTTCCAAAAAAGGGGGGCACTACTGTAGTGCTCAATGATAAAAATGAACTAGTGCCTACCAGGACTGTAACTGGATGGTGAATGTGTATTGATTATAGAAAGTTGAACAAAGCCACAAGGAAAGATCACTACCCTCTACCTTTCCTTGATGAAGTCTCGGAACGCCTAGCTCACCAAAAATATTTTTGTTACCTCGACGGTTACTCCGGGTTTTACCAAATACCCATACACCCGGAGGACCAGGAAAAAACCACCTTCACATGTCGTTTTGGGACATATGCCTTTAGAAGAATGCCGTTCGGGTTATGTAACGCACCTGCCACTTTCCAACGATGTATGTCTGCTATATTCACCAGTTTAACAGAATCCGTCATGGAGGTGTTTATGGACGATTTATCAGTATACGGAGATTCTTTCGACAACTGTTTAATAAACCTTGGACAAGTTCTGCAATGCTGCGAGGAAATGAACCTTATCTTGAATTGGGAGAAATGTCATTTTATGGTAACAGAAGGTGTCATCCTCGGACACAGGGTAAGTGATAGAGGAATAGAGGTTGATAAAGCAAAAATCGATGTTATCTCAAAGCTGTCACCTCCAAAGGACATAAGAGGAGTTCAAGCTTTCCTGGGTCATGCAGGATTCTATAGGAGATTCATCAAGGATTTCTCAAAGATTGCCAAACCCATGACCTAACTCCTGACTAAAGATGCTGAGTTCATATTCAATCAGGAGTGTATAAAAAGTTTCTCTACCATTAAGGATGCGTTAATATCCTCTCCTATTCTAAGAGCTCCAGATTGGTCACTGCCCTTCGAAATCATGTGCGACGCAAGTGATTATGCCATAGGGGCCGTTCTAGGACAACGGATTGATAAGAAACCCTATGTTATCTACTACGCATCTAAAACGCTAGATGAAGTGCAGAAAAACTACACCACTACGGAGAAAGAGTTTCTGGCTATCATCTATGCATTTGAAAAATTTTGCTCGTATTTGATTGGCTCTAAGGTCATTGTTTATACCGACCACTCCGCTATTCGATACCTGATTCAAAAGCAAGATGCCAAACCTAGGCTCATCCGCTGGGTGCTGATGCTTCAGGAATTCGACTTGGAAATTAAGGATAAAAGTGGAGTGGAGAACATTGTAGCTGATCATCTCATCCGTATCGAAGTTGAAGAAGAGGATAAAATCCCTATCCGGGATTCCCTTCCAGATGACCAACTTATGAAGGCCACCCATGGATTCCCTTGGTACGCGGATATTGTCAATTATCTAGCCACAGGGATTATCCACCCCTCTTCTTCTTATCATGACAAAAGGAAGTTCCTTCATGACATAAAACAATATCATTGGGATGAACCCTATCTTTTTCGCCTTTGCGCTGACGGACTTTTCCATCGCTGCTTGCCAGAAGAGGAAATAACCCCGGTCCTAGAGCATTGCCATTCGGGACCTACAGGGGGGCACATGAGTGCTATGAAAATGACTATAAAAGTTTTACAATCCGGTTTCTTCTGGCCCACCATATCAAAGGATTCGTACGATTTTGTGAAAGCCTGTAACAAATGCCAATTTTCTGGCAACATATCAAAAAGAGACGAAATGCCCCTCACCTTGTGGCAAGAAATTGAGCTTTTCGATGTGTGGGGGGTAGACTACATGGGCACTTTCCCCCCATCCTATGGCTTCTCTTACATCTTGGTCGCAGTAGACTACGTCTCTAAATGGGTCGAAGTTGTACCCATTGTATCCAGCGATGCCAAACCTGTTATTAAATTGTTCAAAGACGTTATTTTCCCAAGATTTGGAGTTCCAAGAACTATCATATCGGACGGCGGGACCCATTTCTTGGAACGCAGTTTTGAAGCTTTACTGAAAAAGTATGGAGTCAATCACAAAGTCGCCACGCCCTACCACCCACAGACAAGTGGTCAGGTCGAGATATCCAATAGACAACTAAAGGCGATTCTTGAAAAAACGGTGAACAAAAACCGCACTGATTGGTCCACCAAACTTCCTGATGCCCTTTGGGCATACCGAACTGCATATAAAACACCAATCGGAACAACCCTGTTTCGTTTGGTGTACGGGAAGTCATGTCATCTTCCAGTAGAGCTGGAACATAAAGCCTGGTGGGCAATCAAACAATTAAACTTCGATCTTAAATATGCATGTGAGAATAGACAACTCCAGTTGCAGGAGTTAGAAGAGCTCCTAATGACCGCCTATCACAGTGCCAGAATCTATAAGGAGCAGACAAAAATGTGGCATGATGGTCATCTCATGAGAAAAGATATCGCCGTTGGCAACAAAGTGCTCCTTTTCAACTCCAAGCTCAAATTATTTCCTGGAAAACTTAGAACAAAATGGTCCGGGCCCTTTACTATAAAACATATTTACCCAACTGGAGCTGCCATTATTATAGACAACAACGGAGGAGAAAGGACGGTCAACGGTCACCGTTTAAAAAGATACTACTCTCCAGAAGACAAAATGCCAAGACAAACCATCGAAATTAAGGATGCTATACCAACAGCATAACTCTATTACAGCTTCATCGAGCCAGCGACGTAAAACCCAGGCGCTGCTTGGGAGGCAACCCAAGATTTTTGATTCTTTCTTTCCTGCTCTTTTAATTACCATAGGATTATCTTATGAAAATACAAAAAAAAATCTCTTATACAAACCAAAACAAACATAAAAATAACAAAATGAAAATATACAAAAAAAATCCATATAACTAAAACAAACATAAAAATATAAAACCTCGTTCGACCTTAACCCCACCAAACGGTTATGAAACCGTTTGGAACCAAACGGTCTTGAAACCATTTGGGACCAAATGGTCCTCAAACCGTTTGGAACCAAACGGTCTTGAAACCGTTTGGGACCAAACGGTCCTCAAACCGTTTGGAACCAAACGGTCTTGAAACCGTTTGGGACCAAACGGTCTTGAAACCGTTTGAAACCAAACAATCATCAAACCGTTTGGAACCAAACGGTCTTGAAACCGTTTGGAACCAAATGGTCCTCAAACCGTTTGGAACCAAACGGTCCTCAAACCGTTTGGAACCAAACGGTCCTGACACCGTTTGGAACCAAACGGTCTCCAAACAGTTTAGAGTCCAAACGGTCGCTAAATCGTTTGACTTAGGGTTTTTGTCAGGTAAACCCCCCGTTTCCTATAAATATAAGCTCTACCCCTTCGTCTTTCTTTCCTTTGACTCCCGAGCAATCTGCAACTCCCGTGCTAGACTTGTTTCATTGCCTTTGTTCCCGTGCGATCGCACCTCCGTCAACCTCGCCTCCGTCGCTCTCCCTGCAACAAGGTGAGCGCATCACCATCGCGACGCCGGCAACATTACCTTTGCTTGCGCACCGCCGCCGTTCTGGTCACCCCCAGCTCCTCACGGCGCTGCCGAACTTCTTCTCTATCTCCGACATCACCATCGTCTTCGCCGTTTTCACCAACGGCTCTGTCCATCCCCGCCGTCTTCACCGCCGTCCTCACCGCCGTTTTCATCGCCAGAGTCACCGTCATTTTTATCGTTTTTTTCACCATAGCTTTTATCGCCGCTGTTAACCACCGCTTTCGCCGTCGTCACCGATGCCCCCGCCGTCTCCGCAACGTTTCGCCTTCATCTTCTTCTTCGCCGGTGGCTGTGTGACGCTTCACTTTCCAAACGGTCTTAAAACCGTTTGGGACCAAACGGTCTTGAAACCGTTTGGGACCAAACGGTCCTGAAACCGTTTGGGATCAAACAGTCTTCAGACCGTTTGGCCTTGCACATTCATTTTTTCCATAAGCATACATAAATTAATAAAATCAAATCTCTCTAATATGATTTTCTAACTCTTGATCTCCCATTTTGCAGCCATGACATCATCAGCGAAGAAAACCATCGGATCTGAAGCTGCTCCTTCTCTAACAAGGGAGCAAATGATGGAAGAGCTAGCCCGACTCCAGAATATCAGAGATGTCTTCAACCAAACTGGGAAGGCCCCTCCAAAAATCAAAATGATGGAGGTTTTGGTCGACATTGACCGACTCACCAACTATCTAATAGAAGTGAGCGATGAAGCAGTGGAAGATATCTCTTCTGACGATGATGAAGGCTCAGAGTACGAGCCAAATCCCGAGGAGGAATCCCCAGTCGAAGAACAAATGGGGAAGCGCAAGGTCCAGGAAGCTGCATCTGGGCAGCCCTCCAAGAAACGGGCAAGGAAACAAGTTTGACTTGCCTCGGCCATGGATCAACCCTTTGCAAAACCCACCACCACCATTCCCGCTACTACCACCACCATCCCTGTTACCATCCCCACTTTCATTCCCATCACCACCACTACACCACCACCAGAAAACCTCTTCATCCAAACCAACCTCTCCACTGACAAAATACTAAAACCCACCAAGTATGTTTGCTCCAACATTCTGCTTAAGATGGGGATATACGACCGCATCTTCAACGTGCTAGAAAAAGCCAACCTCGCCAGGTTGTGCCTAGTACCTGAAGTATCTTACTCTGAACCCACTATAGAGTTTTTCACTTTTCTGACTAAGGAGCCCGTTGAAATCATGGAAAGGTCACGGGACAAAGGTGACAGAAGGCTTGTCACCCAAATCTTTGGCAGCAAGGTTGTCCTGACGGAATATATGCTGAACACAATCTTCATCGACAACCAGGACCAGCTGCGGAAAGCCATGGAGGTGGGGACCAAACATTCAGAGTTCAACAAACACAAATTCTGGAAAACTCTAACCGGGATCCCCACCTATGATGCGAAGACGTGTAAAGCGTCAAATATCCACTCTGGCTTTGTGCGCACCCTACACAAAATTCTCATTGGCGCACTCTTCCCCAGGACAGAAGGGGGAAATGTTACAATTTCAGATCTTTTCGTTCTCTGGTCTACTCTTAATGAGAGGCCAGTCAATATCAGATGACAACTGATCCAGAAACTATCAACCTCTAGCCTGGGGAAAGAGATCTGCATGGGAGGGCATGTCACATCTATTATAAAATATCTCAAGATGGACAGACCCCTACCCCGGTGCACGCAACTAAAGGGCGACATCCTTACCAATGAACAAACCCTGAAGAACTCCTTCATCATCAAGGAAAAGGATGGGAAATTACACTACGTCTTCTGCCCGATGGTTAAGTCATCCAGAACACTTATCCCGCTTCCGGAGCTAGCAAATTATGACACCAAACAGCTCCTCTTCTCGGACGAGGAGCTTTCACAAATACTAGCTTCGGTTAAATTAACCGAAAAGAAAGCTACATCAGGACAAACGGAGCTGAGCATCTCAGCCCCGACAGCTCGACCAACAAAAATACCTGTCAAACGACCTTTCAGAAGGCAGTTGCAGGCCCAACAGCTGTCGGGGACACCAACATCTAAACCAAATCTTGAGGCTGAGATCCTCCATGAAGAAATCTTAACCTCCTCCTCAATCGACTCTTTCATTCAGAGTCTACATGAGAAGCTAACCGCTGCCACCACTCCACCCTCCACCATTCCAACATCTACCACTCCTTTCTTCCACATCCCATCCACACAACCATTCACATCCACTTCATCACCCCTATTTCCTTCGGGCTTCCCTTTCTCCACCCCTATGCCCGACTTTACCACCTTCCCTTTCACCTCCGTAGTTTCCACCCCATCACTATCTCTGCCACCGCTTTCAACACAAATTCCACCACTTTTCACACCCGCCACCACCCCGACACCGCTAGTGACTTCATCCACAGTCACTACGCAGCTCGGGGCATCATCAATGTCTCTTCCGCAAGACACTAACACCATCCCACGCAGACCCCAGCCATCCCACCCTTCCGCTCCTGGGGTCCCTTTTTCCAATATCGGTGAGGAATTCGGCCATCAATTCGACGCTGTCCGAAACCTCCTCACCGATCCTTCTAATATATTAAATTCTATTTTTTTCTTGTGTGTAGGGTTTATCACGACAGGTGGCCACAATCGACGAACAACACCAAGCCTTGCCCACCATCCTCCAAGGCTTCCAACAACGATAAGATGAGGTGGCTAAGCAAGTTGAGAACATCAACAACCACTATAACACCTTGCCAGACCTGGTCCTTGGAGCGAAGCATCAGTAGGAAGCAACGGTGAAGCAAGTCGATGAGATCTCCACGCAGACTCAACCTCTGGCAAAGACTCTCCGTGAGCTCCAGCAACAACAAGAAGTTCTGAGCACGCGCTTGGACACCATCAACAACACACTCACACAGCTACAACATCGCCAAGAGGAGTCCAATTATGATGAACTCCAGCAGTTACGTGCTCAAGTTACGAATCTTACAGCACGTCTCCTCTCCACCGAAGGCAGATATACCGACCTCAAAGAATCCCATGATGCACTGCTCGAAACACACGAGCATCTGTAAGTGGCCTTCGATGAGTTACAAGCCACCCATCGGCGGTGCAAAATGTCCGCAAGTAAAAAGCAAGCAAACAAGGCTGCGGACGACAAGGATGGAGATGACGACGAAGAAGACGACTCCGACTCATCTGCTGATTCAAACAAAGATAACACCTCTTCTGGTGATAAACATGATGATGGAGAGGACCCTGGAAATGCAGCAGAAACTTCTCACAGAGGTTCCGACAAAGGTCACCATGACAGTGACAATCACCCCAAGTCCCCACATAACGATAATGTCAACATGTCATACGTGGACCAATTCTTTGATTATTCCGCGCTGGGATCTATCGGGGAAGTTGCTAAAGACGCGGCTTACGCTGAGCTCCACCAGTGTATACTAGGAAACAGCGCCAGCCCACCAAAAACAACTACCCCACCTCTCTCCACACCTTCTCCCTATGACGAGGGTGAGGCAGAACGAGTAAGTTTAGACACCGACGAAGACCTCGATTCTGCCTCCGACTCGGACGATGACCTACCAGGCCATGAATAGGCCTTCAAACAACCTACTTCTCTCCCTCCACAAGAGCTTCCCCCGCCACCACCTCTGCCGCATAAAATGCATGACCTGGACATGGCGGCCATCTCCACGTTAGATGCTCAGGACATTTTTATACTGAACACTATAGTAGACGATGCAAAGGCGGGGGAAGACATAATTTATATTAATACCAAAACTAAGCGTAAGATGACACGTGAAGACTTCCGCAGCATCCTCCGACCTCGGTCCACGATGCCTATGGCAATCTTCCGTGTCCTCCTAGCCAATAGCATCGAAATATATAGAAGTCATAAGCGGCAAGAACCGGTTTTCAACGCCTCGCCTGCTCTGTCTGTTGGCCTTTTATACAAAGACATAAGAGCAAGGTAGATCGAGCGGCTGCGTACTAGTTTAACACGTCGGGCACGCTATCTGACCGTGCCTTTCCAAGTTTCGAACCACTGGCTTTTTATGATCGTGGATACCAAGGCTTGGGATGCCAAGGTGTATAATTTCTATGGCGCTGAGCTACCAGCCGACACAATAAACTTTGTCGGTGAAGCAGCAGGAGAAGCAAGGTGTATACTCTTTCGTCTGCTTAAGTTAATCTGGGCCACGCGCCCATCTCTCCGCCAAGATTGGAGCCAGCCTTGGTTCAAAATCATAAACCCTCAAGTTCAAGCCGCCGAGGGATCTGGGGATTGCGCTTTCTGCACCATACGTCACATCCAAGCGCTGAACCAGGAAATCCCATTTACTGATCTGGTTGCTGAAGATTTCCATTCCTTGCACGGGCGTTATGCCATGGAGCTCATCTGTGATAGGCGGTTCTTCAAGGATCCAACTATGGCACCAGATGATGTTCCTCGCTACCTCTTCTCAGCTATCCAGCGACCGCAGCGGCGACCCTTCCGAAAAACTCTGAAGGAGTCAGAAAAGACCAATATGACAGTCACCGATACCGAGCAAGCTACAAGCAATATCGATCCTCTGTCTGCCATCGAACCAACCTTTCCTGATTTCGACCGTGATGCTTGCAAAGGTCTTTCCGACCTCGAGTTGTGTCTCATTATGCAGCGGCTATCAGCCGACAAAGATGGGCTCGTATTCATGTCTAGAGACATTCTTGTAATGGCCGACACACTACGAGAGACTTTACAAATCAAAGGATCGCTCTCTATAAGCTTAATGGCTGCCTATCAGTTTCTACTTGGCCAAAACAACCCAACAACATACATGGCGTCCCCATATATGAAAGATGATCTTCTAAAGCTCAAGAACTTTGGCACAACTGACGCACTGATCTCCTATCTCCAGCACACAACGCTGACGTTCATCATGCTACCTTTCCTCTATCACGAGCACTGGATGCTCCTGGCAACAAATCTCCCAGAAGGAACAACCACAATATATAACAGTTCCGATAGCCAGTATAACGCACGATAGAGAAACTATGTCGTGACACCAAAGACACCAACAAAAGTAGCAGCAAAGGAGTGTGCCGACAAGTTAATCGATTCTCTGAGCCAGCATACAAGGGCGTACGACAAAGAGCATTTCCACCACCCTTCCTTCTGCCACAAATGCCCCCAGCAAATCCGACAATCGAACGACTGCGGCTTCCACGTCCTCTACTGGATGTATACCATCATCGTTCTCCAAAGACCAGTAGAGGAGATGACTGACGTGGATTACCACGCTCTACGAGGACAGTTTGCATCCAACCTACTTCATTCACCGGGGGAAAATGCAGATTTACCTTAGCCTGCAACCCTTGTCCTAATTACTTCTCAACCTATCACTTTGACACTCTGAGGACAGAGTGAGTGATAAGTTAGGGGGGGGTACATTAGACAAGGGTGAGGTATCACTTTTTTTCATCCCTCTTCCTTCTTTTCTTTTCTCAGTTTACACATTTTTCCTTTTTAACTTTCTTTTTAATTAATCCTTTTTTTGAGTAGAATCACCCTCACTTAACTCTAGAATCATGTTAGTCCCCAAAAGTAAATATCACTTAGACATTTAATGGCAATTTAATAATGTCACTGCACTATCGACTTTCATGCTTTTACTTCAATTCTTTATCTGACTCTCCACAGGTCAAAATCAAGGTAGAAATAAGCCAAGCTCTCAAGGATGAGAGGGGAATCAGGCAACTTCCAAATCAAGAAGTTATGTAAGTGGACCACAAACCAAATAAGTGCATGTTGAAAAACCCTAAGAACATCTTTCCTCTCTTCAAAATAAAAGAGGCTTGGCCGCCCAAAAAAAATTCCCAAACAAAACCCCAAAACCCAAACCTGCGAGTTATCGAATAAAAGCCAGAGAGACGAATAAAATTATGAGAGTTGTGCCATGAATAAGGATCTATATAAAGAACCAATGAAGGTTTCATCCGGCCGACACATTCTGCTGCCCTCACAAAGGCAGATGTGTCATGCCCGGTAGTGGAACCCTAAGGTATCTAAATATATGAAAGGCTCATAAAGGACTCACCCGGCCGGTACATTCAGCCGCCCTCATAAAGGCAGATGTGTCATGCCCGGTAGTGAGATCCTAAAAAGCATAGACAGCCCCTCCCCCACTTGAAGGGGGAGCTACACTTCAAGCCTTTATCCAACCCTCATACCCTCTCTAGCTTCCAGTAGGTCTTTCAGAGAGGTATAAAGCTGATTAGAGTCAACAACATGCACAAAATAAAGGTGGTCCCAATGCAAACTATGAGATACGGAAAGAACCTGAGACCCAAGCAACTCTCGAAACCTGAAAGAGTCAAGGCAAGCAATAAGCCTTGATATGACCCGAGGGGAACTCAGGTTAAGAATTGAAACAAGAGTATGGAAATCCTAACTAAATAAAATCGCCTCGCCATTACATGTCTCAGCTCTATCTAACTTGAGGACAAGCTAGACTCTAAGTTAGGGGGGGTGATAACCTCCCATTTTGGACGATTATCTTAGTCTTTTTCTATAATTTTCCATACTCTTTCCAAATTAAAACTATACATAATCCCAAATTTACCCCTTCTTTGTAAATATACCATCAGACTAACTTTTCCCTTTCATACATGTAGAAAAACACAAAAAAATCACAAAAGAATAACTCAACCTCAAGACTGCATGGATTCAAACGGTCCCAAGACCGCATGAAGCCAATCGGTCTCGAGACCGCATGGAGTTAAACGGTCCCAAGACCGCATGAAGCCAATCGGTCTCGAGACCGCATGGAGTCAAACGGTCCCAAGATCGCATGAAGCCAAACGGTCCTGAGACCGCATGGAGTCAATCGGTCTCAAGACCGCATGAAGCCAATCGGTCTCGAGACCGCATGGAGTCAAACGGTCCCAAGACCGCACGAAGACAAACGGTCCCGAGACCGCATGGAGTTCAAACGGTCTCAAGACCGCATGAAGCCAACCGGTCCCGAGACCGCATGGAGTTCAAACGGTCCCGAGACCGCATGAAGCCAAACGGTCCTGAGACCGCATGGAGTCAACCGGTCCCGAGACCGCATGAAGCCAAACGGTCCCGAGACCGCATGAAGCCAAACGGTCCCGAGACCGCATGGAGTCAACCATTCCCGAGACCGCATGAAGCCAAACGGTCCCGAGACCACATGGAGTCAAATGGTCTTGAGGTCCAAACGGTCTTGAGGTCCAAACGGTCTTGAGGTCCAAACGGTCTCAAGGTCCAAACGGTCTTGAGGTCCAAACAGTCTCAAGATCCAAACGGTCTTGAGGTCCAAAGGGTCTTGAGGTCCAAACGGTCTTGAGGTCTAAACTGTCTCAAGGTCCAAACAGTCTTGAGGCCCAAACGGTCTCAAGATCCAAACGGTCTTGAGATTCAAACGGTCTCAGGCCCAAACGGTCTTGAGGTCCAAACGGCCTCCAAACTGTTTGGACCTCACTTAAGGCCTATAAATAAGACCCTAAGGGTCCTCCACCAGGCATCGAGTTTTCAGATGCCCAAAGGCTGCCTCAATCGTTCCAGAGCTCTTGCTACTTCCATCCTCCGCCCGGGGGCTGGCGGTCTGAGACTCATACTCCATCTCGAAGCTGCTTTCCCTCTCTCCGCGAAAGAAGGTGGGAAGAGGGAGATCTCGTCATCAAGCAACCTGTGAAGCTGGTGGATCGTTTCTCTCTCTCTCCAAGGGGTTGAATTTCCTCTCTCCTTTATGGGGATGATGCTCTTTTTCTCTCTTCTTGCCTCCTTCTTTGTCCTAGTCATGAGCGAGTAGTCTTCTTCACTAGGGTGCGGGGAGTAGCCCCGCTACCCATGCTTTCATATCATGTAAATGTAATCCTTAGGTTGTAATATAGAGTTCTTATCTTTGTTAGTTCGACATCAAACGATTAATGAATGCATGTTGCTTGATCTCCAACTTGTGTTATCTTTTATCTCTTAGTATGAATTGTCTACGTTTGTACTATTAGATTCAAAACTCATTTGTATGTTGGTTCTTGGTGCATGTATTCACCATGCATCTGTTTCGGTATCTAGAAGTGTATCTCAAGAAGTGGAGTAAACTCACTATCATCCTTTGCACTTTCATACTATGAAATGGAATCAGTTGACGTATGGAAGTGCAACCTTGATAAGTCGAGGAACACACTTTGCGAGGGGAATGATGCAAAGTAATGTGACCATTTGTTCAAGAATGGCTGGCGTTGCAACATTCCCGTACTTCTCGTAGTTAGATTCTCTGAAAGGAGGCTAAGTCTACAAGGATACTAACTGACTGGACTCTTTTTGCTGGTTAAGTTTTGCTTTACATGTGTTGATCGATGTGTAGTGGTGGTGAAAAACCGATCACACCTTAGTGATCTTTTTTCATAGTTTAACTCATTAGATTTACCTGCTTTCTTTACTTTTCATGTTCTTAGTTAAAAACATCCAAATCCAACTTTCGATATAAGTACCTGCTAGTAAGTAACCGAGTGAAGTTCCATACGTTTTCCATCTTGTTGCTTACAACAAGACCGTTGTCCTGTGGATTCGACCCTTAACTATACTGCGATAAGACTTCCACGTATCTTAGCATACGTGGGTGGAGTTTTCTATCTAGTATAAGCAAGGCTAAACTTAAAGATTTACCATCTTTAGGATTTTTAGTGGTGCACGCAATTCCACGTAAGTGGAAGCTCCATCATAAACCCAAGTTATTAATCATATTTCAATGGACATGTATTATTATGGTGGACTTAGCACATACATATTTTATTGAGCCCTATCCCCGCGTACCTTATACCATTAGGGATCTCTCCACATACCTTGTACCATTAGGGAGGTACTAGTCAACATTAATACTTTCCCTCTCTAATAGGGAGATTAATGAACCATAATAATGATGTTAATAAATGTGATAACCCTGTAATTGATGATATGAAATCTTGATATCACCTCACATAGATGAGTAGGGTGAAAGAGGAAACCCTTGGTAATACCTTCTCAACTCCGTGCATATAAACAAATCTCTAACTATTAGGGTAATAACATATGTAAATCCTATAATAATAGAATGTCATGATATGAATAGGTCATAATGAAAAGATTACACTAAGAATGCAAGTAACAAAACTTCAACTAAAAATACAAGTACAAAAGTTTGGGACCTACAAATTGGGATTCTATTATAGCTAGGACTCTATTTATAAATAAGAATCAATAATTTTTCTTGTGGAGTCCCCCCTCCTTTCATAGGGAGATGAGGAGGGGAAAAACTCTTGAGATATGACTTTGTTGTGGTGTCAGCCGCTTTAACTGGAATAGCTTGTTTCTTTATTCATAAGTAGCATTCAAATTTTGTTACAACCCCAATTTTGGGTTCAAAAGGAGAGAAATGTAATTTCTCATTTTAAAGATATTGGGACAAATGACGATATATTTTGTGTTGAATAAATGAGTTATGTTGAAAATAGCCTTGTTGTTTGATTTGTGGGCTTTTTTGGCTATTGGGCCCAATATCAAGGAAATTCAATTAATTAATGAATAATTGAGTTGTGGAGAAAACGAGAAAAGGTAGAAACCTCTAGAAGGCAAATCCAAGGAGGGATTTCGTGCCTCTTGGGTTCCTTGGGTACCAAGGAGTCCAAAGTTGCATAAATAGAGCAATAAGAAAAGAAGAGATCTATTAAGTATTTCTTTATTAAGAAAGAAATTAGAAACAATGATAAAATGGGAAAATAAGTGAAAAGAGGTATATTTGAGTTATCCTTAGTGGATTTTCATATCCCAAGGATTCCTAATACTAAAAGGACGTCCAATAGGAATATAGAGGAGAGATAAAGAGAAATCCTTAAAAAGAAAATTAAAAAGGAAAAGAAATTGATTAATAAAAGGGGAAATATGAGAATTGACTTTTGAAAGAAGATAAAGGCAAATAGATTTTCCCAAATATGGGAATCCGTGCCTTTAGGATTTATTGAGGTCCAAGGGACCCAAAATAACAAGATAATAGCAAAGGGAAAAGAAATAACAATTAATTTTGTATAAATTAATGAATAACTTAGGAGAGAAGGAAGCCTTCTCATCCCTTAGAATTTGTTTCCCAAATTTAATACAGAGTTAGATAATGCCAAGACGTACTTTCCCTCAAAATTTGGGGTTATTTGGATGAGTAGTTTGGGAGATACGGATTTTACAAGAATTCATAAAGTATGGACCATACAAGAAGAAAGTATTAAATGTCACAATGAAATTGGGATTATTTGGATTTTCGATTTTAACGAGGACCGTAGATTTAAAATCCAATGACCCAGACCTGATCCCAGTCTTGCTAGGAGTCTGGAACGCAGTGTCCAGCAGGTGCAATCTTCTTTTTGGATTTGATCAAAGTGTAGGCAATGTGCGAATGAGGAAACAATTTCTTTGGCTTCAGGAGCGTTTTCCGCATCAAACCAACCTCAGGTTGCGGACCTTTCCTGATCTGTATAGTTTTTCCCTAAATCGTGGGAAAGCACAGGGGGGGGGGGGGGCTAATCCCTATATAAGGAAGGGAGGCACAAGCTGTGTGCGCCAGCCCTGGCGACACCAGTGGGTTCGCAAGGAGGAATCGGCCGGCTTTGTGCAGGCAATTGCGAGGATAGCGACCGCCAAGGAGCTGGACCAGGCCACGTATCCTACTTGAGGAAAGCTTCTTCGTCCTGGTGGTATGGTGCACCGTCGACGAATCCATGGGTGTGGTTGACTCCGGCTGGTCCCAATGGAGCTTTGGCCGACTCGCCTCGGTCTCCGACGCCCTGGAACCCAAATTCAACCGCTTGGTTGACTGGGCGGGGTCCTGCTCGCGGGAGGCGAGCTTGCGCAAGCTAGAAGAAGATAGGGGGAAAAGACCCCCCTGCCCCCGACTCTAGTAAAAGAGAAGAAGGGCGAGAGCGTCCTTTCTCTGATCTAGCCGGACCAAATAAAAGAAAAGGTAATTTTCTGACGTGGCATTTTATGATTGGTCCAAGCATGTTAATCTTGCAATAATTGTAGATATTGATTGGTAACTCCGATGAAGTCATGTTATATATAAAAGTTAATTCGAAAAATGTGTAGAATCCAATAAAAATATAAAGGAAGTCTGAATCTTCTTGGAATTCGAAAAGTACATAAATTTGGTAACTTTAATGCTATATGAATCAAAACCCTAGTTTTGATTATGGATGTATTTAATGGACTTAGTTGGTCAAAGTCTGAATTAAATTCATAAATATGGTGAAAGAGATCTAGTTAGAGATTTTTGTTCATAATTTGTGAAATTAGGGTTGCATGTTCTCAGAAGTTCATTAGTTGGGTTAAAAACCCTAATTCATATAGTAATAAGATTTAATGGTTTGAAATATGGGAATCAATCTAGAAGGCACGAAAATAGTGTTATTGGACTAATTAAGGATAAATACACTTAATTTGGATAATTAGAGTCTGAAAGTGCAATCAATGATAAATTAGGGTTTTTCTAATGAATAAAGATGGAGTTAATGGCAAATCGAGTCCATATGAGAATTAGACCACAATGAACTTTGAATTGATGATAAATGAGCATAGAAATCTTGTCGTGGATAGGGTAAAAATGGTAGCTTTAATGTGAAAGAAGCTTAATGAAATTAATTGATGATTAATGTGCCTTCAATATGGAAATAGGGTTATATGTTGTTAAGATAACCTTAATATTGAAGAATAGATGAGATAATTAGGGTTTATGAGTAATGGCATAAAACCATGGTTTAAAATGGTAAAAGATGAAAGGAAACCCTAATTGAAAAAAAAATGAAACCCTAAAATGGATACAGAAACCCTAGAAAGTGAATCCAAGTCAATAAAGTAGATTTTTGATAAAGTGTGCAATAAATAAAGTAGATATTCTTTTCAGGAATCATATGGTTGTTGAATTGATTGCTTGGATTGCTTTCTTGGATGGAATTACTTAATACTTGTGAAATCATCAAATCAGGTATGTGGTTACGCCTATGAATATCCCGAATTAGATTCCCGAGGATTTTCGAGGATTTATCGATGACTTGAATTAAACTGTTGGTTGCATTTAATTCATGCAAATTATAATGTAAATATGATTATCACATAAGAGATGTGCCTACTAGCTCAGATCCTAGTCCCCTCTGTAACTTTATAGATTGGCCTAGTAAAATGGCTACCAATGAGGTAGGTCCATCAGGTCATTAAAAGACTTAGTAAATGGCTACCAATGGGGTAGGTCCATCAAGTCATCATTAGTCAGGGATTGTTCTACCTTTGGGTAGGACCATGCGACTCCATACCCTAGGTATTGGCTACCTATGTGGTAGGGCCATGGGGGTAAGGATCTACCATATGAGAGAGGTAGTATCCATGTCCACTGCAGGGACATTACAGAGAAAGGGGATAGGAAAGGATTGAGTAGTATTGCTTAAAACGTAATTTTGGATGTTAAATGATATTTGGTTGATTACATTGTTAACATAGTTGCACAATTATTGTTTCCCCCACATACCAGCTTAGTGCTGACCGACATTTTGTTTGTCGGCGTTTTAGGTACAAATGAAAAGAACAAACAGTAAAGTGGCATATGTGGAAATAAATGAGAAGTAACGTGCACAGGAGGATTAGTTAGATTGGTGTCTTCAGGGATATAAGATTAGAAATCCCTGTTTTTAAAAGGTAAATGAAGTTTTATTTGATACCAGTTTTCAGTTTAGTTGGTAAAGTTTATTAATTGTTATTTATTATTTGTCGAACCTTTGATCTTGTTGATTGGATAATGGCTCTGATCTTCGGGTCTCCCCTAATTGGGGGTTACTGGGAGGCGGGGTCGTTACAATTGGTATCAGAGCTTAGGTTCCTCATCTAATCATTAATAATTATTAAATTTTACAAATTCCATAGAACCGAGGGAGTTATTATAGAATTGTCCGAAAGACTGAGGTGCCTAGAAAAGGATCACGTCCGGGGGTTGGCAATATTTTCCTCCGCACCGCTAGTCGGAATACGAGGAATCCCGGATTGTGTGACTTCCTGGCCGATGTCTTAGGGTATGACTCGAAATAAGATACCTTTAGGACCCTCTCATCTTGTTCATCCCTTCTCAACTCAAATTCTTTTAAGGACCTGAGTAGGTTTCCTCTCTTTTCCTCACCTTCTTGAGGTATGGGTAAGGTTGATAAGGATTAAGGAATCCTCCACCAAATTATTGAAAAGCATGTAAATAAGATGTCATAGACATAAGTTTAATAGATTAAGCGCAAATTAAAGAATAGATACATGCTTAAGTCATATGACATAAGTTGTCATTGCCCTCAGGAGAGACCTGAGGCTAGACATCCTTGTTAGGAGGATGAGTAGAGGAAGTGAGTCTTGGAGGTAGAGATATCCATTAAAGTAGAGACCGAGCATATCCTTTAAGGATGATGTTAACCCTAACCCTAAGTGGAGGTTAGAGAGAGAGATGACATGACAAGTTAGATGACATGGTTGACTGGGTGTTTGGATAAACATGCCTTGGATGCCATATGAACCATGAGAAGTTGATGATCAAGTACCTATGGCAACCCAACCCTGGAAAGGGTCATGCATGTTAGAGTGAAGGGTAGATCCTTCCTCGATGAGGTTAGAGAAGAACCTATAGTTACCCTATGGGCTTAGGCAAGTAGGGTATAGCTTGATGAAACCCTGGTTAAGAGATCATGATGGATGTATTATGACATAAGCATAAAGGGATATGAATGATCTTGAGCAAACGTAAGTTCAAGCATAGGCTTCACCCATGTGGAGGTAGGCTAGTGAGCTTGATTAATCATGGAGAAAGGACCTCAGTTAGTAAGAGAGAGAAAGCATGACACAAACAAGGGGGTTGGAAGCTTAGACTCTGAGACATAAGAAACAATGAGTAGATGAGGATGATGTGACCTAAGTGGACGATAGTGGTTCCTTATGTTTGATTCCTGAAGGCTGATGATATCTTGGTTGCCTTTAGAGGAACCAAACCCTATAAAGGGAATTATGCTTCTGGTACCTATGTGTTTGTGGTATAGGAATTTACCTTATGAGATAGGAAGAAGAGTTCCTTAGACCTGGAGAGGTTTGGTAGTAGGTTGTGAGGCCTTGTACCTAGTTGGTTGTCCTTGAGAGGACTCAACCCTGAGATGTTACTCATATAAAAGGATCGTGGAAGTACATGACATGCCTTGGAAATGCTTGATTCGTGGTTAAGAGATTGAACATGCAGATGGATACTCAACAGAGGACCTAGGGCTCCTAGGCCTAAGAGGGGAAGCAGTGTACTCAATGCTCATAATGAGATTTGAGTCTCTATAGTTTCGAGCATGGTACTCCTCATATGTAGAGGAAAAGGAAATCCCTTAAGATGAGGGTATGTTTGATGAACCCCTTACAACTAAGTTGATCCAGTATTGAGGAAATAGAACAAGTACAGTATAGCATGGCTTAATAGGCGACCAACTTGTGCTTTAGTAGCTTTTGGGTTAGACATGCTCATGCGAAGGTAAACCCTAAGGGCAGTTGTGACCTTTTCGTCAAGAGTTGTAGTTTCCTCCCATCCTAGGAGAGGGACCCTTTGGTAGGGTGTATACCAGTTTTGTTGGTTTTGAGGTAACCTAAAGAGGTTTCATGGGATCTTGAGAAGTTAAGTGAAAAGTACATGGTACAAGAACGAACCAGTGAACCCATAGATAACCATCTCTAGGTGCATGTGGATGTGTTACCATGGAGGTAATCGGTATGGGACCTGACCAAAGTAGGCAGGTTGCCATGACCCCTATGAAGGGATGAAAGTCAGTCAAGAATGCAGAGAGAGATGATGAAGGATTGGGTAAGGTTCTAAGTTGAACATGTACTATGATATAATCCTAAGTCTATCCTAGGGTCGGGTAGGGATAAGACCGATGGAAGAAGGAGTTGCCTAATTCCCTAGTTGCACATGACCATAGGGTCGGGAGGTAATAGCTATCATTGTCCGAGGACCATGGGTTAGGAGATTGATCACCTTCATAAGCTCATGGGACCCAAAAGGCAGATGAGTAGGGCACTCTCTGGATGCATAAGGGGAAAAGGGAGGACCCCAAAAGTGCCGGCACCCTATAGACCTAGAGGAGATGACCAAGGATTGTGTGGTGACCCCAGTAGGTTCGAGACCAGTTTTTCATGGAAATAACTTTGATATCGTGATGTTTGTGATGTGGAGACATAAGTTGCACATTTCAACTTAGAATTGAAGGTGTACTGGCGATGTGGGATGCATCATATCTACTCTTGGAATAGGAAGAACTTTGTGTTTGGACAGCCGCCAAATGCTTATTTCTTCTTGTTATGGGAGTGAGAGATGGGACAGTACGCATGCCATACACCAAGGGTAAAAGATGATGCGAGTTGGAACGTTGCTACGAGGTATGAGGATAGAGATGATTATATACCTGGGTGAAGTGAATAATACATGGATGGTTTACAAACACTAAGAGAAGTAGTGTAGTCAGCTTATGAGGATGTCTTATCAGGAGCTAGGTGGAATTTGCAAGTTAACCAAGGTTGAGTGTGATCACCATGAGGATGAGCTCAGAGCTTCTTGATGAAGACAAACTTAGAGTTTGAGATGAGATGATAAGTATAATGCATGGAGGTGTATGTCTTCGACATTACATAACACCTAAGGATAAGAAGTGGTAATGAATGCTCTAGTTGACATATAGCTTCCTAGATTAGCTGGAAGCTAGAAGAAGTTGAGGTTGTTAGGCTAACCTTAAGTTGAGAAAAAGAGATACGTTTGGCTAACACTCCGATATAAAGAGATCTATTGAATAAGATTAGTGGTTGTTTGGTTAGCCGGCCTAGGCTTTGATGTGATAAAAGGATGGTGATAGAACCTCAGATACACTTCTTTGGAAAGGAAAGTAATAAAACCCTGATGAGAATAGTTTAGGGTTTCTGAGGAATCGATTGTGAGGAATTATGACGTACAGGAGATCATGGTTTAAGATCATCAAATACCGTGATACTACAAAGATAGTAAGTGATAGTAGTACTTGGGATGTTTAATATGAAATTTCATGTAGCATGTAGCCATGCAAGTCAGGAGGTGAAGGACGGACACCAGTAACCCAGTGCATGGAAATAAAGTATAAAGAGTTCCCGAAAGGGAATGGGAGTTCATCACTATGCATGTTGTGAGTCTCCCCTAGACCAAGGAAGGTCAAGATGCAATATGGGTTATGGTAGATCGCCTTACCTAGCTGACATGAGAAAGGAGTATCGTCAAGAGACAGTTTTTGTTGAACTACATAAAAGAGAGAGATGGTTCAACTACGCCATGATGCGAGTTCAAAAGTTCTTGAGTATGACCAATGATCACTTTCATGACGTGGGAGTGGATATATGAAGAACTCGATGTTAGTACAGTATATCACCCCATGCTAATGGACAATATGATCCAGACTAGAGGGTCTGATGAGAGCATGTGTGCTCATTCAGGATGATACATAGAGGCAGTTCTTAAGATGTGATGTTAACCACCATAGCCTTTATCGGGATGCAAGAAGTCTTATAGAGAGGTTGTGTCGGTCACCACTTCATTAAGATGATGTTGGTGGAGGAGGCCTCGCAAAGGTCAGAAAGGAACCACAGTGTGTGCAGATGAAGTCGCTTTGATGGTGCAATGGCTAAGAGAGAGCCCAATGGTGACATGAGTCACGAGCTGATGCAAAGCAGACTGACATGCAGTTCACTGTGGGAGAATATGTGATGTGAAAATCCGACCCCTCTAAGCTACAACTGAGAAAGCTGAGTCCCCGATATATGAGTCCATTTGAGATGGAATGGTGGAAATGATTGTGTCTAGCCTTGCCCCTCAGGATAACGTGATGTGTAATGAGTGCCATGAGTCCGATCTAGAGCACTATGTGAAGTACCCCAGCCATGTGTTGAGCCCTAAACCTATTCAGCTTTTGAGAGGCTGAAATGTCCTGAGTCACCTATGAGGGTACGATATACCAAGGTAAGAAAGAACTCAGATGGAAGAATATGAGACGATGAAGGTTCTTGGGAAGCACCATGGAAAGGGTGAAGCCACATGGGAGCCATGATGGACATATGAAAGGCTTATCCTGTTTGTTTGCTTGCTTGATGGAATTTTGAGGACAAAATTCTTATAAGAGGGGAAGGATGTTACAACCCCAATTTTGGGTTCAAAAGGAGAGAAATGTAATTTCTCATTTTAAAGATATTGGGACAAATGATGATATATTTAGTGTTGAATAAATGAGTTATGTTGAAAATATCCTTGTTGTTTGATTTGGGGGCTTTTTTGGCTATTGGGCCCAATAACAAGGAAATTCAATTAATTAATGAATAATTGAGTTGTGGAGAAAAAGAGAAAAGGTAGAAACCTCTAGAAGGCAAATCCAAGGAGGGATTTCGTGCCTCTTGGGTTCCTTGGGTACCAAGGAGTCCAAAGTTGCATAAATAGAGCAATAAGAAAAGAAGCGATCTATTAAGTATTTCTTTATTAAGAAAGAAATTAGAAATAATGATAAAATGGGAAAATAAGTGAAAAGAGGTATATTTGAGTTATCCTTAGTGGATTTTCGTATCCCAAGGATTCCTAATACTAAAAGGACTTCCAATAGGAATATAGAGGAGAGATAAAGAGAAATCCTTAAAAAGAAAATTAAAAAGGAAAAGAAATTGATTAATAAAAGGGGAAATATGAGAATTGACTTTTGAAAGAAGATAAAGGCAAATAGATTTTCCAAAATATGGGAATCCGTGCCTTTAGGATTTATTGAGGTCCAAGGGACCCAAAATAACAAGATAATAGCAAAGGGAAAAGAAATAACAATTAATTTTGTATACATTAATGAATAACTTAGGAGAGAAGGAAGCCTTCTCATCCCTTAGAATTTGTTTCCCAAATTTAATACAAAGTTAGATAATGCCAAGACGTACTTTCCCTCAAAATTTGGGGTTATTTGGATGAGTAGTTTGGGAGATACGAATTTTACAAGAATTCATAAAGTATGGACCATACAAGAAGAAAGTATTAAATGTCACAATGAAATTGGGATTATTTGGATTTTCGGTTTTAACGAGGACCGTAGATTTAAAATCCAATGATCCAGACCTGATCCCAGTCTTGCTAGGAGTCTGGAACATAGTGTCCAGTAGGTGCAATCTTCTTTTTGGATTTGATCAAAGTGTAGGCAATGTGCGAATGAGGAAACAATTTCCTTGGCTTTAGGAGCATTTTCCGCATCAAACCAACCTCAGGTTGCGGACCTTTCCTGATATGTATAGTTTTTCCCTAAATCGTGGGAAAGCACAGGGGGGGGGGGCTAATCCCTATATAAGGAAGGGAGGCACAAGCCGTGTGCGCCAACCCTGGCGACACCGGTGGGTTCGCAAGGAGGAATCGACCGACTTTGTAAAGGCAATTGCGAGAATAGCGGACGCCAAGGAGCTGGACCAGGCCACGTATCCTACTTGAGGAAAGCTTCTTCGTCCCAGTGGTATGGTGCACCATCGACGAATCCATGGGTGCGGTTGACTCCGGCTGGTCCCAGCAGAGCTTTGGCCGACTCGCCTTGGTCTCCGACGCCCTGGAACCCAAAGTCAACCGCTTGGTTGACTGGGCGGGGTCCTGCTCGCGGGAGGCGAGCTTGCGCAAGCTAGAAGAAGATAGGGGGAAAAGACCCCCTACCCCCGACTCTAGTAAAAGAGAAGAAGGGCGAGAGCATCCTTTCTCTGATCTAGCTGGACCAAATAAAAGAAAAGGTAATTTTCTGACGTGGCATTTTATGATTGGTCCAAGCATGTTAATCTTGCAATAATTGTAGATATTGATTGGTAACTCCGATGAAGTCATGTTATATATAAAAGTTGATCAGAAAAATGTGTAGAATCTAATAAAAATATAAAGGAAGTCTGAATCTTCTTGGAATTCGAAAAGTACATATATTTGGTAACTTTAATGCTATATGAATCAAAACCCTAGTTTTGATTATGGATGTATTTAATGGACTTAGTTGGTCAAAGTCTGAATTAAATTCATAAATATGGTGAAAGAGATCTAGTTAGAGATTTTTGTTCATAATTTGTGAAATTAGGGTTTCATGTTCTCAGAAGTGCATTAGTTGGGTTAAAAACCCTAATTCATATAGTAATAAGATTTAATGGTTTGAAATATGGGAATCAATCTAGAAGGCACGAAAATAGTGTTATTGGACTAATTAAGGATAAATACCCTTAATTTGGATAATTAGAGTCTGAAAGTGCAATCAATGATAAATTAGGGTTTTTCTAATGAATAAAGATGGAGTTAATGGCAAATCGAGTCCATATGAGAATTAGACCACAATGAACTTTGAATTGATGATAAATGAGCATAGAAATCTTGTCGTGGATAGGGTAAAAATGGTAGCTTTAATATGAAAGAAGCTTAATGAAATTAATTGATGATTAATGTGCCTTCAATATGGAAATAGGGTTATATGTTGTTAAGATAACCTTAATATTGAAGAATAGATGAGATAATTAGGGTTTATGAGTAATGGCATAAAACCAGGGTTTAAAATGGTAAAAGATGAAGGGAAACCCTAATTGAAAAAAAAATGAAACCCTAAAATGGATACAGAAACCCTAGAAAGTGAATCCAAGTCAATAAAGTAGATATTTGATAAGGTGTGTAATAAATAGAGTACATATTCTTTTCAGGAATCATATGGTTGTTGAATTGATTGCTTGGATTGCTTTCTTGCATGGAATTACTTAATACTTGTGAAATCATCAAATCAGGTATGTGGTTACGCCTATGAATATCCCAAATTAGATTCCTGAGGATTTTCGAGGTTTTATCGATGACTTGAATTAAACTGTTGGTTGCATTTAATTCATGCAAATTATAATGTGAATATGATTATCACATAAGAGATGTGCCTACTAGCTCAGATCCTAGTCCCCTCTGTAACTTTATAGATTGGCCTAGTAAAATGGCTACCAATGAGGTAGGTCCATCAGGTCATTAAAAGACTTAGTAAATGGCTACCAATGGGGTAGGTCCATCATGTCATCATGAGTCAGGGATTGTTCTACCTTTGGGTAGGACCATGCGACTCCATACCCTAGGTATTGGCTACCTATGTGGTAGGGCCATGGGGGTAAGGATCTACCATATGAGAGAGGTAGTATCCATGTCCACTGCAGGGACGTTACAGAAAGGGGATAGGAAAGGATTGAGTAGTATTGCTTAAAATGTAATTTTGGATGTTAAATGATATTTGGTTGATTACATTGTTAACATAGTTGCACAATTATTGTTTCCCCCACATACCAGCTTAGTGCTGACCGACGTTTTGTTTGTCGGTGTTTTAGGTACAAATGAAAAGAACAAACAGTAAAGTGGCATATGTGGAAATAAATGAGAAGTAACGTGCACAGGAGGATTAGTTAGATTGGTGTCTTCAGGGATAGAAGATTAGAAATCCCTATTTTTAAAAGGTAAATGAAGTTTTATTTTATACCAGTTTTCAGTTTAGTTGGTAAAGTTTATTAATTGTTATTGATTATTTGTCGAACCTTTGATCCTGTTGATTGGATAATGGCTCTGATCTTCGGGTCTCCCCTAATTGGGGGTTACCGGGAGGCGGGGTCGTTACAAATTTTGTCCGCATTAATGATATTCAACATTTGAATGGCCTTTATTTGAATTCTTCCACCACAAAAATATACGAAATTGGTCATATCCTAGTCAAGGGAAAAAACTTTAGAATATTTATTGCTTTCCCACAAAATTGAGAGGTTCAATATTGTTCTTGTAACGTCCTTGGATTCTACCATCTCGACCCTTAGAAGACCTGAGAGGAAAAATCCGAAAACGTTAGGAAATCATTTTAGAGTGTGATGCGGAAGCAACATATGCATACATCATAACATACACCAATAAAAAAGATAGAATCGTTGGCCATTGCTAGTTCACCTCTTAGCCTCACTCGTGACTAGAAGCTACAAGCTCTGAAGTCATCCACTTATATTTCTTTATAAAATACTCTATAGTGGATCCTTTCAAAAGATATCTCAAAATCAATAGTAAACCTTGAATATCTATATTTATTATGAGATTCCATCATTAATGTTGGAAAAGGTTTAGGTTCACCAACATAAATTTGAAACTATAGAACCTCATATATGATCTTTGGTCACATATGTTCTCAAGCGGATGAATAAAAGTATATATATGTATCATAATAGAAATTAATTGCTAATTGTCATCATCAGTTGAATTTCTCTAAGAAGCTTACCCCCAAGATCACACAAATCGATATTGATTACCAGAAATCATTAAAAGAATATCAATTAATCTCATAGTCTCTAGATTATCATGTTATACCTATAATACAAAATTTTAGACTAGTTCATGTTATCCATAAATATGAAAATTATATAGGCATCAAACTTTTGAAATCCAAGGTTATCACACTCACCCTACCTTAAATGAAATTTCATCCTCAAAATTAAAATATGTTATTCTTAAGGTGATACCATAGTGTCCAACTTCCTAAAGGATGTCACTTCTCGGTGCCAAAATTCTCATAATTCTATATGTATCCCAAGTTGACATCTTAGGATCTAGAGCATCTAGGGTGCAACCACCCCACCTTATATATGTTGAAGCATACCATTTTTTTAAGGAATTGAAGAGAAGCAATAAAAATGGGTTCTTTTTTTACATCTGGACTTCTTTATCTCTTGTTATTTCTTCTTGTTCTCTCTCTTGGAGTGGGGGATAAAGAAAGTAAGTCGTTTAATTGTCACCACCTTGGTCTTTTTGGAGATTCTGGATTTATGGTCTATGGCTTCCTATCTTGTCCTCCTTATTTCTCCCTTCCTCACTATGATTAGTGAGTAGTTCCATTATGGAGGCAAGGAGTGTAGCCCTTGAGCCATGTGTTAATCAGATCGAGTTTTACATGACTATTTTAGATGGATGGTTTTTGTTTAGAGACTGTCAATTTAAACAAAGTAATTAATCATTTTAATCGCTTGTTAATCCCGACGGATGCGACTGTGCGACCTAGATTTAGAATGCCTAAACTAATTTCACAAGGATTTTGATGTGGCGGTGGAAAAATCCTCTTTATGATGAAGAACAAGGATACGTCAACACCAGAACCAATGGTTCATGTGGAGTTCATCTCTTGCATTTTGTTTATGAATAAATTGCATACCTGTTTCTATATTACTGTCATGTATCACTTGATCCTATTTTTATAAGGGCTAAGGCGGTGAGAGCCCTAAGCCTCAATGCCTTCTTTCTTGATTTCAAACCGCTTCTTCAATGCTTGTTTTCAATTCACATTTTTAATTTCAACATTTTACTTTTTGTTTAGATAATCTTGTGAGCTAACAATTTCTTGCTTTACTTTCTTATCTTAGAATAATCTTTTCCTTCCTTTGAATTAGTGTAATCTTTTACTTGATTGTACTTTAATTTTTGTTCTAGTTTAAACAACCAATCCCAAATTAGAATTTTATTCCATTCCTTATTAAAAAATACCAAAAAGAAATACTTTCAAAAATGAATCGGGATAAAAGAGAACAATCTTAAAAAAATTATCATGTGGGATCGACCCTTCTATACCAGCCTTAACTGGAAAGTAAAAAAGGATTAAACTCTAAAATAATTGTTCTAGTGAATTTGTGTGCTCTTTGACATGTATCAGAAACCAAGCGCATGACTGAGCTTAGAAAGAGGAAATATGCCTGAGATACAAAAGGGCTAATTTGATAGGAATAGATCAAACCATTTTCATGCACAATATTCCTATGGTAAAAAAGTACAAACCTTCTAGAGACCCTCAAAGGAAACTGAATCCTAACATGAAAGAGGTTGTGCATCTAGATGTTTCAAGATTTTGATTTCACGAATCATATACCCCATCTGTGACTCTCCCTGGGTTAGTTCTATCTAGACAGTCCCCAAAAAAGGGGCGCCATTGTCGTGAAAAATAACAATCCTGAGCTTATTGCCACCCGCAGTGTCATAGGGTGGAGGATGTGTATTGAATATAGAAAACTGAATAAGGGCATTAGGAAAAATCAAATCACCCTTCCCTTTTTGGATCAAGTACTATAGAGCCTCACCCATCAATAATATTTTTATTATCTTGATGACTATTCAAGTTTCTATCAGATTCCCATTCACCCAGACGACCAGGAGAAAATGACCTTTATTTGCCCATTTGGCACTTATGTATTTTGGAGAATGTCATTTAGGTTGTGAAATGCTCCAACCACTTTTCAGCGATGCATGTATGTTATCTTTGCTGGATTGATCGAGACCATTATGGGGGTGTTTATGGTCAATTTCTCTATCAATGGAGATAGTTTTAACTCTTGGCTCCATCATTTATCTCATGTTTTGGAAAAGTGTAACTTTAGGTTGACCAAAGGAATTGTCTTAGGCCATAGGATGAACAACCATGACATTGAAGTTGAAAGAGCCAAGGCCGAGGTCATCTCCAAACTTCCACCCCCTTCTTCCATGAAGGATGTTTATGCATTCCTTGCGATCACGAGTTTTTATAGGCGTTTCATCTGTGACGTTTCTAAGATCACCAAACCCTTGACCAATCTCCTCTAAAAAGACACCCCTTTTGTGTTTGATAAGGCTTGCATGGTTAGTTTTCTTTGTTTGAAAGATGCCCTCATTTCTACCCCCATCATTAGGGCCCCTGATTAGTCGTTGCCTTTTGAGTTGATGTGTGATGTAAGTGATTATGCCATTGGTGCTATTCTTGGACAATGTGTTGATAAATCACCATGTAATTTACTATGCATCTAAAATTCTTGATGATGCCCAATGGAATTACACAACTACTGAAAAGGAAATGCTTGCCATAGTATATGCCTTTGAAAAATTCCGCTCATATTTAGTAGGGTCCAAAGTCATTGTTTACACGGACCATGCGGCCATTAGATACTTTATGACTAAAAAGGAAGCCAAACCCTGCCTTCTTTGTTGGGTCCTTTTGCTTCAAGAATTTGAACTAGAAATCCTAGACATAAAGGGATGTGAGAATGTTGTTTCTAACCAACTTATTCACATTGATTTTTTCAACGATGATGACATGCCCACAAATGAATCCCTTCCTGATGATAAATTGTTAAAGATGGAATCCCAATATCCTTGGTTTGCTGATTATGTAAATTTTCTAGCCGTAGGTGTGTTGCACCCTGAATATAAGGGACATTCTAAGGCTAAATTCTTGCATGACGTGAAACAATATCATTGGGATGCCCATATATTTTTAGATTGTGTTAAGGTGGACTTTACTACAGGTGTGTCACTGAGGAAGAGGCTCATGACATTCTTGAGCAAAGACACTCTGGCCCCACCAGAGGGCACATGAGTTCTAAGAAAATTGCTAAGAAAGTCTTACAGTCTAGTTTTTTTTCTGGCCTAGTCCTTTCAAAGACTCATACCATTTTGTCCTTGCATGTGATCAATGTCAAAGGACTGTCAAAATATGTAAAAGATACCAAATGCCCATGACTTCTTGGTAGGATATTGTAATCTTCGATGTGTGTGGAGTAGATTATATGGGCCCGTTCCCTTCCTCCTGTGGGTACAAATATATCTTGGTGGCTGTTGACTACATTTCAAAATGGGTTGAAGCCATCCCCACCAAAATATGTGATTCCAAACCTATGAAGAAACTCTTCAAAGATATTATTTTTCCTCAATTTGGGATACCTCATACCGTATCTTCTAATGTAGTTTCCCATTTTCAAGAGAAGAGTTTTGCATCCTTGTTGAAACGATATGGACTCCATCATAAAGTTGCCACCCCTTAGCACCCTCAGACCTAGTGGTCAAGTTGAGGTGTCAAATAGGAAAATCAAGTCCATCTTAGAGAAAATGGTAAATTGTACTAGGACCAATCAGACTTTGAAACTCAATGATGCCTTGTGGGCATACAAAATAGCCTACCAAACCCCCATAAGCACCACTCCATTTAAGTTGATTTATGAGAAATTGTGTCGTATTCCCATAGAATTAGAGCATAAATCCATTTGGGCCGTCAAAACTCTTAATTTTGACTTAACTGCTGCAGGTGAAAACCACTTTTTGCAAATGCAAGAGTTAGATGAGCTCTGGACGACGACCTATGAAAATGCTAGAATTTAAAAAGTCAAAACCTAACTATGGCATGATGGCCATATTAGGAAAAAATATATTAAGGAAGGTGACCATGTTTTAATGTACAATTTTAGGTTGAGACTTTTTCCTAAAAAACTCAAATCCAGATGGTATGTTCCCTATCTTTTCAAGCATGCCCACCCTCATGGCACTTTTCTTCTCTGGGATAAGGTATTAGGGGAGTTTAAGGTTAATGGACACATACTTAAATGGTACATAACTATTGAGGACTTTCTATCTTCTAAGGCACTTCAACTCTCTTTACTCGAAGACTTCGACCTGCACAAACCCCCACCTCCCCCTCCCAAGCCTAAAATGGCCCCATGATCCAGCATCACCGGGCCTTCGACATTAAACCAGGTGCTTATTGGGAGGCAACCCAATCTTTTAGTTTTTGCAAATTTTATTCTTTTATAATTGTTTTAGCTAACCCTTGTTGTTTCAATTTTATATTCGATTGTTCCTAAAAGCAAAGGTTATACAACCTATCATTCAAATGGATGAAGGCAGGGCTCTCCACCCAGCCATACAACCATCTAGTAAAGGCAAAACACCACCCGACCTCAGTATGAGGTGTATGGGGCCCATGAGGTCTACCCTGACCCGAAGTCCCCCTATTGGGGAAACTACTACTACTACCCTCCATCATCTTCACATTTTCCACCACCAGAGTGATTTTCTTCCTTCCATATTAGGTTTTGCTCAGGATGAGAAAAAGTCTATGTCTGGGGTGGAGGTGGGTGGTACGATTCCATTCCACCCCCTGTCTTTTCTCTTATTTGTTTTATTTTGCCTTTTTATTATTTTGCATGTATTTGGTTTAGTTCATGGCCTTTATCTAGGCCGTTAGCCACAAATTCTCCTGACTATTCGCTCCATAAAATGAAAGCACCATGTGGGTAGATGCTCTTGACAATGTAAGGTCCAGACCACTGAGAACAAAGTTTCCCTGGGAATAGCCTCAGTCTTGAGTTGAATAGTAGAACTTGGTCTCCCACTTGGATGCCCTTTTTTTTAGATGACCATCGTGCCAAAGTTTGGTGCATTCTTTGTAGATTTGTGCATTCTCATAAGTTGTCATCTGAAGTTCTTCCAGCTCTTGAAGTTGCAGAATCCTGGCTTCGCCTGCCTTCTTCTTGTCAAAATTTAGTTGTTTGATTGCCCACCATGCTTTATGTTTGAGTTCTACAGGCAGGTGGCATGACTTTCCATAGATTAAACGAAATGGTGTAGTTCCAAGAGGAGACTTAAAAAGTGATGTAGTAGGCCCACAAGGCATCATTGATTTTCACTAACCAATCTTTTCAGTTGCGACCTACTGTCTTTTCCAAGATAGCCTTGAGTTGACGATTAGATACCTCTACCTACCCACTTGTCCGGGGATGGTAGGGTGTGGCTACCTTGTGTGTTACACCATATTTCCTCAACAACACTTCAAAGCTTCTTTACATAAAATGAGAACCTCTATCGGATATCACAGTGCATGGGTCTCTGAAATGGGGAAAAATAATATCTTTGAACATCTTGATAACTGGTTTGGCATCACTAGTTACTATTGGTATGGCTTCTACCCATTTTGAGACGTAATCCACTGCGAATAGGATGTAGGAAAATCCATGTAAAGGTGGGAATGAACCCATGTAGTCGACACCCCAAACATCAAAAATCTCAACTTCTTGCCATAGTTTAAGTGGCATCTCATCTCTTTACATAATGTTACCCATTCCCTGACATTTTTCACATGATAGAAAAAAGTTGAAGGAATCTTTGGATATGGTCGGCCAAAAGAAACCACAATGCAAAACTTTCAAGGAAGTATTCTTAGAACTCATATGGCCTCCAACTAGGCCTGAGTGACATTGCTCTAAAATGAGTTGGGCTTCCTCCTCAGTGATACAATGTCTATAGAGACCATCAACACAAAGCTTGAATAGGTACAACTCATCCTAGTGATACTGTAATGACCTCGCCTCCCAGTAACCCCCAATTAAGGGAGATCGAAAGGTCAGAGCAGTTATCCAATAACCCGGATCAAAGGTTCGACAAATAATCAATAACAATTATTAAATTCTATCAACTACATTAAAATATGGTAAAAAAAATAAAAGATTTGCATACCTTTTGAAAACTAGGATTTCTAAACTTTTATTCACACGGATACAAATCTAACTAATCATCCTTTGCACTTTAATTCTCATTTAATTCCACATATGCCACTTTACTGTTTGTTGTTTCATGTACCTAAAACGCCGACAAACAAAACGTCGGTCAGCATAAAGCTGGTATATGGGGGAAACAATAATCGTGCAACTATGTCAACAATGTAATCATCCAATTATCATTTAGCAACCAAGATTACATTTTAAACCATACTACTCAATCCTTACCTATCCCCTATCTTTGTGTTGTCCCTGCAGTGGACCTGGATACTACCTTCATCATGGTAGATCCACATTAAACCCTGCATGATCCTACGTAACAGGTAGATCAATATCTAGGGTTGAGTCGCATGACACTACCCATAAGTAGCCCAATCCCTAACTCATGGGGTGCTAAAGAGTCGCATGGCACTACCCATAGGTAGCCCAATCCCTGACTCAAGGTGACTTGATGGACCTACCCCATTGGTAGCCACATACTAAGTCATCCAATGACCTGATGGACCTACCCCATAGGTAGCCATGTACTAGGTCAAACTATTAAGCCCTAGAGGGGACCAGGATCTGAGCTAGTAGGCACATACCTTAAGTGATAGTCACATCCACATTATAGTTTGCATGAATTAAATTCATCCAACAGTTTAATTCAAGTCATCGATGAAAACTTCGGAAAAACCTCAGAAAACTAACTCGAGATATTCATAAGCGTAACCACATACCTTTGATTGCAGATTTCAAGAAAGATTCAAATATATAGGGAAACCTCATCAAGCAAGCAATGATGAATAGAAATCCTGAAATAAAAGTACCAATTTCCTTTTATTAATATTTATCCAATTTCATCACATTACTTAGGATTTCAATTCCAATTTTAGTGTTTCCTTGGGAATTAGGGCTTTTACCTCCTCTTTCAATATTATGATCCTTAATTTATGAAAACTACATAAAACCCTTAATTTCTCATTTTAGTACCCTTAACAAGTTTATGATCTTTATTAAGCATCTGATTTCCTTAATCCAAATAAATATGATTTCTCTCTCCTTTTATCCCAAATTAGAGTTTACATATAGATTATCCTTCTTTTATGGATTACAATTCTAAATTAGGCAACCTTGCATTCAAAATGGATAAACAAACCACCTTTATCATTAACAACGTTAAGCTTATCAATTTGACCTATTGATTCACCAAAATTCACCCTTTATATTCAATTAGGGTTTCCCATTAACTTTTAATGACAAAATTAGGTTTAAAACCCTAATTATTGCAAATCTCTTTTCAAATAGGTTAAAATCATCTTAATCATTAATCAAGTTAATAATGCTCGAATTAACTCATTTGCATGATTAAATCCATCCTTTATCAATAATTAGGTTTTCTAATCACAATTTAATACTTTTTTCCATTCAAAATATACACTTTTGCAAAATTGTACTGATTTAGGTTTCCAAACTATTTTTAATGTATCCCTCATATTGTTCTGATCATTTTTAATGTATTAACTTCCCTCATCCGAGTTTTCTAGCTCAAGATATGATTTTGTTAAGAAAAATCCTTTTATTGATTTACTTGCTATTTTTCTAGAAAAACCAGGACTGCCTGATCCATGGTCCGTGGATCCACTGAGGATCCAACAACCGTGGATGCGTGTGCCCTTTACATTGCAATCAAAAGAAACAAAGGACATAACCACCCTTACCAGTAAAGGAGGCACAGAGGGGCAATTATGTAAAAGGATGCGAGACCTTCTTCTTCCTCACGTCGAGGTATAGCAAGCTAGCGATGGTCAACCTTGGGGTTGACTTGGAGCTTCCGGCCACCAATGAGCACACCAACTTCCAGGGAGCTCTGCTTCCCTTAGCCAAACTTGACCGCAGTCTTAATTGCCCTCCAAGAACGTGTCATAGTTCCCTCTTGCTTGCCAGACTCCGGTGAGGCTTGGCCAAAGGAGTGGGTGCAGGTCGAGGCAACTAGTCAAATGGCGGCACAAAAACGTTCCTTGTAACTACCCGCAGGTCAGGGGTTGGTTGATTTGCGTACTGGAGCCCTCACAAGCCCTCCCCTATATATAGGGTCAGAGGAAGTCCCACAAAAATTGGGAACTTTTCCAGTTAACAGCCAAACCTTGACAAAGTCGGGATGATCCTCTATGGTTTCCCTTCCAGAATACAATGGAAATCATTACTGGCTCGTAATTACCCTGAATCACAAGGAAATCAGAGAGGGAAATTCTCCCTGTAACTTGCAACTTCTCAGTCTATGTGGGACTTAGGAGATGAGTGACCAACATTGGATTGAGATCCAATGATCCTCAAAGCACGCATTCTAACAAAAGGAAACATATTTTCCTATTTTAGAATAATTTCTTGATTTTGGAGATAACTTGAAAAATTCATATCTCCCAAACCCTTGCTCCTTTACACTCAAATTTTAAGGGAAGGTTTTGTCTTGGCATTATCTAGCTTTGTACGAAATTTGGGAAACAAATTGTAATTTATGAGAAGTCTTCCTTCTCTCCCAAGTTATCTCATTAATTAATCCAAATTAATTAGTATTCCTTTTCCTTTTTCCATTATCATATTATTTTGGGTCCCTTGGACCTCAAGAAAACCTAAAGGCACGAATTCCCATATTGGGGAATATTGGTGTGCCTTTATCTTCTTTTAAAAGTCTATTTCTCATATTCCTCTTTTATCTATCAAATCCTTTTCCTTTTTATTTCTCTTTTCTTTTCAATTGGGCTCAATGGCCAACAAAGCCCAAAATCAATCAATTAATGCCATTTCACAATAAATCCATCACAAATCAAAGAATAGATTTCATTTATTATTTAAAATAGAAATACACTTTTAATTACATATTCAAGAAATTGAGGTTATAACATCCTCCCCTCCTTATAGGAATTTTGTCCTCAAAATTCAAGCAATCAAACAAACAATTCAGGATAAGACTTTTCCATGTCCATCATTGGACCCTATGTGGCTTTACCTTACTCATGCCGCTCCCAAAGAACCTTTATCATCACATATTCTTTTCTATGAGTTCTTTCACTCTGTCATCTATAAACTGCACAGGTGACTCAGGCCATTTCAGCCCCCCTTGGGGCTCACTAGGTTCATTGCCCGCACATGGTCTGGGTACCTCACATAGTGCTCTAAATTGGACATCTGGAACTAATCACACATTATTTTATCCTGAGGGGTAAGGTTAACCTTCTCCACCAATCCATCTCAATGGAGCCATGTATCAGGGACTCATCTTTCTTAGCTATAGCTCAGAGGGGTCGAATTTTCATGTCACATATTTCCCACAGTGAACTGCATGTCAGTCTACTTTGCATTCACTCACAACTCTCGTCGTCTCTAGGCTCCTTTCAGCCATTGCAAAATCAAAGCGAATTCATCTACACACACTGTGGTCCTTTTCTAACCATCACGTGGTCATTTCACCAACATCACCTTACTAAAGTGGTGACTGACACAACCTCCCTTATAGAGCTTCTTTAAATCTCGATACTGGCTATGGTGGTTATCATCACGTCTTTCATAGGACTAGAACTATCTCTAGATATCACCCTGAACGAGCACACATGCTCTCATCAGACCCTCTAATCTGGATCATACTAACCATTAATTAGGGGTGATAAATGGTACTAACATCGAGTTCTTCATGTATTTTATTCTACCTCACAAAAGTGAACCTTTAGATTATACTTTTGAACTTGCATCATGGTGTAGTTGAACTATCTCTCTCATATGTAGTTCAACCAGATCTGTCCCTTGACAGAACTCTTTCTTTCTCATGTTATCTAGGTAAGGAGATCTACCATAACCCATATTACACCTTGACCTTCCTCGGTCGATGGAAGACTTACCACATCCATAGCGATAAACTCCCATTCCCTCTCAAGGACTCTTTATCCTCTATGTCCAAAACACTGGGTTACTGGTGTTCTTCCTTCACCTCCTGGCTTGCATGGCAACATGCCACACACAACTTCATATCAAGCATCCAAAGTACTATTATCACTTACTATCCTTGTAGTATCATGGTGTATGGTGATCTTAAAACCATGATATCTTGTATGTCATGTTTCCTCAAGATTGATTCCTCAAAATCCCTAAACCACTCTTATCAGGGTTTTATCACCTTCCCTTCCAGAGAAGTGCATTTGAAGCTCTATAACCATCCATTCATAATATCAAGGGCGAGACTGGATAACCAAACAACCACTAACTTATTCAATAGATCTTGTTATATCTGAGTGTTAGCCAAACATATCTTCCTTCTCAATCTTAGGGTTAGCCTAGAAACTGTTTGGGTTTTAGGGGAGGTAGAGAAGGCAGCGGAAACAAAAACAATTTCTCCCCAAACCATCACGAGGAAACGTGTCAACGTCTGTATAATAGGAAAGGATGGTTTGTGGTATCATACCTTGTCCCGAGGCTTGCTCGACGACAATACCTCACAGCTTGTGCGGTATTCACCTCTGGTCTTGGACGGTGTCTGTGCAGCTCCTGGTCGCACCGGGACTGAAGACTCCTCCTCTCACCGGGACTGTCAGGATTGACAGTTGTCCTCCTGAGCGGAAGAAACCTCCCGCCTCTGAAGTAGTCCACACGGACCACCTGGAACTCCACACTCCTTGTCCTACAAGGAAGTGGAAGGAGTCGCACCCTCCTGTTGACGTACTAGTCACCAACACACTCTCCTGCCTCCAGTTGCAACTGCAATTGTCCTTCCCTTGCTGCACCTCCCTTTGCGGGAAGCACTTGCTCGGGCTCTCTCTCAGTTACCAAAACCAGAGAGAACGACAACTTTGCAGAGCAATTGGTTGCACTGAGTTGTTATCTAAGAAGCCCCCACTACCCCTATATATATAGGAGGGTCATGGGACAGGGTTCTCTGTCCCCGACAATATGGGACTAAAGCAGGAGTAGAAGGGTTCGAGATTTTCCACCACAAAACAACCAACTCGCAACCTAAACCGATCGGTTCACAAGTGAACCGGTCGGTTGGGGACCTGAACCGGTCGGTTGGGACCCATGAGCCGATCGGTTCACTTCTGAACTGGTCGGTTCGTGGTCCTGGTCGGTTCCCGATTGACTTTCCTTCTTTCATTTTTAATTGGTATCGAATACCAATCCTTGTTCCAATCAAATTGGGCAAGTGAAACGCAAGGAAAATTCTCACCAACCTGACTTTCCCAACTTGCTCGGTTGCATCAGTTGAACCGATCAGTTCAACACTTGAACCGCTCAGTTCAACACTTGAACCGCTCGTTTCACTCTGTACATGAGCCAATCGGTTCAACACTTGAGCCGACCGGTTCAGCAACCTCAGCCGACCGGTTCAACACTTGAACCGATCGGTTGGGAGTGCAGGTTTTGCAGAATCTGTCAATTGCGATTTCAATCAATCTGATACTCCAATCAACATGTCCAACCCCTTGAACATTATGATATTGAACTATCAATCAATTAAGTGTTTAATTGAACTACTAAACTCCTTTAGTAATCAATCTAAACATTGTTTGTGGACAAAACTCCTCTTCCAGGTTAAATCCTATGTGTGTGACCCTACAGGTCCATTTCACGTTGGCAGTGAAAGTCCATAACACTTATGACTTCACAAGCAAAGAGTGGTGCCTAGTCACACATCATTACTACCCAAGTGAAAGTAGAATGTTGGAGAAAAACTTTCATCCTACAATCCGTGAACGGTGTTACAGTGAATGTATAATTCCTTTGTCACTGATATCCCGAATGAACTCGAGGCATGGAACAGTCATCCTGTCAACGTTCATTCACTTTCTTGATCTCAGAGTAGATTGAACGAGATATGTATGACATCAATATCACATACTGATTCACACATGCGTGCACACGCCTATCTCAATCCTACTCATCAAGTGGCCATGGATATGAAACTCCCTCAGGAGGGACAAATCCCATATCTATCACTCACCCCTCAAAATCCCCATGTGTCAAAGCCACCCAATCATCACCTGTATAACAACCCATGTTTCAGGACTGCGTTTGATGATGTCAAAGTGTGCCCAACGACATGTGTTGAGTGTAGTGATTTTAGGTATAAGAATCACACTCACCACCATGACTGTGAGTACTGACTGTGACTACCATGTCATGGTTCCATGTGTCAAACTCACGGTGGGTCTGTCCGGTACACTTGTTCTCTAACAAGTACCTATGTGTTTGGTTTGATATATCTATATCATGACTAATGAGATTCTGTCATCAACCAACACCACAATCTAGTCTTGTGTGTCATTGCTATCTATCTACCTTCCACAATGACATCTGACTAGGGACATAACAAGAATGTACAAACTCTTAGCATCCATATGATCTCATCGTTCAGCTCATGAACCTGAAGGCATACGTCATTGAGTACTGTCATTCTCTAGACATTCAATCTGTTCTATCACTATCTCATATGACTGAATCAGAAAGAATTGGAAGCTTGCCTTTGATGTTTATCAAATCAATCTTAATGTATCCCACCAATCATCCCATGATTGGCTCTCAGGGCATACATACCAACAGACTCCCACTTGCACTGCGAGCCAATCACCCTTGAATCATATTCATAGTGATCTTCAAACATGTCCCACATGTTATTGTGCTCTAGTGCCAAGATAGTGAGTAATGGAAACACCTTGCCAAAGTCAGTATTAATTACATGTCTCTCATCTCTTTGCTGTACGTCATACGTATGAGATGGAGTTGCCATAATATGCGATCTAGTATTCCTTTGCTAACCTTTAGCCACATTGCATGATCAAGGATTCCAGACTTGTCATCAATGAGCGGAATATCTATAAGTTCATCTCATGAACTTCCAGATCCATATAGTATCCACTGCTGTTCTTTAACACATAGATACTCGGCATTCCTTTTAAATGATTTTATTGGAACATTTCCAATTATCAACAAACTTTCACTTTTATATATATCCTATATATATATTTTGCGATTAATTTTCTGTCCTTTCGGAAGTTCGCATCAATGTAACTTTTACATCGAACTCTTCCTTATCTCCATATAACTAGTACTTCTCAAGTACTTATCAAGTTCTCATGGAATTCCAGTAACCCTTACTGGGAGTAGACAGACATCCACTCGTCATGTCCCACATACGAGTTATTAGGATGAGCACATCATATTGCCATGTCCTACATACAAGATGATGAATGCTTTTGTTCTTGGTATGTCAATACATACAAGATAATGGGATGATTGCATACATGATAGATCCATATCTATCCTTAGTGTTCCCATTCTTCATAACAATTGGACACTTGGCCTTGGGATACTAACTCCATGAAACATGGACAAGTTTTCTCCCACTGAATCTGTGTATACTGAACCCTTCAGTACATATTGCCAATGTATGCTTTCTCTTTTCAGGTCAAGAGGTTTTTGAGAACTATCTCTATAGATCTCTATTCCTATCACATAGGAAACATCTCTATCTTCCTTAAAGATAATTTCCACTTTTGGATTTCCATTCTAGAACATTTCCATTTCACATCAACATGTGGAATGTGAATACACTCCCACTAAATCACAGATCCCTTCTTTATCTTTGACATATCAGTCAAACCCTTTGACTATATCATCAAAGTAAAGATCCAATTTCTGAGTTGCTTGTACTTAATCAATCACATTGATTAGTCCATTGTAACTTATATACTTGACTTGCATTAGTGGATTCATAAACCTTATAGGTTGTGTCACATACACATCCTTGTTTTATTCTTCATAGGAATGCGATTTTAGTATCCATGTGCCAAATGTCTTAGTCATTAAGTTGCAATCAACAAGCATCATCCTTCTCAAAATGTTATCCATGTGTCTTAACACCTAAGACTCATTTACACTTATGGATTTCATCCAATGAGTGCTACCATCAAGGTCATACCTTATGGTTCACATGGATGTCATTTAGGATGTAAAGGCTATATACCATAACTCAAAATCTGATTCCTCACATTCATCTAGATAGTTGACTCATCATATGAACAACTCATCTTAAAGATAATTGAGGTGTATCTGTTAAGGATATAAGAGCTCACAACCCTTGTGATTCTTAATTTCTTTTATTAGTGTGGGGTATTCATTTATTAAGAAGAATTCAGTTATTTGATAATCATTCTCTAACTCCTTAGAGTATGATTCCTTCTTGATTTAGACATCACCATCCCTTAATCATGAGTTCACTATGATACACTATCATAATCACTCAAAAGGATCTCAAACATTTGGTCCAAGTATTTCATTCATTGATCTCATCAAGAATTAACACTTTACCAAATTTGTACTTCATCTATGATAATCTTGAACACTTCAAGATATTCATATTGGTATTTCTCTAAACACCATTTGAAGTATTAGCATTTGTTCCAATAGGTATGTAAATACATCACATGTATCATCCCTAATAGGATAATCATTCTCCCACTACCATTAGTGAAGATTGATTAATCATGTCCAAGATATTCATGTCTCTTACTGGTCTTCTAACCAAAAGAGTCTATATTTATCCATCATATGGAAACTAGAAATGAATTTCTCATGATTGATGCTAATTTGACTGTTTGAGTTATCAATAACTTTAGGTATCTATTTATCTTATGCATACCATGTATCACAAGATAAACAAGGTATTGCCACAAAGATCATATCTTTAAGATTGAAACATCAACTTTATTAATTGCCTTCATTGTCATAAAATATGCAAAAATAAAGTGTTTCTATCTATTGGAAAAATATATGAAATAGCAGTTCTTAACTCTATTTCGTGCCCTTTAGGCTGAAATGAATTGGAAGGTACTCCTATCTATGGCAGCAACACTTGCTCCAATGATGGGTACTTCTTTCTTGGTCCTTTCACAAAGGCCATCACTTCTATGCGGATATTGCATATCATATATGACATATCCATATCTTGGTATCATATACCTCATATAAAGAAGCGGTTCATTTCATGATACCTTAGGTGGAGATCTCCATCCCCTCCTTCATCTTCTTTTGTTCTTCCAGATATAGAGGGCAATCCCTCATACACCCTTTCCCCATGTGCCTTGAGGCTGAAGATGGCTTGGATTGCTGGCTAGCATCAGAACACTTCTTTTCTTTGCCCTTATCCTTGCCCTTAAGAATTACCTTTCTCTTTGATCACATCAAAGATTATGGTTAGTCTTTCTTCATATTTGCCTCTACTATCCTCAACATGTCCAACAACTCTGTCAACGCTTGTCAAAGTTGTTCATGTTGTAGCTTATCATGAATTGTATGATCCTTGCAACATTTGCAGTATCATACCAATAGCCAACCCTTGGCTCAGAGGGAATCCTTCTTAGTCAGGTTTTCCACATACCCAATCACATTGAGTGTGTGAATACCTTACTGGATCTCCTTCTGTCATGACATACTAGGACATTGTCTTAGAGACATCATATGTCTCATGTTGTCTCTGCAACTCACAGTTCAGAGAACACAACATCAAGCACTCCTCATCAATGTCATCCTCAGTATGCTTCCATAAGCATACTTTCAGCCATTGATGTGGTGGGATCGAGTTCATCTAGTTTTGGTATAACTAGGACTTAGAGCTCTCGCTCTTTGAGAACACTTCTCATCATCCTAACCAGTCGTGGAATTATTCCCATTTAATTTTTTGGTATCATAGATCGATCACAAATAAAGTAATTATTGTTGATTAACCATTTATTTTAACAAAAAGAAATATATGCAATTTTAGTCCAAAACTCTTTTGACTTGTTTGATTGATTTGAAAGTTGACGATAAAATTAGGCCTTTAATTAATTATCTCTCCCACTATTTTAATTCAAATTGATAGCCCTCACCATCAATTCGGAAGATTGCAGCGTACAACCTTCTAGTGGGCAAGATCCTGAAATCCTCTAAGTCATGAGTCAGCTTTGGCTGATCGCCCACAACTTAGATCTCTCAGGTAGGCAACTCTTGCCAATTGCATCATATGCAACTCTTGATAAGATGTCATATGCAACTCCTTGCCATGAGCATCTCCATGCCTCAAGGTGCTAGATCCTATCTAGTTCACCTTGTTAAGTCTGACCCAAAGCCAACACGGTGAATATGCACCCTGCTTGGGCAGACCCACACATTCATCCTTCACGCTTCCACGAGATAGACGGTGCACCATGCTTGGGCGTGCCCACACTTGGTCGATCAAGCTTTTCACGTGTGTCGCATTTGGAAGGCATCTAAAACTTAATATTTTAATGAGGGATTTAATTTTTATGTACATATACAAATCCAATCACCACAATACATAGTACGTATCATATACATGCTATATCCCACAGAAAACATGCACAAACGATAAAAGTGATGATTATGGCCATCCTAATGTGATTCCTCGAGCCAAGAGGAATCACGGTCATCTAGGTCAACATCACATGCAACCTTTACAATATGAACATATGTGCCTTGCCATTCGAGTTGATCAACTCATCACATGAATGATCTGTACTCTCCAGCCGATCGTCTGGGTGCCACCAGCTGATCGGTTGGCTCCTCCAACCGATCGGTTTGCCTGGTCGTCGTGCATCTCGTCATGTCCGCCACCTGCTCGTCTCGCTCCTCGAACCGGTCATCAACTGATCGGTTCACTCCTTGAACCGACCGTCTGGAACGTCAACCGATCGGTTCACGCCTTGAACCGATTGTTTCAGCTGTCGTCTTGATGTCCGCCAATCTTCGACATAACAGGAAATAAAATCTATCCTATATATTACATTGCTTTAAAAAGGGAAACCGCGAGTTACATTCGGGGGGAGCAAAGGTAGGAAAGAATCTCAAATTATTTCAAGTTACATTAGGAATAAGAGAGGGAAGATCGGTGTGCAGACCGAGATGCAAACAACCATAAACAACCACACACATATAGGGGTTTATAGGCCATAATCATGCTACACACATCCACCACAAAACTCGTTTAAGGGTGACGCGTATCGAGTGCATTAATAATACATATCATATATGTAATTGGGATTTGTGGATTTAGGATTGGACATGCATAAAGCCAATATTATTCACATCATATGAAATAAATAAAGGCGACAAACCAAAATCGATCATATCGATATTCCTAAAATATAGAGAAGTTGACGTGGCTCTGATACCACTGTTTGGGTTTTAGGGGAGGCAGAGAAGGCAACAGAAACAAAAAAATTTTTCTCTCCAAACCCAGCACGAGGAAACACGTCAACGTCTATATAATAGGAAAGGATGGTTTGTGGAATCATACCTTGTCTCGAGGCTTGCTCGGCGACAATACCTCGCGGCTTGCGCAGTCTTCACCTCCGGTCTTGGACGGTGTCTGTGCAGCTCCTGGTCGCACCAGGACTGAAGACTCCTCCTCTCACCGGGACTGTCGGGATTGACAGTTGTCCTCCTGAGCAGCTTAAACCTCCCGCCTCTGAAGTAGTCCACATGGACCACCTGGAACTCCACACTCCTTGTCCTACAAGGAAGTGGAAGGAGTCGCACCCTCCTATTGACATACTAGTCGCCAACACACTCTCCTGCCTCCAGTTGTAACTGTAGTTGTCCTTCCCTTGTTGCACCTCCCTTTGCGGGAAGCACTTGCTCGGGCTCTCTCTCGGTTACCAAAACCAGAGAGAACGACAACTTTGCAGAGCAACTGGTTGCACTGAGTTGTTATCTGAGAAGCCCCCACTACCCCTATATATATAGGAGGGTCATGGGACAGGGTTCTCTGTCCCCGAAAATATGGGACTAAAGAAGGAGTAGAAGGGTTCGAGATTTTCCACCAAAAAACAACCAACTCGCAACCTGAACCGATCGGTTCACAAGTGAACCGGTTGGATGGGGACCTGAACCGGTCGGTTGGAGTACCAACCGATCGGTTGGGACCCATGAGCCGATCGGTTCACTTCTGAACCGGTCGGTTCGTGGTCCTAGTCGGTTCCCGATTGACTTTCCTTCTTTCGTTTCTAATTGGTATCGAATACCAATCCTTGTTCCAATCAAATTGGGAAAGTGAAGCGCAAGGAAAATTCTCACCGACCTGACTTTCCCAACTTGCTCGGTTGCATCAGTTGAACCGATCAGTTCAACACTTGAACCAATCGGTTCAACACTTGAACCGCTCGTTTCACTCTATACATGAGCCAATCGGTTCAACACTTGAGCCGACCGGTTCAGCAACCTCAGCCAACCGATTCAACACTTGAACCGATCGGTTGGGAGTGCAAGTTGTGCAGAATCAGTCAATTGTAATTTCAATCAATCCGTTACTCCAATCAACATTTCCAACACCTTGAACAGTATGATATTGAGCTATCAATCAACTGAGTGTTTAATTGAACTACTAAACTCCTTTAGTAATCAATCTATACATTGTTTATGGACGAAACTCCTCTTCCAGGTTAAATCCTATGTGTGTGACCCTGCATGTCCATTTCACGTTGGCAGTGAAAGTCCATAACACTTATGACTTCACAAGCAAAGAGAGGTGCCATGTCACACATCATTGCTACCCAAGTGAAAGTAGAATGTTGGAGAACAACTTTCATCCTACAATCTGTGAATGGTGTTACAGTGAATGTATAATTCCTTTGTCACTGATATCCCGAATGAACTCGAGGCATGGAACAGTCATCCTGTCAACGTTCATTCACTATCTTGATCTCAGAGTAGATTGAACGAGATATGTATGACATCAATATCACATACTAATTCACACATGTGTGTGCACGCCTATCTCAATCCTACTCATCAAGTGGCCTTGGATATCAAACTCCCTCAGGAGGGACAAATCCCATATCTATCACTCACCCCTCAAAAGCCCCATGTGTCAAAGCCACCCAATCATCACCTTTATAACAACCCATATTTCAGGACTGCGTTTGATGATGTCAAAGTGTGCCCAACGACATGTGTTGAGTGTAGTGATTTCAGGTCTAAGAATCACACTCACCACCATGACTGTGAGTACTGACTGTGACTACCATGTCATGGTTCCATGTGTCAAACTCACGGTGGGTCTTTCCGGTACACTTGTTCTCTAACAAGTACCTACGTGTTTGGTTTGATATCTCTATATCATGACTAATGAGATTCTTTCATCAACCAACACCACAATCTAGTCTTGTGTGTCATTGCTGTCTATCTACCTTCCACAATGACATCCGACTAGGGACATAACAAGAATGTACAAACTCTTAGCATCCGTATGATCTCATCATTCAGGTCATGAACCTGAAGGCATACACCATTGAGTACTGTCATTCTCTAGACATTCAATCTGTTCTATAACTATCTCATATGACTGAATCAGAAAGAATTGGAAGCTTGCCTTTGATGTTTATCAAATCAATCTTAATGTATCCCACCAATCATCCCGTGATTGGCTCTCAGGGCATACATACCAACAGAAACCTCTACTTCCTATAGCTTCTAGCTAAACTAGGCAGCTATATCTTAAACAGAGCATCTATTACCACTTCACATCCTTAGGTGTTAGGCAAAGTCGAAGGCATACACCTTCATGTATTACACTTATTATCTCATCTCAGCTCTTAGTCTATCTTCATCGAGAAAACTCTGAGCTCATCCTCTTGGTTTTTGACTTCAACCTTGTATGACTCATAGCTCATGATAAAAACATCCTCATAAGATAACTACATTATTCCTTTTATTGTTTGAAACCATCCATGTATCATTCACTCCACCAAGGTATGTTATCATCTCTGTCCTCATACCTTGTAGCAACGTTCCAACTTGCATCATCTTTTATCCTTGGTGTATGGCATGCGTACTGTCCCATCTCTCCCTCCCATACCTAGAGGAAATAAGCATTTGGCGGCCATCCAAACACAAGGTTCTTCATGTTACAAGAGTAGAGATGGTACATCCCACCTTGCCAATACACCTTTAAATCTAAGTTGCAACTTGCCACATATGTCTCTTCATCACCAACATCATGATATCAAAGTTACTTCCATGGATAACTTCCTCTCGAACTTACTTGGGTCACTACATGATCCTTGGTCATCTCTTCTAGGTCTATAGGGTGCCAACACTTTAGTGGTCTTCCCTCTTCCCTTATGCATCCAGAGAGTGCCCTACTCATCTGCCCTTTGGGTCCCATGAGTTCATGAAGGTGATCAATCTCCTAACCCACGACCCTCAGACAATGATAGTTGTTACTTCCTGACCCTATGGTCATGTGCAACTAGGGAATTAGTCAACTCCTTCTTCCATCGGTCTTATCCCTACCTGACCCTAGGATAGACTTAGGATTCTAACATAGTACATGTTCAACTTAGAACCTTACCCAAGCCTCCATCATCTCTCTATCTGCATTCATGTGCTGACTTTCATCCTTTCATAGGGATCATGGCAACCTGCCTATCTTGGTCAAGCCCCATACCAGTTACCTCCATGGTAACACGTCCACATGCACATAGAGACAGTTATCTATGGGTCTGCATGTTCATTCTCATACCATGTACTCTTCACTTAGCTTCACAAGATCCTCTGAAACCTCTTTAGGTTACCTCAAAACTAACAAAACTGGTATACACCCTACAAAAGGGTCCCTCTCCCAGGATGGGAGGAAACTACACCTTGATAACAGCGGTCCCAAATGTCCTTATGTTTGGGGTATGCATGCACATGAGCATGCTTAGTCCTAGCAAGCTACTAAGGCACAAAAAGACACTTACCAAACCATGCTAGGTCACACATGTTCTTATCCTCAACATTATACCAACTTAGTTGTGAGGGGTTCATCAAACATACCCTTAACTTAAGGGGTTTTCCTTTCCTCTCAACATAAGAAGTACCATGCTCGCTTCTATAGAAACTCAACTCTCATCATGAGCATTCGGTACACCACTTCCCTTCTTAGGCCTAGGAACCCTAGGTTCACTTTTTGATGACCAACTGCATGCTCAAACTCTTAACCACAAATCAGGCATGTATAAGGTATGACACACACTTCCTGTCATCCTTCTACTTGAGCAACACTTCAGAGTCGAGTCCTCCTTAAGGACAACCAACAAGGTACAAGGCCTCACAACATGTTACTAAACCTCTCCAGATCGAAGGAACTCTTCTCCCTATCTCAGGAGGGAAACACCTATAGCAAAGGCACAAGGTATCAACAGATTCATCCTCTCTCTAAGGTTTGGTTCCTCTCTTAGAAACCAAGACATCGTCAACCTCTAGGGATCAAGCATGTGGTGACCACTATCATCCACTTAGGTCACATCATCCTCAACTCCCTACTTTTCCTCATATCTCAGAGTCTAGGATTCCAACCAACATGCTTGGTTTCTTGCTCTCTCTCTAGAACTAACCCTACAACCAACCTCACCATTAGAGGTCCTCTCTTCATCAAGGATCAACCTCAAAAGCATGCCCCTACCTGGATAAAGCCTATGTTCAACTCATGTTCGCTCAAGGTTATCCATAGCCTCGTAGGCTTATCAAATAAGCTATCCACCAAACTCTCCCGGCCAGGGTTTCAACCTATTGCTCGCATTACTGATACATTCTGGGTGCCTATTATGCCCATATAAGCTCATGGGGTTCCATAGGTTCTTCTCTATCCTCATCAATGAAGGAGCTATCCTTCACTCTAACACGCACGACCCTTCCTAGGGTTGGGTTGCCAGAGGTACAAGGTCATCCAACCTCTCATGGCTCATACATCATCCAAGGCATGTCCATCCAAACACCTGGTCTAACTCATCATGCCATCTCTTTATCTAACCTTCACTTAGGGTTAGGGTTAACATCATCCTCATAGGATGTGCCAGGTCTCTACTTGTAATGGAGATATCTATCTCTAAGACTAACTTTCTTTCCTTATCCTCCTGACAAGAAGGTCTAGCCTCATGTATCTCCTGAGGGCATAACAAGTTATGTCATACAACCTAAGCATGTATCTATTCTTTAGTTTACTCTTAGTCTATTAAGCTTATGTCCATGAAATCTTATTTACATGCTTTTTTCATTTAATGTGGTGGAGGATTCCTTAAACCTTATCAACCTTACCCATACCTCAAGAGGGTGAGGAGAAGAGAGAAAACCCTAATCCTTAAGGTCCTTAACCGAATTTGTGATGAGAAGGGATGAATAAGATGAGAAAGTCCTAAAGGTATCTTATTTCAATTCATACCCTAAGACTTTGGCTAGGCAGTCACACGGGTCTGGGAATCCTCGTATTCCGACTAGTGGTGTAGAGGAAAATATTACCAGCCCCTGGTTGTGATCGTTTTCTAGACACCTCTGTCTTTCGGATAATCCTCTAATAACTCCCTTGGTTTCTACATAATTTGTAAAATTTAATAATTATTAAATATTAAGTGAGGAACCTTCGCTCTGATACCAAATGTAACGACCCCGCCTCCTAGTAGCCCCCAATTAAGGGAGACTGAAAGGTCAAAGCCGTTATCCAATAACCCAGATCAAAGGTTCAACAAATAATCAATAACAATTAATAAATTCTACCAACTACACTGAAATATGGTAAAAAAAATAAAAGCTTTGCATACATTTTGAAAATTGGGATTTCTAAACTTTTATCCACACGGATACAAATCAAACTAATCCTCCTTTGCACTTTAATTCTCATTTAATTCCACATATGCCACTTTATTGTTTGTTCTTTCATGTACCTAAAATGCGGAAAAACAAAACGTCGGTCAACATAAAGCTTGTATGTGAGGGAAACAATAATCGTGCAACTATATCAATGACGTAATCATCCAATCATCATTTAGCAACCAAGATTACATTTTAAACCATACTACTAAATCCTTACCTATCCCCTATCTCTGTGTTGTCCCTACAGTGGACCTGGATACTACCTTCATCATGGTTGATCCCCATTAAACCCCACATGATCCTACCTAACAGGTAGATCAATATCTAGGGTTGAGTCGCATGACACTACCCATAGGTAGCCCAATCCCTAACTCATGGGGTGCTAAAGAGTCGCATGGCACTACACATAGGTATCCCAATCCCTGACTCAAGGTGACTTGATGGACCTACCCCATTGGTAGCCATGTACTAAGTCATCCAATGACCTGATGGACCTACCCCATAGGTAGGCATGTACTAGGTCAAACTATTAAGCCACAGAGGGGACTAGGATCTAAGCTAGTAGGCACATACCTTAAGTGATAGTCATATCCACATTATAGTTTGCATGAATTAAATTCATCCAACAGTTTAATTCAAGTCATCGATGAAAACTTCAGAAAAACCTCGAAAAACTAACTCGAGATATTTATAAGTGTAACCACATACCTTTGATTACAGATTTCAAGAAAGATTCAAATATGTAGGGAAACCCAATCAAGCAAGTAGTGATGAATAGAAATCTTGAAATAAAAGTACCAATTTCCTTTTATTAATATTTATCCAATTTCATCACATTACTTAGGATTTCAATTCCAATTTTAGGGTTTCCTTGGGAATTAGGGATTTTACCTCCTCTTTCAATATTATGACCCTTAATTTATCAAAACTACATAAAACCCTTAATTTCTCATTTTAGTAACCTTAACAAGTTTAGGATCTTTATTAAGCATCTGATTTCCTTAATACAAATAAATATGATTTCTCTCTCCTTTTATCCCAAATTAGAGTTTCCATATAGATTATCCTTCTTTTATGGATTACAATTATAAATTAGGCAACCTTGCATTCAAAATAGATAAACAAACCACATTTATCATTAACAAGGTTAAGCTTATCAATTTGACCTATTAATTCACCAAAATTCACCCTTTATATTCAATTAGGGTTTCCCATTAACTTTTAATGACAAAATTAGGTTTAAAACCCTAATTCTTGCAAATCTCTTTTCAAATAGGTTAAAATACATCTTAATCATTAATCAAATTAATAATGCTCGAATTAACTCATTTGCAAGATTAAATCCATCCTTTATCAATAATTAGGTTTTCTAATCACAATTTAATACTTTTTTCCATTCAAAATATACACTTTTGCAAAACTGTACTGATTTAGGTTTCCAAACTATTTTTAATGTATCCCTCATATTTTTCTAATCATTTTTCATGATTAACTTCCCTCATCTGAGTTTTCTAGCTCAAGATATGATTTTATTAAGAAAAATCCTTTTATTGATTTACTTGCTATTTTTCTAGAAAAACCAGGACCACCCGATCCATGGTCCGCGGATCCACTGAGGATCCAACGACCGTGGATGCGTGCACCCTTTAAATTGCGATCAAAAGAAACAAAGGACATAACCACCCTTACCGATAAAGGAGGCACGGAGGGGCAATTCTGTAAAAGGCCACATGACCTTCTTCTTCCTCGTGTAGAGGTAGAACAAGCTAGTGATGGTCAACCTTGGGGTTGACTTGGAGCTTCCGGCCACCAGCGAGCATGCCAACTTCCAGGGAGCTCTACCTCCCTTAGCCGAAGTTGACCGCAGGCTGAATTGCCCGTCAAGAACATGTTGTAGTTCCCTCTTGCTTGCTGGACTCCGATGAGGTTAGACCAAAGGAGCGGGTGCAGATCGAGGCAACTAGTCAAATGGCAGCACAGAAACGTTCCTTGCAATTACCCGTAGGTCAGGGGTTGGTTGATTTCTATGTTGGAGCCCTCACAAGCCCTCCCCTATATATAGGGTCAGAGGCAGTCCCACGATAATTGGGAACTTCTCCAGTTAACGACCAAACCTTGACAAAGTCGGGATGATCCTCTACGGTTTCCCTTCCAGAATACAATGGAAATCATTGCTGGCTCGCAATTACCCTGAATCACAAGGAAATCAGAGAGGGAAATTCTCCTTGTAACTTGCAACTTCCCAGTCCATGTGGGACTTAGGAGATGAGCGACCATCATTGGATTGAGATCCAACGATTCTCAAAGCACGCGTTCTAACAAAAGGAAACATATTTTCCTATTTCGGAATAATTTCCCGATTTTGGAGATAACTTGAAAAATTCGTATCTCCCAAACCCTTGATCCTTTTCAACTCAAATTTTAAGGGAAGGTTTGTCTTGGCATTATCTAGCTTTGTACGAAATTTTGGAAACAAATTGTAATGGATGAAATGTCTTCCTTCTCTCCCAAGTTATCTCATTAATTAATCCAAATTAATTAGTATTCCTTTTCCTTTTGCCATTATCCTATTATTTTGGGTCCCTTGGACCTCAAGAAAACCTAAAGGCATGAATTCCCATATTGGGGAATATTGGTTTGCCTTTATCTTCTTTTAAAAGTGTATTTTTCATATTCCTCTTTTATCTATCAAATCCTTTTCCTTTTTATTTCTCTTTTCTTTTCAGTTGGGCTCAATGGCCAACAAAGCCCAAAATCAATCAATCAAGGCCATTTCACAAGAAATCCATCGCAAATCAAAGAACATATTTCATTTATTCTTTAAAAGAGAAATATACTTTTAATTACATATTCTGGAAATTGAGGTTATAACAGATACTGTTTCACATCGTGCATGAATTTCTTTTGTGCATTCCCAGTGCATTCAGGGTAGATGATATCGACGACAAGGTAGTTCACATAGTATGAGTACCATGGGGAAACTTCTGAGACTTTCATAAGATGGTCATCCGGAAGGGAATCGTTAAACGGGATCTTCTCGGTTTCCAGAGTGTGAATACGACTGAGATGGTCTGCCGCAATATTCTCTATACCTTTCTTATCTCTTATTTCCAGATCAAATTCTTGCAAGAGGAGGTAACAGATAGCAGCATGATCCATATATATAATGACTTTGAACCAATGAGATAGGATATGAACTTGTCAAAGGCAAATACGACTGTAAGGAGTTCCTTTTCAATAGTCGTGTAGTTTCTCTAAGATTCATCGAGGGTCTTAGATGCATAGTAGATTACATAATGTTTCTTATCTATACATTGGCCTAAAATAGCACCCACAGCGTAATCACTGGTATCACACATAATTTCAAATGGGTGATCCCAATCGGCAGCTCTGATGATGGGTGTTGTTGTGTGATCATGCTTCAGGTTGTTGTAACTCTTGACACATTCTTCGTCAAAATGGAAGTTAGCGTCCTTTAGCAACAAATTTGTCATCGGCTTGGTTATCTTGGAGAAGTCCTTAATGAATCATCTGTAAAAACCAACATGACCAAGGAATGTGTGAACCTCTCTTACATTTTTTAGGATAGCTAGTTTAGAAATCACTTCGATTTTCACTCTGTCTACTTTGATCCCTCTACTGCTGACTCTATGGATGTGAACAATGCCTTCCTTTACCATAAAGTGACACTTCTCCCAGTTCAATACAAGATGTGCTTCTTCACACTATTTAAGGACAAGGGAGAGGTGCTTCAGGCATGAGTCGTATGAATCTCCATATACGGAAAAATCATCCATAACAACTTCCATGATAGTTTTAGTGAGACCATCGAATATGGCCGCCATGCAACGTTGGAAAGTTGCATACGCATTGCAGAGACCGAACACCATCCTTCTAAAGGCATATGTTCCAAATGGGAATGTAAAAGTAGTTTTCTCTTGGTTATCTGGATGTATAAGAATTTGATAGAGTCCAGAGTAACCATCGAGATAGCAGAAATAATCTTGGTGAGCCAGCCGTTCTAAGACTTGGTCAAGAAAAGGCATCGGGAAATGATCTTTTTGTGTTGCCTTGTTCAACTTCCTATATTCAATACACATCCTCCACCCAGTGACTGTTCGAGTGGAGATGAGTTCGTTGTCTTCATTTTGTATCACAGTAGTTACACCCTTCTTCGGGACTACCCATGGTGAATCGGAGATCAGATAGATAATTCCTATCTTGAGCAACTTTATAACTTCAAGGCGAGCAACTTCTTTCATATTCGGATTAAGCTTTGTTTGGTGTTCAATAGTTGACTTGTGATCTTCCATCATGGGGATTTTGTGCATGCACAATGTTTGACTGACCCAGTGAGATCACTCATCTTGTAGCCTATAGATTATCTTCTTTCTTTTAATTCTTTCATGAGTTTATCTTCTTTTTCTGTCATAGATCAAAATTTATGATGACTGGGTAGACTTTGTGGTCATCTAAAAGCACATACTTCAATCCCTCAGGTAGGGGTTTCATTTCAGGAGCTTGTGGTTTTTCACATGGTTCTTCAGTGACATCCATAGCTTTGAGTTCCTCAATCCTGGCTTTTGGATCTTCTTCAGCCGTATCGAGGTGAAGAACATAATCCTTTATTTGTTCATCAATGGAGTTATCAATGGATGGGTTTGTTAGAGCCACTTCTAATGGATCATTTTGTTCATAATCCTCTTGCGTAAGTAGTGTCATCTACACTGTGCACTCAATCAAGTAGACTTCTTCTTGCATACTCGGTCTTCTCATACTTTCAAAAACTTTAAACTCGAGGGTTTCTTTTCCTAATATGAGCAGCAAGGTTCCTGCTTCAACATCAATTAGAGCTCTTACAGTGGCGAGGAACATATGTCCAAAGATGAGAGGGTATCTAGTGTCTTCCTTTATGTCCATGATGACAAAGTCACAAGGGACATAAGAATCTTTTCCAACCTTGACAAGGACATCCTCAATGATTCCGAAGGGTAGAGTCATAGTGTTATCTGCAAGTTGTATTGTCATACCAATCAGGAGTCGTTCACCAAACCCTAGCCTTTTCAAAGGCTAAATGGCATGATGGGGATACTGGCACCAAGATCGGCCAATCCTTTCTTACACGATGAATCACCGATATGGCAGGAGATCCCAAAAGATCCTGGATCTTTCTGCTTCTTGGGCATCTTACTCTAGATGATGTCTGAAGTAGTTGTTGCTAACTTGACTGTCTCATATTCTTCATTTATATATTTCCTCATGAGAAGTGACTTCAAGTACTTTGTCTAGGCTGGTATCTCAGCCAGCACATCTAGAAAAGCTTGGTTTGCCTTAAACGAGCATGGAAAGGTGGACGAGGTTTGTACACTAGCATATCCAGCTCTGGTATTTCTTTCTCAGTACCAGTAGGTTTTTTAGAACTTTCCTCATCTGTCTTATCAGTTGTTGCTGGCCCTTTTGGTTGAGACTCATGTGTTTTAGAGTCTTGAACAATCATCAGTCCATCCTCGTCTGTAAAAACCACATGTGTCTTGACAGGAGGAACAAAATAGTCTTTTCCAGACCTAGTAGTGACATCCTTTAGTTGCTCAGGGTTCTTAGGATTATTTTCTAGTTGGCCAGCAAAGGCTCCAGCAGGTGGCTTCATGCTAGATGCAAGTTGAGCTAGTTGAGATTCAATATCCTTCTGATGAGCTTGCTAGTTAGCTATCATAGTCTGTTGTGACTGCAACATCTTCTCAATGGCTATTAGTTTGTCATACAAGGAGATAGGATTGGTTTGCTGTCCTTGTGGTTGATAGGGGACCTGGTTGGGATTCTAAAATTGAGAATTATTCTGATACTGGTTGTAGTTCCTGTTCTGGAAGTTACCCCTAAAGTTTCCTTGATTCCCGAAATTTTGTTGTTGGTTATACTGGAATCCTAGTGGGCCACATTGTTGATTGTTTGAACCAAGGTTTTGTGAGTTTTTTGCTCCTGAAGGATTTCCATATTGAAAACCAGGATGATTCCTATTCTTATTTGGAGTGTAATATCCTTGACCAGGGATAGTGTTGACAACATTAAGATTTTCCATTTGACTATTGTCTCCTTGACCACAAGCGTTACTTAGAACAACATCGTAGAGAACATTGCATGCTAATGTGGAATGATCAGTGCCTTTACATGCTTCACAAAACAGTGAAGCTAACTTGATCTTCTCTTGTTGTTGAGGGGGTGGACATCCTCTTCGAAATGCAACAAGGGATGATTCTATATGGTCCTGCTTGGAAACTAGAGTTTTAGGGTTTCAACGATAGACTTCTACTCTGGAATAGCTTCAGCCATAGCTACCTTCAAAACACCTTTGCCTACGTATCTGCCCCAATTAGCTTGATTTTCAGCTCCAAGGGTGACAACCTTCCATGCACTATCATAACTTTGACGCATGAAGTTTCCTCCAGATGAGGAGTCTAAAAACCTCTTGATATCATCATCCACACCTCTATAGAAGATCTTGATAAGCTGATTCTTAGGGATTCCATGGTGTGGAGAGTTGCGTAGAAGATCTTTATATCTTTCCCATGCTTCAGCAAGGGACTCTCCAGGGGCTTGGGTGAACATTGTTATTCGACCCCTAATTTCATAAGTGAGTGAAGGAGGGTAGAATGTTTCCAGAAAAATGTTTTGAAGTTGTTCCCAAGTGGTGATAGGTTCACATTGCAAGGAGTTGTACCAACTTATAGCTCTATTAGCAAGAGAATACTTGAAGAGATGGAGTTGGATGGCATCATTTGTGACTCCATTTTGCTTTGTCATAGCACATAGATCAATAAACCTTAGAAGATGTTCCTGACTATCTTCTCCTTGCTTACCATAGAATGGGTTGTTTTGAAGCAAGGTGATCCAATGTGCCCTAATCTCAAAATTGGGAGGGTTGATAGGAGGAGGTTGCACTGGGTGATGAACATCATCAACTTTGGGAATGGATAATTCTCTAAGGTACTTCTGTAGTTCTGCTGCTTGTGTTGCTGCTTGAGCTGCTTGGATCTCTATTTCAACTGTAGCTCTAGCTTCTTGCATAAGCCTATCTCTTTGTGCAGCAAGGGCTTGGGCTACCCTTCAGGCTATTTCCTCCTCTTGAGCCATTCTTTCTTGGTTTTCTCTATTTTGACGATGAAAGGTTCTCTCTATCTCAGGATCAAAGCTAGTAGAGAGTCTGGGACTATTCAAATAGTGCATATACTAGTCTTTGGGGGTACCTGAGATGGAAAGATTTTTCAATAGTGAAATTTATAGAGTAGAAATGAATTCAAGTAGATGATCAATAGTTATCAAAAGAAAAATCAAAATCCTAGATTAGCCTCGAAAGAACTAGATTTGACTAACTGATTTCGTTGTCCTCGGCAACGGTGCCAGAATTTGATGTGGTTTATTATCGCACTAACAAATTCACTCAGGGTTAAAATCCCAGAGTTTTTACCGAAACCTTGTGCAATAATACCACCTGCAAGCGGACGGGTCTTATTGCAGTATAGTTAAGGATCAAATCCCAAAGGACAATGTTTTTAAGAATCGTCACTAGTCCAGTCTAGTTCAAGTAAGACTAATATTTAAAACGATTGGTTGATCTGGGGTTAATTAAACTAATTGCAAGAAAGGAAAGAGAAGAATTAAAGTTGAATCTTGATTAATGATATGGAGTCACTGGGATGGTACCGAGTTTCATCACCAAAACACATCCAAACATCAAACATCCAGGTAAGATATAACTATCCAAATAGAACTGTTGCAAACCCTCCCTGAGGGATGTTTAGGTTCGTGTAAGCATCACCTTAGGCATCAGATGTCTCGTTTCCATCTAAATCATGCACTTACGGTTCTGACGATACAAATATCCAACTGAAACTGTGGCCCTCCCTGAGGAATGTTTAGGCACACAAAAGTGTCACTGTGGGCTAGATGGCTCGACCCCTCACGGATCATACACTTACGACCTCAAGGAATCCCTTTCTATTTCTAGTCAAGGAGTCAACCGTGCAAATCAATAAGCAAGTAGGTGATTAATCTACAAGAAAACATCGACGATTAATGATGATGACAAAAATATCCAACTGAAGTTGTGGCCCTCCCTGAGGGATATTTAGGCCAAAGAAGTGTCACCGTGGGCTAGATGGCTCGTCCCCTCATGGATCATACACTTACTACCTAAAGGAATCCCATTCTATTTCTAGTTTGGGAGTCGACCATGTTAATCGAAATCCTATCCTACATATAGAAGTTTTGACAACATAGGGAAGAGCAAGATAAAATCAAGTAGATAATCAACCTACAAACATTAATGATTAACAACGAAATGAAAAGTTATATACATTGCCATGGAATGTTTAACAAGAGATCATGCTTGCATGGGAAGTGGGGCTAGTCCCCGCACCCCAGCGAAAAGGAACTACTCACTCATGATGCGAGAAACAAGAAGAATAAGAGAGAGAGGGAAGGTTCCACCATGAGCATGATGCAGAAGGTCATTGTAGCTCGGTGAAGATGATACAGTCTTCTACGTCGTGTTGGAGGAGATCTAGATGAGGAGGAAGAACAACCAAGGCAGACCAGACAGATCTTCTTCTCCACCTTATTTCTAGTCTTGACCACCTTGCTCACATTAGGAATAGTATATGAAGTGGCAATGGCATGGATGATCGGGATCTAACCTACGTTTAGGCAGCCTGTTAGTGTCCTGGGTCTGATGCCTCAAATGATGTCCCTGTTGGTCCTATTTATAGGCTCTGGTTGGGGTCTTCACACGGTTTGGAGAAAACGGTCTGGAAACTGAGAGGCTCCTAACGGTCTTGAGATTGATTTCTGCCAAACGGTCTTGAGGATCTAACAGTCTGCGCCATCCAAACACTCTTAAGGATCGATTGTCATCAAACAGTCTTTGGCATCTTTCCATCCAAATGGTCTTTGTCGTCCAAAATGGTCCTGGAGTCTTTATAGTTTGGAGATGCAAACGGTCCTGAAGACCGATGGGTTTCAAACGGTCTTGGGGATCGATCATTGGTTCATCACGGTTTGCTACCACAGCGGTTCTTCACTTCCAAACGGTCTTCGCCTCTAAATGGTTTTGGCTTCTGAATGATCTCTACTCCAACCAGTCTTCACTTCCAAATAGTCTTGCTGGTGAATAAAGGCTATACGGTCTCAAAGATCATTTGCCACCACACAGTCTCGAACCTTGTGGAGGGTAGAGAACAGGACCGCGAGAGAGGTGGGGGAAGTGCAGGGCGTCGAGGGTTAGGTTTTTTAGGTGATGGTCTATGGCGGGAATGAAGAAGGGGAGGAAGAAACAAGCAGGTGCGTCAGGAAGCAGGTCGATAGGATGTTGAGGGTTGCAAGTCGATGGAGAGGAAGGAAGAGGACAGTGTCGCTAGGATAGGAGGCATTGGCAGTGGCAGGGATAAAGTCATCGAAGCTCCTTGCGGTCTTGAGTAGATGGTTGCCCATACAGTCTTGAGACCGAGAGGCTTCACACGGTCTTGATACTGTATGGAAGGGAAAAACTGGTTGGAGGCAAACTGCAAGGAGGGTGGACCGCTGGATCAAGATTGTATGGATGAATGGCTGAGACCGAGAGGTCAAAACCGAATAAATGAAACCATTTGGATTGAGACTCAATGGTCAAGATTGATTGAGCAGACCAAATGGGCAAACCGTTTAGATCAAAACCGATTGATCAAGACCAAGGCTGAGAGGATCTTGAGTAGAGGTAAATCTAGGGTTGAGTGAAAGTGGGCCCCAACTAAAGGTTCACCCTCATCGTGACCAGCATAATCTGCAGGAAATACATATAAAACTAGTTAATAACTTGATAATTTGATCAACCATACAAAATTGCACATTGTATGATTTAAGGAGATGAAAACTAATGTATTTAGACAAATTGGGCCCAGAATGGTGACTGAAAATCATGATGAATTTTTATTCATCAGCTAGATGGTTAAATGAGCAATTTATGTAGGAAACTCAGAGTGCATATTGTTCAATATGTGGGGGTGCAAGTTTAGGATATATCCTTGCATCCACAATCACTGGTTTTGAGGATGGTTGCGGCCATGGCTCGGTAGGAGAACGGTCGAGGCCGTACCTCAGATGATATGTTTTTTGGGATGAATGCAATCATATCTTAGTCAGAAATGTCTTTAGTGGTATGTTACTAGTTGCGTGTCTATATACCAATGCAAACTAGGCTGATTTGCATTTGACTCAATATGTCACTGTGGTAGACTCGGACTGACCAAAGGTGTGGGAGATCATAGGAGTGTGGCTCTCCTAGATCTTGTTTGGCACTGATTTTGACATAGTAGTGGTCATCTAGAGTATGAGTAGTATACCTCATCTCCACATGGCATAATAAAAGAGGTAATACAAATGTGTAGTATAATTGGTTACGATTAAACACGATTCACATTGGATGACCCTCTACCTTATTTCTTATGTTGTTTAGTTGATAACGATTATACATGTTCTTCATATTCCTTTAAAAGTATATGATGTCCTATTGATCAGTTATAAACTACTTAAACTGTTTAATATGTGTTATTAGATTTATTTATTAATTTATCTTAATCCATTCATCCTGTTAATAATATAACTTTCGTTCTATACATATCCATCTGTGTTAACAATAGTTGTTGGTGGAGAGTTATATCCCTTGTTGGGAAATTGGTCTCACTCTTTGAGTTTCCACATCTTTTAGGTGATCGTGGACGATATGGTAGAGATTGTGTGGTTGAGTAAGAGTAGTAAGGAGATCACTAGATATTGAAGGTTGGATATGCTACTAGTGTTTTGTAGTAGAGTCCTATGTGTTATCCCTATACTCTTAGGTCCTTGGGGTTATTTTGTAAATGTTGCACATCGATACAAGGTTTTTGGTAGTATGTCATGGTTTTACATTAATGGCTTGTATATTTGAACATGTTACCTTTTGCAATAGGTTTGTGGAAAGATGGACATTGTACATTGATGTATATAACTTTTTGGTATGATATGTCATACAAGTGGTATAGTTTGTGAACCATGATGTTTATGTTTTCGTTTGAGATGGTTATATCAGATCGGTTTTAATTTACCCTATTTTGTGGTAATGTGGTTGTTAGTTGATAATTCCACGCTTTGTTTTGAGTAATCTTACTCGTGTGGCAGTGGGTCATCACAATTCTTGCCCATTTCTGGTCTTTATATTATTTTTCTATTTTTTTCCATTATATGGGAATAAGGAATAATGTCTACTCCATATTGTTATATACATATAGAAAAAGTCACCTCACGAGTGTAGTGCAGTGGTTGAACCCATATTGTCCTCTCCAGCAAACTTGAATTTGAATTACCCATTGTGCATGTTGATTACTAACTTTGCGGTCATCTGGAGTCTTACATACATTTTTAGGGGGAAGGGGAGAGGGATACTCATGTCTCTTCTAACTCAAATATAAATAAGTCGACAGTCATAAGGGTACAAAAATGTATAAATAACGTCCGTGCGTGTAGCACTACACTAGCATGTTTGGTAGGATGTAGTTAGATGACAAAGTATATTCTTGATGTACATTTTTAAATTGTGAACTCATTAAACTAAATCTCACAACACCCAACCAAACTATCTCTATATATGTTCCAATTCCTGAGCTAATGTTAGGTTTGGTTTCATGTAGATTATTATACATCTCTTTTTTCGATATGCCAATTGCCAAGTGAATATTGAATTGAGATGGGAAATTAAGGAGCTTATCTTGCAAATTGGTTTCTTCAAGTGACAATTTCTATATCTTCTGATATAGCAATCTACCCCTATCTTTGTACAATTTCTTTAGGGTTTATACATTGTATCTTTATTGATGCACTAAAAGATGTCCAACTGGCTTAATTAATCAAGTGAAACCCTAATCATGTAGGTTGCCTTGAGTCGTAGATCCATCTTCAATGTCAGTACAAGCTGGATGGTTAAATGAGTAATTTCTATAGGAAACTCAGAGTGCATATTGTGGAATATGTGGAGGTGTAAGTTTAGGATATATCCGTGCATCCACAATCAATGGTTTTGAGGATGGTTGCAGCCATGGCTCGGTAGGAGAATGGTCGAGGCCGTACGTTAGATGATATGTTTTTTGGGAGGGATGTGATCATATCTTGGTTGGAAATGTCTACAGTGGTATGTTACTAGTTGCATGCCTATATACCAATGCAGACTAGGCTGATTTGTATTTGACTCAATATGTCATTGTGACAGACTCAGACTGACCGAAGGTGTGGGAGATCATAGGAGTCTGGCTCTCCTAGATCTTGTTTGGAACTAATTTTGACATAGTAGTGGTCATCTAGAGTATGAGTGGTATACCTCATCTCCACATGGCATAATAAACAAAGTAATACAGATGTGTAGTATAATTGGTTAGGGTTAAACACGATTCACATTGGATGACCCTCTGCCTTGTTTCTTATGTTGTTTAGTTGATAACGGTTATACATGTTCTTCATATTCCTTTTAAAAGTATATGATGTCCTATTGATCAGTTATAAACTACTTAAACTGCTTAATATGTGTTATTAGTTTTATTTATTTATTTAGCTTAACCCGTTCATCCTATTAATAATATTACTTTCCTTCTATACATATCCATATGCATTAACAATAGTTGTTGGTGGAGAATTATATCCCTTGATGGGAAATTGGTCTCACTCTTTGAGTTTCCACATCTTTTAGGTGATCATGCACGATATGGTAGAGATTGTGTGGTTGAGAAAGAGCAGCAAGGAGATCACTAGATGTTGAAGGTTGGATATGCTACTAGTATTTTGTAGTGGAGTCCTATGTGTTGTCCCTGTACTCTTAGGTCCTTGGGGTTATTTTGTAAATGTTGCACATCGATACAAGGTTTTTGGTAGTATGCCATGGTTTTACATTAATGGCTTGTATATTTGAACATGTTATCTTTTGCAATAGGTTTGTGGAAATATAGCCAATGTATAGTGATGTATATATCTTTTTGATATGATATGTCATACAAGTGGTATAGTTTGTGAACCATGATGTTTATGTTTTTTTTGAGATGGTTATATCAGATCGATTTTAATTTACCCTATTTTGTGGTAATGTGGTTGTTAGTTGATAATTTCACACTTTGTTTTGAGTAATCTTACTCATGTGACAGTGGATCATAACAATTCTTGTCCCATTTCTGGTCTTCATATTATTTTCCTATTTTTTCCATTATATTGCAATAAGGAATAATGTCTACTCCATATTGTTATATACATATAGAATAAGTCACATGGTGAGTGTAGTGCGGTGGTTGAACCCAGATTGTCCTCTCCAACAGACTCGAATTTGAATTACCCATTGTGCATGTTGATTACTAACTTTGTGGTCATCTAGAGTCTTACACACATTTTTAGGGGGAAGGGGAGAGGGAGACTCATGTCTCTTCTAATTCAAATATAAATAAGTCGATAGTTATAAGGGTACATATAATGTATAAATAACATCAGTGCATGTAGCACTACACTAGCATGTTTGGTAGGATGTAGTTAGATGAACAAAGTACGCGCTTGATGTACATTTTTAAATTGTGAACTCATTAAACTAAATCTCATAACACCCAACCAAACTAGCTCTAGATATGTTCCAATTGTTGAGCTAATATTAGGTTTGGATTCATGTCAATTATTATACATCTATTTTTTTGATATGCCAATTGCCAAGTGAATATTCAATTGAGATGGAAAATTAAGGAGTTTATCTTGCAAATCTGTGTCTTCAAGTGACAATTTCTATATCTTCTGATATAGCAATATACCCCTATCTTTGTACAATTTCTTTAGGGTTTATACATTGTATCTTGATTGATGCACTAAAAGATGTCCAGCTGGCTTAGTTAATCAAGTGAAACCCTAATCATGTAGGTTTCCTTGAGTCATAGATCCATCTTCAACGTCAGTACTAGCTAGATGGCTAAATGAGTAATTTCTATAAGAAACTCATAGTGCATATTGTTGAATATGTGGGGGGTGCAAGTTTAGGATATATCCTTGCATCCACAATCACTAGTTTTGAGGATGGTTGCGGCCATTGCTCAGTAGGAGAACGGTCGAGGCCATACCTCAGATGAGATGTTTTTTTGGGATGGATGTGATCATATTTTGGTTGGAAATGTCTACAATGGTATGTTACTTGTTGCGTGCCTATATACCAATGCAGACTAGGCTGATTTGCATTTGACCCAATATATCACTACGACAGACCTTAGACTGATCGAAGGTGTGGGAGATCATAGGAGTCTGGCTCTCCTAGATCTTGTTTGGCACTGGTTTTGACATAGTAGTGGTAATCTAGAGTATGAGTGGTATACCTCAGCTCCACATGGCATAATAAAAGAGGTAATACAGATGTGTAGTATAATTGGTTAGGGTAAAACAAGATTCACATTGTATGACCCTCTACCTTGTTTCTTATGTTGTTTAGTTGATAACAGTTATGCATGTTCTTCATATTCATTTTAAAAGTATATGATGTCCTATTGATCAGTTATAAACTGTTTCATATGTGTTATTAGTTTTATTTATTCATTTAGCTTAATCCAGTCATCCTGTTAATAATATTACTTTCCTTCTATACATATCCATCTTTGTTAACAATAGTTGTTGGAGGAGAGTTATATCCCTTGTTGGGAAATTGGTCTCACTCTTTGAGTTTCCACATCTTTTAGGTGATCGTGCATGATATGGTAGAGATTGTGTGGTTGAGTAAGAGCAGCAAGGAGATCACTAGATGTTGAAGGTTGGATATGCTACTAGTGTTTTGTAGTAGAGTCCTATGTTCTGTCCCTTTACTCTTAGGTCATTGAGGTTATTTTGTAAATGTTGCACATCGATACAAGGCTTTTGGTAGTATGCCATGGTTTTACATTAATGGATTGTATATTTGAACATGTTATCTTTTGCAATAGGTTTGTGGAAAGATAGCCATTGTACAATGATGTATATACCTTTTTGATATGATATGTGAGACAAGTGGTACAGTTTATGAACCATGATATTTATGTTTTCGTTTGAGATGGGTATATCAAATCAGTTTTAATTTACCATATTTTATGGTAATGTAGTTGTTAGTTGATAATTTCACACTTTGTTTTGAGTAATCTTACTCATCTGGCAGTGGGTAATCACAATTCTTGTCCCATTTCTAGTCTTTATATTATTTTCCTATTATTTTCCATTATATTGCAATAAGGAATAATGTCTACTCAATATTGTTATATACATATAGAATAAGTCACCTGGAGAGTGTAGTGTGGTGGTTGAACCCAGATTGTCCTCTCCAGTAGACTCGAATTTGAATTACCCATTGTGCATGTTGATTACTAACTTTGCGGTTATCTGGAGTCTTACACACTTTTTTAGGGGGAAGGGGAGAGGGAAATTCATGTCTCTTCTAACTAAAATATAAATAAGTCGACAGTCATAAGGGTACAAATAATGTATAAATAATGTCAGTGTGTGTAGCATTACACTAGCATGTTTGGTAGAATGTGGTCAGATGACAAAGTATGTGCTTGATGTACATTTTTAAATTGTAAACTCATTAAACTAAATCTCACAAAACCCAACCAAACTAGCTCTAGATATGTTCCAATTGCTAAGCTAATGTTATGTTTGGTTTCATGTAGATTATTATACATCTCTTTTTTCGATATGCCAATAGCCAAGTGAATATTGAATTGAGATGGAAAATTAAGGAGCTTATCTTGCAAATCTATTTCTTCAAGTGACAATTTCTATATATTCTGATATGAATTTACCCCTATCTTTATACAATTTCTTTAGGGTTTATATGTTGTATCTTGATTGATGCACTAAAAGATGTCCAACTAGCTTAATTAATCAAGTGAAACCCTAATCATGAAGGTTTCCTTGAGTCGTAAATCCATCTTCAACGTCACTAATAGATGGATGGTTAAATGAGTAATTTCTGTAGGAAACCCAGAGTGCATATTGTTGAATATGTGGGGGGTGCAAGTTTAGGATATATCCTTGCATCCAAAATCACTAGTTTAAAGGATGGTTGCAACCATGGCTTGGTAGGAGAACGGTCGAGGCCGTACCTCAGATGATATGTTTTTTGGGATGGATGCGATCATATCTTGGTTGGAAATGTCTGTAGTGGTATGTTACTAGTTACGTGCCTATATACGAATGAGGACTAGGATGATTTGCATTTGACTCAATATGTAACTGCGGCAGACTCGGACTGACCAAAGGTGTGGGAGATCATAGGAGTCTGGCTCTCCTAGATCTTGTTTGGCATTGATTTTGACATAGTAGTGGTCATCTAGAGTATAAGTGGTATACGTCATCGCCACATGACATAATAAAAGAGGTAATACAGATGTGTAGTATAATTGGTTAGGGTTAAACACAATTCACATTGGATGACCCTCTGCCTTGTTTCTTATGTTTTTTAGTTGATAACGGTTATACATGTTCTTGATATCCCTTTTAAAAGTATATGATGTCCTATTGATCAGTTATAAACTGCTTAAACTGCTTAATATGTTTTGTTAGTTTTATTTATTCATTTATCTTAATCCGTTCATCCTGTTAATAATATTACTTTCCTTCTATACATATCCATCTGTGTTAACTATAGTTGTTGGTGGAGAATTATATCCCTTGTTGGGAAATTGGTCTCACTCTTTTAGTTTCCACATCTTTTAGGTGATCGTGCATGATATGGTAGAGATTGTGTGGTTGAGTAAGAACAATAAGGAGATCACTAGATGTTGAAGGTTGGATATGCTACTAGTGTTTTATAGTAGAGTCCTATGTGTTGTCCCTATACTCTTATGTCCTTGGGGTTAAATGTTGCACATTGATACAAGGTTTTTGGTAGTATTCCATGGTTTTACATTATTGGCTTGTATATTTGAACATGTTATCTTTTGCAATAGGTTTGTGGAAAGATAGCCATTGTACAGTGATGTATATACCTTTTTGGTATGATATGTCATACAAGTGGTATAGTTTGTGAACCATGATGTTTATGTTTTTGTTTGAGATGGTTATATCAGATCAATTTAAATTTACCCTATTTTGTGGTAATGTGGTTGTTAGTTGATAATTTCATGCTTTGTTTTGAGTAATCTTACTCATGCGGCAGTAGGTCCTCACAATTCTTGTCCCATTTCTGGTCTTTATATTATTTTCCTATTTTTTCCATTATTTTGCAATAAGGAATAATGACTACTCCATATTGTTATATACATATAGAATAAGTCACCTGGCGAGTGTAGTGTGGTGGTTGAATCCAGATTGTCCTCTCCAACAGACTTGAATTTGAATTACCCATTGTGCATGTTAATTACTAACTTTGCTGTCATTTGGAGTCTTACACACTTTTTTAGGGGGAAGGGGAGAGGGAGACTCATGTCTCTTCTAACTCAAATATAAATAAGTCGACAGTCATAAGGGTTCAAATAATGTATAAATAATGTCAATGCGTGTAGAACTAACTAGCATGTTTGGTAGGATGTAGTCAGATGACAAAGTACGGGCTTGATGTACATTTTTAAATTGTGAACTCCTTAAACTAAAACTCACAACACCCAACCAAACTAGCTCTAGATATGTTCCAATTGCTGAGCTAATGTTAGGTTTGGTTTCATGTAGATTATTATACATCTCTTTTTTTGATATGCCAATTGCCATGTGAATATTGAATTGAGATGGAAAATTAAGGAGCTTATCTTGCAAATCGGTTTCTTCAAGTGAAAATTTCTATATCTTTTGATATAGCAATCTACCCCTATCTTTGTACAATTTCTTTAGGGTTTTTACGTTGTATCTTGATGGATGCACTAAAAGATGTCTAACTAGCATAAATAATCGAGTGAAACCCTAATCATGTAGGTTGCCTTGAGTCATAGATCCATCTTCAACGTCAGTACTAGATGGATGGTTAAATGAGTAATTTCTGTAGGAAACTCAGAGTGCATATTGTTGAATATGTGGGGGTGCAAATTTAGGATATATCCTTACATCCACAATAACTAGTTTTGAGGATGGTTGCGGCCATGGCTCTGTAGGAGAATGGTTGAGGATGTACCTCAGATGATATATTTTTTTGGGATGGATGCGATCATATCTTGGTTGGAAATGTTTGCAGTGGTATGTTACTAGTAGCATGCCTATATACCAATGCAGACTAGGTTGATTTGCATTTGACTCAATATGTCATTGCGGCAGACTTGGACTGACTGAAGGTGTGGGAGATCATAGGAGTTTGGATCTCCTAGATCTTGTTTGGCACTGATTTTGACATAGTAGTGGTCATCTAGAGTATGAGTGGTATACCTCATCTCCACATGGAATAATAAAAGAGGTAATATAGATGTGTAGTATAATTGGTAAGGGTTAAACACGATTCACATTGGATGACCCTCTGCCTTGTTTCTTATGTTGTTTAGTTGATAACGATTATACATGTTCTTCATATTCCTTTTAAAAGTATATGATGTCCTATTGATCAGTTATAAACTTCTTAATATGTGTTATTAGTTTTATTTATTCATTTAGCTTAATCCGTTCATCCTATTAATAATATTACTTTCCTTCTATACATATCCATCTGTGTTAACAATAGTTCTTGGCAGAGAGTTATATCCTTTGTTGGGAAATCAGTCTCACTCTTTGAGTTTCCACATCTTTTAGGTGATCATGCACGATATGGTAGAGATTGTGTGGTTGAGTAAGAGCAGCAAGGAGATCACTAGATGTTGAAGGTTGGATATGCTACTAGTGTTTTGTAGTAGAGTCCTATGTGTTGTCCCTGTACTCTTAGTTCCTTGGGGTTATTTGGTAAATGTTACACATCGATACAAGGTTTTTGGTAGTATGCCATGGTTTTACATTAATGGCTTGTATATTTGAACATGTTATCTTTTGCAATAGGTTTGTGGAAAGATAGCCATTTTAAAGTGATGCATATACCTTTTTGGAATGATATGTCATACAAGCGGTATAGTTTGTGAACCATGATGTTTATGTTTTTGTTTGATATGGTTATATCAGACCAGTTTTAATTTACCCTATTTTGTGGTAATGTGGTTGTTAGTTGATAATTTCACGCTTTGTTTTGAGTAATCTTACTTGTGTGGCAGTGGGTAATCCCACTTCTTGTCCCATTTCTGGTCTTTATATTATTTTCCTATTTTTTCCATTATATTGAAATGAGGAATAATGTCTACTCGATATTGTTATATACATATAGAATAAGTTACCTAGCTAGTGTAGTGCGGTGGTTGAACCCAGATTGTCCTCTCCTGCAGACTCGAATTTGAATTACCCATTGCGCATGTTGATTACTAACTTTGCGGTCACCTGGAGTCTTACACACTTTTTTAGGGGGAAGGGGAGAGGGAGACTCATGTCTCTTCTAACTCTAATATAAATAAGTCGATAGTGATAAGGGTACAAATCATGTATAAATAACGTCAGTGCGTGTATCACTACACTAGCATGTTTGGTAGGATGTAGTTAGATGACAAAGTACGTGCTTGATGTACATTTCTAAATTGTGAACTCATTAAACTAAATCTCACAACACCTAACCGAACTAGCTCTAGATATGTTCCAATTGCTGAGATAATGTTAGGTTTGGTTTCATGTAGATTATTATAAATCTCTTTTTTCGATATGCCAATATTCAAGTGAATATTGAATTGAGATGGAAAATTAAGTAGCTTATCTTGCAAATTGGTTTCTTCAAGTGACAATTTCTATATCTTATGATATAGCAATCTACCCCTACCTTTGTACAATTTCTTTGGGGTTTATACGTTGTATCTTGATTGATGCACAAAAAGATGTCCAACTGGCTTAATTAATCAAGTGAAACCCTAATCATGTTGGTTGCCTTGAGTTGTAGATCCATCTTCAATGTCAGTACTAGCTAGATGGTTAAATGAGTAATTTCTATAGGAAACTCAGAGTGCATATTGTTGAATATGTGGGGGGTGCAAGTTTAGGATATATCCTTGCATACACAATCACTGGTTTTGAGGATGGTTGCGGCCATGGTTCGGTAGGAGAACGGTCGAGGCCATACCACAGATGATATGTTTTTTGGGATGGATGCAATCATATCTTGGTTGGAAATGTCTGTAGTGGTATGTTACTAGTTGCATGCCTATATACCAATGCAGACTAGGCTGATTTGCATTTGACTCAATATGTCACAACGACAGACTCAGACTGACCGAAGGTGTGGGAGATAATCGGATTTTGGCTCTCCTAGATCTTATTTGGCACTAATTTTGACATAGTAGTGGTCATCTAGAGTATGAGTGGTACACCTCATCTCCACATTGCAAAATAAAAGAGGTAATACATATGTTTAGTATAATTGATTAGCTGATGCGATGATTTTGAGTCGCATTTATTGACCTGTTTGATATGTGTTTTATGCATTTATTAGTCATTTTCATGGTTAATGTTGCATAATTCATTCACTTTGGTCTATGCTACTTCTTTATGTCAAATTTCCCCTATTTCAGCATTTTGAGTATTAATTATCAAAAAAATACGTTTTATGTGGACTTATGCGGTTTCATGTGTTAATTTTAGGAAAAACAAGTATCTGCTACTGTCGATACCATCGACAGTGGTCGATACCATTGACCAGACCACAGGTTGCCAGCCGCAAGGACCAGAAGACAGTCGATACTATCGACAGGGATGTCGATGGTATCGAGATACCATCAGGTTGCTGGCGAGAAGTGAGTCGATACTATCGACCCATATGTCGATACTATCGACTGGTGGAGCTACAATGACACATAAAGACAAAACCATCGCTACAGGTTCGTCGATACCATCGACCCTCGTCGATGGTATCGAGATGACATCAGGCGCAAAGACAAAAGAAAAGAAGAATTGCCGATATCGCGCTAGGTCGATACCATCGACCCGTGTCGATGGTATCGACACCGTCAGATATGAGTTTGTTTTAGATTGATCTTAATCCGACGGTTGTGATTAATTGGCAACCTAATTCGGGAAATATACCTAATGATGACGCCGAAGAGGGGATGATCACGTCATTAGCCGATGCACACATCCCGAGAAGAGTTGGAGAGAAGAATGGAGCCAAGAAGCATGCCCCAACCGATCTGGAAGCCGAAGAAGACGATTTCCACCACCGAAAGGCGGGAGAACGTGTATTCCATGCCAAGGATCGCTTGGATCTTCTCCGTTCAGGGGTTTCACCACTCAATCACGTTTTTCTCCATGTTTCCCTTTTTCTACTCCACGTTTTGCTTTGAGATGAACATGCAGGGCTAATCCCCTTTGTCTTTAGGACTGGGAGTAGCTCGGGAATTCATTGTATGACGATTTTATCATAGTAATTCATATCTTATCTCTTAAATCCGTGGTATAATTTCATTTTCTTCAATATATTGTTATGCTTGATCACCATAATAATAATCTAATGCCCTTAATTGCTTTGAAAGAAGAATTAATGGTTGAAAAGAGACGGAATTTACATTAATTGACAAATCCCTTGAACAAGGTGGTGTAAGATTAATGGTGGATACTGAGAGGTCGTTTTTAATGCACCTAGTTTAGGGTATATGTTACTACGATGGTGGAACCGACCTAGACATAGGTAGTGAATTGTACCACGACAGTGGGCAATTCTGATTTCAGGCCACTACCCGGATAGAGAAATAAAATTGAGTGAATGCATAGAATTTAATACAATGAAAACCCGCGGTGAAACTGCAATCCTAAAGATCTCCTTTTGAATTGATTAAACCAAACATTTAATCAATTTCTTTGTTTTGTTTCATTTTTATTTTCTTTTGATTTTAACAACAACTCTCAACTATTTAATCGGCTTAGCTGATCGCGAGTAGTTAGTAGGAGTCTCTGACAATTTCATGTATCCCTAAGTTCGAATCGGGCCTCACAAAGGCCTATATTACTTCGACGCGTTCACTTGCGTTTCTACGCACGGTAAATTGGCGTCAAGTTTTTGGCGCCGTTGTCGGGGATACGACAAATTGTCGGCACTACGAGTGCTGCAAGCGGCCACTCTAGGCCACTTTATTTTTATTATCATTTCAAAAATTTATAATCTATTTTCTAAATATTTGCAATCGTCAAGCACTGTACTGAAATTAAACTTTTCTATTTGCAGGTACTGTGCATGGTGCAGACGCGTAGTACTGACTACATGAGGCACGCACTAGAGGTTCCGCTGCTGGGATCAGAATACAAGGACGATTATAATCAAGACCATCTGGAGGATATAGATTCGGAACCCGAACAAGAAGAGATGGCAGAGGAACATACAATATGGGAGAAAATCAAGGCTTCTTCTTCATCTGCGTCGAAGGGGCCAATAAAGAAGCAGGCGATCAACATTCCAACATACAAAATTGATCCTGCATTAATAAATTTGGTGAAGTCAAACACATTCCATGGGCTTAAGAATGAAGACCCAGTTACGCATATCAACCAATTTGTGGAAAATTGCGACATGGTCAAAATTGACAGGTTCCCGCAGGATGTACTTTACCTAAAATTGTTCTCGAGTTCTCTGGCAGGAGCTGCACGAGAGTGGTTGCACAATCGCGACGACGAATATGTGGAATCATGGAACCATATGGTCGAGGTTTTCTTTGAAAGGTTCTTCCCGCCCGAGAAGACCAACGATTTGATCAGAAAAATTCACAATTTCACTCAGAAGGCAGGTGAGACCTACTCGGAGACGTGGGAACGTTTTCAGATTATGTTAAGGAGATGCCCACACCATGGTCTGTAAGGAGAAGCAAGTTAAAATATTCTATTTTGCTCTCTCTAAGCATGATAGAAGTAACCTTGATTCAGCAGGGTCAGGATTTTTCTTAAACAACACAGACACAAGGTGCTGGGAGATTCTGAAGAATATGGAGAAAAAGCAATCTTGGGGCGATAGGGATGCACCGAAACAAGTCAAAGCTGCAGGTGAGTCCAGGGCCATAAAGGAGCTGAATGACAAGCTAGATCTTCTAGCCAAGAAATTGCTTGCCAAGGAAGATGCATCATCTGATGAGGAAGCCCAAGTCAAATTCATGCAACAACAGGGATATAGAAATAATGATTATGCTTGGAGGAGGGACAAGAAGTTCTCATGGAAGGATCCCAACAACTTCCTACAAGATCCTGATGCAAAGCCACTACCAAGAGCTGAAGATAAAAACACCAAGTTTCTTAGTCAAATGGTGTAGCAAAATCAGGAGATGATGAGTATGTTCAGTAAACAACTGCAGTCCCAGGGTGACATCTTGACCAAGTTTGGGCAAACACTGCAAAGTCACGGAGCACAAATGAGGGCTCTAGAAACCACCGTGATCCAAATTTCAAATGAAGTGGCGGCCATAAAGCATGCCAATCAGCAGAGACAGGCTGGGAATGCAGATGTGGTTCAAGCACATCATCAAGTAAAATATATGTCTGTGATTAATGAGGAAGAACCCCCGGTGGCAAAGATCAAGGACAAAAGCAAAATGGTGTTTGATACGGAGGCTATATAGGAAATACCGTATCCTCACAGTCATTATGGCCTTCCAGGCAGATATACTCTTTTCATAAAATCCCACCAAGAGCCCATGATGGTCGCACCCCAAGAAGAGCAGGTGAAGACCCTTCGTCAAGGTGCGGGTACATCCACTGCGAGAGAGGATCCACTGCAAGTTATACCTGTTGAAGATGATCTGACAAAGTCAACGCCAGAAGGAGTCATTGAAGCAAGCTTAGGGGAACTTGCCCCGAAAAGCTCATATGTGCCACCTCATAAGCGTTGGAATGAGACAGTTGTGTCTAGTCCGGACAGCCCTAGGCCGAAGAAAGAGCATCGACATTATAGAAAATTCTTGGAGATGTTCAGGAAACTTCATATTAATATTCCGTTAGTGGAAATGATTGAGAAGATTCCCGCCAATGGGAGGTTTATCAAAGAAATTATCATCAAGAAGAGGCGGATTAAAGACACAGATGTTTGCTAGATGAATGAAATGGTGAGCTCAATCATCCATGGGAGTTTGCCACAGTAGAAGAAAGACCCCGAAAGCTTTCATATTCCATGTTCTATAGGCAATCAACACTTTCCACGAGCTCAGTGTGATTCGGGTGCGAGCATTAATCTTATGCCACTATCCACATTTCAAAAGCTTGGGTTGAAGGAAATGAAAAAATCAGCGACAACTATTGAGTTGGCGGATGGGTTCATTATAAAGCCATACGGAGTTTGCGAAGATGTACTTTTCAAGGTGGACAAGTTCATCTTTTCGGTAGATTTCGTCATCATGGATATGCCACAGCTTCAAAGTTGCGAGATGCTATTAGGTAGGCCGTTTCAAGCAACGGCCGATGTAGTCACTGCAATTGGGAGAGGTACTTTGACCTTGGGGATTGGTCAAGATCGAGTGGAGTTCAAGCTGCCACACGATCCTTTATTCACCTTCTCCAATGTTCCAAATTGATGAGGAGCTTCAAGTCGTCTAGCCTAAGACATTAAATACGGGCGCTTGTTGGGAAGCAATCCAACCATCAGTACTTTAGTTTAGTTCTTTTGCATTTGTAGTTTGATTTTTTTAAACTTAGTTTTTAGTGTAAAAAAGATACCGTGATCGTTTGCTACATGTGCAGGATTGAGGCAGAGTTGATACCATCGACCCTTGTGTCGATGGTATCGATCATGGTACAGGTTGGCGACTGCAGAAATCGCACTGCATCGATACTATCGACGGACTCGTCGATGATATCAACATACCAATAGGCAGATCGCAAGCAGAGGTCGATGGTATCGACATGGGTGTCGATACTCATGAGATCTCTGGAGATTTTCAGAACAAATCATCTCAGTAAAGTCGATACCATCGACAGGAAGGTCGATGGTATCGACACATTCATACAAAGAAGGCGGCGGCCGGGCCTCACGAGGGTTTGCCCTAATCAGAGAGTCGATACTATCGACTCGCGTCGATAGTATCGACGTGCCACGTCAACGATCTGTGGGATCCGGGGGACGAGTCAATACCATCGACTCGCGTCGATAGTATCGACGCGTCAGCAATCCGGGCCCCACAGGTCCAGCCATCGACAACCGTCGATACTCGCAGGGGTACAAATTGTGATACCCGTGTCGATACCATCGATCTGCGTCGATGGTATCGACGGGCATACAGCAGCGCCGGCCACGGCTATATATGAGGAGGATTTGTGTCAGATGACATCACAACTCCAAAGCAATCCTCCTCCACTTGTGCCGAGCGTATTCCAGAGCTATCCAATCCCGACAATGAGCAACACCGCACACGTGCTTCATCGAGCAGAGATTCACTTCTCCGATCTTCACCGAGCTCCCTTTCTATTCCTCTTTCTGTCACGATCATGGTGCATGTTGTTGGCGCATCGTCGTCTCGCGCCGACCCGATGGAGAACCCAGAATTCATGCCACCTCCGACCACGTCAATCGCACTCCCGTGGTTGATCCATCCATCCGTGGAAGTCAAGAAGATATATGAGGAGATCTTAAAGAGGAAGATCGAGCCGACCCATTATGTTGAACGGGATGCCATCCACAACCTGGGGTTCGAAGCCAACCTCGACTATGTCCTGAAGGGTCAGGTCCGACACACGGGAAGATGGCCTGACGAGCTGGAGTTTCATGCAGATGGCCAGCCGTTCTTCGGCGAGTGGCCTACGTACAAGGAGTTGGTGGATGAGTTTGTGGCGTCGCTTGACGTCTGCGTCGTACCCAACGACGTCATAGCCATCGACCGCGAGTGGATCAAGGGTCGGGTGTCTTTCCGGCTGTACAATAACGACTACACCCTTACACTCCGGCAGTTCAACCAGATCTTCAACTGGAATCACTCGCAGTCAGACTACCGGCGGCCGGACAACCGCACCGACTACGATGCAATCTTCGCCGAGATGGTGACGGTGCCGCCGGGCAAGTCAGTGAGCTACCATAATGCTGCGGTAGCTGATTTCAAGCAACCCTTCGTCCGGATACTTCACCGGATGCTGAGTTCTACGTTGTTTGCTAGGGGTGATCTGGCCCTCAGCAAGTTTCAGGAGACAGACCTATTTTTCTTGTATAAACTCCTGAAGCGCCAAGAATGCAACTGGGGCGCTTTCTTTTTGCAGCAGGTTTTGGCGGTGAAGAGGAGTACATGGAAAGCTCCAATTCACTTTGGAGGGCTTATCACAAAGCTGGCCTCCTACCTTGGGTTGAATTTCCATCAGCTTACTCCTCTCTCCAACAGGAGCAAGGTGAACTTGCAACATCTGCACCGCTCCAACCTCATCCTTCTTTGAGATGGCTTGGCGTATGCACACTGCCACGTCAACCATGCTTACCGAGAATGCTCACTTCCCGGTCTGGTCTTCAACATCGAAGGGGCACAACATTTTCGACGGCCTATCATAGCCATTGCTGACTCCGATGAAGACGGTGACAACGACGATGACAACAACAATGACGATGAGGCTGAAGAGGAAGAGGAGGCCTACACTCCTCTTCAGGCACGAGTGGCACCACAGAAGCGCCCTCGCATGCATTCGGGTGCATCTTCATCATCGCAGCCTCCGCCACCACCACCGCCCTTGTAGCCAAGCGAGGATGTCTACTCAATGCAAGGCATGCATGCTATGCTGCAAGACATACAACAGACGCATCAGCATCACACGACAATGTACACCGGTGTTCAAGAGACTACCAACCGGCTACTGGACAATCAAAGGGAAATCTTTGAGAATGAGTGCCTCCTCCTCGACAACCAACAACAGATTCATGACCGGTTGCATAGGATGGAGATGCAGCAGCAACCCTTTTACGATCACTATTGGAGCCAAAACTACTTTGGAGGCTATCCACAACCTCCACCTAGGGCCCAGTTTGATCCGAGCTTCCAGGGGGAGTACCCATCTTCGGACCCCATGGCTCCACAGTACCTGCCTCTGCCTGAAGAGTAAATCGGTATCTATGTTCCAACCTTTAAGATTGTTTTTTACTATGAGGCCATAGTCGAATTCAAGCTTGGGGGGAGTTGGAATAACTCTATCTTTTATTTTCTCTATTTTTAGTTTTATTGTTTTTTTTTGTTTCTTGTCATTCATTTCTTGCAATCTTAGTTTGTTTGTAGGATCTACATTCTATCTAGTGTAATCGTGGATGTCTTAAGTTTTGTGTCATATCAGTTGCATGTACATGGGAATTAAGGGAAACTTAAAAATTTTTGAGTGTTCACAAGCTTGAGTGTTGTTCAACTTTGATCACTTAACTTAGAAAATGATTGGTTTTGTCAACTTTAAAACAGAAAATCACAACTGTACATTCCTAATGATTCATGAAAGTGGACGGAATTGGTTGTTTGAGCCTAAACTGACCAAATGATAATGAGACTTTAATTTGAAGTAAGTGAGAGAAACCTCTTAACTACTACACAGGTCAGTAGGGAGGGACACATAATAGTTTTTCAAAGGTTCAGTCAATTAGTCTTTTGATCTGTTCACCTCATTGTTTTTCACAATCCACCATAAGATTTGGAAGTAAAGTACGGTTTTAACCTTTTTGATTGCGTGTCATGTAGATAGGACTTGCATTGCAACCATTTTCATATGTTTTGCATGAAAAATGAAAAAAATAGAATAGGTCTACATGCACATTACCTTTAGGTGCATGTCATTTAGTTGCATTCATAACTTTTAAGAATAGAGTATATCATGTACCTCATTTGTTCTTTAATGGTGAATTAAATTGTTCCATACCTTCTAAAGAGTGCAAATATTCGAGTTATGCAGAAAAAATAAGCCCAATGAAGCATTCATTGTCAATTATGGATATAAGGGTTTGAAAAGAAAAAAAAGAAAAAAAATCTGAAAAAACAAATTTGAAATTGAAAAAAAAGTCATTTAGAAGCAACTAGAATAAGAAGGAGAAAGGAACATAATCTCACCTGCATTTTAAGATGAGTAAGTACATGACATAGCTCAATTATATATCCATCTCGTTTTGAGACGGAATGTTAGTGCATGCATCATTCCACCCAATCTTAGGCATTAGGGCATTTTTTATGTGCATCTGCATCATTTAGGGCATTTTTGTTTTATGCATGTGAAACTGTATAATACTTCTACTTCTTCCATGAGCCACCCATTCCATCCACCCGTTGCTCGAATTGGTAGGCCACCGTGAACTTCTCCTCACTTGTGAATATCAGGCGAACAACTTCCATGTAGATGGTAGTTAGGGCGAGCAACGTAGTATAGGAGATCACAAGATGCACTAAGTCTGGACCGGCGAATTCTATTATGTTAACTGCCTTATGTGATAGTGTTCATCAGTTTTGAGGTTGATATCTTTTATGAATGATTATTGTCGCCTTTAGGGTAATTATCATTCTATGGTTAGCGAGGGCCGGTATGCAAATTTCCGGTGGGAGTCATATGGGATGTTTGTTGTGATGCTTTGTTCTTTAGTTGACTCTGGCAATTCTATTCTAAGGTTTAGTTTCTCGAGGGTGAGCAATGTTCAAGCTTAGGGGAGTTTGATGCGATGATTTTGAGTTGCATTTATTGACTTGTTTGATATGTGTTTTATGCATTTAATAGTCATTTTCATGGTTAATGTTGCATAATTCGTTCACTTTGGTCTATGCTACTTCTTTATGTCAAATTTCCCCTATTTCAGCATTTTGAGTATTAATTATCAAAAAAATACATTTTATGTGGACTTATGTGGTTTCGTGTGTTAATATCAGGAAAAACAAGTATCTGCTACTGTCGATACCATCGACAGTGGTCGATACCATTGACCAGACCATAGGTTGCCAGCCGCAAGGACTAGAAGACAGTCGATACTATCGACAGGGATGTCGATGGTATTGAGATACCATCAGGTTGCTGGCGAGAAGTGAGTCGATACTATTGACCCATATGTCGATGGTATCGAGATACCATCAGGTTGCTGGCAAGAAGTGAGTCGATACTATCGACTCATATGTCGATACTATCGACTGGTGGAGCTACAACGACACAGAAAGACAAAACCGTCGCTACAGGTTCGTCGATACCATCGACCCTCATCGATAGTATCGAGATGACATCAGGCACAGAGACAAAAGAAAAGAAGAATTGCCGATATCGTGCTAGGTCGATACCATCGACCCGCGTCGATGGTATCGACACCGTCAGATATGAGTTTGTTTCATATTGATTTTAATCTGATGACTGTGATTAATTGGCGACCTAATTTGGGAAATATACCTAATGACAACGCCGAAGAGGGGATGATCACGTCATTAGCCACTGCACACATCCCGAGAAGAGGTGGAGAGAAGAACGGAGCCGAGAAGCACGCCCCAGCCGATCCGGAAGCCGAAGAAGATGATTTCCACCACCAAAAGGCGGGAGAACGCATATTCCACGCCAAGGATCACTTGGATCTTCTCTGTTTAGGGGTTTCACCACTCAATCATGTTTTTCTCCATGTTTCCCTTTTTCAACTCCACATTTTGCTTTGAGATGAACATGCAGGGCTAATCCGCTTTGTCTTTAGGACCGGGAGTAGCCCGGGAAATCAATGTATGATGATTTTATCGTAGTAATTCATATCTTATCTCTTAAATCTGTGGTATAATTTCATTTTCTCCAATATATTGTTATGCTTGATCACCATAATAATAATCTAATGCCCTTAATTGCTTTGAAAGCAGAATTAATGGTTGAAAAGAGACGGAATTTACATTAATTGACAAATCCCTTGAACAAGGTGGTGTAAGATTAATGGTGGATACCGAGAGGTCGTTTTTAATGCACCTAGTTTAGGGTATAGGTTACTACGACGGTGGAACCGACCTAGACATAGGTAGTGAATTGTACCATGACAGTGGGCAATTCTGATTTCAGGCCACTACCCGGATAGAGAGATAAAATTGAGTGAATGCATAGAATTTAATACAATGAAAACCCGCAGTGAAACTGCAATCCTAAAGATCTCCTTTTGAATTGATTAAACCAAACATTTAATCAATTGCTTTGTTTTGTTTCATTTTTATTTTATTTTAATTTTAACAACAACTCTCAACTATTTAATTGGCTTAGCTGATTGCGAGTAGTTAGTAGGAGTCTCCGACAATTTCACGTATCCCTGAGTTCGACTTGGGCCTCACAAAGGCCTATATTACTTCGACGCGTTCACTTGCGTTTCTGCGCACGGTAAATTTGCGTCATTAGCATTCAACATGATTCACAGTGGATGACCCTCTGTCTTGTTTCTTATGTTGTTTAGTTGATAACGGTTATACATGTTCTTCATATTCATTTTAAAAGTATATGATGTCCTATTGATCAGTTATAAACTTCTTAAACTGCTTAATATGCGTTATTAGTTTTATTTATTCATTTAGCTTAATCTGTTCATCTTGTTAATAATATTACTTTCCTTTTATACATATCCATCTATGTTAACAATAGTTGTTGGTGGAGAGTTATATCCCTTGTTGGGAAATTGGTCTCACTCTTTGAGTTTCCACATCTTTTAGGTGATCGTGCACGATATGGTAGAGATTGTGTGGTTGAGTAAGAGCAGTAAGGAGATCATTAGATGTTGAATGTTGGATATGCTACTAGTGTTTTGTAGTAGAGTCCTATGTGTTGTCCCTGTACTCTTATGTCCTTCGGGTTATTTTGTAAATGTTGCACATCGATACAAGGTTTTTGGTAGTATGCCATGGTTTTACATTAATGGCTTGTATATTTGAACATGTTATCTTTTGCAATAGGTTTGTGGAAAGATAGCCATTGTACAATGATGTATATAAATTTTTGGTATGATATGTCGGTTTTAGTTTATCCTATTTTGTGGTAATGTGGTTATTAGTTGATAATTTCATGCTTTGTTTTGAGTAATCTTACTCGTGTGGTAGTGGGTCATCACAATTCTTGTCCCATTTCTGGTCTTTATATTATTTTCCTATTTTTTCCATTATATTGCAATAAGGAATAATGTCTACTCCATATTGTTATATACATATAGATTATGTCACCTGGCGAGTGTGGTGCGGTGGTTGAACCCAAATTGTCCTCTCTAGTAGACTCAAATTTGAATTACCCATTGTGCATGTTGATTACTAACTTTGCGATCATCTAGAGTCTTACACACTTTTTTAGGTGGTAGGGGAGAGGGAGACTCATGTCTCTTCTAAATCAAAGATGAATAAGTTGACAGTCATAAGGGTACAAATAATGTATAAATAATGTCAGTGCATGTAGCACAACACGAGCATGTTTGGTAGGATGTAGTCAGATGACAAAGTACGTGCTTGATGTACATTTTTAAATTGTGAACTCATTAAACTAAATGTCATAACACCCAACCAAACTAGCTCTATATATGTTCCAATTGTTGAGCTAATGTTAGGTTTGGTTTCATGTAGATTATTATACATCTCTTTTTTTGATATGCCAATTGTCAAGTGAATATTGAATTGAGATGGAAAATTAAGGAGCTTATCTTGCAAATAGGTTTCTCCCCACATGTCATTTTTTGTTTTCTCTTATAATCAGGGGAGGATCTAGGGGAAACTGGGGCTGAAGCCCCCCCCCCCCCCCCAAATTAAAGTACATCACTTTATATACATACATACATACATACATACATAGACACACACACACACACACACACACACACACACACACACACATATATATATATATATATATATATATATATATATATATATATATATATATATATTCAATCCAGGTCCTCCAGGAAGGACAAGTAGGGTAGAACCACCTACACTACACTGGATGGGTCTTAATGTCAATGTTGTTTCTTAGCAATTTGAATTGATTTGGTGGGAATTCCCCCCCCCCCCCATGATAGACATTGTATGTCATTGAACATTATCTATGTTTAATACTATGTGTTGATTATTTCACTAAGTGGATTCCTTTCGTCTATAACATACAAAAACACCATGTTCTAAGTTCTTTCATTTGTCAAAAAGAGCATTCCATACTTAGACAACTAAATAGTAAAATCAACTGACATAAAGATTGTATTTCCAGGGATTTTTTGACAATCAATGTTTGTTGCTAAAAGTTGAATGACAAATACAACTGACGATATATGTGAGGATCAATTAGAATCAATGGTATCTAATATGGTGAGACATGTCAGTGAGGAATGGAAGGTAAGAACAATCACTTGGAATCAATAGCGCATAATTTTTTGTGAGACACATCAACAGAGGAGATGGAGGATCAGGATAGTCAACTAGACTGAATTGTATAATACCTTCCCATGCATATTGACAGAAGGGAACACTCTAATAAAGAGGGAAGAATAGGCTAAAATTATTATTGATCATCTAACTTTATTTTTTTCTGTTGAAAAGTTAGAGACACTTTTGACTTGGAAGTTCAAAAGATCAAACACACATACTAAACAATGTAAAACATAATGATGATATAAAATGGTATCAAAGAACTATACTACTATAAAAATTTAAGAAACTCAATGGATCACTGAGGAGGACAACCTTATACATTTGGTTACCAAACACTTCGAAAGCATCCTCACATCACTGAGTGGTGGTGCTCCACCTGACCCCTCGGCGATCCCCAACGAGTTTGAGGGACTGACTGTAGACAATAAGGCCAGGTTGGACAACACCCCGTCCCCTGAAGAGATCTGGGAGGTGGTGTGATCCCTAGATCCCACCAAAGCAGCTGGCCCTGATGACGTGAATGGCACTTTCCTTCTGAAGAATTGGGAGATGGTCGGCTCCAGCGTCTACAACACGGTCGAACATGCTTTCTCCCCTGGGCTTGTACCTGATGAGTTGTGCAATTCCACCCTCATTCTCATTCCAAAAATCCCCTCCCCACAGAAGTGCGAGAATCTCTATCTGATTTCCTTAAAAAATATCACCTTGAAGATCATATCTAAGATCATCGTGCAGAGGATCAAACCTTTCATTGCCTGATGGGTGTCTAACAACTAAATTAGCTTCATCCCTGGAAGAAGAATCACCGACAATATCACGCTCATCCAGGAAGCAATATATCACATGAGGATGAAGAGAGGGGCTACGATTATTTCCATATAGGTTGATTTGACCAAGGCCTATGACCAAATGAGTTAGGAGTTTGTCTGGGACACTATCAACAGGCTCAACCATCCACAAAATATTACCGATTACATAATGGCATCAATCATGGGGGGCATGACTTGCATTGCTTGGAATGGCAAGAACTCGTCTCCCTTCTGCGCGTCAAGGGGGCTCCGATAAGGGGACCTGTTGTCACCCTATTTATTTTTCCTTTCCCTTGAGAGGCTATCCCAGATGATACATCAACGGGTAGATGAAGGAATCTGGCTTCCTATTAAACTCAGATCTTCCGGCTCCATGATTTCTCACATTTGCTATGCAGACAATTTGATTCTTTTCACACAGGCAAGCATGGTACAAATCAAGCAAATTCTGAAGTGCTTCAAATCTTTTGAGCTTGCTTCTGGGAAATCTGTATCTGTTGCCAAGACATGAGTCTTCTTCTCCAAGAGTGTTGAATGTAGGATGGCTAGGAAAATCAACAGAACGAGTGGGTTCTAGTGTACTAAGGACCTGGGGAGATATCTTGGGGTACCAATCATCCATGGTCGTATAGACAAGACCACATACAACCACATTCTCGACCGAGTGAACAACAAGTTGTCTGCATGGGCAGCGAGGTCTCTTTCTCTGGTGGGTAGAATCACTCTTGCAAAATCAACCTTGGCGACCATTCCCACATATACGATGCATACAGTTGCCCTCCCCCTCCACCTCTGTGATAGTATTGAAGGGACGATCTGACGATTCATTTGGGGGGGGGCAATCACAAAGAACACCTGATGGCTCTGGTAGCTTGGGACAAGATTCTCTATGAAAAACATGATGGCGTCCTGGGTCTGAAGGCCACGAGGGACTACAATCTGGTGTTTCTTTATAAGCACAGTTGGGATCTAATCATTGGGAGGCAATCTATGTGGAACACCACCATGAGGGAACACCTTAAGAAACACATGGGCTCTGATTTAAATGGTCTCTCGAAGCTTGGATAAAAGACACTGGCAGGTCAAGCTTTCATTACTGAAAACTCATACATGGTCCCAATGGATGGCCAAGACACTAGTTTCTGGACTGACAGGTGGTGAAATAATGGACATATACTGAAGGATTATGCATTCAAACCCATCCCAAATGACTTACTCGATCTCAAGGTAGCTATTGTAGCTATCGGGGAAGATGACTGGGACACTAAGTTTTTCCACGAGTGGATCCCCGACAACCTCGTGCGGTCAGTCACATACCTAAAACCTCCAACTGTGGGAGAAGGCAAGGACATATGTGTGTGGCTTCACACCCAAAATGGCGAGTATACAACCAAATCAGCCTATCGTAAGTTGAGGGAAGGTAAAGGGATTAAGACCCCTAGTAGCTGGAGTAGGATCTGGAAGATCCCTTTATCAGTAAAGATCCAATCCTTTGCTTGGCTCATGTTACATGATGCTATTCTCACAAATAGTAAGTGGGTGAAACATCAGATGGCATCATCAAGCCACTATCCTATTTGCAGTGTTGATGAGGAGACCTTAGTCCATGTGTTCCGGGACTGCACACCAGCCAGATAAATTTGGACCACCATCTTTGACGATAGCAGCCAACCGTAGTTGTTCAGAGCTACTGACGGTAAAGCTTGGATCCAAGACAACATCAAGAAAGATGAGGAGGAAGTATTAATATTCTTCATTGCATGTTGGCACATCTAGAATGCTAGAAACAAGCATTTCTTCGACAACTTCCCGCCACACCCAGACCAGTTGATCAGATGGATTAGAAGAGACGTCGACATGCACAACGATTTGCGGCATCAGGGAGAGACCTCTGATAAGCAGAAGACCATCAAAAAATGGAGGAAGCTGGGCCTCAACTCCATCAAACTCAATGTCAACGTTGCTTTCAAGAAGGGGATGGCCGATGTTGCGATGGTAGCAAGGAATAGCTCTAGGAAGTGGATTGGCAATGTTGTTGAAAAGATCCACACTAATGACGTCACTGAGGCAGAACTCAAGGCCATCAACCTCATGATTGAAAATTTAAGAAACTCAAGAATGTCATTTTATTTTTCAAAAATATTCAACAATCATCTTGCATCCTTTTTGAAATGCTACCTCATTTTTATTTCTCTTTTCTCACTTTTTCCACCTATAATGTTTTTTAATGTATTAATTTTCTATATTCATTTTCTTTCTCCACATCTCACATTTCTAACTTTTCAATCATTTTTTAATCACCTTCAAGGTGGTATATTCATCTAGTCCTCCACCAATAATTATCACATACATCCTCTCATAAAGATCATCATAAGGCAAAGCCATCACACACAAATCACCCATCCCCGAACCTTAAACGATCATCGTCACTCATATCCAAGAAAATATTTTATACCCCCTCATATATAACATGTAAAAGTAAAAACATCAACAGTAACAAGCCATACCCAAGCTCCCCACCTCACAAGGCGCCATCTTTCCAAAAAGATATAAGTAACTACATCACATGCCTCCTCTTATGGATATAAGGGATGCCATTTTGTTTTGAAACTCAAAGACCACATATATTCCTAGACAACTCTACCATGCTTCTAGTGATCATCATTTCATTGGGAAAAGCTTCACATCTCCCTAGTGCCCTTGCAACATTATTTTCTTCAAAAATCACAAACTAAGCATGGTGATCTCACGAATATGATAATGTTCAAATGATGTTTGCTCTGATGCCAAATCAACTCCACCATTCTGACCACATTGATATTCAAAATAGTTACTGACACTTGCTCATGTTCATACACCTTTAGTGTGACAATCACACTTTGAGCACAAGCTTCATCATAACCTTCAACACTAATCCAACTTGTAAAAGTAAGAACACTCTACCCATCTTTCCTTCATACCACCCCAACGCTTCACCATATGCCTTGTGCATAATCCCCTTTCACTCTTCCCATTGCAATATTGATTTTCAAGATTCTATAGTTCGGAGGATGCCATTCAATAATATTTTAAGTAGCACAATATGCAATTCATCCATCCACAAAAACTATTGTGTTTAATGAAACCACTTTCATCACTGCATCAGAAAGATTTCTTCTTCATACTATAGTTTACATCATTGATTCTCTCTCACCATCTAGTCTCTGGATTTAAAGATAAGCCTTCAAAGTCCATGAACACCTTTCTCTTCACAAGGACCAAATAGTCAGACTATATATGATGTTTGACAGCCAACCATCAAATGCAATATGGTGGTCTTTCTCTCAATGGAAGGCAAGTCACAATGAAATGGTGTGTCCCATCTATCCATTTGTTGTTTCATAAGTATGTTCGTTTGATCCCACATCTTTGGCACCGACTCACTTAACAAGAATAGATGTGATCTAGATTCCATGATTGGCAAGAACCAACAACTACACATTGATGCAAGTGAGATCGAGCAGCGGGCGATGCAATCATCAATAGGAATGGTGTTGTGTATGTGTTACAAACTCACTTTTCACCATCCCCTGATTAAGAAAAGACCCAAAAAGTTGTGATCAATTGCCTAAAATATTCTAAGATTCAAATGTAACTAAATAACAAATAATAGCAAATAATTTCCATTAACTCATATTTGTTTACAAGATGCTCCTCTAAAGAGTTACATGAATTTCTATCATAAAAATTGTACATATGAGAAATATACGAGAAGAAGTATCTATCTAGTCCTCCTTATAAATTAACTTTGACGTGTTCAGGTACATTCTTGTGTCCATCATATCTTGATATCATCTTGTCTAACATGTATCTAAAACATCGTAAAACAAAAGCACAGATCATCATATTGAAATATATTATGTACTTGGGGTGAATGCAAAAGTGTGCCAGTACATAACAACGTATATCCCTTCAATTACGTGTAAGTAAGAACTGGAATTTTCTCTAGGTATTCTTCCTTTATGTGATACTCATAGTGGCATCATAATTGAACAAAATGTAAATAAACATCCAACAGTTTAGTTGTGCAATCCTCAATGATCCTCGAAAAACACCAGCAAACTATTGTGGGTAGTTATAATTGAAACCATGTACATGTTGCATAAAAATGCAGATTATTAGATCATACTTTAAGCATATCATCCAACCAAGAAATGTGTAATCCAATTATTTAATCTACATGTATGCAAATCCTAAACTGACACCATCACATTAAATAGATTAAACCCTACTTGGGTCCTAATCTAAGGTTTTAGAGTTTAGTTTAGGAATAAGGGTATGAACCATATTTACATCGCATGTTAACCATTAGTTGAAACCCTAATTTCTATATCCAACATATCCTTTCATTAAGATCACTTAGATCATATTAGATTAATTACCAACATAATAAGTGAGGATTTTTAACCCTAATTCTTCATATGCATACTTATTCACTTTAGATCTCCTAACTATCTCATTATTGTCATGATCATATTTATTTATCATATTATTCAACAATATCAACTACTATCTCAAATTAATCTGGTTAACTATTTCAAGAATCATATTCACCAAAACTAGGATTTTTATACATTAATCACATATCAAACATATACTGAAGGTAATTCTAGAACTTAAGGGATAATTGGAGTTTGAAAGCATTTTATTTAGATTCCTCTAATATTTCTAATCAACTTTCATATAAATTTTGTCATGATCTGAGCTACCAATAATGAGTTCTAATTTTATATGATAAATATTAATTTGACCAATCCTAAGATGACATGTCAGAACATTAATCTTCTTGCTTATAGTTTGGGCAGACTCTTTAGTTAGTGATTAAAGACCATAATACCATCATGTGTTGTGCATTAACTGAAGGGTTTATGTGTCCTTAGAGCATGTGTTTCCTTCTACCTCATAATGTAGGTCCACCCTAGCCCCATGTGGCTGTGTGAGACACCCTTTGTACTCCTATCATTACCTCTAGGTTATGAAGGTGGGGAGAGGCTTGGGAAAGATCCATTACCTATCATAAGACGTGACATGGTCCCATATGTGGTCAGAGATGGCTCGTATTCAAGGAACTAGGTTCTACATGCAGCAAGCAAAACCATAGGAAGAAGATAGTCCAAGCGCTTACCTAGGCACAATGTGTGTAGCCCTGGGGTAGAGTAACCTCACTAGAGCCCTTCATCCTCTTTGGGATTCACTAATGGATCATGCAAGTTCCTTCCTTATCATGATGGCAGATGGACTGAGGCACAAAGCTCTTGGTTGGTTCCTGGTCCTCGAAACTTCCTGGGACTCATCTAGAAACTACAGGTGGGGTAGTCATCACTGGAGGAAGAAAACCTGCCATTCAGTCACTCCTTAGGGGACCACTTGCTATCTAGTGCCTACTGGCTCATTCATGCTAGCACATGGTTGGGAACCATGATGGTTGAGAACCATTTGTAGGTTAGGTTGGGCGCTACATAGGAAATGAGGGCTCCTAGAGATTCTATATAGACAGATTTATGGAGGAACCCTAATGGTTCCAAGGAAGAGAGTAAGGAAGGAAGAGAGAGGGTGGTCTCTGAGAGGAATTTAGTGTTCCCCATCCTTGTACACACATGTGGGGAAGAACAATTGTAGCTATAACCTATAGCTATGGAAGGTGTTTCTAAACTTATTAGTATCGATAATATATCCCTTCCCTTTTTGTTCCCTTTTTCCTTTGTGGTATAAGGAAATTATCAAAAGGCAAGGTACTTCATAACCACAATACAATCTTTTTACGAGTATCCAAATAAAAGGTATCTCTTTTATTCAAAAATTGTTATCCAACAAATAGAAGATAATCAAGGCATTTTTTATAAAGCAACTAAACATATTATCCTTAATTTCCCTTGTATAAAACTCATGACTTTTATTCTTATTAAGACTTGGATTTTGAAACAAAAACCCATCCAGGAAATCACATAACTATTTGATATATATTGTATAAATTTATCCTTTAACATTTAGGAAACACCTCAAGACTTGAATTCTAGATTATGCTTAATTTCTCTCTTTAATGTATTTGTTAAATTAGTTATCATTGTCTCATGGAACATCCTTTTCCTCCCACTTTCTATAATTCTCCTTTTTTAAGTATACCAAAATTCAGATCAATATGTATGATTCCTCAAAAATAGTGTTGTCAAACTGAGTTAGATAATTACTCTTTTAATTATCTAAAACACCAAACATCTTGTTTCTTTTGGAAACTTTCATACTATCTTATATTTTAGTTTTCTAATAATTAACTAAGTCATCATTCTTTACTTGTAAATGAAATATCTTATTTCTTTAACTTGTGCCACAAGGGCATACTTGCAAAGAAAATAGTCTCATGGGACTCACTTGGGTCATGGGTTGCAACATTCTACAAAGTAGTTTAATATTATTATTCCATCAATAATAACACTAGGTAAAACATTTATCAATTCATGCCATTTATTTAATAAATTGAATTTCACAAAATTGAGGATATTATGTTCACCACTCCTTAAAAGGAAAAATTTCCCCAAAATTCAAACCTAGTAAGCTTAAGTTGAATGACAACCAATCTTTGTTTCAAACCTTAGGGTTAGAAACTCTACTTATATATCCTTTATCTTTTAATGACATACAAATTCCTCATATTATGACTATGTTTGATAATCAGATTTAATTCAGGGCATTTCCACATTCCCATTCATTTTAAGACATTGTGACTTAGCCCTTTTAGCTCCACTTGAATTTCATGTTTCATTTGATTATAACCCTTTCACCTAGGTTTCTAATTGAGTATTCATTTATTTTCTCGTATGGGTTAAGGTAATACCTCAAACCCTAAATCATGTCATTAGTCCCCACATATGATATTCATTCTCATGTGTCAATCTTAATCATAAGATATGTCTACCCAATCTCTCTCCCTCATAATGAGATGAAATAAGAACTTGAGTGCAGCCCAAATACAAAGTTCATTCCATTCCAAGAGCAGAGATGGTGTACCCACACATTATCTTAAAACTTCACATTTTAGGTTGAATAATTCCCAACATGACTTTGTATAATACTTAATTTTTAATTCTACAATATTATCATATTTCATAAAGTCAAGTGCTTTTTTCACTCTTAAGTTTGTGCATAATTCCTCTTAGGATTTCCTTATTACATGACTTCTTTGGACCTTTTATATTTGCATCTCAGGTATTATAAGCCTTAGCCACTCCCAAAAGATCTCTAGGCATACACATACTTTTGGAGTGATATCATCCTGATGCATGTAGGGAGTGGCTCTCACATTCACCCATTGGGCATCATGAACTCATGAAGGTGGCCAATCTCCCAAGTCATAGGCATCAAGCAAACATATCTATTACATCCCAATCCTAAGGTCGTATGCATTCATGTACAATCATCTCCTAATCTCATCGGTCTTATGTAGCTTTAATACTCCCTACTTGACCTTAGGATTGATTTAGGGATCTACCATTCCTAAGGGTTTATTGAGGGCACCTTATTATCATATGTAATTCTTTAAATTGGATTTCCTCCATCTCTATGGTTCTCATTTTTCATTTTATTTCCCATCATTGGCTTATGGAAACCTTCCCTTCCGGGCTTGGTCCCATACTTTCAGCCACTTCCAAAGTGAATTTTCCTTGTGTTACTTAGAGATTGTATTCTTGTCTTCAAAGACTTATACTCAATATATGTTCTCTCATATTTTGTAAACTTAATTCTTCATACTTTAGGTGACATTCATGGTTACCTTAATATTTAAATTTATTTATCTCTCACTCTTTTAGGGGAGGTCCTAACCTAGGGGCCTTCTTGGCTCACAGGAGGAGGTTAGGCTCTCTACTCACAACTTGACCCCAAGGTCTAAGGGTTTTGCCTCCCCCATAGGCCCTTTTCCCACTATAGGGCTGACCCACGCTAGGTTGGGACACCAACTATAAAAGTTGAATTTCTATTCTCATTTTCTCAATGTACATTTTTTTTATTAAAACTTCTTAACCCTTATCCTTTTTCTCTCACGATGTGCCCTCTCATTTTCTCATTTAGTGTTCGAGCAAGTTATGTCCCTAAAATGAGTTGTTCATAGGTTGCTTATGTTTCTTAAAACTTTTCTCATTAATGCCTTGTTCCACATGCACATATGCATGGGATACCGGGTCATCTAGCTCATTTACATATTTCTTATTACTTTTCACCCTAATTAGGGTTCATATGGGTAGGGTTACTCTATTCCCCATACTACTTCTATCAGGTTAGGGTTGGAGACTACACCCTACATCTTAGAGTTTATGTGTCACTTGACCCATTACAATTTTCCCAAACCAACCCTAGTTCCATCTAGGGTTACCCTCATAAGGAAAAATCCATACAAGATTTTTCTTTTCTTTATCATTATTTTAATATAACATGTACATTATTATTTCCACATTAAATGTACGTTATTATTTCCACATTTCATGTAAATTGTTATTTCTACATTTCATGTACATTAACTAGAGGTGGATGCCTTAATCCTACTTCTTCTCAAAAACCTTAACTTGAGATGATAAGGGAAGTATCATTTAGGGTTTATTGAGCAAGACATTGAGAAGGGGATGATATCAAGATGAAAATAAAACCTAAAGGTATTTTACTTCGGGCAAAATCATCTGACTTTGGCCAGGAAGGATGCACCAGCCTAGGAGTCCTCATACACTGACCAGTGGTTCAAAGGAAGTTTTGCCATCCCCCGGGTCATGGTCCCTTCTATACACCATCATCTTTATAAAAATGCCCTAATAATTCCCTCATATTTCTAAAAATTGATTGAAATTATAGAATATTAAATATTATTTGAAATTTTTGGGGCTCTGATAAAAAATATGACCTCACTTTTCAACATCCCACAATTAGGAAAAAACTCAAAAAGTGGGGAGCCATTACTTAAAATTTCTCAAGATCCATATTTAAACAAATAAGAAATATTAGAAAAAAAATTTCATTAATTTGAATATTGTTTACAGATGCTCCTCTAAAGAGTTACATGAATTTCTATCATCACAATTGTACATAAAAGAATTGTATGAGATGAAGTATCAATCTAACCCTCCTTACATATTAACTTTAATGTTTTTAGGTACATTCATTGTAACATCCCTGACCTGGGTTATGCTTTAACCCTAGGTGTTTTTCTTAATAAAGTTGATTAGATGCTTGCTATTATCTCATAAAAATGTAATTAAGGCTCAAGAGGAACTTATATTTCAATTTTAGTTCTTTTTGAACAATATTGAAAACAATGTTTTGATTATTGTGGATTAAAGTGCAATTTACCCAAGTTGAGGGGTTAATTTGCAAATGTTACATGATAATATGTTCCTCATGTGTTGAAACATCATGAGTATGAAGATGATGTAGAGGTATGGCCAGTGAAAGCCTGGGTACCAAGAAAGAGCTGATTAAACAATGTTTGTGCATTAAAACCTAGTTTTGGTGTAATGTGTAATTTACCCAAAACCTAGAGTTCAGTATGCAAATTACCTCTTCCATAGGTCCCTAATAATTCTTGGCATCGTTTAGAGGTAAGAAAATGAGAGGGGCATCTCATTTGAGCTATTTTGAAGGAGAGAGAATCTTGATATTAAAATAATTAAGATTTAAGCATAATTGAAACCTTAATTCATTTTAATGCAAAAAATAATTATATTAATTGGATTGGCCTTCAAACAAAATTGAAATGGTTGAAAATATATATGTGTGGACGTCCTTGTGCCTTGTAAAGGCAAAGGAAATATCTACGTGAGTGGAGAACCCACTCACATTAAGAAAAGAATAGGAAAAATCCACTAACTTTAGGATATTAATATTATAAGGGTTAAGGTGCTTAATTTGTGTTTCTTTAAATTGTGGATAATTGAGAGGAATAATAGGAAAAGAGGATAGCCTCGTCTATAAGGAAGATAAGGGGGCAAGCGGCAAGAAAAAGGAAGAGATAATTCCTACTTTCTCTCTCTTAATTGAATGTTTAATAAAATTCACACATATGCTCCTTTATCCATAGAATGAAAGGGTAATTTCGAATCCACTTCTTCTCTTTGCTTGAAAAACGACCTTGGAAGCTTTGAAGGACCATGAGGACGAGCCCCAACCTGTTGTTAAGCTTCTTGACTTCCTTTCACCTTGAATTCATGGTGGAAATCACAAAATAATGCATGATTTCTTCTTATCTTGATCCCATCTTCAATTCTAACAATTCCTTTTCACTCAAAGCTTGAGGACGAGCCTTGGAATAGTGAAAGGAGTTGCATCAACCATTTTTGACGTGATCTTGGAGCTTTGAAGCTCAATTGGAGGCGGGTTTTATATCTTGAACCCCTCTACATTGTTATTCAACTATCAATCTTGCAATTTCGTTGATTCCTTCATCTTCTTGATTAATTGTTTGTTGTAATTGATAAATTTATGAAATCAGAAGTATTATAAGTTACAGGGACGAAGGTAGATGATGATGAAATCATATTGGACACTTTTCCCAAGGAATTCCAATTCCAATCGGTTTAAACAAGTTGTCCATTCGGTTTCAACAAAACCATTTGGAATTAAACAGTTTCATCAAACCGTTAGGAACTAAACGGTTTCAAACCATTTGGAAGAGTTGAACATAGTTGACCATTTGGACATTTGATGCTAATGATGATGGTTGATGACCCATTAAATTTATTTTATTAATTCCAAAGGGTTCATTAGTTGAGGGCTCATCAATTACCAAACCCTAATTGGGTTAAGTGCTGAATTTCAAATTGTTTGATTTAGATTTTTGGGTTGATTAACCCAAATGGTCTCAAGACCGTTTGGGGGTCATCCAAATGGTCTCAAGACCTTTTGGAGGTCTAGGGTTGAGTATGGTTGAGTAATTGAAGGTCTAGAGATACCAAATTGAAATGCAATTAAATGCTGAATTGATGATCAATCCAATGATCTAAACCCTAATGAAATTTCACAAAATCCAAGTATAGGATGGGGAAAACGGTCTCAAGACCATTTGGAGGTCATCCAAACGACCTCAAGACCGTTTGGGGTCAGGTCATATCAAAAATTTGATGATGATTCATTAATTTCAATTGAATCAGTTCCACAATGTTGATCATTGATGTTTCCTCGATTTCAAAACTCTAATTGAAGGTTTCTTGAGTAGAAATCCTAGATAAATTGGGTTCAAAACCCTAATTGATGGTCCAATTGAAGGATGATTCAATAGTTTAATTGATGAAGAAATCTAGGATTCAATTGATAATCAGTTCATCTAATGAAACCATGAATTGTTTATGTGTTGATAGGACTTTTTGGTCCATTCAGTTTTGAGAGGGTTTGGACCAAACGGTCTCGAGACCTTTTGGGTCCAAATGGTCTCAAGACCATTTGGGTCCAAACGGTCTCAAACCATTTGGAGACCCAAAGTTCAATCGGTTTCAACACCTTTCTTGTCCAATCAGTTTCAAGGGCAATTTGCTCAAATGGTTTTCTACCAATTGAATTATGAGAACTAAGACCATTTAGGGTCAAAGTAATTAAATATTTTGAAGATCAACATGGTTAATCCATTTGGATATCTCATATAATTGAAGGTCCAATATGGTTAATCTATTTGGATACCTAATGCATTTGAAGATTTAATTGGTTAATCCAATTGATCACCTAATGTAATTGAAACTTTAATTGGTCAATTCTTTTGGATCCCTCATATAATTGAAGGTTCAATTGATCAAATCTTTTGGAGACTTGATGTACTTAGATAATTTATACTCTTAGTGGGATTAACTATTGATGCATAATGATGTAATAATTCAATACATCATGCTAACCATAAATGCATGCATTTGAATAAAGAGTAGGCTCAATCTGATTAGGAATTGAGTAGCGGACATCCTGAGTAGGATGAGAGAGAAAGATTCATACGTGAATGATAATCATGTAGCAATTAAGTCTAAAATAATCAAAATGATGTGATATATAATTAGGGTATGATCCTTGATAAAGATATCATAAAACCCTAATTGAGTTGATTAATGAATTCAAACCCTAATTTAGGGCAAGTTTGAGTGAAACCCTAAACCAGGAGGATGATGTGATTTGAATGTAGGGTAATGACATGAGTAACCCTAATTCAGGGTATCCTGATGATAAACCCTAATTAGGATGAATAGTAAACCCTAATTATGGGTAATGTAATATGAAACCCTAATTGGGAGGAATAGTAAAACCTAACCCTAAATTGGGTGCTAGGATATGATAATCCCGATGTGATGTGAATGGTAAACCCTAATTCTAAAATAGGGTGAAGGTATGTGAAACCCTAATTTTGGGTTATATTATATAGCATGAAACTATAACCTTGGACAATGACATGATAAATCATTGGTCCTAATTGTGCAAAGGGAATGAGTAACTCTAATTAACATAAAATGGGAAACCCTAATACTTGTAAGGGAATAGTGGTGTTACCCTTGAATAGTATGCAACTGAAATATGATTGATATATCTGTTATCATGTATGCTAACCATGCAGGTATCCTGAGATGATGAACATAGCGAGGTATGAGCTATGATGCTTTATTCATTGAAATTATTCATTGGGCCTTATGTTTCATAATATACCTTGTTGCTTAGTAAATGGTAACAAGAGAGTTAATGAGCCTCAATTGCCATAAGAGATGCTTGTGTAGCAAGTATCATGTTTACCTTGGTCAAATGACTTGAAGGTGATAATTACCTGAAAAAGTGGTAACAATGCTCAGTGATGAGCTAAGGGTTTGAATACCCAGATCCATATAATTATGGTATTGAGATTGTGAAGGGATGATAATTCCCAATATTGAAATGAGGGACTGAGATCACAATGTCTTATAAAGATTGAGAAGTAACTGATGAAAACAATACATGTTTCTAGCAGAACTTGTCCTAATAAGTTATGTTTGAAAACTTGGCTGATGCTAAAAGAATATGATAATGTACTTAATTAATCAAGTGATACGATAGAATGTAGTTGCCCTGACCACAGATCCATCAGCGTCAGAATTAGCTGAATGGTGAAATGAGTTTTACTTAGAACACATATTTTTGAATATGTGGGGGTAATTGGTAAAATATATCCTTATGCCCCATAGGAATGGCTACGGGCTATGTCTAATGTACGAGATTGGTTTCGGACCATACCCCAATAAGAGTATGGATACGGGCCATAACTTCTCAATATAATACTAGGCATTGGCTACAGGCATTAACCCTGAAGAGAGTATATGCTACGGGCTATAACTCAATAGCGAAGATGCCAATGTACCCTGGTAAGATAATTGTAGTTTGACACATGATGTCTCTACTAAAGTAGTCTCGTACTGACCGAGATAGATGAGGTCATGGAATCTGGCTCTCCCATTGACCTTATGTGGTACCGATGCTTTACGTAATCGGGGTCGGTTGGAGTATGAGTGGTATATCTCATCTCCCTCGGGCTTAAGAATGTTTGTAAAACATAATCAGCCGTGTAGCGTATTTGCATAAGATTGAAATATGAGAATCACTGGTTGATGTTATTCTATTTAGCATGTTCTAGATACATAAATGTTATATATGTTCTTCAACTCCTTATTGAATAAGAGACATGCTGCTTTAACAAGTTTTAGCTTAAATGCTTGAGTAGCAATGTTACTCTAATCTGCATAGATATTGAACTATCTACTTCCACTGTTTAGTTTATTTCTATTAAACTATAATAACAATGTTTTTGGCGAAGAGTTATATCTCTCGCTGGGGAAATTTTATAATTGTCTCACCACCGTGGAATCCAACATTTTTTGGTGGACGCAGACGAGGTAGAGACAGAAACCCCATAAAAAGGGAAGACCAGCAGTAATTACAAGGACAACAGTAGATCCTAAGGTGGAGATACTGGTCAAGGCTTGTATATATGTAAATAGAGTCCTATGTCTCGTCTCTATACTCTCAGGTCCTAAGAATCAGTAATAGTGTTTTTATAATCGATCTGAAATTCTGGAATGATGCCTCGAGGATTTTGTTACTTGAGCTTTTGATAAAGCAAATGATTTATGTATATATTCCTCGAGAAGAAATGGTACAAAGAATGTACTATGTGAACCAGGATGTGAATGTGATATGATGGTTCTTATTGAAAGAGTTTTCCAGAGAATGGATCTCCTTGCAAAAAGTTTTAATTTTTAGTGATTTTCAGTAATCTGATGTTAGTAATCGCTTATGCATTAATTAATCTTGTTTTTGGTATGTTGGACGCCACAAGTTTAGTGGTATCAGAGCTCTAGGTTTGCTGAGTCTATAGAGACATAGGATTAAGGTTGTTGAGTCTGTTCTAGTATCTTCCAGTTATCTGATAGTGTCTTCTGCTCATATAGGAGAAGAAGAACAACTAAAGATGTCTGGATTACATGATGAACACGCTGCTGAGAGCAGCATTGCTGCACCAAGAGGATGTGCAAGAGACCAAGATAGGGAGGAGCCTGTACCGGAACAACCCCAGTTCAATCAAGCTGATATGGGGAACCCAGCCTTCCAAGGCATGTTTGGATAGTTTATGGCAGCCATGACTCATATGACAGATAGGATGCCATTACCTACACCTAGGGCAGTTACCCACCATGAAGGATAGGGAGCTGGCAAGACATTTGAACGACTTCGCTGGGTGGGAGCCATAGATTATGCTGGTATAGCTAATCCAGCTGATGCAGACTTATGGCTGACTGAGCTGGAGAAAGCCTTTAGGATCCTTAATATCCCTGAGGATGAGAAGGTGAGGCATGATGTATACCTCCTTAAAGGGAGTGCTGGTCACTGGTGGACCATTGAGGAGGGAAAGAGGTTAGGTGTTGAGATTGGATGGGAAGAGTTCTGACGAGAATTCATCAGTAGATACTTTCCCAAGACTTTTCTGGATGAGAAAATTACTCAGTTTGAACGGATTAGGTAGGGAAAAATGAACATTAGTGAGTATGAGGCTAAGTTCATGGAACTTTTGTGGTTTTGTCTGCATATGTCATCTACTGATGAGGAGAGAATTCCTCATTTCGAGAAGGGGTTGAACACTGAATTGACCACTCTGGTGTCTGCTTTAGAGAAGCGGGAGAGGTTTTCCACCTTCGTGGAGTCCATAAGACGGATAGAGAGGTCTGTGATCGAGAAGCGATAGACCAGTAATCAGAAAGTGTATCCCCAGTTTCATGGACAAAGGTCTGAGAGTTTCAAGAAACCAAGGTTTTCTGCACCAACAACACCACAAAGGTTTAATACCCTGACGCAGTGGATGTCAAGTAGGGGTAGAGGGCGTAGTTTTCCTCCGAGTAGAGTCCCTAGCATGGCATCAACATCAGTAACTGGACCCTCTAGACCACAACAAGAGAATAAAACTTGTCATCGATGTGGACTAGTAGGACATCTGGCAAGGGATTGCCCAACGGGGAATGCAGTGGTGAATCAATCCCCGAGACAGAGTCAACAAGGCCCTCAGAGAAAGCCATTTTCTAGTGGTACTCGAGGACGTGGACAGGCATCCCAGGTAGGATCTTCTGCATCCAATAATAGAGCATAGGGTCAACAGAAGGCAACAATGAGATTCTATGCAATGAATCAGCCCGAGGCATTGGTTAATCCACGAGTTGTGACAGGTCAGATGGAACTATTTCATTTTGATATGTCTTCATCCTATTTTATATTTGTGTTAATTGATCCGGGTGCTACGCATTCCTTTATCAATCGAGAAGTGATATATGACTGCAATATAATTGTCAGTCATAGAACAAATAGTTTGTTGTTAGAAACACCTTTGTTGGGATCTGCAGTGTTGTGGGAGGTGTGTTCTTCCTGCATTCTTTTCTTTTCTGATCATCGCATTCATGTGGATCTCATACCACTTGAAATGCGTGGTTTTGATATAATTCTTGGGATGGATACCTTAGAAAAGTATAAGGTGGTCTTGGATTGCGATTCTAAGCAGGCTGCGTTCACAGACAATGGTGACACATGGATCTTTTAGGGAGACAAAAAGATTCTTCCAACTTTCTTAGTGTCAGCCATGATAGTTGAGAAGTTGTTGAGACAAGGATGTTTTGCATTCTTAGCTCATGTGGTAGATACCACGATGGAGAGTTCTAAACTTTTTGAAGTTCCAATTGTTAGGGAATTGGAAGATGTATTCCCTGGGGAGCTTCTAGGTGTTCCTCCGCCCCGAGAGATTGATTTTGAGATTAATCTAATCTCGGGAATGAAACTAATAGCCCAAACGCCGTATAGAATGGCACCTGCTGAAATGGCAGAGCTCAAGAAACAACTATAGGAGTTGCTTGAGAAGGGTTTTATCTGACCGAGTACTTCACCATGGGGTGCTCCGATCCTCTTTGTAAAGAAGAAAGATGGGTCTATGTGATTATGCATTGATTATAGGCAGTTGAATAAAGTAACCATAAAGAACAAGTATCCTCTGCCAAGGATTGATGACTTGTTTGATCAGTTGCATGGTGCAACTATCTTTTCTAAGATAGATCTGAGGTCAGGATACCATCAGTTGCGTATTAAGGAGAGTGACATACCTAAGTCTGCCTTTAGGACAAGGTATGATCACTATGAGTTCATAGTTACGTCATTTGGACTAACTAATGCACCATCTACATTCATGGAACTCCTGAATAGAATCTTTCGACCTTTTCTTGATCAGTTTATAGTAGTCTTCATATACGATATTTTGATATATAGTAGAGATGCTCAACAGCATGAGCAGCACCTCTGTGAGGCTTTGACTTTGCTAAGAGATCATAAGTTGTATGCTAAGTTTAGCAAGTGTGAGTTCTGGTTACCAAAAGTTTCTTTTCTTGGACACGTAATATCTGCCTCAGGTATTCGTGTTGATCCTAAGAAGGTAGAATCTGTCCTACAATGGGAACAACCAAAGACACCGACGTAGATACATAGTTTCCTAGGACTGGCAGGCTATTATAGGAGGTTCATTAAGAACTTTAGTTCTATAGCTTTACCCCTAACCAAGTTGACCAGGAAAGAGGTTCCTTTTGTCTAGAATGACAAGTACCAACAATCTTTTCAGATGCTGAAGGAAAGGTTAACAAGTGCACCTATGTTGGTATTACCTGAACAAGGAAAGGGGTACATAGTCTTCTGTGATGCATCCAAGAATGGTCTAGGATGTGTGTTGATGCAGGATAAGAAAGTGATTTCTTTTGCTTCTCGACAGCTTAAGAAACACAAGGAGAATTACCCAACACACGATCTAAAGCTAGCTTCTATTGTCCATGCTTTGAAGATCTGGAGACATTATCTCTATGAAGAGACATTCCAGATTTTCACAGACCATAAGAATTTAAAATATATCTGTTCACAACATGAGCTGAACATGAGGCAACGCCGCTAGATGGAGTTAATCAAGGACTACGATTGTACAATTGATTATCATCCAGGGAAGGCCAATGTGGTTGTTGATGCTTTAAGTAGAAAATCAGCAACACCAGCCTTAAATAAAGCACAATTAAACTCCTTAGTGTGCTCTATGAAAGATATGCTTATATCTTTAAGGCAAAATAATGTACAACTTAAGGTATCGTTGTTATCTGGGTTGTTATCGGAGATGCAAGTGAAACCTACTCTGAGACAGTAGATTAAAGAAGCATAGAAGACTGATGTTGTGATTCAAAAGATCATGTCAGAGTATGGTAGAGAGAAACGAGATGGTTTCCATGATTCAGATGATCAGGTAGCCTGTTATCATGGTAGGTTGATAGTACCTGATGTCGACAACTTAAGAAAGTTAGTCCTAGAAGAAGCTCATTCTTTGATGTATGCTATGCATCCAGGAAGCACCAAGATGTATCATAACTTGAAAGATATGTATTGGTGGCCTGGTTTGAAGAAGGATGTTGCTAAGTTTGTTATGTGGTGTCCAGTGTGTCAGCAAGTTAAAGCTGAACATCAAAAGCCCGCATGAACAATGCAACCTCTGTCTATACCACAGTGGAAATGGGATCATGTGACCATGGACTTTGTTGTTGGTTTTCATAGAACAACCAAAAGTCATGATTCCATTTGGGTGATAGTTGATAGGTTGACTAAGACATCACATTTCATTCCTGTCAAAACAACCTACACTATTGAGAAGCTTGCACAGATATACATAGATGAGATAGTACATTTACATGGGGTTCCAGCCACTATTGTATCTGATAGAGGTCCCCAGTTCACGAGTAGTTTTTGGAAGCGAATCCATAAAGCTTTGGGTACACAATTAAGGTTTAGTACAACCTTTCACCCACAGACAGATGGACAATCTGAAAGGACCATACAAACTTTGGAGGACTTGCTTAGGGCATGTGCCCTTCAATTTGTAGGAAGTTGGGATCTACACCTGAGCTTGATAGAATTTGCTTATAATAATAGCTATCAACACAGTATTGAGATGGAACCATATGAAGCATTATATGGTAGACGTTGTAGATCTCCTTTATGTTGGTATGAAACAGGGGAGTACGAACTTTTGGGTCCTGAGCTAGTTCAACAGACAATTGATAAGATTAAAGTAATACACCAACAATTGAAAGCGGATCAAGATAGACAGAAATCTTATGTTGATAAGCATCTTAGATCTTTATAATTCCAAGTGGGATACATAGTATACCTCAAAGTCTCACCTTGGAAAGGTATCCTTAGATTTGGAAAGAAGGGAAAGTTAGCTCCTAGATTTATGGGCCTTATCCAATCATTGAGAGGATGGGAAAGGTAGCCTATAAGATGGAGTTACCACCTGAGCTGCATAGATTGCACCCAGTGTTCCATATCTCTATGTTGAGAAAGTTTCATCCTAACACAGAATTAGTTATGGAACCTATCGTGGTAGAACTAAATGATGATATATCATATGTTGAAGGGCCTGTGTTGCTTCTTGATAGGAGAATCAAGAAGCTGAAAAAGAAAGACATAAGCCTTGTGAAAGTTCTCTGGCATCACCGTGGCATTGAAGAAGCTACGTGGGATCTAGAGGAAGAGATGAGGAAGAAGTATCCTTCTCTTTTCTCTTGATGTTTTCATTGATGATTTCGGGGATGAAATCCTTGTAAGGGGTGGATAACTTGTAACATCCCTGACCTGGGTTATGCTTTAACCCCAACTATTTTTCTTAATAAAGTTGATTAGATGCTTGCTCTTATCTCATAAAAATGTAATTAAGGCTCAAGAGGAACTTATATTTCAATTTTAGTCCTTTTTGAACAATATTGAAAACAATGTTTTGATTGTTGTGGATTAAAGTGCAATTTACCCAAGTTGAGTGATGAGTGCATACTCATCATAATTTTCAATTACCTTTTTGGAACAATTTAATATCTTTTCCACATCTTTTCACCCTGATATGAATCATAATGCACAAAACTACTAAGTAATTCAATAATCAAGGTTTTAACTAAATATCTTTCATTTTATGCAGGTACAGCAGGCAACTCCATGCAAACGGTCTCAAGATCGTTTGGATCCATGCGGTCTCAAGATCGTTTGCTGGAATACACAAAGAAACAAGACGAAACCAGTTGCCCAAGAAGTCCATGCGGTCTCAAGACCGTTTGGTCCCATGCGGTCTCAAGACCGTTTGGTCCCATGCGGTCTCAAGACTGTTTGGTCCCATGCGGTCTCAAGACCGTTTGGTCCCATACGGTCCCAAGACCGTTTGGTCCCATGCGGTCCCAAGACCGTTTGGTCCCATGCGGTCCCAAGAACGTTTGGTCCCATGCGGTCCCAAGACCGTTTGGTCCCATGCGGTCCCAAGACCGTTTGGTCCCATGCGGTCTCAAGACCGTTTGGTCCCATGCGGTCCCAAGACCGTTTGGTCCCATGCGGTCCCAAGACCGTTTGGTCCCATGCGGTCTCAAGACCGTTTGGTCCCATGCGGTCTCAAGACCGTTTGGTCCCATGCGGTCCCAAGACCGTTTGGTCCCATGCGGTCCCAAGACCGTTTGGTCTCGCGCGGTCCCAAGACCGTTCGATGCAAGCACAAGGATCGTTTGAAGAACTAAAGCCGCGCGACCACACCAAAGCCAGACTGATCAAAGCAAGACCGTTTGGCGCTCAAACGACCTCCAAACCGTTTGATGCCCAAACGGTCTCGAGACCGTTTGGTGCCCAAACGGTCTCGAGTTCGTTTGGCGCCCAAACGGTCCCCAGACCGTTTGGCGTCAGATCTAAAACTATAAATAGACCCCCAGGGTCCCCATTTTGAGGATCGGTTCCGGACGCCGAAAGGCTGCCAGAGCACCATCCCGATCAAGTTCCACTCCACCTACAGCTGGTGTTGCGTCCAAGGAGGCTAAGAAGGAGAAGAAGACGGAGCAAAGAGCGCATCTTCTTCACCGGGCTGCGTCCACCTTCTGCACCGAGCTCATGGCGGATCTATCTTCTTCTTCTATCTTTCTTGTACCTCGCATCATGAGCGAGTAGTCCTCTTTCGCTGGGGTGCGGGGACTAGCCCCGCTGCCCATGCAAACCATGTTCTCTTGTTAAACTTTCCATGGCAATGTATATAACTCTTCATTTTGTCGTTTATCGTTAAGCTTGTGAGTTGGTTATGTGCGTGTTTCCATCTTTGTGCTCCCTATGTTGCGAGAACTTCAATGCATAGGTATGAATGTCGTTTAGCATGTTAGACTCCTTGACGAGAACTTCCGATAGGATTCCTTGAGGTAGTAGGTGTAGGATCCGCGAGGGGACGGTCCGCCTAACCTTCGGTGACACTTGTGTTCGCCTGACGCCCGTAAGGGGGGTTCACAGCCTTAGTTGGATTTTGTATCTTCGTGCTTTTCGTCGATGTTTACACGTACAATAGTCGCTTGTTTGCTTTGCGGTTTGCGCGGTTGACTCCCTGATTAGAAATAGGATGGGATTTCATCGAGGTCGTAAGTGTATGATCCGCGAGGGGACGGTCTGCCTAACCTTCGGTGACACTTCTGTGCGCCTAACGCCCGTAAGGGGGGTTCACAGCTTCCGTGGATTTCTGTATCTTCAGAGCCGTAAGACGTATGATCCGGATGGCGATGAGAAATCGGCTGCCTATGGTGACGCTTACGCGGACCTGACGCCCGTAAGGGGGGTTCTGCAGCAGCTCTACTTGGAGTGTTATTTTGTGCCTGGATTGTTCACGAGAGAGTATGATTGTGTGTGTAGCGGTGGTCAAACCCGGTACCATCCCAGTGATTTCGTATCATTAATCTAAACCCATCTTTTATTCCACGTTTACTTTCTGGCAATTAGTTTAATCAAACCAAAATCAACCTATTGTTCTAAATATTAGTTTTACTTGAGCTAGATCCAACTGATAAGGATTCTTAAAAACGTTGTCCTTTGGGTTCGATCCTAAACTATACTGCGATAAGATCCGTCCTCTTGCGGGTGGTATTGTTGCACTTGGTTTTGGTAAAAGCTCGGGGATATAAACCCCGAGTGAATTTGTTAGTGCATTCAAAAGCCACATCAAATTCTGGCGCCGTTGCCGGGGACAACGGAATCAGTCAGTCAAATCTAGTTCTTTTAAGACTAATCTAGGATTTTGTTTTCTTTTTGAAACTATCGCTCATCTACTTGATCTTTATTCTACTTCAAGGATCTCACTTTCAAACTTTTTCAAGTTTCAGGTGCTCTTAGACGATTAGTGCATGCACCGTTCGGATAGTCTCGGACTGACTGCGAGCTTTGATCCCGAAATAGATAGAACCTTCCATCGTCAGATCCGAGAGAATCAAGCAAGAATGGCACAAGAAGAAGAAGTAGCCCGTAGGGTGGCTCAAGCCATCAATGCGCAGAGAGAAAGATTCATGCAGGAAGCTAGAGCTGCGGTTCAACAAGAGATCTTAGCAGCGCAAGCAGCAGCGCAAGCAGCAGAACTTCAGAAGGATCTTAGAGAGTTCTCTATCCCAAAGGCCGCGAACGTCTATCATCCGGTGCAACCTCCTCAGATAGAAGCTGCCAACTTTGAGATTAGAGCACATTGGATAACCTTGCTTCAGAACAACCCATTCTACGGTAAACAAGCTGAGGACAGCCAAGGTCATCTTCTCAGATTCATTGACCTGTGTGCTATGACGAAGCAAAATGGAGTCTCTGATGATGCTATTCGACTCCGTCTCTTCAAGTACTCTCTGGCTGACAGAGCCATTAGTTGGTACAACTCACTACAGAGTGACGTACCCATCACCACCTGGGAGCAGCTTCAAAACGCCTTTCTGGAAAAGTTCTACCCCCCGTCCCTTACATATGAAATCAGGGGACGAATCACAAATTTCACTCAAGTCCCAGGAGAAACTCTTTCCGAAGCTTGGGATAGGTACAAGGAGCTCCTACGAAAATGCCCACACCATGGAATTCCTAAGAATCAGCTGATCGAGATATTCTATAGAGGTGTGGAAGATGATGTCAAGATGTTCCTTGACTCCTCGTCTGGAGGGAACTTCATGCGGCAAAGTTACGACAGCGCATGGAGAGTAGTAACTCTGGGAGCAGAAAATCAAGCCAACTGGGGTAGATCCGTTGGTAAAGGAGTTTTAAAGGTAGCAATGGCTGACGCTATCCCAGAATACAAATCTATAGCTGAAACTTTGAAAGTCTTGGTTGCAAAGCAAGATCACATAGAATCATCCCTTGCTGCAATTGGAAGAGGACATTCTCCAACTAGGCAACCAGAACAAGTCAAGTCCACTTCTTTGTTTTGTGAAGCGTGCAAAGGCACCGACCATTCAACACTATCATGCAATGTTCTCTATGATGTTGTTTTAAGCAATGCCTGTGGACAAGGAGATAATTGCCAGATTGAAAATCTTAATGCTATTAACACCAACCCTGGGCAGAACTTTTACATTCCGAATCAAAATAGGAATCACCCAGGCTTCCAGTACGGAAATCCTTCAGGAGCTATGAACTCACATCAATTTGTTCCAAATAATCAACCAAGAGGCCCATCTGGGTATCAGTTTAACCAGCAACAGAACTTTGGGAATCAAGGAAACTTCAAGGGAAACTTTCAGAATAGAAACTATAACAATTATCAGAACAACTCTCAGTATCAAAGCTTGAACCAACAACAGGGTCAAACAGGACCCATCCCTTCTGATGACAAGCTATCTACCATTGAAAAGTTATTGCAAGCACAACAAACGATGATAGCCAATCAACAAGCCCAGCAGAAGGCTATTGAAACTCAACTAGCTCAACTTGCTGCTAGTATTAAGCCACAAGCTGGGATCTTCGCTGGACAACCTGAGAACAATCCGAAACATCCGGAGCAGCTGAAGGTTATCGCCACAAGATCAGGGAAAAGCTATTCGGATCCACCAGCAAAGACAACTATAGATATCCCTGAGGAGAATGAACCCTTGACTAACCAAAACTCAACAACATCAGAACCGCAACTGAAGGAGAGAAATAATGATAAGGGGAATTTTGAGAAATCTACCGATGAAGAAGTAGAGATACCAGAGTCGGATATTCCTGTATATAAGCCTCGTGTTCCTTTCCCATCCCGTCTAAGGGAAACCAAGCTTGATACTAGATTCATCAAATTCAAAGAAGCTATGAAGAAGCTCCATGTTGATATACCATTCTTAGATGCTCTTAATGAGATACCAGCCTGGACCAAATATCTAAAGTCGCTTCTCACCAAGAAGTACATCACTGAAGAATGTGAAACTGTGAAATTGGCTGCAGCTACATCTGATATCATACTAAGCAAGATGCCAAAGAAACAAAAAGATCCAGGATCTTTCGGAATCTCATGTCACATTGGTGATTCATCATGTAAGAAAGGATTGGCAGATCTTGGCGCAAGTATTTCTATTATGCCGCTGAGTCTATGCAAGAGATTAGGATTCGAAGAATTGCTTCCAACTGCTATGACAATCCAACTTGCGGACAATTCAGTAAAAAGACCGCTAGGAATTCTCGAAGACATCCCGGTCAAGGTAGGCAAGGACGCATATGTCCCATGTGATTTTGTTATCATGGACATAAAAGAAGACACCAAATACCCTATTATCTTCGGTCGTCCATTTCTCGCTACTGCTAGAGCTCTTATCGATGTTGAAGCCAGAACCTTACTGCTCAGGTTAGGAAAAGAAACTCTGGAATTCAAGGTCTTTGAAAGCATGAGAAGACCAAGTATACAGGAGGAAGTCTATCTGATAGATTGTGTTGAGCAGATGTCACAACTTACTCAAGAATATCACGAGTCATGCGATCCTTTGGAAACTTCTCTATATGACCTTTTTAATGATGAACCTACTGACCAACAAGATAAGGATTGCGCCAAACCTCCCGACTCTGCTGAGGAGAATCATGAAGCTACCTATGAGGAATTAAAGGTTACCGAAACCCCAGAAGAAATCAGTAAAAAACCAGAACCTCCTGAAATGAAGCCCCTACCTGAAGGGCTGAAGTATATGTTTTTAGACAATCTCAAAGTTTGTCCTGTCATTATAAACTCTGGTTTAACAACCAAACAAGAAGAGCAACTTCTGGAAATATTAAAGGATAGCAAGAAAGCCATAGGCTACAGAATGAGTGACCTCACAGGGGTCAGTCAAGCTTTGTGCATGCACAGAATTCCCATGATGGAAGACCATAAGCCAACAATCGAGCATCAACGAAAATTAAACCCGAATATGAAGGAAGTGGTCCGTCGTGAGATCATCAAACTCCTTACAGCTGGAATAATATACCCGATATCGGACTCACCATGGGTGAGCCCAGTTCATGTTGTACCCAAGAAAGGAGGTACCACTGTCACAAGAAATGAAAACAATGAGCTCATCCCCACCCGAACAGTGACTGGGTGGAGGATGTGCATTGATTATAGAAAATTAAACAAGGCCACTCGGAAGGATCATTTTCCTATGCCCTTCCTCGATCAGGTTTTGGAAAGATTGGCTCACCAAGAATACTTCTGTTACCTGGACGGTTACTCTGGATTCTATCAGATCCCCATACATCCAGATGATCAAGAGAAAACAACTTTCACCTGTCCCTTCGGGACATATGCTTTTAAAAGGATGCCATTTGGCTTGTGTAATGCCCCTGCAACTTTTCAACGTTGCATGACTGCCATTTTTGCAGGGCTTACTGAAACAGTTATGGAGGTTTTCATGGACGACTTTTCTGTATATGGTGACTCCTTTGATTCTTGTCTTAAGCACCTCTCCATGGTACTCAAACGCTGTGAAGAAGCACATCTGGTGCTAAATTGGGAGAAATGCCACTTTATGGTAAAGGAAGGCATAGTTTTGGGCCACAAGGTTAGCAACAAAGGAATTGAAGTTGATAAAGCCAAGATAGAAGTCATATCTAAATTGGCAATACCCACAAATGTGAAAGAAGTTCGTGCTTTTCTCGGTCACGCTGGATTCTATAGAAGGTTTATACATGATTTTTCTAAGATAACAAAGCCGATGACCAATTTACTTCTCAAAGATGCTAATTTCAATTTCAATAAGGAATGCATCAAAAGTTTCGATACGCTGAAGAAAGCCCTTACGACTACCCCCATTATTAGAGCTCCAAATTGGGAGCACCCCTTTGAAATTATGTGTGATGCCAGTGACTACGCAGTGGGTGCAGTCTTAGGACAATGCATTGAGAAGAAACATTATGTTATCTATTATGCATCGAAAACCCTCGACGAAGCTCAAAGGAACTATGCCACTACTGAGAAGGAACTTTTGGCAGTCATCTATGCCTTCGATAAATTCAGATCCTACCTTACTGGTTCAAAGGTAATCGTTTACACAGACCATGCTGCCATCCGTTACCTTATGGCAAAGAAGGATGCTAAGCCAAGGCTGATCAGATGGATACTCCTTCTACAAGAATTTGACCTAGAAATACGAGATAAGAAAGGAACGGAGAATGTCGTAGCAGATCACCTGAGTCGCATCCACACTCTGGATGCTGAAGGAATTCCGATAAACGACTCTCTACCAGACGATCAACTTATGAGAGTCTCAGAATCTGAACCATGGTATTCAGACTTAGTAAACTACCTTGCCGCCGGAGTCATCCATCCTCAATACACAGGGAACGGTCTGAAGAAATTTATGCATGATGTGAAGCATTACTATTGGGATGAACCATATCTCTTCAAACTCTACGCGGATGGATTGTATAGACGTTGCGTCGCCAAAGAAGAAGCCCATTCCATTTTGGAACAATGCCACTCAGGACCCGTGGGTGGGCATATGAGCTCTAAAAAGACTGCCTTAAAAGTTTTGCAATGTGGATTTTTCTGGCCAACTTTATCCAAGGACTGTTATGATTTTGTCATATCATGTGATAAGTGTCAAAGAGCTGGCAATATAACCAAGAGAGATGAAATGCCACTGAATCTATGGCAAGAAGTAGAGATATTTGACGTCTGGGGAGTAGACTATATGGGGCCATTCCCATCTTCTAATGGATTCTCTTACATCCTTGTGGCGGTGGACTACGTCTCCAAATGGGTTGAAGCTATACCAACCGTCACTTGTGATTCGAAACCAGTCATCAAACTATTCAAAGATATTATCTTCCCACGGTTCGGAGTGCCGAGAACCGTGATTTCTGATGGAGGCTCCCATTTCATCGAAAGAAGCTTCGAAGCTCTATTAAAAAAATATGGCGTCTCACACAAGGTAGCTTCTCCTTACCATCCACAGACCAGTGGACAGGTAGAAGTCTCTAATCGACAACTAAAGGCTATCCTTGAGAAAACCGTCGGGCGTAATCGAAAAGATTGGGCGACAAAAATCAACGATGCCCTATGGGCTTATCGCACTGCTTATAAAACTCCCCTTGGTACTACTCCTTTTCGTTTGATATATGGAAAAGCTTGTCACCTTCCAGTCGAATTAGAACATAAGGCATGGTGGGCAATTAAACAATTAAATTTCGATATAAAGGAAGCAGGGCAAGCCAGGATTCTGCAACTCAACGAGCTGGTTGAACTTAGAATGACGGCCTATGAAAATGCTCGAATCTACAAGGAACATACAAAACTTTGGCACGATGGACATCTGAAAAGAAAAGACATTCAAGTGGGAGACCAAGTTCTGGTTTTTAACTCAAGATTAAGGATATTCCCAGGAAAACTTCGCTCACGCTGGTCTGGACCATACATTGTCAAAAGCATCTCTCCTCAGGGCACTTTCTCTTTATGGAGTGCAGAGTCGGGTGAATTCATAACCAATGGCCACCGCCTGAAGAGATATTTCACCACAACAGACATAGGCACCAAATCAACGCTGGAACTCACCGATCCTAAGGATCCCACATGACGACGAAGGACTCTGTCGAGCCATCGACATAAAACAAAGGCGCTTGTCGGGAGGCAACCCGACCAATAAATCTATTTTACCTTTCTTTTCCCAATTTTGTTTTATAGTTAATTTTCCTTAAATAAAATTTGCCTTATGGATAGTTTTCTTTCAGGATACGAGATCGGATTGGTGCTGATCACAACGAATTCATTCTCGGCAGTCATACCTGGTGTTTCCTTTCCCCTCCATCTTGAATTTAGGGTTTGCTCGAGGACGAGCAAATCTCTAAGTTCGGGGTGGAGGGTGGGTGGTACGTATTCCACTTCCACATACACACCCTCTTTTATACTCAATATGTCTCTATCATAAAATTTTTCAAAATTGTGAACAGATACTTGATGGAATTTTGTCTTTTATTGATAAAAATGTAACTAACTGTTTGCTATGCATCTTCTATCATAACATCCTCCTTATTCGAAACAAATCCCCAAGAGGACTGACTTTTGAAACTTGCCTGAAATCATCCTGTGAAACTTATGATTCCTAACATCATAATCCTTTTTACATAATGACAAGTATCTGTCAAACTGATAGGGATCAAACACGTTGCGCTTCCTAACTGACTAATGGAACAATGGCTCAGAAGCCCCACCAGATCCGCACCAAGTCATTATTTGAGCAGAGTATGACAAAGAGAATAACCCGGTTTTGAATTGTAAATCAAGTTGCATCCTGATCTGAACTCTCTTCTACACTTCTTCTATCATCTTCGTATCCCTCCATCCATAAATACCACCAAAATAGCCAAACTTGTGCCAAATCCCTAAGTTCGGGGTGGCACGCCACTTTCCCCATATCCGCTTCTTCCATACCCCTTCCAATAAGTAGGGGCGTACCACCAAAAATGCAATCTCGAGTCGAATAGAGGAGAGATCTGCAATAAAAAGATGCCAAAGTGCACACAAAATAAATGCAATCTCGAGTCGAATAGAGGAGAGATCTGCAACAAAAGATGCCATAGCGCACACAAAAAAAAAATATATGCAATAAATGAAATTGCAAAACAAATAAAAAATCTCGAGTCGAATAGAGGAGAGATTTTCTTCTTCCTTTCATACCACCTTTCACTCATTTTTCTACCTAAGGGCACAATACATGCCCTACCATCCTTAACAATACCAGTGTCAGATCAAATGCATACTTGTTGATTCTGCGGGTATCTCAGAACTCCTACGACACTCTTTGACATGCTTGGTGTTAGAAAAGGCGGGGAGGAAGCGTTGTTGGGAAACGAACTCAGGAACAAAGCTATGGAAAGACGTGTTTAGTGGTCCCAGGAAGTTGAGGTACTCATTCATACTGAGCAGAAAGAAAACACTTGTGATGTGAAGATGAAGAAATCACATGGATCGAAAGTATTTCATTAGGCAACAGTTTCAAATTTTATGTTACTCGAGGAAGAGCAACGATTTAAGTTCGGGGTGTTTTGATGAGTGCATACTCATCATAATTTTCAATTACCTTTTTGGAACAATTTAATATCTTTTCCACATCTTTTCACCCTGATATGAATCATAATGCACAAAACTACTAAGTAATTCAATAATCAAGGTTTTAACTAAATATCTTTCATTTTATGCAGGTACAGCAGGCAACTCCATGCAAACGGTCTCAAGATCATTTGGATCTATGCGGTCTCAAGATCGTTTGCTGGAATACACAAAGAAACAAGACGAAACCAGTTGCCCAAGAAGTCCATGCGGTCTCAAGACCGTTTGGTCCCATGCGGTCTCAAGACCGTTTGGTCCCATGCGGTCTCAAGACCGTTTGGTCCCATGCGGTCTCAAGACCGTTTGGTCCCATACGGTCCCAAGACCGTTTGGTCCCATGCGGTCCCAAGACCGTTTGGTCCCATGCGGTCCCAAGAACGTTTGGTCCCATGCGGTCCCAAGACCGTTTGGTCCCATGCGGTCCCAAGACCGTTTGGTCCCATGCGGTCTCAAGACCGTTTGGTCCCATGCGGTCCCAAGACCGTTTGGTCCCATGCGGTCCCAAGACCGTTTGGTCCCATGCGGTCGCAAGACCGTTTGGTCCCATGCGGTCTCAAGACCGTTTGGTCCCATGCGGTCCCAAGACCGTTTGGTCCCATGCGGTCCCAAGACCGTTTGGTCTCGCGCGGTCCCAAGACCGTTCGATGCAAGCACAAGGATCGTTTGAAGAACTAAAGCCGCGCGACCACACCAAAGCCAGACTGATCAAAGCAAGACCGTTTGGCGCTCAAACGACCTCCAAACCGTTTGATGCCCAAACGGTCTCAAGACCGTTTGGCGCCCAAACGGTCCCCAGACCGTTTGGCGTCAGATCTAAAACTATAAATAGACCCCCAGGGTCCCCATTTTGAGGATCGGTTCCGGACGCCGAAAGGCTGCCAGAGCACCATCCCGATCAAGTTCCACTCCACCTACAGCTGGTGTTGCGTCCAAGGAGGCTAAGAAGGAGAAGAAGACGGAGCAAAGAGCGCATCTTCTTCACCGGGCTGCGTCCACCTTCTGCACCGAGCTCATGGCGGATCTATCTTCTTCTTCTATCTTTCTTGTACCTCGCATCATGAGCGAGTAGTCCTCTTTCGCTGGGGTGCGGGGACTAGCCCCACTGCCCATGCAAACCATGTTCTCTTGTTAAACTTTCCATGGCAATGTATATAACTCTTCATTTTGTCGTTTATCGTTAAGCTTGTGAGTTGGTTATGTGCGTGTTTCCATCTTTGTGCTCCCTATGTTGCGAGAACTTCAATGCATAGGTATGAATGTCGTTTAGCATGTTAGACTCCTTGACGAGAACTTCCGATAGGATTCCTTGAGGTAGTAGGTGTAGGATCCGCGAGGGGACGGTCCGCCTAACCTTCGGTGACACTTGTGTGCGCCTGACGCCCGTAAGGGGGGTTCACAGCCTTAGTTGGATTTTGTATCTTCGTGCTTTTCGTCGATGTTTACACGTACAATAGTCGCTTGTTTGCTTTGCGGTTTGCGCGGTTGACTCCCTGATTAGAAATAGGATGGGATTTCATCGAGGTCGTAAGTGTATGATCCGCGAGGGGACGGTCTGCCTAACCTTCGGTGACACTTCTGTGCGCCTAACGCCCGTAAGGGGGGTTCACAGCTTCCGTGGATTTCTGTATCTTCAGAGCCGTAAGACGTATGATCCGGATGGCGATGAGAAATCGGCTGCCTATGGTGACGCTTACGCGGACCTGACGCCCGTAAGGGGGGTTCTGCAGCAGCTCTACTTGGAGTGTTATTTCGTGCCTGGATTGTTCGCGAGAGAGTATGATTGTGTGTGTAGCGGTGGTCAAACCCGGTACCATCCCAGCGATTTCGTATCATTAATCTAAACCCATCTTTTATTCCACGTTTACTTTCTGGCAATTAGTTTAATCAAACCAAAATCAACCTATTGTTCTAAATATTAGTTTTACTTGAGCTAGATCCAACTAACAAGGATTCTTAAAAACATTGTCCTTTGGGTTCGATCCTAAACTATACTGCGATAAGATCCGTCCGCTTGCGGGTGGTATTGTTGCACTTGGTTTTGGTAAAAGCTCGGGGATATAAACCCCGAGTGAATTTGTTAGTGCATTCAAAAGCCACATCATTGAGGGGTTAATTTGCAAATGTTAAATGATAATATGTTCCTCATGTGTTGAACCATCATGAGTATGAAGATGATGCAGAGGTATGGCCAGTGAAAGCCTGGGTACCAAGAAAGAGCTGATTAAATAATGTTTGTGCATTAAAACCTAGTTTTGGTGTAATGTGCAATTTACCCAAAACCTAGGGTTCAATATGCAAATTACCTCTTACAAAGGTCCATAATAATTCTTGGCATCTTTTAGAGGCAATAAAATGAGAGGGGCATCTCATTTGAGATATTTTGAAGGAGAGAGAATCTTGATATTAAAATAATCAATATTTAAGCATAATTGAAACCTTAATTCAATTTAATGCAAAAAATAATTATAATAATTGGATTGCCCTTCAACCAAAATTGAAATGGTTGAAAATATATATGTGTGGACGTCCTTGTTCCTTGCAAAGGAAAAGGAAATATATACGTGAACCCACTCACATTAAGAAAAGAAAAAGAAAAATCCACTAACTTTAGGATATTAATATTATAAGGGTTAAGGTGCTTAATTTGCTTTTCTTTAAATTGTGTATAATTGATAGGAATAAGAGGAAAATAAGATAGCCTCGTCTCTAAGGAAGATAATGGGGCAAGTGGAAAGAAAAAGGAAGAGTTAATTCCTACTTTCTCTCTCTTGATTGAATTTTTAATAAAATTCACATATATGCTCCTTTATCCATAGAATGAAAGGGTAATTTCGAATCCACTTCTTCTATTTGCTTTCAAAATGACCTTGGGAGATTTGAAGGACCAGGAGGATGACCCCCAACCTGTGTTTAAGCTTCTTGACTTCCTTTCACCTTGAATTCATGGTGGAAATCACAAAACAATGCATGATTTCTTCTTATCTCGATCCCATCTTCAATTCAAACCATTCCTTTTCACTCAAAGCTTGAGGACAAGCCTTGGAATAGTGAAAAGAGTTGAATCCAACATTTTTGACGTGATATTGGAGCTTTGAAGCTCAATTGGAGGTGGGTTTTATAACTTGAACCCCTCTACATTGTTATTCAACTATCAATCTTGCAATTTCGTTGATTCCTTCATCTTCTTGATTAATTGTTTGTTGTAATTGATAAATTTATGAAATAAGAAGTACTATAAGTTACAGGGACTAAGGTAGATGATGATGACATCATCTTGGACACTTTTTCCAAGGAATTCCTATTCCAATCGGTTTCAATAAGTTGTCCATTCGGTTTTAACAAAACCGTTTGGAATTTAACGATTTCATCAAACCATTAGGAACTAAACAGTTTCAAACCGTTTGGAAGAGTTGACCACAGTTGACCATTTTGAGATTTGATTCTAATGATGATGGTTTATGACCCATTAAATTTATTTTAGTAATTCCAAAGGGTTCATTAGTTGAGGGCTCATCAATTACCAAACCCTAATCGGGTTAAGTGCTGAATTTCAAATTGTTTGATTTATATTTTTGGGTTGATTAACCCAAATAGTCTCAAGACCACTTGGGGGTCACCCAAATGGTCTCAAGACCGTTTGGAGGTAAAACAAGACTGTTTTGAGGTCTAGGGTTGAGTATGGTTGAGTAATTGAAGGTCCAGAGATACCAAATTGAAATGCAATTAAATGTTGAATTGATGATCAATCAAATGATCTAAACCCTAATGAAATTTCACAAAATCCAAGGATAGGGTCTGGAAAGCGGTCTCAAGACCATTTGGAGGTCATTCAAATGACCTCAAGACCGTTTGGGGTCAGGTCATATAAAAAATTTGATGATGATTCATTAATTTCAATTGAATCAGTTCCACAATATTGATCATTGATGGTTCCTCGATTTCAAAACTCTAGTTGAAGGTTTCTTGAGTAGAAATCCTAGTTCAATTGGGTTCAAAACCCTAACTTATGGTCCAATTGAAGGATGATTCAATAGTTTAATTGATGAAGAAATCTAAGATTCAATTGATAATCGGTTCACCTAATGAAACCATTAATTATTTATGTGTTGATAGGACTTTTTGTTCCATTCGGTTTTAAGAGAGTTTGGACCAAACAGTCTTAAGACCATTTGAGTCCACGGTCTCAAGAGCATTTGGGTCCAAACGGTCTCAAGACCGTTTGGGTCCAAATGGTCTCAAACCATTTGGAGACCCAAAGTTCAATCGGTTTCAACACCTTTCTTGTCCAATCAGTTTCAAGGGAAATTTGCCCAAATGGTTTTCTACCAATTGAATTATGAGAACTAAGACCATTTAGGGTCTAAGTAATTAAATCTTTTGAAGATCAACATGGTTATTCCATTTGGATATCTCATATAATTGAAGGTCCAATATTGTTAATCTATTTGGATACCTAATGCATTTGAGGATTTAATTGGTTAATCCAATTGATCACCTAATGTAATTGAAAGTTTAATTGGTCAATTCTTTTGGATCCCTCATATAATTTAAGGCTCAATTGATCCAATCTTTTGGAGACTTGATGTACTAAGATAATTGATACCCTTAGTTTGATTAATTATTGATGCATAATGATGTAATAATTCAATACATCATGCTAACCATAAATGCATGTATTTGAATAAAGAGTAGGCTCAATCTGATCAAGAATTGAGTAGGGGACATCCTGAGTAGGATGAGAGAGAAAGATTCATACATTAATGATAATCATGTATAAATTAAGTCTAAAATAATAAAAATGATGTGATATACAATTAGGGTATGATCCTGGATAAAGAGATCATAAAACCCTAATTGAGTTGATTAATAAATTCAAACCCTAATTTGGGGCAAGTTTGAGTGAAACCCTAAACTAGGAGGATAATGTGATATGAATGTAGGGTAATGACATGAGTAACCCTAATTCAGGGTATCCTGATGATAAACCCTAATTAGGATGAATAGTAAATCCTAATTATGGGTAATGGAATATGAAACCCTAATTGGGAGGAATAGTAAAACCTAACCCTAAATTGGGTGCTAGTATATGATAATCCTGATGTGATGTGAATGGTAAATACTAATTCTAAGATAGGGTGAAGGTATGTGAAACCCTAATTCTAGGTTATATTATATAGCATGAAACTCTAACCTTGGACAATGAAATGATAAATCATTGGTCCTAATTGTGCAAAGGGAATGAGTAACCCTGATTAAAATGAAATGGGAAACCCTAACCCAGGTAAGGGAATAGTGGTGTTACCCTTGAATAGTATGAAACTGAAATATTATTTATATATCTATTATCATGTATGCTAACCATGTAGGTATCCTGAGATGATGAACATAGCCAGGTATGAGCTATGATGCTTTATTCATTGAAATTATTCATTGGGCCTTGTGTGCCATAATATACATTGTTGCTTAGAAAATGGTAACAAGAGAGTTAATGAGCCTTAAGTGCCATAAGAGATGCTTGTGTAGCAAGTATCATGTTTACCTTGGTCAAATGACTTGAAGGTGATAATTACCTGAAAAAGTGGTAATAGTGCTCAGTGATGAGATAAGGGTTTGAATACCCAGATCCATATAATTATGGTATTGAGATTGTGAAGGGATGATAATTCCCAATATTGAAATGAGGGACTGAGATCCCAATGTCTTATAAAGATTGAGAAGTAACTGATGAAAACAGTACATGTTTCTAGTAGCATTTGTCCTAATAAGTTATGTTTGAAAACTTGGCTGATGCTAAAAGAATATGATAATGTACTTAATTAATCAAGTGATACCATAGAATGTAGTTGCCCTGACCGCACATCCATCAGCGTTAGAATTTGCTGAATGGTGAAATGAGTTTTACTCAAAACACATATTTTTTAATATGTGGGGGTAATTGGGCAAATATATCCTTATGCCCCATAGGAATGGCTATAGGCTATGTCCTATGTATGGGATTGGTTTCAGAAAATACCCCAATAAGAGTATGGCTACGAGCCATAACTTCTCAATATAATATCAGGCATTGGTTACGATCCATAACCCTGAAGAGAGTATATGCTACAGGCTATAACTCTATAGAGAAGATGCCAATATACCATGGAAAGCTAATTACAGTTTGATGCACGATGTCTCTGCCAAAGTAGTCTCGTACTGACTGAGATAGATGAGGTCATGGAATCTGGCTCTCCCATTGACCTTATGTTGTACTGATGCTTTATGTAATCGGGGTCAGTTGGAGTATGAGTGGTATATCTCATCTCCCCAGGGCTTAAGAATGTTTGTAAAACGTAATCAGCCGTGTAGCATATTTGCATAAGATTGAAATATGAGAATCATTGGTTGATGGTATTCTACTTAGCATTTTCTAGATACATAAATGTTATATATGTTCCTCAACTCCTTATTGAATAAGAGACATGCTGATTTAACAAGTTTTAGCTTAAATGCTTGAATAGAAATGTTTCTCTAATATGCATAGATATTGAACTATCTTCTTCCACTGTTCAGTTTATTTCTATTAAACTATAATAACAATGTTTTCATTGAAGTGTTATATCTCTCACTGGGGCAATTTTATAATTGTCTCACCACCGTGGAATCCAACATTTTTAGGTGGATGCAGACAAGGTAGAGACAGAAACCCCATAAAAAGGGAAGAGCATCAGCAACAACAAGGACAATAGTAGATCCTAACATGGAGATACTGGTCAAGGATTGTATATATGTAAATAGAGTCCTATGTGTCGTCTCTGTACTCTCAGGTCCTATGAATCAGTAATAGTGTTTTTATAATTGATCTGAGATTTTGGCATGATGCCTCGAGGATATTATTACTTGACCTTTTGACAAAGAAAATGATGTATGCATATATTCCTCGAAAAGAAATGGTACAGAGAATGTACTATGTGAGCCAGGATGTGAATGTGATATGATGGTTCTTGTTGAAAGAGTTTTCCAGAGAATGGATCTCCTTGCAAAAAGTTTTAATTTTTAGTGATTTTCAGTAATCTTGTGATATGATGGTGTTAGCATTAATTAATCTTGTTTTTGGTATGTTGGACGCCACATTCATCTATCCATCATATCTTGATATCAACTTATCTAACATGTACCTAAAATGTCATGAAACAAAATCACAGACTAATATATTGAAATATACTATGTACGTGGGGTATGTGAAAAGTGAGGTTGTAACAATATGACATGCAAAGACAATTCTATGGCTTTGTGAAGCCCACACCCCTACCACAACTTCACCAAAGAAGGAAGACCACTATCAGGATATGGGTGGATCATCCTTTTTGTTGATGGGATGGATAATTCCTCCATGTTACTATAAATCTAGATAGGTACATCCTTATCATCATTGATAAACTATAGTGCTTGCGTAATCTTCATAAGTCCTTCCTCCATGTGAAGGTCCCTCAATAATCCACAGTTCCACCCATCTCCATTATCTCATACATATGACACCATCAACCTTTCATTCAGATCATTTGACCTTCTAGAAAGGTCCACATGGCTTCCAACACCACCAATTTCACCAAAATGATACCTTCCCTACCCCCAAACACCATTTAACATGAGGAGCAATCTTTGGGAAAATGTGCTACATCTTCCTCCATTATGGTGAAGGGTAAGCCAAAATCTACAAAAAGAAAGGATGACTGATATTATGACAAAATGAATATCGTTCATATATCTCATGACATAAGGACTCCCATTGAGATTTTATAGTAATGACCTACCAACATGATTTCACTAAAAACACCTCTCTTGTTTCTGTCAAGGGAGTGAAACTTAGGCTGGCAAGGTTAATTGGTCTTAGTACCTTGTCCCACACCATCCATGCTTTTCTTACTGAACCATCTCTTGCAATCCATAGAAACTTCACAAACATAGCTTCTTAAAGCATTTTTTTTCATTAGAATTCCTCCTAATTCGTAAGAGAGTAAAGAGGAATCTAGGCCAAAGTATGTTTAATAAAATTGGTCCTTCCCATGAAGATAAGGAGCTAGCTCTTCAAGGATGTAATATTCTATTAATCCCTCCCCAAAAAATGTTAAATTGGGATGGATTGACAACATCCTTATATATTGGTATCCTGATGTAGATGAGAGATTCATCAATCAATGTGAATCCCAATACGTTGGGAATTGGATGAAGAAATCAACGTTGGGTTGTGCAAAAAAAGCAATGACTTGTCTTTATATACTCTCTAACTTGAGATGACCTCATAGGCCTTGATCTCATTCGCAACACATTCCATAGTAGTTATGGAGAATATGGTTAACTACATGATGTTATTAGCAAACATCTAAACTTGGAGTACAACCACAGTCCCTTGTGTGTTATATATAGGTAGTCTCCCATTATCCCTGGCCCTTTGGATAGATCCACAAAAAGTTTCTCTCTAAAAATGAATAAGGAAGGTGATAATTATTTCCTTGTTTTAGACCTCACTTCATGGGAAAGAATCGGGAGGTATCACTGGTAGTCACTATTGCAAGCCATGATCCTTAAAAAAAAGGATAAGAACATGGATATAACATCATCCATCATCATAAAATTATTAAAAATAATACTAAGAAAATCCCAAATAACCATGTTATAATATTTTGACATGTCGACTTTTATCACCACATTTGCATCCCTTCCATCCCATTCAATATTATGAATAAGTTCCTCTTTAAATCTAGTGTGGTTGACATTATCATTCCCATGGATAAAGACTCCTTTCTCTCTAATGTCTTCCTTGAAAGAAACTGAGAAAGTTGATTGTTTGATATATTAGATATTAACTCGATAGACATGTTAAGAAGAAACCAGACTAAAATTCGATGATACTTATGAAGCCACATTATATTTAGAAATGATACAGTGTATGTTGCACTTCAATCTTCTATGACATACATTGCTAGAGAAAAAGTGGCTTGTAAGATGTTCAACGTCATCCTTAAAATAGTCCATGCCGCTAAATGAAAAGACATAGTAAAATCACCAAGTCCTAGCATGTTGAACCATTCCATCTAATGTACCATGTTGTAGATCTCCCCTTCATCTAGTTCCATATATAGCTACATGTTATATTTAGTATTAAACTAACAAGGTAAAAGGTCAAGAATTGTGGATTCATAAAAGACACCTTTGATGTCCCCAACTATAACACCCAAATTAATCATATCACATAAGTAGAAGCTAGAATTTTTCTTCAACTAGGGGTGTCAGAAACATGATATGCATTACAATACCAGTACACAAGAACCATTACAAATTGTCATGAAAAAATATTCTCAATAACTCTAAGCAAAGAAACTACATTCAACATGTTCTAAAGAACATATGTACTACATGATACAACATTTACCATTTCTAATGTAATCTCTTGGATCATGTAGATGATACGCCTCCAATAAAGTCTCTCAAACATACATATGGAACTCTATCTTGGTCTCTCTTCCCGAAGATTGAAATTTATGGACATCTCATCCCAGACATGCATAAAGGAAATGATACATGGTTAGTGTAATAGACTCACTTTTTAGCATCCCCCAATTAAGAGAAGACCCAAAAAGTTGAAAGCCATTACCTAAAATTCCCAAGGATCCAATTTTAGAAAATAACAAATAATAGCAACTAGTTTCTAGTAATTTCAATTATTGTTACATAGATATCTCTCTGTTGAGTTACATGAATTTCTTACACAATAACTATACATATGAGAAGAAGTATCTATCTAATCCTCCTTACAAGTTAAATGTGTTGTCCTCAAGTAATTGTATCTATCTATAACGTAACATCTTCATATTTAGCATGTACCTAAAATGTCGTGAACTAAAGCATGAATCAGTATATTACTATATTGTGTATGTGGGGTGCATGCAAAAATATGAAGTACATAACAACATATATTCAATCAATTACATGCAAATAAGAAACTATTAAATAATTTTCCTTTATGTGATACTTATAATGGCATTATAATTGAACAAAATGTAAATAAACACTCAACAGTTTAGTTGTTCAATCCCTGAGAAATCCTCAAAATACACCGACAAACTATACTGTGAGTAGTCATAAGTGTAACTACATACCACTTGTAGAACCATGCAGATTATAAAATCATACTTTAATCATATCATCTAATCAATTAAGCAAAGAGTAATCCAATCATTTAATATGCATGTATGTAAATCCTAAAGCGTAGCCATCACATTAAACAGATTAAACCCTACTCGGGTCCTAATCTAGGGTTTTAGGGTTTGGATGAATAATGAGGGTATAAACCCTATACCCATTGCATGTTAACCATTAGGTGAAACCCTAATTACTATATCCAACATACCCTTTCAATATAATCAATTGGATTAGTCTTAGTTCATTAAAGTTATCATCTTTAACTTTAAAACCATAATTCCACAAATGCATGGCTATTCACATTAGAAATCCTAATTCTACATCATTATGATCATGAATGTGTGAAATCATCATTGTGTTCCGCAATATCAGATACTAACACAAAAGAAAGGATTTTGATGTTTTTAAACAATTTCATACTAGAATCTAGGGTTTACATCCATTATTCATTAGTTAATTACTTATTATCCTTACTTTTAGAACAGGTAGAACAATTATATGTCACTGACATTTTATTTTCATTCCTCTCATTTTTCTAATAAATTTTCATATATAACATGTCTTTAATAGAGTTACCAATATTTAGTTATGATTATTTCAATGTAACCCCTCTGGACCAATGGCAGCATGCCATGCTAATATTATCCATTTTCATCCAACTTTACATGTGAGTCCAACCCACCCAGTAAGCTTATGTCACCTATGTTCTTACTCGGTGTGGTTGATTCCCCAGTCCAGAGGGAAAAAGATGCTAGTTCACTCCCACAATGATAAAAATTTTCACGTGATTTGAGGGTTGATTCGTAACACTAAGAAGGGGATTTTTCCCCTCCAAGCCTACTCGTGAGGTAGCAGCCATGGAGGTCAACTTCATGGTTGACTCCTGATGTGAGGGCTTAGGAAAGATAGTAGCAAGCTGGATTACCTTGTTGAACCTCAATGAAGCCATTGAGCTAATTGGCAAGGTATTGAGTGGTTTGTGCCACATTTTGGGGTATGGCTTTTTAGGGGAAGACCAAGGAAGCAAGAGTTGAAAGCGTACCTCATAGCAATGAACCAAGTGCTGAAGAGTGTGTTCGAGGGTTAGATGAAGCTTTCCCCATTATTTTCCTCACCTATGGTTACCCAAGATGGGATTGACGATGAACTCTCGATGACTTGCTTCACAGAAATGGAATCTTGACTTGGGAAAGGAACTTCAATTCTCCTTACACCTCTCAGAAGAAAAAAAATGCCTTCCAGGCCACCTCGCACATCTCCAGGCTAAGAGAATTGTTTGGAGGAGCCTTGGCTGGCTTAGTCTGGGACACGATCTCCTGAGATAGAAGTCTGGGTCACAGCGAATCATGGAGACTCCCCTAAGCAATTGAACTTAGTTTTAGGTTTTAGCTACCTCAAGGAAGATATCAAACCCTTTATATAAGTAGGGGTTTGCAAGTAGGGGACGTCCCCACATAGCTGTAGTTACCAGGAAGGGACATGAATTGGGGATTTTCTAGATTAGGCAAGGTGGTAATGCACTAAAGGCTCTCCTGATTCATCTCATTCTCTTAGTTCTTTTGGGACAAAAATGAGTGTGAAATGTGGAGTAGAGAGAGAGAGAATGAGGGATCAGGGATATCAGTGTGTGAAAAACTCTTGTTTGTCAAAGCAACATGGAGTAGAATATGATTCGTGGACTTTGATCCTTGATCTGAGGGTCACGACCCATGTGACACATCAAACTTCTGCTTCTAAAGTAGGAAATCATTTATTTGATTTCCAATTAAAGAAATCTTATTTTTATTACAATTAGATCCCTCACACTTCTTGATTTTCCCTAGGCCTCTAGTAAAGTATCTTTACTATAAAATTTGGAGGGTAAGTCATTAGTGTCTTTCCCAACCTTAATCTATTTTATGGGATTTATTAGAATTACTTATTTAGCTGAAACATGCACTTTTAGTATATCCTTATATTAGTCATTCACACCACAAGGATATCCCTTTTCCTCCAAAATCTAAAATTCTCTTCTTTTCAGTATTATTTGTAAGTATGCTATTGGTCAGACTGAGATAACACTATTTTTTGCCTCAAACATTGAGTTTCCAATAATGTCTAGATATTTACTCTTTTAATTATCTAGAACACCAAATATTTTATTTTCTTTTAGAAACTTGCACGTTATCTCATATTTCTAATATTCAACAATTCATAAAGCCATTACTACTTATTTATGCATAGAGTCCCTTATTTCTTTGAATTGTGACACAAGGACCTATTTGCAAAGAAAATAGCCTTATGGGCCTCACTAGGGCCATGGTTTGCACCCGTGTCACAAGTTGGGCACCATTATTATTCTATCAAATATAATTTGGGGTTTTTCTTATTCTATCAAGTCTTAAATTTATGTATTCCAAAGTTACTAAAATTTGAGGATATAATAGTTAGAGTAAGTGACATTAAATTTCTAATAAGATGAACATGAATATACTAATTTGAAATGCAAAATTGAAAACTGGAATGATGAACTAAAATTGAAAGTTGTGCACTCTTAACTTAAGGTATCTCTTACTTTTGACTTTTTTCTGATTTGTGGCCAGCATTATATGATAAGTCCTCTTGTATGACACCGTTGTGTCCTCTATGGGGCAATGCACACTCTGGTTGTATTGCATGCACTCTACTAACATTGAAGTGTCCTCTAAGGTGCAAACCACCCTTTATTGATACAATGTGCCCTCTATAACACATGTAGTGTCCTCTAGATTGTCTTGGGACTCTTTGGTGAGGACATATATTATAATTGATATCATTATGGTTCTAGTGTCATATTACTTTTTGAGTTTTGAACCTCTTATCTTAATATATGTTTCTCTACCCATTAAATTTTGAATTTCTTATCTTTAATTATAAAACTAAATTGAATTTTAAAATTTTGGGATAAGTCTATCTCTATTCAAATAATGAATTAAAAACTGTATAATGTCAACTAAAATCATACAACTCTAAATATAAAAATCTAAAATCTTTAAGTATGGCATGCAGATGCGATTATCGAAAGGATATAATACTCTAGATGAAATGATCACAGTATAAGAACTTGAAAGTCTTCATTCAGTTAACTACCACATTAATGACATCAATGTAGATATGATAATTTATACCAATCATCTAATTTGTATATAAGGAAAAAAAATCCAAATGGCATGGTCTACTTACCTTGAGTGCGCATGAAATCTTAGCTTCTTCTAAAAACTATCCATGTGCCTAAATTTCCTGTATAAAGACACCAATCTCTTGTTAGATTCTTTATTTACTGTTCTAGATGATACTTTGGATTCAAACTTTGAATCACATATTGTGGGTGTCAACCCTGGATATGGTGATATTACTCACTAGGGTTCTCTAACTTCTTAAGGTGGTCATCTTATGTTTTTTTTATCTGAACTCATCTAAATCCCAAACCATGATATGTGATCATCTTACTTATCCTTCTTATAATTGAAATACAACAAACCATACTCATCATTAGTATCATGTGACTCACATTGTTAGGTTGTTATCATTAATATACTACCTTAGGGTTGATTGACATACCTAAGCTTGTAGATCATGTTCAAGTTATTCATTTCATGTCATTCCTCTTAAACATCATTACAAGTCTGACTCTTCCTAATCATGATCACATCTACATGACAATGATATGTGGATTTCTTTCCTACAAAAGACTTCTCCATAATAAAGTTATGATTTCCAATCCTAATTCATTTTTCTATGAAATTATATGTCATTATTCAAATCAAGACCATAATATGAAATTTTACATTAATGGGAAGGTCCATTGACTTGATATGACACTTATAATGGAATACAAGAAGTAATATAGTATATGATATGCATAACAACAACAATAGACAAGAACTTTTACATATTGTGATGAAAGAATATTCTAATTAACTATTAGCATGGAAACTACATAAGACAAGTTGTAAAGAACACATATAATGTGTGATACAATAGTCACCATTTCTAATATAAGCTTTTGGATCATGTATATGGTGCCTCAACAAGAAAACCTCTGAAACATACATACAAAACTCTGTGTTGGCCACTCTTCCTGAAGCTCGACACCCATGGATACCTCTCTCTAGCGATTTTCCTCCTTGCTATCCACACACATGGATCATAGCGTCTTAAGTAATTCTTGTGGAACTAAGTTATACTTTGGAGGAGGATAATCAACTTCAGTCTGGACAACGAGGTTGACCATAGTCGGTCCTACTATGACCAGGATTCCCCATGAAGTAGGTTGAGTAGGTGTTGTGATGAGGTGTGGCCTCCCAAAATTGCTACGATCTTGTTGACCTAAAAGCACTTATAGATGTCCACTATTTTTGGGACTCTAATCATAACAACACTTGTCTTTCATATGACAACCCACAAAAGTTTTCTCTCTTTCTCCTCTATGGGACATAACTATATTTGTTAGGGGAAGTAGAGCACTAGCAGTTTTGCAACCACCATCCTTGGCCAACACAATCATCTAAGGATCGACTACCCATCCATAAGGAATCTTAGTTCCATGATGTCCCCTAGATAGACTATCTAGTTACTTGTATGTGTTTGCTTCTTGTTGGAGGGAATTTCGATATTAATGTGGTAGATTGGCTCTTTAGATATAGGTTGCTCCATAAGGTTTTATAACTCTTAAAGATCCCCCGTTGCTCCCTTTTTTAGGCATGGGGATTCATAAAGCCAAACACATATATTCCATCAGAGTTGGTTGGATTCCTCCCCCCTATCAAGTGAGAACTTCATGTTAAAATTCCCAACTTGGTTTGGTTCCTCATTTTGATTCAATCGGTTATGATATGGAAGACTCCAGGCTTCTATTGATTTCTCTGTGGCCAAACTACTGATTGATTGAGGTCTGTAGAGCCACTTCCTCAATCATAAAAAGGAGAATATTACCTTGAAATGAGATTTATCTTAATAAAACAAGGATCATTGGCCACATCACAGTTGAATTGTACCTTAATTTTATTTCATTATAACCTAATCTCTCATTAGTCTTATGAAAAAAACCAAACACCAAGAGGTTTTAGGCATTGTTTTCTCTCTCTATCTCTATCTCTATCAACTTACTTTCATAAAGATCTCCATGACTATATATAGTCTAATATCACCTAAATACCATATATATCGAATCATTCCATCTACTTTAGTTCAATTTGTTCAAAAACAAAATATTTCCTAATAAATGTATTTTGTTCCATTTTTTCATAAGAAGATAATTAAAAATCATCCTCAAAATTTAAAGCATCGTCTTTTCCTTATATTAAGAGCATAATTCAACTCTAGTTTTGATATTTTGGATTAAGATCAAACCATAATCTAGGAGGTACATCTCAAATGTTATCTCTTTCAATAATATATTTAAAAAATTGAATATCATATGTTGTACTAATAAATCCTCGAGTCATATTTCTAGAGAAACACTTGAAGAAATATTTGTAATATAAAACCATATCTTATTTTTAATACATTGAACATATTACACACTCTAACTCCTCAATTTCATGCATCGATGACTTTATTTAATCAACTGTCAAAAATACTCTTGGGCATCATATCTAATATTCTATTTATGAAATTATCATAAAATAAAAAAGAAAAGCTTTTTACCAACCTTATGTTTTATTAGAGTCTCAACGAAATCATAAAATTTAGTCTCATACATCTCATACCCCTCCTAGTAAACTTTCATCATTACCTTTATCATATACTTAATTAGTAATTGAAAATCAGTATGTTACACTATTAATCTTCAAAATATTTTACAACCTCTCTATTGATTTCTTCTTGGTTTGTAAATACCAAGAAATCATCAAGGATAATTCTCTTCACCATCTTCTCATACCTTCTATCCTTATCCATTGTGTGATAAAACTTTGTATTATTGTCATCATCTTGTAGCCATTGTATCCTCATCTTTTCCATTCCACATCAACTCTACCTGGACCACAATATCTTCAACACTTTCTTCACAACTTTTAATAGCCTCTCACTAATAGTGAAGGACTCCTATCATGGTCCATTTGAACATTATACACCACATCGATCAAGGTATTCTTTTTCAGATTAATGCCCCGAAAAAATTCTTTATTCCAAACCACATGCACCCTTCTAAGGTTTCTCATCTTAGCGTATAACTTATACTATGGGTTTCCCCATACCTCCATCTTTGATACATCTTCAATAACTTGCAAATAGTCCTCATGAGTGAGCCATATAGGTGGGAAAGTGAAGGGTTCTAGAACAACACATGAGGCCATATATGAACTATAAATACGAAGTGGACAATGGTCTGACAATCTACTTATTATAATATGCTTCATTGTGACATACATAGGAAGATCATGTCAATGGAGTTGATGAAACCTCAATCAAGCCTATCATATGCCTCATGAGTTCCATGTTTCTTATCAACCCATGTAAAAACACCCCATCAAAAGGTATCTCCACACCACTTGTGTCTATGATCCAATTATTGACATCCTTCACCCCCAGAAAGTCTGGATGTAGAAGGGCCCTCTACTGATGCTACATCTAACAATATTAAAGCCGCATACCACCATCCAAGCATAACTCACAATTTTATTAGAAAACACCATCAAATCCTACCAAAGATCCCTCTTGTACTACATGAGGCATTTTACATAAACAATACTGACAAAAATGAACTAAGGATGTGTATCACTCATGTGAATAGTTATGCTTTGCTGGTGAGATTCAACAATTGTAGGTGATAGATGTGCATTCACATAGAACCAGATCTTCCCATCTTCATTATGTTTGCTATTACACCAATCTCGCTTGACAAGTTTATTGATTTCCACTTCCCACTCAGCATGAAGCATAGTCTCTAAGACATCCAAGAAAGATAACTTGTATCAAAACAAAAAAAAATCCCCATCATCTGTCTTGTTTTCTTATTTCTAGCCCCTCAAATATTCCATGCAATGATCGTTGTCATAGGTAAAAAATCATCATGTAAGGACATCCAATCAACTCTAAAAATCAATACCCATAGTGTGCATTCCTCCCACTTTTAGAGATCTTAAAAGTCATCAGACTTGACTCTCCATTCACATAATAGTCACGTCTGCAATTTATGCATCTTCATCCAAGGACGATACTCTCTCATGCGATTGAACACGATCCCACTGCTTTCCTTCTTGAAAAAGGGGCTACAGTCCTTCTTCTTCCTATCTCTATGATGTCTACATGAGGATCTTCTTCCACCCTATCTAGGTTCTGTTTGTGGTAGCATATTGACAAAATCGCCCAATCTTGAGTGTGTTAAAGCTCTTCTGCTCATGTATTCATCACAAACCTATCTCTTTCTCTAACAATTAGGACTAGATTTTTTCGATATTATTGTATGCCATCTCTCTTCTAAAAAGTGGCTTGTAACATCCTCATTTTTTTAGCACCCCCAATTAAGGAAGGAACCGACAAGTTGAGTGCCATTACCTAAAATTCCCAAGGATCCAAATTTAACCAAACAACAAAAATAGGAAGTAATTCTCATTAATTCAAATATTGTTAACAAGATGCGCCTGTAAGGAATTACATGAATTTCTATCATTAATACTATACATATGAGAAGAATTATCTATCTAATCCTCCTTTACTTAGGTTTAATATATTTTTATTATTTCATCTAGTTACACTAAATGGGATTACTCAAAACATAGTGCACAATTGATCACTAATTAATCACATACCCAAAAATATGGGTAAATTAAAACTGATTTCAACGTCAGCACCTGCTCAGAAACATTTGCATAAGAGACCAACATCTTTCTTTTATACATACTATGCCAAGAATTTGATACAAATTGTTCTATCACCTTATCCACAATGTATATACATAGGAGAACAATATTTTTATATGCCACACAAATAAGCATTAATAGGATAACAAAAATATGATTCATTTGAAACACCATATACAAACTTTTCCTGCCCAGAGCTGAGAGTATAGGGACGAATCTAGGACCCACTAGACATGTAATAAACTTTCTCAAAGATTCATTACTAAAGCTCCTCTTTTCTACCACATGTTTTTTTTCGTCACTTCTGATTACCTAAAAAGATGTGACGAACCACAAAGTTGAGACCCATGTCCAAGCAAGAGATATAACCTCCAACAACACTTATTGATTAGAACATTTTAAATAGTAGATAACTAAGCAGTTGGATTATTTAATAATCAATTGAACAGATTGAATAGATCAAGTATGATCATCAATGCATAGTATAATAAGAGATTAAGCAAATCATCTTAGAAAAAAGTATGATCATCAATTCATATATAGATAACAAATAAATCCATTTCTCTGGATAGATATCGACTCAAATATCATAAAATTGCATCTAATAATAATCATTATCTTTAATCTGACTATGATCATATTCCTTTCTAATAGTACAAACAATCTAGTAGCATAAGCATCCCTGATATCATGACTATGTCTAGTGACATAACATGGCTATCAATATTAGCATCTCAAATAAAGTGAACAGATCTATATCATAAGTAGAACTAACATCATAGCACAATTAGCTGCATAGGCATGATTAGCAGTTTAGGCATTTATAATTACATGGGCATGTCTAGCAATATTAAACATAGCTAGCAACATCATCCTAACCATCAGTGTCAGTATATTTGACAACATAAGCAAGTTTACAACATGAGCATAACTACAACATAAGCATATCTATTATCTCTTATTGTACTATACATGATCTCAATGAAAAGAAAGCAAACAAGGGTTATCATCCAATATGAAGTGTTGTGTATAACCCTAAATAGACATGCTACATTGTTGTCTTACATCTTTTATTATGCCCTAAGGAAATTGAGGATACCACTCAAAATCCAACTGACCACTACTAAGTCAAAATCAATGCCATACAAGATCTAGGAAGAGCCAGACTTCTAAGATCTTCTCTGCCCCCAGTCAGTATGGGTCCTCCACAGTGACAAATAAGGTCATGCTACTAACATCCTAGTCCGTCCTTGGTACAAGTCACATCACTACTGAAAGAAGATGGTTACACATTCCCTACCATCGGAGGTACAACCGTAGTTTTCCTTCAATCTTGTCTTATATATAATAATTGAGACATGACCAAAACCATTCTCAATCATATCATATGTATGAGGCATGCCCATAGCCATCCTCCACAACCTGCATTGTGGATGACAAGGATATATCCTCAACTTGCCACCCCCACATACTCAACAATATGCACTCTGAGTTTCCCTTAGGAATACTCGTTGCACCATATGGCAAGTTCTAACACTCAGATGGATCTATGGCACATGGCACTACATGATCAGAGTTTCATTTGATTAGTTATGCCAATTGGGTGAATTAAGGATGCATCAAATAAGTGGACATACGAACCCTAATTCACTTCTAGAAAGCATATAAATATCACAACTTTTAAAAGATATAAAATATGTGAAACATAATTTCTCATCTCATCATCACATGGTACTATTCACTTGCCATTCATGAGACCACACTAGTCATCATACTATCACAAGATATAAATCCTTTTCACAATATCACAAGGTATCAACCCTTATCAACAAAAGATGATTACACCTCATTCAAGGCTTAACCAAGCCCAAAGGCCATTAAGACCATCATACCATCATAGAATATAATTCCTTTTCACAATATCACAGGGTATCAAACCTTATCAACACAAGAGGATTGCACCTCATTCAGGGCTCAACCATGCCCAAAGGTCATTAAGACAATCATACTATTCCCTACAAGATCATTATTATCTTTTCATGCCTTATAACAAGGCTCAACAACATCACTTAAATATAATACACCAGATCAACACAATATTGCATTAATGAGCTAGGAGATATTCATAAACAATCAAAGCAGGGATATATTAATGTTAAGAACCTTCCTTTATTACATCAACATGCAAGGAATCTAGATATGATTAACCCTCATCATATTCATAATGCACATGTTTAGCATAAGAAAGTATCAACCATGTGGCTATGATAACCACAAATTAACATATTAAGGTTATGATCATACTAAGGAGGTCATTCCACCATCATTCGATCATATAAGAATGTTAATCATGAATACTAATCTTTATCTATTTTCATTAGAGTTAGGTTCAAAAAGATAAATCATATTAATGTTACTAATCAACACTTATACCCAAATCCTAACTCACGACATCCCCATTGGATCATGGATGCATAAGGTGAAGCATCACCATCACATTCAATACCATTCTCAAGTATGGACCCACACATAAATCAAAGTGTAACCATCGAGTTATAGCATACTAGGGTTTCAAAAACAATAAGAGAGTACTCCATGATTGTATTAGTCATTCAAGGACTATTCATACCCAATTACCATCATTTAGTTATATTAAAGCTAGGTATAACAAGCTATACCTCATCAGGGTTACCCAATAATTCATTATGGTGATTATAAGTCATAATAATACAAGGGAAAGGGTAAGACTACAAGTTTAAGGCATTGAACCATCAAATTCTAATCATTTGAATCATAACATTACACTACATGCTTCACCCAAAACAATGGAAAATTGAGGCATCAACTTCTAACCATGAAATGTTGAAAAGGTAAAGCCATTGATCGTTTACACAAGTAAACACCTTGAATGAATAATATATGATGCTATTTATTTGTGATATATAAAAGTCACTATTTAACCCCTAGACATCCTTTGATTAACAACAATAAGGGTTCTATTGAGAGTAGGGTAAAACCCACAATCGACTGTTCATTTAAAACAAGCAATCCATTGTCAACAAGTAAGCTCCTTAAGTTGATCATATAAAGGAAACCATATAAATAACATAATTAGGACTAACATATTACATTAGCCATCATTCCACTTTATTGGAGGAATAAACATTAGATATTAACCATTGTGTCATGTTCATATGTTAAAACCATCAATTACAGTATAGGTCCGACCATTGCATCAAGTGACCGAAGAAACCATTTGTCTAAGGCTTAATTGATGCTAAAACTATATGATTAACTCACCATATAATTTGTAGAACTGATCCACCATTATTAGTGACCATTAAGTCACCATACGTTGTTAGAACAACACTATATTCATTAATCAATATGAAATATCAAACTAATATCACCATTGATTGATAGCATCATTAGGGTACTTAGTTGCTAATCACTAGGCTTCTAATTAGGCCAAAAACTGACCTAATGGGTGAACACAAGTTGACACCCTTGGTCACAACCATCAGTTTTCATGAAGACAACACCTTTGGTTGTTCCAATGGTACCACCATCGAGTCATGTGTTTATAGAAGAAATCATCTTTAAACCCTAAAATTGACCATTGGTCGATAGGTGCTTAGCACCATAGGTTGTCAAACCAACCTGATCCAAGTCATATCATACCTTCAGAATAATGTAAACATGATCACAAGTTCATCTAGAACTGAAATCAAAACAGGGAACATTATAAAAATCGAAATCCAAGTCAAGCATAGCATTTTAGTGCATGGATCGCCATTTAAAACAAGAACATGCGCTAGCAAGCTTATGGTAAGCAATAAACGTGGAGCAAGTTATAAAACTTGCCTCTCATTAGAAGATAAACTCCCGAATAGAAGAAAATACGAGCAAGTAGGGTAGGAAATCAAAGCATAAGTTATGAACTCATCCATCTAGCACCTTTCTTTATCAAATGAGCAAACCCTAAGCATAAGGAGCAAGAAAGGTAGGGTTTTCGAGCTTTAGAGCAATTTCTACCATGGAACAACAAGGTTCCGACCTGGAGAAAGTTAGGAGGAAGGATAAAAAAGAAATAAATGGAGGAAAGAAGGGGATTCTTACTCTAATAGGTCAAGATCACTAGAAGGAAGCTTTTTAAACCCTAAAAGGAAGTCAATTGCAACCCTAGATTCTTTTTCCAAGAAGATCCCCTCTTTCTTCTTACTTGGATAGGAAATTTTGTAGAAGAACATAGGTAGAATGAGGTTTTTATAAGGAGGAAAGTGGTGGAAAGCAAATGAATCGTTTTGGTTCTTAGAGATAAGTATATGAAACTTTAACATAAAGAAAAAGAAAAAGTTGAAGTTATAGTATCTTTCCAAGTGTCCATGGCCTTAAACTACTAAGAATATATAGGAATACACACAAGAAGCTCCCCCACCATCCATAGAGACATGATTATCCCTCATTTATTGAATTTCAAAGAAAAACAAAAAATTCATTAGTTGATAGCTACTAAAGGTAGCTCATCCATGAAGGGGTAAACCCTAAAATACCCTTGAGGAAAGCACCTTCAAACCATGGATCAACTAGGAGCCCCATGGCTCAAAAATCTCAACAATGATGAGATAATATCCAAGGAACACAATTCAAGTGATAAATTGCATAGAAAACCTCTCAATTGGATAAATTATAGAAAAATCCAAAATGTGTATAAAATTGCATAACTTGCTCAAATAATGTCCAAATTGGACCAAATGTGAAACTTAAGCTTGTATTATGATTTCAAAGAATATAAAAAAGTTAGATTAGGGTTATAAGGATATAATTGATATAATTAAGATTATTCAACTCATTAAGCAAGTTTAGGGGCCTTACACTAGTATATTCCACATTATCTGTTCACATCTCTAAGGATCACATATAATATGATTAAGGTCTTACTTATCAGAAACTAGGGTTTATATGTCTTAATCACCACTTTAATATATTAAATGTATATACATAATAGAAATAATTTTGAATTGGGATCATAATTAGGTTTCAAATGTATTTTACATGGAATCTAATCATTTTTTTGATCAATTTGATATATCATTTCGATATCCTTGGATCTACCATCTATTAAGTAGAATATTCGAAAGATAATATTTTATTAGCCAATTATAATCTACCTCATCAGCAAAACAATACCTTTTATTTTTAGATATCATTTTTCCATCTTGCAGATCCTTATTTGAACCTACCTAACCCACTGCTCGAATCTATCACTCCTTTCTCCTTCATTTAATCTCCCTTTATCCCGGTGGTGCGTGTCTGCATAGACGTCATCGTCTAGTAGGGTTGTTGGTGATGCAGTTGGGATTCCAACCTTGGTGGGACCTCCAAAAGGGCCAATTGATCCCGATGTGGCATCCCCAATCTAGATCCACCCTAGTAAATGTTCAGGAGACCATATAATTGGAGCCTCAGATGACTGTCTTGGTGGTTCTATGGCAGTGGAACCTGGTGTGGTTCTTAGGGTGAGATAGAGAAAGGTTTTTGAGGATGAGTCTGGGATTCTCTATGGTATCAGTTGTTCATTGTCGCTTGGATCATGACCTGATCACTGCCAAGAGATGGCAAGATTGCTAGTCCATGTTGCAGCTCAAAAACATTCTACCCTTAGGACTCGAGGATGGCCCTTGCTAGATAATGGATTGCCTCAAGGGTCCTAGGCTACTTAGTTGTGCCCCATTCAACTTCCAGAATGGAGGAGATATCGGTCTACATCAAGTCAAGGTATCCTTTATCCAAGAAAGGAGGAAGCAACATGAAGTCGCCTACTTTTTGACTCCTCTAGGGTGTTGGGTCACCAAGCATCTTGCTATGTGGAGAAAACCCTAGACTATCATGGATGAGGAGCACATATCCATGATGAGGAAGGAGGCACATACCACCTTGAAGGCATAGGGGAATTTCATCCTTTCTACATATATAGCACTATGTGTGTGGATTGGTTGGTTGATTTCCAAGTGCACACATAATTTGCAAGCATCACTTTTAGGAAGTAATTAAATAATTCCTCCTTCCTTCCCTTATGTAAAAACTCTTATACTTTATTCTAATATATCCAAAAGTCTCAAAAATACACTACCATATTCTTATTAGGACTTGGATTAGAAACCCAAAAAGTCATTAAGGAATGCTCCTAACAAAATGGTACGTAGATAATTTGACCACTAAATTGTATCCCATTCCTTATGACTTGAAATCTTTATTATTCTTTATCTTTCTCATTGATATATTCCTTAAATCAATTATAGGAACTTATTAATATTTTTCCTAATTTTTATCTAGTATTGTGGGATTTATTGGGATCCCTTTCATATACAAAACTTGCTCTTTGATAAATTCTATTAAAAACAATTACCATTATCATATGTTAAATCATTTTAATTCCCAATTTACAAAATCATCTTCCTTTTTTTATTATTTTCCAGTATCAAAAGCTAGCTTGTAATAATAATCCTTGACGTAATTATCTATCCCATCAACGATAGTAATTTTGTAAGTCCCATTGATGTAGTACCCAAGAAAGGAGGTATCATAGTTGTTAAAGGAGGAAATGCTATTGAGGTAGTGACTAGAATAGTCACAAGATTGAGGACATGGATAGATTATAGAAAATTAAATGCTACAACAAAGAAATGTCATTTTTTATTTCCCTTTATTGATCAAGTTCTAGAGAGACTGGATTGCCATTGGCACTTCTGCTTTCTCACCAAATATTCAAGATTCTATCAGGTTCCCATACACCCAAATAACAAAGAAAAGGCCATATTTACATGTATTTAAAGAGCTTATTCTTTTAGGAGAATTCCATTTGGGCTTTGCAATGTACTTGCAACATTCCAAAGGTGCATAATCTCCATGTTTGCAAATTTCCTAGAAGATATCATGGAAGTATTCATGATGCATTTTCTATATACATAACCAACTTTAATGGTTGTTTCAGAGACTTATATCAAGTGTTAAAATGCTATGATGAATAGCAACTTGTGTTGAATTGGAAAAAATTTCACATCATGGTGCAGGGAGGAATTGTGTCTGGTCACAAGATTTTTGAGAAAGGTATCAAAGAGGATTTGAGTAAGCTGGAAGCCATATCTAATCTCCCACATTCTAAATCCATGACTAGTGTGAGAAGTTTTCTTGTTCACACTGGATATAGGAGATTTAAAAAGACTTTTCAAAAATCTCTAAACATATCTCCAATCTCTTTGTTAAATATGTAGTGTTTGATTTTGTTGATGAATGCATGAAGGCCTTCAAAACCTTGAAGAACGGTCTGACTATTGCACCAATCCTTACAGCTCCAAACTCGGAACTTCCTTTTGAACTGATGTGTGATGCAAGAGACTTTGCAATCGGAATGGTGCTATGACAAAAGATTGAGAAAAACACCACATTATCTATTATTCAAGAAAGACCCTCGATGAAGCTCAAATAAATTACACCACATTTTAGAAGGAAATTCTAGCCATAGGTTACACCTTTGACAGAATTTGGTCCTACCTTATAGGATCAAAAGTGATAGTATATACTGATCATGGCGCTATAAAATATCTGATGCATAAAAAGGATACAAAACTGAGACTTCTAAGGTGGTAACTCCTACTGTAGGAGTTTGACCACAAGATTATAAATAAGAAAGGGAAAAAGAATGTGGTCATAGACCACTTATCGAATTGCAATGGTTGAAACAACCCTCTTTTGATAAAGAGTAACTATTTTGATGAATCTCTAATGATGTCAAAGACCATAGAACCTGCTATACCATGGTTCATTGATATCTAAAACTACATGGAATGTCAACGATTGCCACCAAACATTACCTACAATGAGAAGAAGAAGTTATTCTCCAACCTAAAAAACTACTATTGGGATGATCCCCTTATCTTTAAGAGATGTGTAGATGACATATATAGCATATGTATTCCTGAGGAAGAAGTGCCACAGATCATGTATGCAGACATAGAAAGAACAACCACTAAAGTTCTTCAATCTAAGTTTTATTGGCCCACCCTATTCAAACATTCTCATGCCTATGCAAAGTCTTGTAAAGAATGCCAACATACTAAAAAAATATCAAGAGTATTGGATGGAGGTAGAGATTTAAGATGTTTGGGTAATCAATAATATGGGACCCTTCCCATCATCATTAGGCAATCAATATATCCTGGTTGTGGTTGATTATTTATTCAAATGGGTCGAGGTTGTAGCTGCTCCCACTTGTGATTCAAAAGCCATGATAAGGTTGTTTGAGAATGTTATATTTCCTAGGTATGGGGTCCCACACATCATCATTAGTTACCGGGTCTCATTTTAGGGAAAGACAATTTGAAGCCCTACTACAAAAATATAGAGTGAAACACGAGATTGCCACCTCCTATCACCCACAGATATCTGGTCAAGTTGAGGTTTCAAATAGGCAGGTCAAATAGATTTTTGAAAAGATTGTTGGATGCACCAGAAAGGATTGGTTCAGGAAACTTGATGATGCCCTTCAGGTATATCACGTTGCTTATAAAACTCCTATAGGTACTACCCCCTATAGACTGACATATGGCAAGGCGTTCCACATGGAAGTCAGGCTCAAACACAAATCTTTCTGGGCCATCAAGTACTCATCATGGACTCAGAGCTAGTAACCAATAAGTGTTCTTGTAGTTACAAGAATTCGAAGAGATCAAGAGCTCAGGTTGCATGTGTTACAACCTCAATTTTGCTTGTATTGATTGAAATGTAATTTTTCAAATAGAACGGATTTGAATGGAAAATTGTTTGATTTGTATTTAGAGAATGAATTCTTTTGAAAATTTACCTTTTTTTTGAACTTTAGGTAAATATATTTCCAACCCTACAAGAGGGACAAAATTACAAGATACAAACTTATAGCTTACATGATAATGCGAGAATAATCAATTCTCTTAAACAAAAAGAAATTGGTTATAGTTCCCAATTCCTAATAACAATAGGAGAGATATAGATTAACTTGTCTTTATACATTACTATAGAGAGATTTAATCTCTCTCTCTCAATAGTATTAAAGAGAATTAGATAGTCATTACTTTGAGCCCCATGCTTGCTATTGTTTCTTTCTTGCCAAATAGTTTGAACACAACCAGTGATCGTCCATAATACCATAGTATTCAAAGCTCTCCCTCTTGAATTAGCTGCATTAAGGAACTCATATAAATTGTAGGGCATTCTGACATTTAGCTTGAGCTGAGCCCGACCCCAGATGTATCTCCAAAATGAATAGCTACCAAAAGGATGGTTTATTCCTTCAGTGCCTATAAGACATAGGCAACAAGTGTCATTAACTTTTGGATTCCAAGCTTTAATACGGTCCATGGTTGGCAGAAGGTTCTTAATACCTCTGAAAGAGATTAAGCTTCATCTAGGGTGGTGCAATTTGAACCATAGATTTTTGAAATCATTATCAGTGTTATTCATTTGCCGACAACTTTCCCAAAGAATTTTATCATCAACATTGATGAATTGTGGCCATAGCTTGACCATCCTTCTCTAGGTCATGGAATAACCCCATGTTTGAGATGGGTTAACATCAAGGTTGTTCCCATATCTTCGTCTCATCTAAATGATCCAAATAGAGTCACCATACAATAGTTTTTTAATTCTCCTGAGCGTGTGAAAACTAGCGAGCTCATTAAGGTTCTTGAGATTGAGACCACCCTCGTTCCTTAGAAATGAGAGCTTGGACCACGATGTAGGATACACCAGATTGCACCAAATGAAGTCATTCATCATTATCTCCATTTTATGTAGAGATGCGAAAGAAACTTCACCTTGACATAGCTAGTAGTTAATCAAACCCATAGCAAAATAGTTAATAAGAACTAATCTCCCTTCCATAGAAATCTTTGAACCTGGACATCTTGCAATCATGTCTTTTAGTTTATCTAAGCATTCAAGGAAGTGTTTGCATCTGAGATTGCCACCATCCATAGGAAACCCAAGATACTTAGTTGGCCACTCACCTCTCTGAATGCTAAGGATGGAATTTAATCTCTCCTTGTCCCTACATGATTTCGATAGATATATGTGCATTTTGTTTGGGTTATGCTTCATGCCTGAGACCTTGCCAAAATCTCGAAGGAGATGTTTAAGGTTCTTCAGATTACATGAGAGGCCCTCAATGAAGATAAGGACATCATCAGAAAATAGAAGGTGGCACATGAATCTAGTGCGTCTTACACTGTAGGATTTGAGTAGACTCAGTTGATGAGATTTATCTATCCTTCAACTCAGACCTTCCATGGAAATAAAAAATAGCAAAGGTGACAATGGATCACCTTGGCGAAGTCCATTAGAGTTTTTGAAAAGGCCAATTGAACCTCCATTCAGAAGAAGAGAGAAAGAGGGCATCTGAACGCACTGTTGAATCATGGAAATCCAAGTATCATTGAAACCTAGGTCATGGAGAGAATCCCATAAATAATACTAGCAGACTGAATCAAATGCCTTAGTGATATCAATTTTAACACAAGTTGAAGGAGAGTTGTTCTTATGGTTAAAATTCAAGGTAAACTTTGAGGCTAGCATGGAGCAATCTTCTATGCTTCTATCATTCACAAATGCACCCTGGTTCATGGAAATGACCTTTGGTAGCACTAAAGCCAGCCTTTTAGTGATGATTGTGGTGATGATTTTGTATAACATTGAGCAACACGAGATAACACAGAAATCGGCAGGTGAAGTGACAATATCCTTCTTAGGTATAAGAGCAACGAAAACATGATTGACTTGTCGGACCATATTGGCACCTTTGAAGAACCATTGCACAACTTCAGTTAAGTTTGGATTGATAAGGTTCCAATTAGCTCTATAGAAATACCCATTGAAGCCATCAGGCCCTGGACTTTTATTTGGTCCAATGTCCCAGACAACATCCTTGATATCTTAAAGATCAGGTATTTTGCATAGAGCTTCATTATCAACGTCAATAATCAGCTTTGTCCATTTACATTCAACAGTAGAGCTAGCAGCATCAGAAGGCATAGCATCAGGTATAGCATGGTTATATAGACCTTCAAAGAATTGAAGAGTTTCATTAGCGATCTCTTGCTCATTGTTTAGAGAATTACCTACAACATCAAAAAGTTTAGTAATAGTGTTAATAACATCTCTTTTCTTAACTATAGAGTGGTATAACTTGGTGTTTTTTATCACCATTAGCTATCCAGTCTAAGCGGATGCGTTGCCAGATATACTTTTCTTTAGCCTTGGAAAGAAGTTTGAGTCTCTCATGAGTGACCTTCTCAGTAAGAATAAGATCAGTATCAAGAGGGTTCCTCCTTAGAGCTAGAGATATATCATCCATCTCCATGAGTTCTCTAGAAATAAGGTTCTTTAGATTGATGAATTCTTTTGACCATCTCTTAAGTTCAACTTTGACTAGCTTGAGCTTCTGGGCGAATCTGAACAAAGGATTACCTAGAACTTGGTTGAGCCATATTTCATTGATAATTGATCTACATCCAGGCCAATCCATCCAAAAATTTAGGAAACGGAAAGGCCTTTTCTTCATTGTCAATTCTCTAAGGTTGACATTAATGGCAGACCGATCAAAGAAAACACATGTTCTAAGTTTTATTTTGGTACCAGGGAATCTACTCAACCAGGCATCATTGATTAGAGCACAGTCAAGCTTACAGGCAATACGTTTAGCAGTACCTTGCTTATTATGCCAAGTGTATATCTCATTGCCCATAGTTGGAAGTTCAACCAGATTGCAGTTATCAATGGCAGTGTTGAACGTGCTGAGTATACGAGTAGGGACTTCCCTACCTCCAACTTTTAATTCTCTTTTCTAATGTTGTTGAAGTCACCTATCACTAACCAAGAGTCAGTGATATTAGAGCTGATATTCTCTAGTGTATTCCACAGAGCAATATGGTCTTGGGCTAGATTCCTAGCATATATAGCAGTAAGAATAAGAAGAAGACCACCTTTATTAATGCCCGACATGGTGATTTGTTGATCATCCATGTGCTGAACATTGATATCCTAGGACTTAGGATTTCATCCTATATAGATTCGTCCATTAGAATCCTTCTCATGATTAGTAATCCAACTCCAACCTTTAGGAAGAAGCTTCTCAGATGAAGCTTTTAGGTAGTTTTTTATTTTTGTTTCTACAAGAACAATAATAGATGCCTTCAATTCTCTAACAGTTCTCCTAAATTCTCTTTTCTTACGTGGTTTCCCTGAACCACGTACATTATCATAATGATGACCATTAATAACCCCTACCAGATGATCAGGTATGACGTGACCCGTTCACTCTAGCATTTTTGTCCACCTTCTTCCTTGAGCTTGGTGTCATACAAATTTCACCTTCTTCTTTGTCATTATCATCGAGAACAGTGGGTGTGTCAATTTCACCATTAACAATCACCTCTTCTATTTCCTTGGCGGCTTCACTGGTTGTGGTCATTGTATCCTCAACAATAGTCGTAGTGTCCACAACAGGTTCAACATTGGTGTCAGCTACTGCATCTTCCACCTCCAGATTCACAAAACTGTTGGTTACTAGAATCTCAGGTATCTTTGAGGTCTTGGAAATGTCCTAACCTCGAGTTTTATTCTTACTATTTCCAATGATCTTCCATACTCTAGTATCCTTTGTCGGTACAAATGAAGTGACTTGGGGCTTCAACGGGCAGTCATCCGAGTTGTGGCCAAAGACTTTGTAGTCTGGGCAGCATTTAGGTAGATGTATGTAAGTAATGGCTACGACCATTGGCTCACATCGAGGCATATTAACCCAGACTTCTTCAGGGGGAGTTTCATCAGCTTCAACCTCGACCAGTGCACGAGCCTCGCCCATGGATTCATGGCCAATAGATCGGTAATCAATCTTCAACAGTTTCTCCACTCCACTGGCCACTATGCCAATGACACGGGGGGACCAGTTCTTTCCCATACTAGGGATATTAATCCACACCAGAATAGTGCTGAATCGATCTTTGATTAAGTATTCACCAGTTTTATATTCTTTGATGACCACAAGTTGTCCATCAAATCATCAGGGGCCACTTTCTATTATGTTCTTCTTGTCTTTAGTAGTGTTGAAACGCAACAAAAAGAAGTGATCTGGCTTAGAATATAGATCAAATCCTCCCTTAGGTTTCCATATTCTATTGATCTAGGAAAGTAGATGATGATAATATGGTCTTTTGCTCGTCACATAGAGGATGGCAGTGTGTTCCCATGACTTTTCCATGGCCTCATATGTTTTGTCATCAATGGTGACAAATGTCTTACCTTCTATCTTTTCCGACGGAGGATAGTCATGAGCTTGGAAGGAGTCTGAGCCGCCAAGGACCTGAGCCCAAGCTAACATATCTGTGGTGGTGGAGGAGCCCGTCATCGCTTTTGTGGTAGTCATAGGTGGAAGGTGGAAGGCAAGGGGGAGGGGTCCCCCTCTCCAGAAACTTGGGAGTCGCTTCCTAGATCGCCAGAGCGGTCAGATCAACCCCTAGGCGGCGCACACTACAATAGAGTCAATTGACTAAAAATTTTGAACATTTACCTTGGATGCATGATTTCATGATTTATACTATTTTTAATAATCCAATGGTGGATAAAAAGGGAAAAAGGATGAGAGAAAATCCGATAAAAATTAAAATGAAAAAGAAATGGAAGATAATTGTGTGTAAATGTGTGAATTGTGTAGAATTATCTATAAAGTGGCATGGATTTCCAGAATTGATTAGTTTTCATTTGCACATGATTTCTAATAGAAATAATAGACAAAATAAAGAAAATATAAAAGAAAGAAAAGGGAAAGATGTGTTTCAAATGCAAAATGTATGCCTTATAAGTGGATGACTTGCATGTTAAGAAAATGTGTTATTCTTTTTGAGTTTTGGTCCCAATCTTTGCACACACCTAGATAAAGTCATCAAAGACTTTCCCTTAGAATTTTAGAGAAAAAGGATAAATAGAGAGAGAGATGATTTTAACACATTTTCATTAAGTGAGAGGATTAAGGACTGATGTATTACATGTCACACACATTTTCCTTTTTTTGAAAAGGATTTTTCACAGACTTTGCTTTAGCACGCTTGTTGTTAGACCTTGGATCATGGATCGAGGACCACTAGGCCATCTTCTACCTCTAAACATAATAGGCAAGTCGGTAATAGTGTAACAACCCTGACCTGGGTTATACTTTAACCCTAGGTGTTGTGGTTAAGAAATGTGATTAAATGCTTAATCTCATCTTGTGAAAGGTAATTAGGGCTCAAGAGGAACTTATATTGCAATTCTAGTCCTTTTTTAACATTGTTGAAATCAATGTTTTGTTTGTTTTGGACTAATGTGCAAAATACCCAAGTTGAGGGGTTTAAGTGCAAATTGTGCATGATAATATGTTCCTCATGTGTTGAAGCATCATGAGAGTGAAGATAATGCTGAGTTGTCACTTATGGGAGCCTGAATACCAAGAAAGAGCTGATAAAGTAATGTTTGTGCATTAAATCCTAGTTTTGGTGTAAAGTGCAATTTACGCAAAACCTAGGGTTCAATATGCAAATTACCACTTCAATAAGGTCCTTAATGCTTCTTGGAATCATGTAGAGCAAAGAAAATGAGAGGGGCGCCTCATTTGATTTAAGTTGGAGGAGAGAGAATCTTGATATTAAAATAATCAAGATTTAATCCTAATTGAAACCCTAATTCGATTTTGGGCAAAAATAAATGTATTAATTAAAGGGCCTTCAACCAAAATTAAAATGGTTGGATTCAGATGTATGTGTGACGTCCTTCATCTTTGCAAGGACCACAAAAATATCCAAGGGAGTGGATAACTCACACACAATTTTATAAGAAAAAGAAATATCCACTCACATATGGATATTAATATAATATGATTTAAGGTGCTTAATTTGCTTTTCTTTAAATCATGGATAATTGAGAGGAATAAGAGTCAAACAAGATAGACTCTTCCCTAAGGAAGAGAAGGGGGAAGAGGCGGCCACATTTTTGGGATTAAATGATTTTTTTATAAGGCACTTTCTCTCTCCTTGAATTTCTTATAAAAAGACCTTTTACAAGCCAAATGAAAGGCTTTTTCGACCCCACTTATTCACCTTGCTTGGGAAACGACCAAGGGAGCTTGGGAGGATCCGGAGGACGACCCCCAACCTTTTGGTAAGGTTCTTGATCCATTTCACCTTGATTCCATGGTGGAAATCGAAAATAAATTATGGATTTCTTCCTATTTCGATCTCCTCTTCAATTCTAACCATTCCTTTTCACTCAAACCTTGAGAACGAGCCTTGGAATGGTGAAAGGAGTTGCATCCACCATTTTTTCCGTGGACATGGAGCTTTGGAGCTCAATTGGAGGCAGTTTTTATAACTTGAACCCTTTTTCATTGTTATTCAACCATTAATCTTGCAATTTCAATGATTCCTTCATTATCTTGTTTAATTGCTGGTTGAAAATGGTTATTTCATGAAATCAGAAGTTGTTAGAACTTCAGGGACGAAGGTATATGATGATGACATCATCTTGGGTACTTTTTCCAAAGAAATTATGGTTCATACGGTTTTGAGTTAACTGCTCATGTGGTTTCACCAAACCGTTTGAGAGCAAACAGTTTGAAACTGTTTGGGAGCAAACAGTTTCAAAACCGTTTGAGTGAGTTCACCAAGGGTTAACCGTTTGAGATTACTAATCCAAATTATGTTGGTTAATGACTCACAAAATTTTATGGGTTAACTCCCAAGGAATCATGAGTTGAAGGCCAATCAATTAGGCAAAGCCTAATTGGATTAAGTGCTGATTTTCAACTTGATTTATTTGCCTTTTTGAGCAAATAGTTTCAAAACCATTTGAAAGAGTTGACCAAGGGTTTACCGTTTGCGAATCCTGTTACTAATTATGTTGGTTGATGACCCACCAAATTTTATGAATTAATTCCAAAGTAATCATGAGTTGAAGGCTAATCAATTAGGTAAACCCTAATTGGGTTAAGTGCTGATTTTCAACTTGCTTGATTTGACGTTTTGGGTTAATTAGCCCTAACAGTTTCAAAACCATTTGGGGATTACCCAAACGGTCTCAAGACCGTTTGGGGGTCACCCAAGACCGTTTGGTGGTCAAGGGTTGGATATGATTAAGTGTTTGAAGGACAAAAGATATGGTGTTAACACTAATCGGCTAAGTGCTGATTTTGCATTGAAATGAGTTGATGTTTTGGGTTGATTGACCCAAACGGTTTCAAGACCATTTGTAAATCACCCAAACGGTCTCAAGAACGTTTGGGGATCACTCAAGACCGTTTGGAGGTCTAGGCTTAAGCATCGTTGACCAATTGAAGGTCTAAAGGTGCCAACTCACTTTGCAATTAAGTGCTGATTTGATGATCAACTCAATAGCTCAAACCCTAATGATTTTTCACTAGAACCAAGGGTTGGATGAGCCAAACGGTCTCAAGACCGTTTCGAGGTCACCCAAGACCATTTGGAGGTCTAGGAGTGAGTATGGTTAAGCAATTGATGATCCAATGCTACTAAGTTGGAGTATAATCAATTGCTGATTTGGTGATCAATCCAATGATCCAAACCTTAATTGGTTGACTTGGATTTTGATGATATGATGGGAAAATGGTCTCAAGATCGTTTGGAGGTCATCCAAAAGATCCCAAGACTGTTTGGGGTCAGGTCATGTCCAAATTGGATGATGGTTCAATGGGTTCAAATCAATTAGACCTACATTGAAATATGTTGAAGGGTTATTAATTTCAAACCATAATCCAATTGATTCAAGCCCTAATTAATGATCAATTTAGGGTCAATTTAGGGTCAAATCAGTTGAAGGTTGACCTAATTATCTCAATTGATGATGGGCTAACATGTACATGATCGATTGAGGGGATCAACATTGGAAACCCTAATACGATTAAAGTGGTTGAGACACTTTTTGGTCCATGCGGTTTTGAGGAGGTTTGGACCAAAAGGTCTCAAGACCATTTGAGTCCAAACGGTCTCAATACCGTTTGGGACCAAACAATCCCAAATCATTTATTCCCATGCGGTTTCAAAAGTCAAACTTGGGCAAACGGTCTCAAGACTGTTTAGGACCAAATGATCCCGAACCGTTTGTCCCCATGTGGTTTCAAAAGTCAAACTTGGGCAAACGGTCTTCACCTACTTGCTTTGGCAAACGGTCTCAAGCACCACCTTTACCAAACAGTTTCAAACCGTTTGAACCTTGAAGGACCAAGACCGTTTGGGGCTCAAGTAGTCAAAGTTGATTGAGGACTCAATTGGTTAATCCACTTAGACACTTGTTGTAATTGAGGACTCAATTGATCAATTCAATTGGATACCTTATGTAATGGAAGTCCAAGGTGATTGAATCTCTTGAGAATAGAGATGATGAATGATTAATTGATCCAATGATGATTAGTAATGATGATCACTGAAGGTACAAAGGTTGAAACCCTAATAGTACCTAAGTGATTAGTGCCAATTAAGGGATGAACACTAATTGCTTATAGGATGAATGACTCGGTACACTATGTTAATCATAGTAGTATGTACTTGATGGAAGGGTTGATATGACCTAATCAAGTTGAGATGATGATAGCATGAATTCATATATGAATATGATTCATGTGGTGATTAAGGGTATGATCCTAAAAGTAGAGAGATCATGAAACCCTAATCATGAACATAAACCCTAATCGACAGGATTATTGTGTTCTAACCCTAATTGAGGGAAATTCTAAATGAAACCCTAATTGAGGGTGTATCCTTGTGAAACCCTAGTTGAAGGTGTATCTATGTGAAGACTAATCCTAATAATGGAATAGTAGCTAATACCCTGAAAAGGGAAGTATCTAATGTGGCTGTTTATAGGCAACTTTATAATAAAACAATGCCTTAAACTAAGATAAGTCCATATCATGTGAGATAGTTGGACAATTATAAGGTGTGTCCTATGCATTATATGCTAAGGGTGAGTATTTGGTGATGGAATGTATTAAGATGGGAAATACCTTAATATAGGATAAAGTTGGTTAACTCAAGAGGGTTTAAAATGTTGAGAAAATGATACATCAAGATATGATGGTTATCACATTCAGAACTTCAGGGTTTATATACCTTGATATACTCCAAATCCAAAATAATTGGGTAAGAAATATATGAAGTGTGTTATGCAACTATTACAATGAAATGTAATGAGTTGTTGCACTTGATGAGTGTTAATTAATGCACCTTGAAAATGGGGTTAAGCCCAAATGATGAGCATGATGTAGTCATACCATGATGAGGATGAGAAAGGAACTCATTCCTTGAACTAATGATCATTAATGTTATATGATGAGACTAATGATCTTGAATAAATATTTATGATATCTTTGAATAGGTTGTTGCCTAGTGAGAGGTGACAAGATGTGAATGGCCTTGTGAGCCATGTGAATAAGTTGTTGCCTAGTGAGAGGTGACAAGATGTGCAGTGGCCTGATGAGCCATGTGTGATGCTTGGGTAACAAGTATCATGTATACCTTGGTCAGATGACATGAAGGTGATAGTTACCTAATAAATGGTAATGATGCTCAATGATGAATGAAGGGTTTGAATACCCAGAACCATATGAATATGGTGATGAGAATATGAAGGGATGATAATTCCCAATATTGAAATGAGGGACTGAGTTCCCAGGGTCTTTGAAAGACTGATAAATATCTGATGAAAGTAGTACATGTCTCTTTATAGCATTGTTGTAATAAGTTATGTTTGAGAACTTGGCTAATGCTAAAAGAATATGAAAATGTACTTAATAAATCAAGTGAAATCTATTCATGTAATTCTCTGACCATAGATCCATCATCGTCAGGAATAGGTGATGGTGAAATGGGTGCCCACGGCAAAACCCGGAGCACATATTTTGAATATGTGGGGGTAAATGGGTGAAAACATCCTTACATCCTCATGAAGAGATTGTTGGAAGGTAAACAAGAAACCTCTCAATCCTTCATGAATATGTCAGGATGGATGTATCACGAATCTCCCGATGATTGGGATAGATGGTGTATACATCTCCCAATGATACTTAATGTCGGATCGAGGAGATAAATAAGAAATCTCTCGATTGGCGATGAGAGTGCAGTTGACATTGTAACTCTGTAGTGAAGGTTCCAGTATACCCTGGCTAGCTAGTTAGAAGAGATAAGAGATGTCCTGCATGTGGTCTCATATTGACCGAGACGGATGAGGTCATAAGAATCCAGCTCTTTTGATGACCTATGTATGGTACTGATTTCAAATCCTAGAAGTGGTCGGTTGGAGTATGAGCGGTATACCTCATCTCCTTACAGCATAAGTGTGATTGTAAAATGTAATCAGACGTATAACATGTTTGCTTAAGGATTGAATACAGAGATTCATTGGCTGATGTTGCATTTCTTTGTGCATTCCTTAGTGGATAAATGTTATTTATGTTTCTTTATATTCTCTGCAAGGTATACAAATGAATTATTTATCTACCATGGGTAGATGCAATGACCTCCTTGAGAATGGAGATTATCTTATTATGTTCTATGATGAATAATTCTGCCTGATAATGTAAAAGTAACCCCAGCTCAGTTTTAATTTAATAAACTGCAATAACAATGTTTTTGGCGGGGAGTTATATCTCTCGCTGGGGTAATTTTCAATTGTCTCACCCCCGTGGGAAACATTTTTAGGTATGCATGGGAGGCAAAGCAGAAATCCTAGAACAAGGAAAGAGCAACAACAATAGAAACAACAGGGACAGTAATAAGATCTCAAGTGGAGATATTGTCTGTCTAGTCATACAGATAGTAGTCCTATGTGTCGTCTCTGTAATCTCAGGTCCTCGGAGTTTTTAGTCATTGTCTTATGAATCAGTCTGAGGTTTTGTCTTGATGCCTCGAGATTCATATACTGTCTGTATATAATGTTTATAAGATAGTTGATGTTGTAATCTTTAAGAAGGAATGGTACAGGTTGTGTACTTGTGAACCAGGATGAATTTCAAATACTTTGGTTCTTGGTTAAAGAGTTTTCCTGTGAATGAATCTCTTTGAAAAAGTTTTAATTTTCAGTGATTTTCAGTAATCTGCTGCAAATAATTCGCTTCCGCATTAGTTAATCATGTTTTCGCGAGACGGTCGCCACAATTAGTGGTATCAGAGCTCTAGGTTCATTGAGTCTACAGAGACATAGGACTAAGGTAGTAGAGTCTTTTCTGGTGTCATCCAGTGTATCTGATAGTGTCTTCTACTCGTATAAGAGAAGAAGAACTTAAACATGACTGGGTCTCATGAGGAGATTGCTGCTGAGAGCAGCAATGTTGCACCAAGAAGAGGTGCATGGGAACAGGCAAGAGAGAGACAATTGCCTGAGAATCCCCTAGCTGATCCAACTATAATAAGAAAATCCTTCTTTAAGTATTACTGTTGGAGAACTTAGGGCAACAATAATGTATATAGTGGATCAAGTTTTGGTAGTGTAACCTAGATTACCAATCCCAATGATGATGTTATAGATATCAATAGGATTTGTAATTAGCATCAGCAGGTTGAAGCAAAAGGAAATGATGAATTTCTGGACTTAAATTGAGACTGTGCTCAACCATAGCCTATTGAATCAACCTTTGAGGTAGAGTTAGCCTGAGGTAGTGAATAATTCATGTATTATGACAAGTTAGACAAGATAATGTCATGCAAATATGTTAATTTATGAATTCTTGGATTAACTGAGAAAGGAAATAATTGAACTTTCCTTGATTAGTCCTATGAGGACTTATGTTTTGCATAGTAAAACATTACAAATGTTTTATGTTGTTCTTACCTCCTTGAGAAATGATGAGGTACAGAAGAGATGCCTGAATGAAATTCAGGGATGATAAGTCTTATGCTTGTGATAATATGAAAAGGAGGAATATGATAGTATACAAAGTGCATATCACTTAATCTCAGTATTTATATACCCTGGCCAGGTATACAACTATTGATGATAAAGTGGGTATGGAAACTCTTAGATTGTTGTCTTTTTGATTGCTCTGATCAAGAAGTCATTCTGAGATAATCTAATGCGTATCATGAAATCAGAAATCTAGAATGAATAAATGTGTCATATCCCATGCATAAGAAAGATAAGTCTGAGATAATCTCAGATGAGCATGTTGTATGAGGAACTAAAAATGTACTCCTCATAAGATAAGAATAAGAATAAGGGAGATGAACCCTGTTCAATAATGCTGCCTGCATAATACAGATCTTTCCCATAATGAGGAAATGGGAGATGTGATGAGATCATGAGATGATCATAAACATGCTAGATAACAATAAAGAAAGGGATAATGACATGCAATCATCCTTACAAATTCCAATACTAAAGGCAAGGAACCTAGGATGAGATAAAGAGTAAATGGTTCAAGAATAGTTGAAAATACATGAATTAATAAGAGGAATATGAATCCTTGTTTTCTTTCCTTTTAGGGACATGGCAATCAAGTGGGTCTTAGGACAATTGATGTGCATAAGATAAAGGAGTTCATGTATTGGATACTTAGAAAAGTATCAGTTATCTTGGACTTTGGTCCCAAGATGAGGACATATGAAACAGTTAATGTTCCAAGATGAAAGGAAGAGATATATATGATGTGTTTCCAACACATGTGATAGATACCAAGGTGAAAGATTCTAGTATCTGAGAGTTATCAGATGGGTTAGGTTGGCTACCTGGGGTGGTCAATTGTGAAATTAGTCTGGATATATAAAAAAATATGAACATCATATGTTAGGGGTTTATGCTCTGCATAAATATAATATTAATAAAGAATGTATGATGTTTCTCTGAATAAGAGAAGTGTTGTTTGACACAAAGTTGACTCTATAGTCAATGATGAGGAACAATGGAGCATGTGCCTTGTGTGTTGATTCTCTGAGAATCTTGTATGGAAACATTTTGTACTGATCAAAGTTTTATGGTGTCCCCATAATAAGGAGATGTTATGTGGAGATTAGATAGTATGATGAATAAAATACATATGTCTTCCTTTATCTGGATTTCGAGGATGAAATCCTTGTTAGGGGTTTATAATTTGTAACAACCCTGACCTGGGTTATACTTTAACCCTAGGTGTTGTGGTTAAGAAATGTGATTAAATGCTTAATATCATCTTGTGAAAGGTAATTAGGTCTCAAGAGGAACTTATATTGCAATTCTTGTCCTTTTTGAACATTGTTGAAATCAATGTTTTGTTTGTTTTGGACTAATGTGCAAAATACCCAAGTTGAGGGGTTTAAGTGCAAATTGTGCATGATAATATGTTACTCATGTGTTGAAGCATCATGAGAGTGAAGATGATGCTGAGTTGTGGCTTATGGGAGCCTGAATACCAAGAAAGAGCTGATAAAGCAATGTTTCGGCATTAAAACCTAATTTTGGTGTAAAGTGCAATTTACCCAAAACCTAGGGTTCAATATGCAAATTACCATTTCAATAAGGTCCTTAATGCTTCTTGGCATCATTTAGAGGAAAGAAAATGAGAGGGGCGCCTCATTTGAATTAAGTTGGAGGAGAGAGAATCTTGATATTAAAATAATCAAGATTTAATCCTAATTGAAACCCTAATTCAATTTAGGGCAAAAATAAATGTATTAATTAAAGGTAATTCAACCAAAATTAAAATGGTTGAATTCATATGTATGTGTGACGTCCTTGAGCTTTGCAAGGACCACGAAAATATCCAAGGGAGTGGATAACTCACACACAATTTTATAAGAAAAAGAAATATCCACTCACATATGGATATTAATATAATATGATTTAAGGTGCTTAATTTGCTTTTCTTTAAATCATGGATAATTGAGAGGAATAAGAGGCAAACAAGATAGCCTCGTCCCTAAGGAAGATAAGGGGGAAGAGGCGGCCACATTTTTGGGATTAAATGATTTTTTTATAAGGCACTTTCTCTCTCCTTGAATTTCTTATAAAAAGACCTTTTACAAGCCAAATGAAAGGCTTTTTCGACCCCACATCTTCTCCTTGCTTGGGAAACGACCAAGGGAGCTTGGGAGGATCAGGAGTACGACCCCCAACCTGTTGATAAGATTCTTGATCCATTTCACCTTGATTCCATGGTGGAAATAAAAAATAAATTATGGATTTCTTCCTATTTCGATCTCCTCTTCAATTCTAACCATTCCTTTTCACTCAAACCTTGAGGACGAGCCTTGGAATGGTGAAAGGAGTTGCATCCACCATTGTTTCCGTGGACATGGAGCTTTGGAGCTCAATTGGAGGCGGGTTTTATAACTTGAACCCTTTTTAATTGTTATTCAACCATTAATCTTGCAATTTCAATGATTCCTTCATTATCTTGTTTAATTGCTGGTTGAAAATGGTTATTTCATGAAATCAGAAGTTGTTAGAACTTCAGGGACGAAGGTAGATGATTATGACATCATCTTGGGTACTTTTTCCAAAGAAATCATGGTTCATACGGTTTTGAGTTAATTGCTCATGCGGTTTCACCAAACCGTTTGGGAGCAAACGGTTTCAAAACCATTTGAGTGAGTTGACCAAGGGTTAAACGTTTGAGATTACTGTTCCTAATTATGTTGGTTAATGAATCACCAAATTTGACTGGTTAACACCCAAGGAATCGTGAGTTGAAGGCCAATCAATTAGGCAAAGCCTAATTGGATTAAGTGCTGATTTTCAACTTGATTTATTTGCCTTTTTGAGAACACGGTTTCAAAACCATTTGAAAGAGTTGACCAAGGGTTGACCGTTTGAGAATCCTGTTCCTAATTATGTTGGTTGATGAACCACCAAATTTTATGGATTAATTCCAAAGGAATCGTGAGTTGAAGGATAATCAATTAGGTAAACCCTAATTGGATTAAGTGCTGATTTTCAACTTGGCTGATTTGACTTTTTGGTTTAATTAGCCCAAACGGTTTCAAAACCGTTTGGGGATTACCCAAACGGTCTCAAGACCGTTTTTGGGTCACCCAAGACCGTTTGGAGGTCAAGGGTTGGATATGATTAAGTGTTTCAAGGACAAAAGATATGGTGTTAACCCTAATCGGCTAAGTGCTGATGTTGCATTGAAACGAGTTGATGTTTTGGGTTGATTGACCCAAACGGTTTCAAGACCATTTGGAAATCACCCAAACGGTCTCAAGACCGTTTGGGGATCACTCAAGACCGTTTGGAGGTCTAGGGTTAAGCATGGTTGACCAATTGAAGGTCTAAAGGTACCAGATCACTTTGCAATTAAGTGCTGATTTGATGATCAACTCAATAGCTCAAACCCTAATGATTTTTCACTAGAACCAAGGGTTGGATGAGCATAATGGTCTCAAGACCGTTTGGAGATCATCCAAATGGTCTGAAGACCGTTTGGAGGTCTATGGGTGAGTATGGTTAAGCAATTGATGATCCAATGATACTAAGTTGGAGTATAATCAATTGCTGATTTGATGATCAATCCAATGATCCAAACCTTAATTGGTTGACTTGGATTTTGATGATATGATGGGAAAACGGTCTCAAGACCGTTTGGAAGTCATACAAACGATCCCAAGACCATTTGAGGTCAGGTCATGTCCAAATTGGATGATGGTTCAATGGGTTCAAATTAATTAGACTCACATTGAAATATGTTGAAGGGTTATTAATTTCAAACCATAATCCAATTGATTCAAGCCCTAATTGATGATCAATTTAGGGTCAATTTAGGGTCAAATCAGTTGAAGGTTGACCTAATTATCTCAATTGATGATGGGCTAACATGTATATGATCGATTGAGGGGATCAACATTGGAAACCCTAATACGATTAAAGTGGTTGAGACACTTTTTGGTCCATGCGGGTTTGAGGAGGTTTGGACCAAACGGTCTCAAGACCATTTGAGTCCAAACGGTCTCAATACCGTTTGGGACCAAACAATCCCAAATCATTTATTCCCATGCGGTTTCAAAAGTCAAACTTGGGCAAACGGTCTTCACCTACTTGCTTGGGCAAACGGTCTCAAGCACCACCTTTACCAAACGGTTTTAAACCGTTTGAACCTTGAAGGACCAAGACCGTTTGGGGCTCAAGTAGTTAAAGTTGATTGAGGACTCAATTGGTTAATCCACTTAGACACTTGTTGTAATTGAGGACTCAATTGATCAATTCAATTGGATACCTTATGTAATGGACGTCCAAGGTGATTGAATCTCTTGAGAATAGAGATGATGACTGATTAATTGATCCAATGATGATTAGTAATGATGATCATTGAAGGTACAATGGTTGAAACCCTAATAGTACCTAAGTGATTAGTGCCAATTAAGGGATGAACCCTAATTGCTTATAGGATCAATGACTTGGTACACTATGTTCATCATAGTAGTATGTACTTGATGGAAGGGTTGATATGACCTAATCAAGTTGAGATGATGATAGCATGAATTCATATATGAATATGATTCATGTGGTGATTAAGGGTATGATCCTTAAAGTAGAGAGATCATGAAACCCTAATCATGAACATAAACCCTAATTGATAGGGTTATTGTGTTCTAACCCTAATTGAGGGCAATTCTAAATGAAACCCTAATTGAGGGTGTATCCTTGTGAAACACTAGTGGAAGGTGTATCTATGTGAAGCCTAATCCTAATAATGGAATAGTAGCTAATACCCTGAAAAGGGAAGTATCTAATGTGGCTGTTTATAGGCAACTTTATAATAAAACAATGCCTTAAACTAACATAAGTCCATATCATGTGAGATAGTTGGACAATTATAAGGTGTGGCCTATGCATTATATGCTAAGGGTGAGTATTTGGTGATGGAATGTATTAAGATGGGAAATACCTTAATACAGGATAAAGTTGGTTAACTCAAGAGGGTCTGAAATGATGAGAAAATGATACATCAAGATATCATGGTTATCACATTCAGAACTTCAGGGTTTATATACCTTGATATACTCCCAAATCCAAAATAATTGGGTAAGAAATATATGAAGTGTGTTATGCAACTATTACAATGAAATGTAGTGAATTGTTGCACTTGATGAGTGTTAATTAATGAACCATGAAAATGGGGTTAAGCCCAAATGATGAGTATGATGTAGTCATACCATGATGAGGATGAGAAAGGAACTCATTCCTTGAACTAATGATCATTAATGTTATATGATGAGACTAATGATTTTGAATAAATATTTATGATATATTTGAATAAGTTGTTGCCTAGTGAGAGGTAAAAGATGTGAATGGCCTTGTGAGCCATGTGAATAAGTTTTTTCCTAGTGAGAGGTGACAAGATGTGCAGTGGCCTGATGAGCCATGTGTGATGCTTGGGTAACAAGTATCATGTGTACCTTGGTCAGATGACCTGAAGGTGATAGTTACCTAACAAATGGTAATTATGCTCAATGATGAGTGAAGGGTTTGAATACCCAGAACCATATGATTATGGTGATGAGAATGTGAAGGGATGAGAATTCCCAATATTGAAATGAGGGACTGAGTTCCCAGGGTCTTTGAAAGACTGATAAATATCTGATGAAAGTAGTACCTGTCTCTTTATAGCATTGTTGTAATAAGTTATGTTTGAGAACTTGGCTGATGCTAAAAGAATATGAAAATGTACCTAATAAATGAAGTGAAATCTATTCACATTTACTACTCTGACCATAGATCCATCATCGTCAGGAATATGTGATGGTGAAACAGGTGCCCGCGGCAAAACCCAGAGTACATATTTTGAATATGTGGGGGTAAATGGGCGAAAGCATCCTTATGTCCTCTTGAAGAGATTGTTGGAAGGTAAACAAGAAACCTCTCAATCCTTCATGAATATTACGGGACTGATGTATCACGAATCTCCCGATGATTGGGATAGATGGTGTACACATCTCCCAATGATACTTAATGTCGGATCGAGGAGATAAACAAGAAATCTCTCGATTGGCAATGAGAGTGTAGTTGATGTTGTAACTCTATAGAGAAGGTGCCAGTATACCCTGGCTGGCTAGTTAGCAGAGACACGAGATGTCCTGCATGTGGTCTCGTACTGACCGAGACAGATGAGGTCATAAGAACCCGGCTCTTTTGATGACCTATGTATGGTACCGATTTTGACTCCTAGCAGTGGTCGGTTGGAGTATGAGCGGTATACCTCATCTCCTCAGAGCATAAGTGTGATTGTAAAATGTAATCAGTCATATAGCATGTTTTCTTAAGGATTGAATATGAAGATTCATTGGCTGATGTTGCATTTCTTTGTGCATTCCTTAGTGGATAAATGTTATTTATGTTTATTTATATTCTCTGCAAGGTAGACAGATGAATTATTTATCTACCATGGGTAGATTCAATGACCTCCTTGAGAATGGAGATTATCTTATTATGTTCTATGATGAATAATTCTTCCTGATAATGTAAAAGTAACCCCAACTCAGTTTTAATTTAATAAACTACAATAACAATGTTTTTGGCGGAGAGTTATATCTCTCGCTGGGGCAATTTTCAATTGTCTCACCCCCGTGGGAAACATTTTTAGGTATGCATGGGAGGAAAAGCAGAGATCCTAGAACAAGGAAAGAGCAACAACAATAGCAACAACAGGGACAACAATAAGATCTCAGGTGGAGATATTGTCTGTCTAGTCATACAAATAGTAGTCCTATGTGTTGTCTCTGTACTCTCAGGTCCTCAAAGTTTTTAGTCAGTGTCTTATGAATCAATATGAGGTTTTGGCTTGATGCCTCGAGATTTGTATATTGTTTGTATATAATGTTTATAAGATAGTTGATGTTGTAATATTTGAGAAGGAATGGTACATGTTGTGTACTTGTGAACCAGGATGAATTTGAAATACTTTGGTTCTTAGTTAAAGAGTTTTCCTATGAATGGATCTCTTTGAAAAAGTTTTAATTTTTAGTGATTTTCAGTAATCCGCTGCAAATAATTTGCTTCCGCATTAGTTAATCATGTTTTCGCGAGACGGTCTCCACAAATAGTATCATATTTTTTCCTTGAATGATGTCTCTCCACTCAATGAGCGGGCAAACATGGAAAGTTTTTCATTGGATTCGCGAGGCCAAACCAAACCTAACTAGCCTAGGGTTTGCCCCTTTTGGAAGGATATTAAAGGTTCCCCTAAAATTATAGGTCTCTCATCAAACCCCCATCAAGGCCAATGAGTATATAAAGGGGTAATGACCCTTGTGAGATCACATATGCATTCGTAAGAGGTCGCTTGACTCCAGACCCTCATCACTTATCTCAATTTCAAATCAAGCCTCATCCTCGACCTCTGATCTCTTCCCAAGTTCTGTCAGAGATACACTCTTGTCATCCATCTAGCCCTAACCACCTCGTGGGAGATTGAAGCCCTATATAGGTCTGACCTTGACTATCAGGGGCGTGTGCACTCTTTCTTAGCACTGTGATGCCTTAGAACTCAAAATCAATTGTGGGGTTGACTCGCATGAGGAGCTCCGCTCGAAGAACTGGAAGAATGAAGGAAGAAGATGGTGACAAGCGAAATGAATCCCTTGCCCCTGGTACACAAGGCCTCAATCCTAGGATTTCTTAGGCAAAAGTGAGTTTCTGCCCTGACTCGGCATCCTGCTCGCAAGGAGCGAGCCGCTACGTGGCTAAATCCTATTTGTGAAGCCCTGATCTGTGTGCAAAATAAAAGGCAACCAAAATAATGATGTGGAACTCTTTTATTGGACAAAGGTACTTTATCTTTAAAAATTCGTAATCAATTATTGGTAAATCAGATCAAGATGATTAATATATGGTTTTTGATCATAAAAATCCATAAAATCCAATAAAAATGAATTTGAGAACTAAGTCTACTAGTAATTTGAAATGTATGTAAAGGTTTTACCTTTAATGGTTTTAATTAATTTAAAATCCTAAGTTTTGAAGATTAAAGGATCTAATGATGTTCTCTTACTATCATGAGAAAAGTTTATCCTTTTGAAATAAAAGGGATGGATTAGATCCAATTGGATCATATTTGTTCATAACTTTCTCAATTAGGGTTCCATGATTATAAAAGTGCATTAATAAACTTAGAAACCCAAATTTTGATAGTTATGAGGTTTAATGGATTTAAATGTGGAAATCAATCAAGAAAATATGAAAGTAATATTCTTGAACTAATTTTTCGATACCCTTAATTTGGATGATTGGAGTAATTAGGATTTTGATGAGTGGAAAAGTGCTTTTAGGGTTTGTTCACCTGAAAAGGATAAAATTAGAAAGTGAAAGTCTGGGAAGCAAGAAACCCTAATGAAACCTTAATGAGGCTTAGAAATCCTATAATGGAATCCCAAGTCTATAAAGGTGGTTGGATGTAATTATAACCATTAGGTGTTATAAATACTTTCAGGATCAAGTTTCTTGATGTATTTCTTATCTTGGTTGATTGGACTTCTTGATGGGATTGCTATTTTGCTTGGTTTTGAGATTCCCAAATCAAGTATATGGTTACGCTTATGGCTAATCACTCTAGTTTCATGAATATTTCTAAGGTTTTGTTGATTTCTTGAAATTAAATGCTTGGATGAAATTCAATTCCTATAATTTATAAAGTGACTATGAGTATCACCTTATAAAGCTTATAACTTGCTAGAACTCTCATACTACATCTAGGAATTATGAATGAAAATATGAATAAAGTCATTGTGACGACTAAAGGACCAAGCCCTAGGTTGGGAAGGTTAGACCAAGCCCCAGGTTGGGAAGGTCATAAGTGGTCAAGACCCAGGTTGGGAAGACCTAATGGCACCTAGCTCCATATTGAGAGGTGGCCAATGAGGTACCTAGCTCCATATTGAGAGGTAGCCTAATGCCCACTATAGGGAGAAAACTCTAGGAGTGGGTACACTAATGTTAGGTAAAAATAGTTGAGAAGTTATGAAGAAAATGTAAATTTTGTTTTGTAACAAATGATTGTTGTGGTATGTTGTTACAACTATATGCAAACTTTTGTTCCCCCACATACCAGTATAATTCATTATACTGAATGACGTTTAAGGGTAATATGTAGTTATGTCTGCAAGATTAACAGAAAGTGGATGTTTAGTACAAAGTGACATGGAAGAAGATCAAAGCTAAATAATGTTCAGAGGATTATAGTTAGCTAGTTTTTTCCTGGGGTAAAGTTCTAAAATCCTATTTTTCAAAGGTACGTGAAAAGGAAAAAAATTAAATCATGCATTAAGATTAGTCATGGTAGACTTTACTAATTATTCTTGATTATTTGGAAAACCATATGATCTTATTTTGGATAACAATTCTAGCTTCTTGGCCTTCCTTAATTGGGGGTTGCCAAGGGTTGTGGTCTTTATAACATGCCTATGAGAACACTAGAATTTGCAAACATAGGAAAAAGGTGTTGCATGATGCCAACCTAAAAATAAAATATATCTATGAAGCAAACAGAGTCCTATTTTTTAACTCCATTATGTGACTCTTCCCTGGAAAAATCCATTCAATATGGTTAGGCCCATTCACTGTCTCAAAGATATATCCATTGGGAATGATGGATTTGTTTAGTGAGAAGACAAGAACGTCCCCTCAAAATGAGTGTAGAGTAAAGAGATACTACAAAGATGAGGCATTTACAAGGAGAGATAAAGTTCAATTTGATGACTCACCTTCATCACAACAAAAACATTACAAGTGATGATCCCATATAAAGTCAAGTTAAAGACTAAAAAATAGAGCTTCTTGGGGAAAACCCAAGTCTTTTTGAACTATGGATTTCTAGTTTTCATAAATTTTCCTTTACTAGATTTTAATTTAATTAATTTTTAACCTATAGTTTCTTATATTTTCGTCATAGTCCTAGACTTACCTTTTTTTGTTTTATAATTTTAGTGTGCATAGAAAAAAATTAGTAAAGGTTCTACAAATTGATTTATCGATTTAAATGTATTTAAGTTGGTTGAGTCACCCACTCAACCATCCATTGATTAACCAGAGAATCCATTAGAAGGGCCATTCAGTGCAACCATTGACTTCCATCTACAAAAGTCCAACTACTGACCACCCATTGAATCCCATATAGTAGGAAGGCAATTGGTTTTTGATGAAGTAATTAGGCATACCATCACAAGTTGGTGCATTGATCAACCATCAGATCAATAATCTTGCATCACCATCAGAAGGGTGGTACATTAATCAACCATCAGATCAGTAATCCTACTTCACCATTCGAAGGGTAGTGCATTGATCAACCATCAAATCAGTAATCCTACTTAACCATTGGAAGGAAGGATCGCGACTGACCATCGGGTCATGAAGCTTGCTAACCATTAGGTGTCACATTTTAACTAATTATTAGAAGTCCAAAGTCTATGTATTGAAGGATGAATGTGTTGCGTTATAGGGGAGGCAGAGAAGCAGCAGAAACAAAAATTTTATCCCAAAACCCAGAACAAAAGGAATCACGTCAACGTCTATCTAATAGGAAAGATTGTTTGTGGATGCATACCTTATCCCGAGGCTTTCTCGGCGATAGTACCTCGCGCCTTGCGCGGTCTTCACCTTCAGTCTTGGACGGTGTCTGTGCAGCTCCTGGTCGCACTGGGATAGAAGACTCCTGGTCTCACCAGGACTGTCGGGATTGATAGTTGTCCTCCGAGCGACAGAGGTCTCCCGCCTCTGTAGTCGTCCACACAGACTGTCTGGAACTCTGATCTCCTTGTCCCACAAGGAATCATAAGGAGTCGCACCCTCCTGTCGGCGTACTAGTCGCCAACACACTCTCCTACCACCAGTCTCTTTCTGTAGTTGTCCTTCCCTTGATGTGCCTCCCTTATCGGGTAGCACTTGCTCAGGCTCTCTCTCAGTTACCAAAACCAGAGAGAACGACAACTTCACAGAGCAACTGGTTGCACTGGGTTGTTCTTTGAGAAGCCCCCAATACCCCTATATATATGAGGGTCATGGGATAGGGTTCTCTATCCCGAGAAATGCGGGACTAAAGCATGAGTAGAAGGGTTTGAAATTTTCCACAAAAAATAACCAACTCACAATCTGAACCTATCATTTCACAACTGAAACGGTCGGTTGGGGATCTGAGCCGGTCGGTTGACACCTCAGCCGATCGGTTGGGACCCATGAACCGGTCGGTTCACTTCTGAACTGGTCGGTTTGTGGTCCTAATCAGTTCACAATTGACTTTCCTTCTTTTGTTTCCAATTGGTATCAAATACCAATCCTTGTTCCAATCAAATTGGGGAAGTGAAACAAAAAGAAATTTCTCACCAATCTTACTTTCCCAACTTGCCCGGTTGCAACAGTTGAACCGATCATTTCAACACTTGAAGCAATCGTTCACCCTGTCCATGAGCTGATCAACTCATCACATGAGCCGATCGTTTCACCAAGCTGATCCGATCAGTTCATCACATGAGCCGATCGGTTGGGAGTACAAATTGTGCAGAATCAGTCAATTGTGGTTTCAATCAATCTGATACTCTAATCAATTAGTCCAACACCTTGAACACTATGATACTGAGCTATCAATTAATTGAGTGTTTAATTGAACTACTAAACTCCTTTAGTAATCAATCTAAACATTGTTTGTGGACAAACTCCTATTTCAGGTTAAATCCTATGTGTGTGACCCTGCAGGTCCATTTCACGTTGGCAGTGAAAGTCCATAACACTTATGACTTCACAAGCAAAGAGCGGTGCCTACTCACACATCAGTGCTACCCAAGTGAAATAGAAAGTTGGAGAACAACTTTCAATCCTACAATCCGTGAATGGTGTTACAGTGAATGTATAATTCCTTTGTCACTAATATCCTGAATGAGCTCGAGGCATGGAACAGTCATCCTATCAACATTCATTCATTTCCTTGATCTCAGAGTAGACTGGGTGAGATGTGTATGACATCAATATCACATACTGATTCACACGTGCATGCGCATGCCTTTCTCAATCCTACTCATCAAGTGGCCAAGGACATCAAACTCCCTCAGGAGGGACAAATCCCATATCTATCACTCACCCCTCAAAAGCCCCATGTGTCAAAGCCACCCCATCATCACCTTTATAACAACCCATGTTTCAGGACTGTGTTTGATGATGTCAAAGTGTACTCAACGACATGTGTTGAGTGTAGTGATTTTAGGTCTAAGAATCACACTCACCACCATCACTGTGAGAGCTGAATGTGACTACCAAGTCATGGTTCCATGTGTCACTCTCACGGTTGGTCTGTCTGGTACCTTGTTCTCTAACAAGTACCTATGTGCTTGGTTTGATATCACTATATCATGACTAATGAGATTCTATCATCAACCAACACACAATCTAGTCTTTAGTGTTATTGATGTCTATGGTTATTTCCACAATATCAATTGACTAGGAACCAAACAAGAATGTATACTCTTAACATCCGTCTGATCTCATTATTTAGGTCCTTAACCTAAAAACATATGTCATTGAGTAAAATCATTCTTTAGACATCTATCATGTTACACTATCATCTCAGAAACAGTTTAAACATATAGATCGGAAATTTCCTTTATTATTATTCAAATCATTTACAAAGTATCCCATTACAATCATCATATGACTTTCTCTATGGGCATACATACCAACCGACTCCCACTTGCACTTAGAGCTAGTCACCAAAGAACCTCAGTCCTTGTGACCTAGCATGACCATCATGCTTCTGCTGAGAAAGGGCCTTAGTCAGTGGATCAACTATGTTGTCTTCAGTTGGTACTTTGCAAATCTTCACATCTCCTCGCTGTACGATCTCTTGTATGAGATGGAAGTGCCACAATATGTGCTTGGACCGCTGATTTGATCTGGGTTCCTTAGCTTGTGTAATAGCTCCATTATTGTCGCAATAAAGCTCAATTGCATCACAGCTACTGGGAACTACACCAAGTTCAGAGATGAACTTCCTGATCCACACAACCTCCTTTTCTACATGTGAAGCAGCAAGATAATCGGCCTCTGTAGTAGAATCGGCAACTGTTTCTTGCTTGGAACTCTTCCAGCTCACAGATCCATTATTAAGGCAAAATACAAATCCTGACTGCGATCTGTAATCATCTTTATCGGTTTGGAAGCTTGCATCGGTGTAACCCTTTACAACTAGCTCTTCCTCGCCGCCGTAAATAAGAAACTGATCCTTAGTCCTTTGTAAGTACTTGAGGATGTTCTTTACGACTGTCGAGTGAGCATCCCCGGGATCTGACTGGTACCTGCTCGTCATGCTTAGAGCATACGAGACATCTGGGCGTGTGCACAACATAGCGTACATGATGGATCTGATGGATGATGCATATGGGATCCCATTCATACGCTCCCTCTCTTCACATGATTGGGGACATTGAGCTCTAGATACGGTGACTCCATGTAGCATGGGGATGTTGCCTCTCTTTGAGTTCTCCATGCTGAACCGCTTCAGCACTTTGTCCATGTACGTGCTCTGACTTAGTCTGAGAAGCCTTCTTGATCTATCTCTATAGATCTTAATTCCTAGAATGTAACGACCCCGCCTCCCGGTAACCCCCAATTAAGGGAGACCCGAAGGTCAGAGCCGTTATTCAATTAACAGGATCAAAGGTTTGACAAATAATCAATAACAATTAATAAACTTTACTAACTAAACTGAAAACCGGTATAAAATAAAACTTTTCTTACCTTGGAAAAACTAGGATTTCTAAACTTCTATCCCTGAAGACGCTAAACTAACTAATCCTCCTGTGCACATTATTTCTCATTTAATTCCACATCTGCCACTTTACTATTTGTTCTTTTCATTTGTACCTAAAACGCCGACAAACAAAATGTCAGTCAGCAAGAAGCTGGTATGTGGGGGAAACAATAATCATGCACTACAATAACAAAGTAATCAGCCAATTATCATTTAACAACCAAGATTACATTTTAAACCATACTACTCAATCCTTTCCTATCCCCTATCTCTGTGTTGTCCCTGCAGCGGACTTGAGATACTACATCTCTCTAGGTAGATCCTTATTAGACCCCGCATGATCCTACCTAACAGGTAGATCAATATCTAGGGTTGAGTCGCATGGCACTACCCATAGGTAGCCCAATCTCTAACTCAAATGTGACTTGATGGACCTACCCCATTGGTAGCCATTTACTAAGTCATTCAATGACCTGATGGGCCTACCCCTTTGGTAGCCATTTACTAGGTCAACTCATTAAGCTACATAGGGGACTAGGATCTGAGCTAGTAGGCATATCCTGTATGTGATAGTCATATTCACATTATACTTTGCATGAATTAAATACATCCAACTGTTTAATTCAAGTCACGATGGAAACTTCGACAAAACCCCAGAAAACTAATTCGGGTAGTCATAAGCGTAACCACATACCTGTACATGTAGATTCAGGTGCATGAATAATCCAAACAACAATGAGCAAGCAATCATTCAATAAGATCCTGAAACAGTTATACAATTTCCTTTTATTACTCATGTCATTAAGATCTATTAAATCTAACTCACTTCTTAGGGTTTCTAGTCCACTTTTAGGGTTTCCATTGCAATTAGGGTTTCCCTTCATCTTTTACTATTTGAAATCCTAATTTATCGCAATTGATCACAAACCCTAATTATTTCCACATCTAATCCTCAATTCCGGTTTAAAGACATAATTAACCATTAATTAAGCTCATTAAGCCTCTCTTTTATTAAAGCTACTATTCTTATCCTTTTAATCCATGACAATATCATTATATGTATTTGTCATCGATTCATAGTTCATTATGGTCCAAATCACATATGAACCCGATTTGCCATTAATTCCACCTTTTATTCATGAGAAAACCCTAATTACTACATTTAGGGTATTTATCCAGAAATTAGGAACTTAATGCTCGAAATAGCTTAGATTCAGCATATTCCAACTTTAATCATGAAATTAATCAATTAAAGCCATTAATAGTTGATTTAGTCAACATTAGGGTTTCAAGGCTCATTAAAGTATATTTATACGCATGAAACTCTAAATTAACGAATTACATGCAAAATACATCTTTTTCAATCTTAATGTATCTCTTTATGATTAACAGGTTAATATCAACTTTAACCATCCATTAAACCCTACCAATCACATTAATTATATCAAAATATGGTTTCTTAACCATTAATTCATTAAAGTTCATAAATTACACTACTTTTAGAATTTCAATCAGAAAAAGGCTTCAATTATATTTTTATTGCATTCCTCATGTTCTGTTGAGAAAAATTCATATATTATGTGTATTCATCCGAGCTACGGTTCATTAAATACGAATTTTGCAAAAATACTTACTTTTGGGCCAATAAGGAGGCGCCACGTCGTCCGCTTCATGCAATCGTCGTCTTGTTGTTTTGGGAAACATAAGCAAATGTCATTTCTGCCCTCCACTTAAAAGGATCGACGCTTCATACCCCTGGGGTATAACTGTCCTATCGGGCAATAGGTTGTCTTCAACCTCTGGCCGATCCCGCTTCCGTCAAGCACAGCCTTTAGGCACGATCTGGGCGGCTGACCCTCTCACCCTCAGTCCTTGCAAGCTGCTGCCACCATTTTCCCTAGCCCCGCCGCCATCACCCGCACTTGGGGCACCGCCTAGTGCGTGGCCTACGTGGCACGGTCAGGAGCAATAGGTCTGCGTCTTGCAGCCATTGCTGTCGTCAACCAGCCACTGTTGCGCCTTCACCAGGGCTCGGTTATGCTTTCTTGACTTTGTGTTGTCATCGTGGCACTTGCAGCTTCCCTCGCAACCCTACCTGGGCTCCTTGCCGCCCCAGGGTCACGTGGCTCCCCTCTACTAGGGTTTTGAACTAAAACGATGAAGAAGCAAGGGGGGTACATGTGATCTCTCCCCTGGACTCGGCTCAAAGGCATACCCCTTATGTAGGGGACCGCATCCACGTCCAGAGACGTTGATCCAAGAGAAACCCTATCCTACTGCTTATAGGAAACCTATTCCTTCAAGGAGAAGTATTATTCTCTCTCCTCATAAACCCCCTCAAAGATACTTTGTTCTTTTAGATATTAGGAATTCAAAATTCCTCTCACCTATTCTCTTTACCCTTGCCTTTTACTGTATTGGCAATGAAAATATATTTAGAAAATACTTCCTCCTTTACAATATCACATAATCCATTAATAAGGCATCACATCATCCTTTTATTTTGCAAATTTGTTATTTTCTCTTTCCTTTTTCTTCATTGGGACTCCTTGGATCCCAAGAAACTCAAAGATTTCAAAATTTCCCCATAAGGATACTTATTATCCTTCTAGATGCATCTAAATGCATTATTTCACATTATCTTGTTTATTTCTCATTAAATTATTTCTTTTTGAGGATTTCTCTTTATTTCTCTTTTATTTTCCTTATTGGTATTCCTTTTATCATTAGGAATCTTTGGAATACGAAATTCCACCAAGAATAACTCAATTATACATCTTTTCACATATCTTCCACATTTCATCAATGTTTTCAATTTCTTTCTTAATAAAGAAATACTTATTTGATCTTGTCTTGTATTATTGCCTTTTCTTTGCAATTTTGGACTCCTTGGAACCCAAGGAACCCATGTGGCATGAAATCCACCTTTGGATTATATTATTTTGCCTTCTAGAGGTTTCCACATCTTTCTTTTCTCAATTTCTCAATTAACAAATTGAATCTCCTGGTTATTGGGCCCAATAGACAATAAAGCCCACAAAAAAATCATCAAGGCTATTGTAAATGAAATCTATTTATTCAAAATAGATTATATCATTATTCGGGAAATTACATTTCTCTTCCAAAGGAACCCAAAATTTGGGGTTGTAACATCCTTCCCCTCTTATAAGAATTTTTCCCTCAAAATTCTATCAAGCAAGCAAACAAGCAGGATAAGCCTTTCATATGTCCATCATGGCTCCCATGTGGCTTCACCCTTTCCATGGTGCTTCCATATGAGTTCTTTCTTACCTTGGTATATCATATCCTCATAGGTGACTCAGGACATTTTCAGCCTCTCAAAATGCTGAATAGGTTCAGGGCTCAACACATGGCTTGGGTACCTCACATAGTGCTCTAGATCGGACTCATGCACCACGTCATTTTATCCTAAGGGGTAGGGATAAACACCACCTTCTCCACCAATCCATCTCAAATGGACCCATATATCGGGGACTCAACTTTCTCAGCTGTAGCTCAGAGGGGTCGGATTCTCACATTATATTCTCCCGCAGTGAATTGCATGTCAGTCTTCTTTGCATCAGCTCGTGACTCATGTCACCCTTGGGCTCTCTCTAGCCATTGCACGATCAAGCGACTTCATTTGCACACACTGTGGTTCTCTTCTGACCTTCGCGAGGCCTCCTTCACCAAAATCATCTTAATGAAGTGGTGACCGACACAACCTCTCTATAAGACTTCTTGCATCCCGATAAAGGTTATGGTGGTTAGCATCACATCTTAAGAACTGTCTCTATGTATCACCCTGAATGAGCACACACGCTCTCATCAGACCTCTAGTCTGGATCATACTTTCTATTAGTATGGGGTGACAAACTGTACTATCATCGAGTTCATCATGTTTCTACTTCCACCTCATGGAAGTGAACCTTTAGGTCATACTCAAGAACTTTTGAACTCACATCATGGTGTAGCTGAACTATCTCTCTCTTATAAGAAGTTCAATCAGATCTATCTCTTGACAATACTCTATCTTTCTCATGTCATCTAGGTAAGGCGATCTACCATAACCCATATTGCATCTTGACCTTCCTTGGTCTAGGGAAGACTTACCACAACACCCATAGTGATGAACTCCCATTCCCTCTCGGGAACTCTCTTTATCCTTTATGTCAAATCACTGGGTTACTGGTGTTTGTCCTTCACCGCTATCATGCATGACCACAAGCCACATGCATCTTCATCTTAAGCATCGGAAGTGCTACTATTTCTTACTATCTCAGTAATACCATGGTATATGGTGATCTTAAAATCATGATCTCCGATATGTCATGATTCCTCAAGCTTGATTCCTTAGAAACCCTACACCACTCTAATCAGGGTTTCATCACCTTCCTTTTCAGAGGAGTGCATCTGAGGTTCTACAACCATCCTTTCATTATATCATGGACTAGGCTGGCTAACCAAACAACCTTTAACTTGATCAACCGATATTGTTACATCTGTGTGTTAACCAAACTTATATTGTTTCCAACTTAGGGTTAACCTAACAACCTCTTCCAGCCTCCATCTAACTAGGCAGCTACATCTCAACCAGAGCATTTATTACCACTTCCTATCCTTAAGTGTTAGGTAAAGTTGAAGACATACTCTTCCATGTATTTCACCTATCATATCAAACTTGAATTCCAAGTCTATCTTCATTGAGAACACCTTGAGCTCATCTCCTTGATGATCAAACTCAACTTTGTATAACTTGCAAACTCCACCTAGCTCATGATAAAATATCCTCACAAGCTGATTCCCTTAATACTCTTATCGTTTGTACCTATCCATGTATCATTCACTCCACCATGGCACGTTATCATCTCTGTCCTTATAGCAACATTCCAACTCACATACGCTTTACCCTTGGTGTGTGGCATGCGTACTGTCCTATCTCTCACTCCCATAACAAGAAGAAATAAGCATTTGGCGGTCGTTCAAATACAGAGTTCTTCCCATTCCAAGAGTAGAGATGGTACAACCCACCTTGCCAGTACACCTTCAAATCTAAGTTGAAACGTGCAACTCATTTCTTCACATCACAAACATCATGATATCAAGATTACTTTCACAGAAAACTGATCTGAAACCTACTTGGGTCACCACACAATCCTTGGTCATTTCCTCTAGGTCTATAGGGTGCCGACACTTTTGGGGTCACCCCTTTTCCCTTATGCATCCAGAGAGTGCCCTACTCATCTGCCCTTTGGGTCCCATGAGTTCATGAAGGTGATCAATCTCCTAACCCATGGCCCTTAGACAATGATAGATGTTACCTCCCGACCCTATGGTCATGTGCAACTAGGGAATTAGACAACTCCTTCTTCCATCGGTCTTATCCCTACCTGACCCTAGGATAGACTTAGGATTCCATTATAGTACATGTTCAACTTAGAACCTTACCCACTCCTTCCTCATTTCTCTCTGCATTCATGACTGACTTTCATCCCTTCATCGGGGTCATGGCAACCTGCCTACCTTGGTCAGGCCCCATACTGGTTACCTCCATGGTAACACATCCACATGCACTTTAGAGATGGCTACGTATGGGTCTACAGGTTCATTCTCTTGCCATGTACTTTTCACTTAGCTTCTCAAGGTCCTATGAAACCTCTTTAGGTTACTTCAAAACCAATAAAACTGGTATACACCCTACCAAGGGGTTCCTCTCCCAGTATGGGAGGAAACTACAACTATGAACAACAAGGTCACAACCATCCTTAGGGTTTGCATCCACTTGAGTATGCTTAACCCTAGCAAGCTACTAAGGCACAAGGAGACCACCTACTAAACCATAATAGGTCACCCTTGTTCTCATCCTTGACATTATATCAACTTAGTGGTGAGGGGTTCATCAAACATACCCTTAACTTAAGGGGTTTCCTTTTCCCTCTACACATGAGGAGTACCATGCTCGAGACTATAGAGACTCAAATCTCATCATGAGCATTGGGTACACTACTTCCCCTCTTAGGTCTAGGAACCCTAGGTTCACCTTTGGGGTGTCCAACTGCATGCTCAATCTCTTAACCATGAATCAAGCATGTCAAAGGTATGTCATGTACTTCTATGATCCTTATACTCGAGTAACACTTTGGGGTTGAGTCCTCCTCAAGGACAACCAACTAGGTATAAAGCCTCACAACTGGTTGCTTAAACCTCTGCGGGGTTTAAGGCACTCTTTATCTCATCCAGCGGGTAGTCACTTATACCATGGGTACCAGAAGCATCATCCTCCCTCTAAGGTTTGGTTCCTCTAAAGGCAACCAAGATATCGTCAGCCTTCAGGACTCAAACATAAGGAAACCACTATCATCCACTTAGGTCACATCATCCTCACTATTCCTTATGTCTCAGAGTCTAAGCTTCCGACCCTCTTGCTTGATTCATGCTTTCTCTCTCTTACTACCCGAGGTCCTTTCTCCATGATGAATCAAGCTCACTAGCATACCTCCACATGGGTGAAGCCTATGCTTGAACTTATGTTTGCTCAAGATCATCCCTAGCCCTTTATGCTCATCCCATAAGCCATCCATCAAGCATACTGGCCAGGGTTTCAACCTACTGTCGTCTACTGACATACTCTAGGTGCAAGCTATACCCTACTTGTATAAGCCCATAGGGTAACTATAGGTTCTCCTCTAACCTCATCCATGAAGGAGCTATCCTTCGCTCTAGCATGCACGACCCTCTCCAGGGTTGGGTCGCCAAAGGTACTAGGTCATCTATCCTCTTATGGCATCCCAAAGGCATGTCCAACCAAACACTCGGTCAACCATGACATCTAACTCATCATGTCCTCTCTCTCTAACCTTCACTTAGGGTTAGGGTTAACATCATCCTCAAAGGATGTGCTAGGTCTCTTCTTTTAATGGAGGTCTCTACCTCTAAGACTAACTCTATCCACTCATCCTCCTGCCTTGGAGGTCTATCCTCAAGTCTCTCCTGAGGGCAATGACAACTCGTGTCATATGACCTAAGCATGTATCTAGTCCTTTACGCTTACTCTATTAATCTTATGTCCATGACATCTTATTTACATGCCTTTTATTAATTTGGTGGAGGATTCCTTAATCCTTATCAACCTTACCCATACCTCAAGAGGGTGAGGAAAAGAGAGAAAACCCTAATCCTTAAGGTCCTTAACAGAATTTGAGTTGAGAAGGGATGAACAAGGTGAGAGAATCCTAAAGGTATCTTATTTCGAATCATACCCTAAGACTTTGGCCAGGCAGTCACACGGATCTGGGAGTCGTCGTATTTGGACTAGCGGTGCGGAGGAAAATATTGCCAGCCCCTGGTCGTGATCCTTTTCTAGACACCTCTATCTTTCAGGTAATCATCTAATAACTCCCTCGGTTCTATGGAATTTGTAAAATTTAATAATTCTTAATGATTAGATGAGGAACCTATGCTCTGATGCCAATTGTAACGACCCCGCCTCCCAGTAACCCCCAATTAAGGGAGACCCGAAGGTCAGAGCCGTTATTCAATTAACATGATCAAAGGTTCAACAAATAATCAATAACAATTAATAAACTTTACCAACTAAATTGAAAACTGGTATAAAATAAATCTTTTCTTACCTTGGAAAAATTGGGATTTCTAAACTTCTATCCCTGAAGACGCTAAACTAACTAATCCTCCTGTACACATTACTTCTCATTTAATTCCACATCTGCCACTTTACTGTTTGTTTTTTCATTTGTACCTAAAACGCCGACAAACAAAACGTCGGTCAGCAAGAAGCTGGTATGTGGGGGAAACAATAATCATGCACTACAATAACAAAGTAATCAGCCAATTATCATTTAACAGCCAGATTACATTTTAAACCATACTACTCAATCCTTTCCTATCCCCTATCTATGTGCTATCCCTGCAGTGCACTGAGATACTACCTCTCTCTAGGTAGATCCTTATTAGACCCCACATGATCCTACCTAACAGGTAGATCAATATCTAGGGTTGAGTCGCATGGCACTACCCATAGGTAGCCCAATCTCTAACTCAAATGTGACTTGATGGACCTACCTCATTGGTAGCCATTTACTAAGTCATTCAATGACCTGATGGGCCTACCCGTTTGGTAGCCATTTACTAGGTCAACTCATTAAGCTACAGAGGGGACTAGGATTTGAGCTAGTAGGCATATCCCTTATGTGATAGTCATATTCACATTATACTTTGCATGAATTAAATACATCCAACAGTTTAATTCAAATTACGATGGAAACATCGAAAAAACCCTGGAAAACTAATTCGGGTAGACATAAGCGTAACCACATACCTGTACATGTAGATTCAGGTGCAGGAATAATCCAAACAACAACGAGCAAGCAAGCATTCAATAAGATCCTGAAACAATTATACAATTTCCTTTTATTACTCATGTCATTAAGATCTATTAAATCTAACTCGCTTCTTAGGGTTTCTAGCCCACTTTTAGGGTTTCCATTCCAATTAGGGTTTCCCTTCATCTTTTGCTATTTTAAATCCTAATTTATCACAATTGATCACAAACCCTAATTATTTCCACATCTAATCCTCAATTCCGGATTAAAGACATAATTAACCATTAATTAAGCTCATTAAGCCTCTCTTTTATTAAAGCTACTATTCTTATCCTTTTAATCCATGACAATATCATTATATGTATTTGTCATCGATTCATAGTTCATTATGGTCCAAATCACATATGAACCCGATTTGCCATTAATTCCACCTTTTATTCATGAGAAAACCCTAATTACTACATTTAGGGTATTAATCCACAAATTAGGAACTTAATGCTCGAAATAGCTTAGATTCAGCATATTCCAACTTTAATCATGAAATTAATCAATTAAAGCCATTAATAGTTGATTTAGTCAACATTAGGGTTTCAAGGCTCATTAAAGTATATTTATGCGCATCAAACTCTAAATTAATGAATTACATGCAAAATACATCTTTTTCGATCTTAATTATCTCTTTATGATTAACAGGTTAATATCAACTTTAACCATCCCTTAAACCCTACCAATCACATTAATTATATCAAAATATGGTTTCTTAACCATTAATTCATTAAAGTTCATAAATTACACTACTTTTCGAATTGCAATTAGAAAAAGGCTTAAATTATATTTTTATTGCATTCCGCATGTTCTGTTGAGCAAAATTCATATATTATGTGTATTCATCCGAGCTACGGTTCATTAAATACAAATTTTGCAAAAATACTTATTTTGGGCCAATAAGGAGGCGCCATGTCGTCCGCTTCATGCAATCGTCGTCTTGTTGTTTTGGGAAACATAACCAAATGTCATTTCTGCCCTCCACTTAAAAGGATCGATGCTTCATACCCCGGGGGTATAACTGTCCAATCGGGCAATAGGTTGTCTTCAACCTCTGGCCGATCCCGCTTCCGTCAAGCACAACCTTTAGGCGCGATCTGGGCGGCTGGCCCTCTCACCCTCGGTCCTTGCAAGCTGCTGCCACCATTTTCCCTAGCCCCACCGCCATCACCCGCACCTGAGGCGCCGCCCAGTGTGTGGCCTACGTGGTGCGGTCAGGAGCAATAGGTCTGCGTCTTGCAGCCATTGCTGCCATCAACCAGCCACTGTTGCGCCTTCACCAGGGCTCGATTATGCTTTCTTGACTTTGCGTTGTTATCGTTGCACCTGCAGCTTCCCTCGCAACCCTACCTGGGCTCCTTGCCGCCCCAGGATCACGTGGCTCCCCTCTACTACGGTTTTGAACTAAAATGATGAAGAAGCAAGGGGGGTACGTGTTGGTATGCCCTGAGAGCCAATCTTGGGATGATTGGTGGGATACATTAAGATTGATTTGATAAACATCAAAGGCAAGCTTCCAATTCATTCTGGTTCAGTCATATGAGATAGTGATAGAACAGATTGAATGTCTAGAGAATGACAGTACTCAATGACGTATGCTTTCAGGTTAAGGACCTGAACGATGAGATCATACGGATGCTAAGAGTTTGTACATTCTTGTTATGTCCCTAGTCGGATGTCATTGTGGAAGGTAGATAGACAGCAATGACACACAAGACTGGATTGTGGTGTTGGTTGATGACAGAATCTCATTATTAATGATATAGAGATATCAAACCAAACACATAGGTACTTGTTAGAGAACAAGGTACCCGACAGACCCACCGTGAGTTTGACACATGGAACCATGAGATGGTAGTCACAGTCAGTACTCACAGTGATGGTGGTGAGTGTGATTCTTAGACCTGAAATCACTACACTCAACACATGTCGTTGGGCACACTTTGACATCATCAAACGCAGTCCTGAAACATGGGTTGTTATAAAGGTGATGATTGGGTGGCTTTGACACATGGGGCTTTTGAGGGGTGAGTGATAGATATGGGATTTGTCCCTCCTGAGGGAGTTTGATATCCAAGGCCACTTGATGAGTAGGATTGAGATAGGCGTGCGCACGCATGTGTGAATGAGTATGTGATATTGATGTCATACATATCTCCTTCAATCTACTCTGAGATCAAGAAAGTGAATGAACGTTGACAGGATGACTGTTCCATGCCTTGAGTTCATTCGGGATATCAATGACAAAGGAATTATACATTCACTGTAACACCATTCACGGATTGTAGGATGAAAGTTGTTCTCCAACTTTCTACTTTCACTTGGGTAGCACTGATGTGTGACTAGGCACCGCTCTTTGCTTGTGAAGTCATAAGTGTTATGGACTTTCACTGCCAACGTGAAATGGACCTGCAGGGTCACACACATAGGATTTAACCTGGAAGAGGAGTTTTGTCCACAAAGAAATGTTTAGATTGATTACTAAAGGATTTTAGTAGTTCAATTAAACACTCAATCAGTCGATAGCTCAATATCATATGGTTCAAGGTGTTGGACGCATTGATTGGAGTATCAAATTGATTGAAATCACAATTAACTGATTTTGCCGAACCTGTGCTCCCAACCGATCGGCTCATGTGATGAACCGGTCGGCTGAGGTGCTGAACCGGTCGGCTGGAGTGTCCAGGCCGATCGGCTCATGCCCAAGTTGAAACGACCGGTTCAAGAGTTGAATCGATCGGCTCAACTGGTGCAACCGACCAGTTGGGAAAGTCATGTCGGCAAGAATTTCCTTTGGTTTCAAATTGCCCAATTCGATTGGGAATAACATTGGTATACGATACAAATTGAGAACGAAACAAGGAAAGTCTTTTTGAGCCGGATTAGGACCATGAACCGATCGGTTCAGGGCACCAACCGATCGGTTGGAGTGCCCCAAACGATTGGCTCAGGTCCAACCGATCGGCTCAATGGCCGAATCGATCGGTTCAGTTGTGAACCGATCATTTCAAGTTGCGAACCGGTTGCTTTTTGTGGAAAATTCTCGAACACTTCTACTCCTGCTTTAGTCCCGTATTGTCGGGCATAGAGAACCCTGTCCCATGACCCGCCTATATATATAGGGGTATTGGGGGCTTCTCAAAGGACAACTCAATGCAAGCCGGTTGCTTTGTGAAGTTGTCGTTCTCTCTGGTTTTGGTAACCGTGAGAGATCCCGAGCAAGTGCTTCCCGCAAAAGGGAGGTGCAGCAAGGGAAGGACAACTGCAGTTGCAACTGGTAGCAGAAGAGTGTGTTGGCGACTAGTACGTCAACAGGAGGTTGCGACTCCTTCCACTTCCTTGTGGGAAAAGGAGTGTGGAGTTCCAGGTGGTCCGTATGGACTACTACAGAGGCGGGAGGACACTACCGCTCAGGAGGACAACTGTCATCCGACAGTCCGGTAGGAGGAGGAGTCGTCAGTCCCGGTGCGACCAGGAGCTGCACAGACACCGTCCAAGACCGGAGTTGAAGACCGCGCATTGCGCGAGGTATTGTCGCTGAGCAAGCCTCGGGACAAGGTATGATTCCACAAACCATCCTTTCCTATTATATAGACGTTGACGCGTTTCCTCGGTATGGGTTGGGGGAGAAATTTTTTTTGTTTCTGCTGCCTTCTCTGTCTCCCCTAAAACCCAACAGTGGTATCAGAGCCACGTCAGCTGTTCTATATTTTAGGAATATCGATATGATCGATTTTGGTTTGTCGCCTTTATTTATTGCATACGATGTGAATAATATCGGCTTTATGCATGTCCAATCCTAAATCCACAAATCCCTAATTACATATATGATATGTATTATTAATGCACTCGATACGCGTCACCCTTAAACGAGTTTTGTGGTGGATGTGTGTAGCATGATTATGGCCTATAAACCCCTATCTGTGTGTGGTTGTATGTGGTTGCTTGCATCTCGGTCTGCGCACCGATCTTCCCTCTCTTATTCCTGATGTAACTCGAAATAATTCGAGATTCTTTCCTACCTTTGCTCCCCCCAAATGTAACTCGGGGTTTCCCTTTTTAAAGGCAATGTAATAAATAGGATAGATTTTATTTCCTGTTATGTCGAAGACCGGCGGACATCAAGACGACTGATCAGACGATCGGTTCAAGGAGTGAACCGATCGGTTGACGTTCCAGACGGTCAGTTCAAGGAGTGAACCGATCAGTTGATGACCGGTTCGAGGAGCGAGACGAGCGGGTGGCGGACATGACGAGATGCACGACGACCAGGCGAACCGATCGGTTGGAGGAGCCAACCGATCGACTGGTGGCACCCAGACGACCGACTGGAGAGTACAGATCATTCATGTGATGAGTTGATCAACTCGGATGGCAAGGCACATAGTTCATCTTGTACAGGTTGCATGTGATGTAGACCTAGATGACCGTGATTCCTCTTGGCTCGAGGAATCACATTAGGATGGCCATAATCATCGCTTTTTATCGTTTGTGCATGTTTTCTGTGGGATATAGCATGTATATGATACGTACTATGTATTGTGGTGATTGGATATGTATATGTATATAAAACCAAATCCCTCATTAAAATATTAAGTTTTAGATGCCTTCCAAATGCGACACATGTGAAAATCTTGTTCGACCAAGTGTGGGCACGCCCTAGCATGGTGCACCGTCTACCTCGTGGAAGCGTGAAGGATGAATGTGTGGGTCTGCCCTAGCAGGGTGCATGTTCATCGTGTTTGCTTTGGGTCGGACTTAACAAGGTGATCTAGATGGGATCTAGTACCTTGAGTCATGGAGATGATCATTGCAAAGAGTTGTATATGAAATCTTATCAAGAGTTTCATATGATGCAATTGGCAAAAGTTGCCTACCTGAGAGATCTATGTTGTGGGTGACAGCCCTAGCTGGTCCATGGCTTAGAAGATTTTAGGATCTTGCCCACTAGAAGGTTGTACACTGCAATCTTCCGAATTGGTGGTGATGGCTATCAATTTGAACTAAAATAGTGGGAGCGATAATTAATTAAAGGCCTAATTTTATCGTCAACTTTTCAAATCAATCAAATAAGTCAAAAGAGTTTTGGACTGAAATTGCATATATTTCCTTTTGTTAAAATAAATGGTTAATCAACAAATCACTTTATTTGCGATCGGTCTTTGAAACCAACAAATTAAATGGGAATAATTCCACGACTGGTTAGGATGATGAGAAGTGTTATCAAAGAGCGAAAGCTCCAAGTCCTAGTTATACCAGAACCAGATGAACTCGATCCCACCACATCAATGACTGAAAGTATGCTTATGGAAGCATACTGAGAAAGACATTGATGAGGAGTGCTTGATGTTGTGTTCTCTGAACTATGAGTTGCGGAGACAACATGAGAGATATGATGTCTCCAAGATACTGTCCTAGTATGTCATGACAGAAGGAGATCCAGCAAGGTATTCACACACTCAATGTGATTGGGTATGTGGAAAACTTGATTAAGAAGGATTCCCTCTGAGCCAAGAGTTGGCTATTGGTATGATACTGCAAATGTTGCGAGAATCATACAATTCATGATAAGCTACAACATGAACAACTTTGACAAGCGTTGACAGAGTTGTTGGACATGTTGAGGATAGTAGAGGCAAAGATGAAGAAAGACAAACCATAGTCTTTGATATGATCAAAGAAAAGGTAATCTTAAGGGCAAGGACAAGGGCAAAGCTAAGAAGTGTTCTGATGCTAGACAGAAATCCAAGCCGTCTTCATCCTCAAGGCACAAGGGGAAAGGGTGTATGAGGGATTGCCCTCTATATCTGGAATATTTAGAAAATACTTCCTCCTTTACAATATCACATAATCCATTAATAAGGCATCACATCATCCTTTTATTTTGCAATTTTGTTATTTTCTCTTTCCTTTTTCTTCATTGGGACTCCTTGGATCCCCAGAAACTCAAAGATTTCGAAATTCCTCCATAAGGATACTTATTATCCTTCTAGATGCATCTAAATGCATTATTTCACATTATCTTGTTTATTTCTCATTAAATTATTTCTTTTTGAGGATTTCTCTTTATTTATCTTTTATTTTCCTTATTGGTATTCCTTTTATCATTAGGAATCTTTGGAATATGAAATTCCACCAAGAATAACTCAATTATACATCTTTTCACATATCTTCCACATTTCATCAATGTTTTCAATTTCTTTCTTAATAATGAAATACTTATTTGATCTTCTCTTGTATTATTGCCTTTTCTTTGCAACTTTGGACTCCTTGGAACCCAAGGAACCCATGTGGCTCAAAATCCACCTTTGGATTATATTATTTTTCCTTCTAGAGGTTTGCACATCTTTCTTTTCTCAATTTCTCAATTAACTAATTGAATCTCTTGGTTATTGGGCCCAATAGCCAATAAAGCCCACAAAAAAATAATCAAGGCTATTGTAAATGAAATCTATTTATTCAAAATAGATTATATCATTATTCGAGAAATTACATTTCTCTTCCAAAGGATCCCAAAATTTGGGGTTGTAACATAGAATGTAGGATGCTTCTCCTAAGTCCTTCATTGAGAAAGTATTCGCAAGCTAAGTCTTTACCTTCTCTAAGGCTAAGACATCATTCCCCATCAAAAGTATGTCATCCACATACAATATGAGGAATGTGGTCGAGCTCCCACTAACCTTCTTGTACACACAAGGTTCATCTTCATTTTGAATAAAGCCAAACACTTTGACTTCCTCATCAAATCAAAGATTCCAACTCCGAGATGCTTGCTTCAATCCATAGATTGACCTTTGCAGCTTACAGACTTTAATGGCATTCTTTAGATCTACAAAACCTTCAGGCTGTGTCATATACACATCCTCATTTATATTCCCATTAAGGAATGCAGTTTTAACATCCATCTGCCAAATCTCATAGTCATAATAAGCTGCAATAGCAAGCATGATCATGATGGACTTAATAATGGGAACTGGAGAAAAGGTTTCGTCATAGTCAACACCTTGAACTTGTCGAAATCCCTTCACAACCAATCTTCCTTTATAAGTTTTCACATTGCCATCCATTTCGGTCTTTTTCTTAAAGACCCACTTGCACCCTATGGGTTTTACCCCATCAGGTGGTTCCGCTAAAGTCCATACTTTGTTGGAGTACATGGATTCCATCTCGGATCTCATGGCTTCAAGCCATTTCTCAGAATCTGCTCCCTCCATAGCCTCTACGTAGGTAGTTGGATCATCATCTATGATCAACTCACCACCTTCCTGATTCACAAGGTATCCAAACCTCTCAAGTTCAAGGCGGGTCCTACTAGATCTACGAGGTCCTTGTGTTACCTGAGGAGAATGAGATTCTACAACACCTTGTGAATCTCCATATTCCTCTCGTACATTTATCGATTCAATGTTTTCTTATTGGGCTTGAACCTCTTCAAGCTCTATTTTCCTCCCACTGTTTCCTTTGGAAATAAATTCCTTCTCTAGGAACACAACTGTCCTGGCAACAAACACTTTGTTGTCAGTAGGGTGGTATAGATAATATCCCTTCGTTTCCTTGGGGTATCCAACAAAATAACATTTATCAGACTTGGGTCCAAGCTTATCAGGAAACATATTCCTAACATAAGCCTCACAACCCCAAATATGTAGAAAAGACAAATTAGGACGCTTCCCAGTCCATATCTCATATGGTGTCATATGAACCGATTTAGATGGTACTCGGTTAAGTGTAAACACGGCAGTTTCAAGAGCATGACCCCAGAAGGAAATTGGAAGATCAACAAAACTCATCATTGATCGCACCATATCTAACAATGTGTGATTCCTTCTTTCAGACACACCATTATGCTGTGGTGTTCCAGGAGGAGTCCATTGTGATACAATACCACTGGCTCATAGAAGGTCCTCAAACTCTTGGCTTAAGTATTCCCCACCTCGATCAGATCGAAGTGCTTTAATACTTTTACCAAGTTGGTTCTGTACTTCATTCATGAAATCCTTGAACCTTTCAAGGGTTTCTGACTTATGTTTCATCAGGTACACATAGCCATACCTACTGAAATCATCAGTAAAGGTAATGAAGTACTGATACCCATTTCTGGCATTAGTTCTAAAAGGGCCACATACATCAGTATGTATGAGTCCTAATAGATCACTAGCTCTCTCACCTTTACCTAAAAAGGGAGTCTTGGTCATCCTACCCAACAAACAAGATTCACATATCTCTATTGATTCATAATCAAAAGAGTCTAGATAACCATCTTTATGGAGTCTAGAAATGCGCTTCTCATTTATGTGCCCTAGACGACAATGCCAAAAATACGTTTCATTTTAGTTGTTGAGTGTTTGCTTTTTGGTGTTTACGTTGTATACACTTGTCTCCAAATCTGTCAAGTATAGACCATAAGACATTGGGGCACTGCCATAAAAGATCCCATCTTTAGAAATGAAAAAATTTCCATTCTTAATAAGAAATTGAAATCCATCCTTGTCCAAACAAGAGACGGAAATGATATTCCTATTTATGGCAGGTACATAATAGCAGTTCTTCAACTCTATTATTAGCCCACTTGGTAGAGTTAACTCATAGGTTCCTATGGCACTGGCGGCAACTCTTGCCCCATTGGCAACACATAGTTCAACCTCACCTTTCCCCAAAGGCCTACTTCTCTTAAGATCCTTCACATTTGAACAAATGTGAGATCCGCATCCGGTATCAAGTACCCATGATGAAGAAGCAGTAAAGTTAATCTCTATCACGTATACACCAGAAGTAGAGATCTCTATCTCTGACTTCTTCTTCCATTGTTCCTTCCATCCTCTCCATGTAGAAGAAATTGGTTTGGCGAGAGAACCCTTCTCTCCCTTACCTTTCGTTCCATTGATCTCTATCAATGAACTTTCTTTCTTCTTCACTAACACACTAAGCATACATAGAGTGGATTCAAAGGCTCCTGGTATATCTGGATTGTGCAGAACACTTCTCACAGTCCTCAACCAGTTATGGAATTTGTTCTCAATTAATTTTCCCATTTTAAAAGATGATTCTTTTGCCATTCTACAAGAGAAAATTGCATTTGTCAAAACTCCTTTTTATTTGATTTGAATAAAATTTGACGATAGTTAATTAGGCCTTTAATTAATTACCGCTCCCACTATTTTGACTCAAATTGACAGCCCTCACCATTAATTTGGAATATTATAGCGTACAATCTTCTAGTGGGTCAAGATCCTGAAATCCTCTGAGCCATGGACCAGCTTGGGCTATCACCCATAACTCAGATCTTCCAGGTAGGCAACTCTTGCCAATTGCATCATATGCAACTCTTGAAAGATGTCATATGCAACTCCTTGCCATGATCATCTCCATGCCTCAAGGTGCTAGATCCTATCTAGGACACCCTGTTAAGTCTGACCCAAAGCCAACACGATGAACATGCACCCTGCTTGGACAAACCCACACATTCATCCTTCACGCTTCCACGAGATAGATGGTGTACCATGCTTGGGCATTCCCACACTTGGTCGATCAAGCTTTTCACGTGTGTCGCATTTGGAAGGCATCTAAAACTTAATATTTAATGAGGGATTTGGTTTTTATATACATATACATATCCAATCACCACAATATATAGTATGTATCATATACATGCTATATCTCACAGAAAACATGCAAAACTATAAAAAGCAATGATTATGGCCATCCTATTGTGATTCCTCAAGCCAAGAGGAATCACGGTCATCTAGGTCTACATCATATGCAACTTGTACAAGATGAAATCTATGCCTGCCTTTCTGGGTTTGATCAGCTCATCTCCATGACTGTTCGGCTCACCATCAAGTTGGTTGTTCAGGTGCCACCAGCCGATCGACTGGCACCTCCAGGCGATCAGTTCACCTGTCATCATGCATCTCCACAAGTCTCCACCTGCTCATCTCACTCCTCGAACCGCTCGTCTGGAACAACAACTGATCGGTTCACGCCTTGAACTGATTGTCTCAGGTCGCCGTCAGGTTGTTCGCCGTTCTTTGACATAATAGGAAATAAAATCTAACCTATTTACAATTGAATTGTGAAACCCTGAGTTACATTCGGGGGGAGCAAAGGTAGGAATAGAAATCTCAAATTATTTCAAGTTACATCAGGAATAGGAGAAAGGGAATCGATGCGCAGACCGAGATGCTAGCAACTACATACAACCACACACATATATAGGGGTTTATAGGCCATAACCATGCTACACATCCACCACAAAACTCGTTTAAGGGCAACACGTATCGAGTGCATTAATATTACATATCATATATGTATATTTGGGATTTGTGGATTGGACATGCATAAAGCCAATTTTATTTGCATCGTATGCAATAAATAAAGGCGACAAACCAAAATCGATCATATCGATAATCCTAAAATATAGAGCAGTTGACATGGCTCTGAAACCACTGTTGGGTTATAGGGGAGGCAGAGAAGCAGCAGAAACAAAAATTTTCTCCCAAAACCCAGAACAAAAGGAATCACGTCAACATCTATATAATAGGAAAGATGGTTTGTGGATGCATACCTTGTCCCGAGGCTTGCTCGGTGATAGTACCTCGCACCTTGTGCGGTCTTCACCTCCGGTCTTAGACGGTGTCTGTGCAGCTCCTGGTCGCACCGGGATTGAAGACTCCTAGTCTCACCGGGACTGTCGGGATTGACAGTTGTCCTCCGAGCGACAGAGGTCTCCCGCCTATGAATTCATCCACACAGACTGCCTAGAACTCCGATCTCCTTGTCCCACAAGGAATCGGAGGGAGTCGCACCCTCCTGTCGGCGTACTAGTCACCAACACACTTTCCTGCCACCAGTCACTTTCTATAGTTGTCCTTCCCTTACTGTGCCTCCCTTATCGGGTAGTACTTGCTTGGGCTCTCTCTCAGTTACCAAAACCTGAGAGAATGACAACTTCACAGAGAAACTGGTCGCACTGGGTTGTTCTTTGAGAAGCCCCCAATACCCCTATATATATAGGAGGGTCATGGGACAAGGTTCTCTATCCCGGGAAATGTGAGACTAAAGCAGGAGTAGAAGGGTTTGAGATTTTTGACAAAAACAACCAACTCGCAACCTGAACCAATCATTTCACAACTAAAACAGTCGGTTGGGGATCTGAGTCGGTCGGTTGACACCTCAACCGATCGGTTGGGAGCCATGAACCGGTCAGTTCACTTCTGAACCGATCAGTTTGTGGTCCTGATCAGTTCCCGATTGACTTTCCTTCTTTTGTTTCCAATTGGTATCGAATACCAATCCTTGTTCCAATCAAATTGGGCAAGTGAAACGAAAAGAAATTTCTCACCAATCTTACTTTCCCAACTTGCCTGGTTGCAACAGTTGAACCGATCGTTTCAACACTTGAAGCAATCGTTCACCCTGTCCATGAGCTGATCGACTCATCACATGAGCCGATCAGTTCACCAAGCTGAGCCGATCGATTCATCACATGAGCTGATCGGTTGGGAGTACATATTGTGTAGAATCAGTCAATTGCAGTTTCAATCAATCAGATACTCTAATCAATCAGTCCAGCACCTTGAAAACTATGATACTGAGTTATCGATTAATTGAGTGTTTAATTGAACTACTAAACTCCTTTAGTAATCAATCTAAACATTGTTTGTGGAAAAACTCCTATTCCAGGTTAATCCTATGTGTGTGACCCTGCAGGTCCATTTCACGTTGGCAGTGAAAGTCCATAACACTTATGACTTCACAAGCAAAGAGCGGTGCCTAGTCACACATCAGTGCTACCCAAGTGAAATAGAAAGTTTGAGAACAACTTTCAATCCTACAATCCGTGAAGGGTGTTACAGTGAATGTATAATTCCTTTGTCACTGATATCCTGAATGAACTCGAGGCATGGAACAATCATCATGTCAACATTCATTCATTTCCTTGATCTTAGAGCAGACTGGATGAGATGTGTATGTCATCAATATCACATATTGATTCACACGTGCATGTGCATGCCTTTCTCAATCCTACTCATCAAGTGGACAAGGACATCAAACTCCCTCAGGATGGACAAATCCCATATCTATCACTCACCCCTCAAAAGCCCCATGTGTCAAAGCCACCCAATCATCACCTTTATAACATCCCATGTTTCAGGACTACATTTGATGATGTCAAAGTGTACCCAACGACATGTGTTGAGTGTAGTGATTTTAGGTCTAAGAATCACACTCACCACCATCATTGTGAGAGATGACTGTGACTACCAAGTCATGGTTCCATGTGTCACTCTCACGGTGGGTTTGTCTGGTACCTTGTTCTCTAACAAGTACCTATGTGCTTGGTTTGATATCACTATATCATGACTAATGAGATTATGTCATCAACCAACACACAATATAGTCTTTAGTGTTATTGATGTCTATGGTTATTTCCATAATAACAACCGACTAGGGACCAAATAAGAATGTATACTCTTAACATCCGTATGATCTCATCGTTTAGGTCCTTAACCTAAAAGCATACGTCATTGAGTAAAATCATTCTTTAGACATCTATCATGTTACACTATCATCTCAGAAATAGTTTAAACATATAGATCAGAAATTTCCTTTATTATTATTCAAATCATTTACAAAGTATCCCATTACAATCATCATATGACTTGCTCTATGGGCATACATACCAACAGAATGGGCCCCACCATTGTGTAAAGTGGACACTATAAAAGTATCAGGGGCCTAACACTCATATGTCTCCAAGGTACATCTAGAGTTAAAGTATCATAGAGAGACCTTAACCTTAACCCTACCTACCAATACCTAACACCATCGTAAGGTGACCGATTAACACCATCATTTTGCTGCCTTTTGTTCTTGAATGTCGTCTTCTATCCCCACCATCAGAAGACCAAAGAACCCATTGTGGACCTCTCCTTGGTGTAGGAGGGACATTGACGTTACATTGTTCAGGAGAACAACGAAGACACAAAGACAGAGGCATAGCATGGACACCCTTTGGACAGTGGGATGACAGAAACATTCAGAGTAACAATTGTGATGAACATCGAGGACAATAGCTAACCCTCTTTCTTCTACTTATATATTTTTACCAATTGGAGACCAATCCCTAAAACTCACGACGACAACGACAACCAATGATAGACAATAACTTACCTTTTCTTCCCACCTTCATTTTGAAACATCTGCCTTTGGTTCATGAAACCTAACAACCCTCAATCTATGAAAATTTGATTTTTGAGAATTGTGCTTTACTGCTTCCAATAGAAGGGAGTATCATACCTCAATTGTCTAAAATTTTCAGTATTCCTACCAACCACTAGCTTTCTGACCTTTTGTACCCATACGAGGGAACCTATCCTTTGGCAGACATCTCCCCTGAAACCCTTACAAACATCAATTTGTATATGTCATTTACCTATGGCTTGAAAAACCAATGTAAAATGGTCTGGCATGAATTTATAGCCCCCCTGTGCCATTGGTTTATAGACCCCCAGGGTAAACCCACCAAAAATTTACACAAGTTTACCATTCTTAGTTCCTCTCTTTCGATCACTGACATTTCCTGCCTTCATTGAATCTAATTGTAGCTCAGAACTTACTCCTACTCTCTATTATTATTTGTTGAACTGACCAGTTTGTAAGAGATATATCTATATCGACATTGCAATCCATTTCGCATGGTAGGAAACACAGATAAATTAGAGAAAGACTCATCCAAGAAGAGATCGATAGAATGGAATCACAAAAGGATGAAGTGGTCAAATACATGTAGATTCATGGCGAGACTACCCTAAAAAGCATAAAAGAAAGGTTGGAGATGGATACACTAAAGTATCATGATCAATCAATTCAGAGTAGTCTTCCAGGTCTCAAGAATCAAAAGGGATGGAAACGTATGCATACACTCTTTCAAATGAGTTTGGAAACCTCATGAAGAGAAAGATGTTTACCCCTTCCCTAGAATTGATACAAGAAAAAGAATAAGAGTGACTAAGAACATACTCACTAGAGATAGGTCATCAACTTAACAATTAGCAATTACTCATGTTAATGCACATGTTCTGAACATTTCCCAGTTGGCAAATGTCATCCCCAAACCCCAAATAAATAATTATTTCATCCCAAGGGATGATGAGCATGAAAAGGTCTAGGATAGGATGTCAATTTAGAAACCTCCAAAGCAATGAGGTTAGGTGATGTTGACACCTAGTTTACATTAGGAATTTACCAAACGGAGAAGGAACATCTTGATAATGTTGGGCTTTATAAGATCTATTTTAATAGTCATATCTCCTATGATGAACGGAGATAGGAATTTATGTCACTTCTAAAGAAGTTCACAATCCAAGATGAAGTAGCAAAGGAATGAAGGGAAATCTTCAAACTAGCAGTGAAAATAAGTCAAAGAATATTATATATTGACAAATATATGGTTGAATTCAAATTTCAACCATTAAGAGAAACAAGCTAAATTGGCCAACAAATCTAGGGGAGATAGAGAAGTCTGAGGATTTCTAACTGACAAGACATGGGAAAGGCTATCAAAGGAATACATGTTCAGATCTGAGCAATCAAAAGCCACCCAAATGCATTTAGGCATAATGTGTGTTCTACAAAAAATCGACACCAACATCTTATTTTTTACATCAGATACTGGAAATATAACATGGATGGATCTTCACATCCAGTGAGGTATTCTATAAAAGAAGTCAGTAAACATTGGAGAATCTTAATTAATAGGCTAGTGGTACTGTAATTTCTACATGGGAAGCCTCATAACATATATTGCTCACCAGCTAGGTTACCCCAAGGAATTAAAGAGCTTCACAATATCTAGTGTGGAAAGATGGGTGGATGTAAAATACTTGACAGCTAAAAACTTCTTGTTAAGGAAGAATGAGTACTTCTACAAATTTGCTACATCAAAAGACTTCCTTCCCCTTCTTGAAATGAGCATTTATGATTGCAACACACTAGTGTTTCATGATGAAGATATCATGAAAATGGAATCAGGATCCAAGCCTCTCCCATAGATAAGTGAACTGAAGTCTTTGAAAAAATTGATCAAACACATAGAAGGAAACCCTACTGAGCTAATGAAAGAGAAGTGAATAATATGGCTACTGAAAAGAATCGTCATAAAGAAAAAGACGAAGAAGTCCCCCACAACAGAGATCATAACTATAGACGATGAAGTGGAAAATCAGGTGGCTACTACCGCAGTCATCAAATTAAGACTATCAAACACACCCCATGACGTCCAACCAGAGAACAAAAAAAAGAACCCTTCAGTTGAAGAGAGTGTGGTATCACCCCACACAATCACAAAGGTGGATAAGGGAAACATACTGGAGGAGATCGTTGATGAAGGCACATCTACTATTATAAAAGGAGGAAAAAGATAAAGAGATCTCAATGAAAGAACCCACTTCATCAGTCAAAGAGGCAGAATAGAGCTTGCATAGAAGTAGAGGACACAACAACTCTATTAAGAATGAAAAACCTAGTCAAGAAGCATGCTCGCACAAACATAAAGAAAAACAAACACAGGCTCCAGTTGCAAAGAAATGCATGGAAGTTAAATAAGAAATCAATGACCTTTGTGTGATTGTTTATAACTCTACTCTTTATGTTTCTAATTTAACTTTAAATATGTCATTTATAACATTATAAGTTGAGAAGGTAACAATGAGCACATAACCCTTAATGAACCTATCATAGCAGATGCAACTTCTTATAGCCAACATAGTTTAGATTAATCATGGAGACCTTGGCCGGTATCAATAGAGAATTTACTCTTCTATGAAAATAGTGGGATGAGTTAAGGTAAAAAAACGAGTTGCTACGTGCCTCCAATGAAAAAAAGAGCCAAAATGATTCATTGTTAACTGTACCATCTCGACAATAATCATCCACAAAAACAAAGAAGGTTGCCCAAGAAGAGGCTCCTACTCACCCAAAGTAGAGATAGACGTGGAACTAAAGGTGCACATGGTGCTATCAAATCTAGGAATAACAAATGTCGTACCATCTCCAGTACATGACATCACAATAGATCTATTGGTTGAGGGAGAAGAATCAGACTCTCTAAGAATGCAGGGGTGTCCACTACGGAAGACGATAGTACTAACTTTCCAACCTTGCTAGGGAACTCCACTAACAAACCAGGAGTAGTGGAGAAACCCAAGGAAAATGAAGAAAAGGGTTCCTTGCCAGTACCCATACTACCAATTGTCCAAAGAGACGTCAAATACATAGGAAAAAAAGATTTCATAAAACAACCACCATCTCAAGGGGAAGAAGTGGGGGAGACGACTAAGGATGTGATGAATGAGTTGGATCCCCTCTTTGACTACAAGGTCCTTCCCCTTCCCTCTGACTATGAAGACATAGTAAATCATTTTTGTTGAATGAACCTATAGAGGGAGAGGTGCATCCCTAAAATCCTTTTGAAAAGGAAATTGGAGAACAAATCTCTAAGGAAGAAGAAGGGAACCTAGACTGGACGTTCTGCAAGGCCCCAAGAAACCCTGATAACCTAGTTTTCCCAGAGCCACCATTAGCTAGTACCACGAACCTGGCAGCTCCCCCACCACTGACAAAATGAGGGACATGGACATGACTTTAGTATTAGGCATGCTACTCAAAGACATCCATAACCTGGTAGATATTCTAGACCATGACAAGCCAGGGGATGACATCATCTATAGAAATACAAGATACAATCTAACTAGATATGACTTAAGGTCAGCCTTTAGATAGAAGGAGTCCATCAGTAGATTATTCTTCAAGGTTCTATGTGGCACTATTATAAAACAATGCATGTATATAGACAAATAAGGGCCAATTTTTAATGCCACATCTAATTTGACTGCACATTTATATGTCAACAACAACAAGGCCCCCCTTGGTTGAAGAATTGCAAAAATATCTACAAAGAACTAAGAAGCTACAGTTTATAACATTCCCTTTTATGGCCTTCAACCACTAGATTATGACCATGGGGAATATTTCCACTCGATGGGTAACAACTTACAACTACAACATTAAGGATCTGATGTGTGGAAAGATGGTCCTTGAAAAAGAAGAAACCAGAGTGAGATAGACAATCTAAACCTTCCTAAAATGTCTAATACAAGGAGAGGAGGGGTGGTGCCAACCCAATGGAAAAGAGTTATATATCGATAGTAGTATGCCTCAATAAAAAGTGGACTCAATGGATAGTGTGTTCATCATACTCAAGATGATAGAAGCATTGAATAGGGGGTTCCCCAAGAGGAAATAGTTAATGAGGACTTACATGCCTTGAGAGGAAAATATGTCATGAAAATCATCCATGATAGAAGATATTTCTATGATCAGCAAATGGAAGACATCCCTCAAGGGATGTTCTCCCTCATCCCCCTTATAGAAAGGATGCCTTGGAGGGAACAACTGAAAAACCTCATAAGGAATCAGAGGGCCCTCCTCGATAAGGCTTTGCAATGGTTCCAGTTGTTCCTCCACCCAACCACAGAATATCTCCACTCCCTTACACAAACAAATAGATATATAGGATGACACAAAAGATGAGACTACCAAATAAGCACATGTCCCTAGAGCAGAACCCCTTATCCCACCCACCCCTACATCCAATGTTGCTCGAGCAGCTGAAAAGGAAGCTTCTACACCCCGTGAAAGAATGGGTACTCCCATCCTCTCAAAACAAGAAGAAGATCAAGAAAAGAAAAATAACAAATGTGCACCTCATGATGTAGAGGAAGTTGTAGATGAACCGGAAACAACACATCTAATAGAACTCACATTTGAAAATTTTGACAATAATGCCACAAAAAGATGAAATCATAACCATCGTTGAAAGGTAAAACATACAAGTCCTATGGCCAAATCTCCGTGAGATACTCACCATGGAAGGATACATGATGGTAAATGTCATAAGAGCATTCCAGCTTCTTCTAGCTAATTGGCTTGAAAACGTATACATGAACTTGTACAAAATAGTGGGGGACATAAAACTAAAGAGGGATCAGGAGACTCCAACGGCTTATAGAGAAACAAAAATCAAGTGTTCCGCACCTAATCTTAGTGTCAATTCTCTACTGATGGCCATTGGACATTACTTTCAATAGATACACGTGACAAATAAGCTATCCTCTACTATAGCTCAGACACTATGTTCAGTAAAAAAGAACTACCTACCACAAAACAACTAGCAATGTTATTGAATAGAGCAAGTGGCGATGCATATTATCGAGTTGATCAAGAAGTATGAAAGATTCCTTCCAAATTACAATTGGAAATTTGAATAGCCATAATTCTATCATAGGAGCCCATGACAAGCTCATGGTTCTAACGATTGTGGTTTCTATGTTCTATTCTAGATGTGGATGCTAGCAACTTGTAATAAGAAGGTGGAATACTATCAAGAATATTACTACCACCACCTATGAGAGACCTACACTGTGGAGATCCTACACTCTGAGTGGGTATTAATGAGCTAAAAACATTAACTTGCCTATTCTTTCTCAACCTCACTCTTTGACAACTAGAAGGCTGGTTGTAGGATAATTTTGGGGGTTTGAGCATGCGAGCTAGTACATTTACTTGCCCAAAACCTTCAAACTCTACATTTTCTACCATACTTTCTTCTTATTTCCTTTCTAAAAATCTATGCAAATTTTTTCAATAAATCAAATTAGAAATTTTGATAGATGTAAATATCTTCTCTACAATTATCTTAATGAAAGAAAAAAAAATGATATTTAGGGAAACACTTTAGTCCAATTTTCTTAGATATTATTATCACTTGCACCTCAGACCTTCTTGTCTTCAAGATACTTCTTATCATAATCATTTTAGGAGTGATATTTTGGGCTATTAACTCACCTAATAAAAATACATGAAATCATGTCGTTACACCATTCTTATCCCAAGACATTGCAGGTAGTAGAAGAACATTGTTGTCCCAAAGTATTTCTCTAAAATAAGGATGACTTAATTTCCAGAGAACGAATTGATCTCCCTAGCCTCCTAATATAAGTTGAAAAGTGCAAACATCTCACAAAGGGAAAATATCTATCCCTTCAAGTGCTAAATCCCTACTAGAGATAAAAAAGGGCTTGACAACCCACTTTTCATGAAAATTCTATTGCCTAAGCCATGGAAGCAAGCATAAAAGTCGAGTGTGAATAAAATCACAAGAGTTGTGCCTAATAAGATGCCAAAGGCTCTTCCTAGTTGTTATAACCTCAATAATGAATGTGATTATGTGGCTAGTTAATAGGCCTAGAATCCAAAAATATTAGCCAATTGTTTTCTAAGGGAGATCTTGAATAACCACCTAAAATTACATCAGGACTAATAGTTGAGTAACACTATTATTATAACACTACTAATGGTTGAGTGACCCCAATGAGGATAGGATACACCGCATCCTCAGCCCGCCCGAGCACACAACTAGTTATCACTCCTAGAAAAATAAAATTTGTGTGAAAGCTACCCCTGGAAAGAGCCATGCACAAGTATGTCTACGAAACAAGGCTCAAAGTGAATCGTAATGGAGAAAGCTATTCCTAAAAAGAATGTTGTAGCATATGAATGAATTCATGCAACTCTGGATCTAATACAATGAAACTAGGGAATATAGTATGTTGATGAAGCTATCAAACAAATATCCTGGATGGTGTAAGAACACGGTCAACTCTGAAAAACACTAAACAAACAAATTTTTTATCTTTTGCTTGATGGTTTGATTCTACTTATTATCTTGAGGAGAATATATATTATAAGTTTGGGAGTGGATATCATCCAATTTATGGATGTTTATGCCTAATTTTAACCCTAATTTCCCTTAATATCACATGCTTTATCTTTCCACCTTTTGTTCATATTTTTCAATTGTGCTTTAGTTAGGCATTAACTACCACTTTTGTGTAGGAAATGAGAAAACGATGGCCTTAACCAAGATAACCACCTTAGATAGGTTCCACATTGGTTTCCACAACTGATGATTGCTTCCCATCAAATTTTAAAGATGTTTGTTGAATGGTCGAGTTAGGAGCATCCTTGGGAGGCCTTTTAATGGTGGGATCTATCCCACAAATGTAGGAGAAGCAAAGGCCTTCCCTCCAAAGACCATCCTACTGATGGCTCGGCTAGGGGCTACCAGTCGAAGGTGACCCACTGGTTACACCTTCTGATGCTCAATTGAGCATCATTAGCCTTCAATCAACTGAAGATTAGGCAACTTCCTCTTTTGATGGATTGGAAAGGTATCACCATTCCAAAGGCCATTGGCCTTCCATCACTTGAAGGACATGAAACATCCACCTTCTAATGGCTTGGTGGGACTCATTAGGCACCTAACAATTGAACGTCAGACAAGCCTTTTCAACTGATTGCGGTGCTGCTTGCAGTTGCTACCGAGATTGGTTAAGTGCATGACTCAGGGAACATGCCTAGGAGACTTGAGACGCATGCAAATCTCATATATGAGTGCCTTAAGAACCGCATCATAGGATATAAATAGCGTACCCCTTACCACTATGAAGGTGTCTCTCATCGTGGGAGTTGAAGATGAAGTGTTGCTTGTTACCAGCTCGCCATCGACCTCCCCTTAAACTTCTATTTGCATCATCCAAGGACGAGAGTTTGAGGATATAGCGACTGATCTCCAACACTAAGAAAAACAAGAAAGCTCTTTCTAGATAAGAAGGACCAAGGAGCTAGTGCCATCTTTCTCACACCAATACAGGAGTTGAAGAAGAAGTAGGTTTCCATCAACCTTGATTCCAAATAGAGTTCTTGTTTGGTTATTGATCTCCTTGTTCATTGTCATGTTTTATTTCTTCCATCCATCAGCATGTCACCCTATATTTTTCAATCAATGATGTCACACATGACCATGAGTGTTTGATCCATTTAACTTGGCTTGGTGGTAGTCACTAAGGCTATCCCAACATGTAAATGCTTATATCCATTTTATGTTTATACTCTTAGCAAAGTTTATCTCCAAATTCTTGTTCTTAATGCTTCACTTACATGCTTATCTACCATCTTTATTTTTTAACTATTAATACCTCGAGAGAGTTGTATTAACTAATATCTAAGAGTTATGGAGTTGCACGAATGCATGAGAATGTTGGAATGCTTAATACAATGATCATATGGTTTTATTTTGATTGTTTGTTTCCTTCGAGAAAGAGGGAGAAAACCTTATGATCTAGATCCATCCTAAGATGTAGCGAGGAGAAAATAAACACTAATGATTATTACCTATAAGTTTGCTAAGGGTATACAATGGTTATGGGTTTCGCATGTTAGTGAGAGGCCTTGGATGGTGAAACCAATCCATGTTTTCCATCCATATAAACTTATCTCATTTAGCATTCTTGTTTTGTTTTTCTTAACCTTCTTATGTTACTTTACTTATTTGTTAACTTGACCATTGAAACACCTCTAATCTATGAGGAATGCTTACCTACATTTTTTATTGAAGTAATTAAGCTAAAATTCTCGATTCATAACAAAAACCACCCTTGTCCCTAATTTTTTGACCCCGAGATATGATATGTGTCGAAGAGAATGCCGATTCACTAGAATAATTATCCTAGAGTTTAATCCTTTTTTACTTTCCAGTTAATCTTAATATTGAAGGGTCGATCCCACAGGACAACATTTTTAAGATTGCTTTCTTTTAATCCCGATTGATTTTTAAAATTATTTCTTTTTGGTATTTTTGAATTAGGAACAAAAAATGAATTGTAATTTGGGGGTTTGTTGTTTAAACTAGAACAAGAAATTAAAAGTGCAAGGAAGTAAAAGATTACACTAATGTAAAGGAAGAAAATACTACTCTAAGGAAAGAAAGTAAAGTAAGAAATTGTTAGCTTACAAGATTACGTACACAAAAAATAAAGTGTTGAAATTAAAAAGTCAAATTGAAAACAAGCGTTAAAGATGCTATTTGAAATTAGGAAAAAAGGCATTGAGGCTTACAGGTTTCACCACCTTAGCCCTTGTGAAAATAGGATTAAGCGATACACAACAATAATATAGAAGTAGATATGTGATTTATTTGAAACAAAATGCAAGTGATGAACTTCACATGAATCCATTCATCCTAGTGTTCACACAACCTTGTTCTTCATCCTAAAGAGGATTTTTCCATGGTCACATCCAAATCCTTGTGAAATTTGTTTAGGCATTCTAAATCTTGTGTTCCACAGTTGCATCCTTCAAGATTAACAAGTGATTAAAATGGTTAATTACTTCATTTAAATTGGAAATTTCAAAATTGAAAACCATCTGTCTAAGTAGTCATAGTCATGAAAAACCCGATCCAATAACTGCATGGCTAAGGGGATACTCCCCTCACCTCAACAAGGGAATTACTCACTAGTCATAGCAAGTAAGGGAGAAACAAGGAGAAAAAGATTAGAATCCATAGACCACAAATCTGGAATCTCTGAAGAGACCAAGGTGGTGACAATTAAATGACTTGCTTTCTTTATTCCCCATTCCAAGAGAAAGAATGATAAATAAAGAAGTCTAGATATAGAAGAAAGAACTAATTTTTATTGTTTGAATGAAAATATTACACTAAGAATGCAAGCAAATGAGAGTACAAAATTTTGGGAACCCTTTCTTCATGGACCCCCCCTCCTTTTATAGGTGAAGGAGGGTTGGAAACCTAGAAAGGGGAGGAAACGGAAGTGGAAGAGGCGGATTATGTATGTCTTGGTCAAGAGAATAATTTTCTTCCTCAATAGGCAATAGATAAAATCATTGATTGGATTCTTTTGACTCTTCAAACTGTGACTCTCTCTCTGTAGATTCCCATTCCCGAACCTTCATGCAAACTTCGGATAGTAACAAGCTTTAAAGTTCACCAAAAAATATGTATTATAGGTCTTTGAATTCTCTTTCGAACTCATATTTGAACATTAAATTATGCCTTGGGATGTGAGAGATATATAAATTTTGATGCATGGTATTTATTTAAATTAGGTGCTTTAAGAAAATGAATAGGCACGTTGACCAGTTGATTAAATAGTCAAATTACTGTCAAAGTCAGCAGACAATATGTTTTTTGTGTACCAATTGAAATTATCTTTTCAAAACATATCTAAATTACAAATTTGGAATTTGTATGTGGGAGTTATGACTATTTTGGTGTGAGGTATATCAAACATCGTCTTTTCTTATCTTGAGTTAAATGCTTCAATAATTCTTGAAAATTGAGAGAAATCTCACAAGAATTCAGAAAAGGAATATCAAGAGGATGAAAGTGCAATCGATTTCCAAATTAAAATAAAATTATCAAAAATTAATTAATTAATTATCCTAAATGAAGAAAAAATAAATGATGAATATGCATTCATCAAAATACCTCGAACTTGAATCTTTGTTTGTCCTCAAGCAAATTAAATTATAAATAGAATCCAATTTATACTCCCAAAATGTCATTCCTCACCTTTATAACATCACTATAATCCTTACGTCTATTTTAACCATGTGACCCAATCTCCTAGAACCACATAGCATCAGGTTCTATATTCTCTATCAAAACAATTATCACATCTTATTTCAAGAATGAGATTTTGTAGAAAAATAGGCTTCATCATACTTTCTCTTTGACACTCTCAATTGGGGGTCGAAAACAAAGTATGATGTGATGGAAAAATATTGATCCCTCCTCTATTCGACTTAAGATATGAATTTGTGGAGTTGTGGCTACATTAGTCACAAATTTTTTTCATGTGTATTGTTGGCATCTTTTGATGGTATGCCCCTTTTTGGAGTATGGAGTTTTTATTTTAGGAAGCATTCTACCCTGGACTTGATTTTTATTCAGTGGTGATTCTTTGCTTCTATTTTTTAGAATAAAATAGAGGGAATGAAGAGATTCTCTTGTGATTATAATTCAACATTTTTTACCTTTTCATATTTTTTTGAGAGTGTCATTTCTCCAGTTAGAGTATTCCTATAAATCACATCATACAGGTTTTATAACAAGATAACCCATTGTTTAAAACATAGGGAAGAAATATGCTTGATTCTTATCGATTCCTTATGACTTTCCAACTATTCCAAGGAGTGATGTTATTTAAGGGTTCTAGGTGACAAAGTGGTTTCAGATGTGGCAATTTGCAATAGATTTTGCAAAAAGTTTTACTAAATTCAATTTGGGGTACAATGATAGATGTCTACTCAAAGGGCCAACTAGATATGCCTTTTTATAACTAAGAAAGAGAAAAAGGATGAACGCTTGAAGAGAAATTTCACCTCATATGACATAGGCACCAAAGCAATGATGGATCTTACCAATCCAATGTATCCACTAGAAAACTGAAGGACTCACGTTGAGCCATCAACATAAAACAAAGGCGCTTGTCGGGAGGCAACCCGATCAATAACTTCATTTTTACTTTTAGTTTTGAATTAGAACATTTCCTTAATCTTGTTTTTACTTTTTAGAAATTTTTGCACTAAATAAAAACCACACCGGGAGATGCTATCTTATGTTTGGACTAGTCTCCATTTTTGAGATTTTCAGATGGAGGATACACACTGATTGGAACGCAACCACATTTGGTGGTCCAACCGACAAGAATTTCCCCTCCATCTTGGATTTAGAGTTTGCTCGGGACGAGCAAATTTATAAGTTTGGGGTGGAAGGTGGGTGGTATGTATTTCACTTTCCACCTACACCCATCCATTTCAGACTTAACATTTCATCGTTGCAATTTTGATCAAAATTTTTATGTTTTCAAAGAAATTGAACAGACACTTGATGAAGTTTTGATGCTTTTCATTTCAATAATAGCCATTACCTAGATAGCTAGTTTTTCTCTCGATGCTTTTCTTTGCATCATTATACCCTCCTTATTCGAAGCAAATCCTCAAAAGGGCCAATTCTAAAATCTAGCCTATTGATTGAAATCTTCTTGTGAAGCTTATGAATCCTAACATCATGATCCTTCTGCAAAAATAGCAAGTGTCTGTCGAACTGATAGAGATCAAACATGTTGTGCTTCCTAACTGACAAGTGGAAAAATAACATGGAATCTCCATTGGATCCTCATCAAGTTATTATTTGAGCAGAGTATGATAAAGAGAACCACCCGGTGCACTGAATTGTAAATCAAGTAGCATTCTGATTTGAACTCTCTTCTACACTTCTTCTATCATCTTCGTACCCCTCAGTCCATCAAAAAGAAACAAAAATAGCCAAAATAGTGCCAAACCCTAAGTTCGGGGTGGCACACCACCTCCCTCTATATCCGCTTCTTCAATACCCCTCACAAATTAATAGGGGCGTACCACCAAGAAAAGATGCCAATGTGCACACAAAAATAAAATGCAATCTCGAGTCGAATAGAAGAGAGATTTGCAAAAAAAAATGCAATCAATGAAATTGCAATTGTAAAATAAAAATCTCAAGTCGAATAGAGGAGACAATTATTTCTTCCTTCCATACCACCATTCACTCCCTTTTCCACATAAAGGCACAATGAATGCCTCCACCATCCTGAAATACACCAGTGTTAGATTGGATGCACACGTATTGTTCTTCGGGTATCTCTAGACTCTTACGAAACTCTTAGAATTGCTTGTTGTTGGAAAAACATAAGATGAAGTGATGTTGGAAAACAAACTCAGGAACAAAGATGTGGTAAGATGTGTTCAGTGATCTTAGGAAGTTGAGATGCTTAGTTATACTCAGCAGAAAGGAAACAATTGTGATGTGAAGAGGAAGCAATCACATGATCCGGAAGTATTCATTTGGCGACTGTTTCAAATTTTGTGTTACTCGTAGATGAGCAATGTTTAATTTTGGGGTATTCTGATGAATCCAAATTCATCATGATTTTCATCCGCCATTCAGGGCCCAATTCGACTAAATACATTCCTTTTCATCTCCCTAGATCTTACAATGTGCAATTTTGCTTGGTTGATCAGATTATCAAGTTATTAACTAGTTTTATATGTATTTCATTCAGATTATGCTGGTCACGATGAGGGTGAACCTTTCGTTGGGGCCCACTTTCACTCAACCCTAGATTTACCTCTACTCAAGATCCTCTCAGCCTTGGTCTTGATCAAGCAGTTTTGATCCAAATGGTTTGCCCATTCGGTCTGCTCAATCGATCTTAACCATTCAGTCTCGATCCAAACGGTTTCATTCATTCAGTTTTGACCTCTCGGTCTTAGCCATTCATCCACACGATCTTGATCCAGCGATCCACCCTCCTTGCGGTTTGCCCCCAACTGGTTTTGCCCTTCCATACGGTCTTAAGACCATATGGGAAACCATCTACTCGAGACCGCAAGGAGCTTCGGTGACTGTATCCTTGCCACCGCCAATGCCTCCTTCCCTAGCGACGTCGTCCTCTTCCTTCTTCTCCATCAACTTGCAACTCTCAACATCCCGCCGACCTACTTCCCAATGCACCTACTTCTTGCTTCCTCCCCTTCTTCATTCGCGCCACAGACCATCACCTGCAAAACCTAACCCTCGATGCCCTGCACTGCCCCCACCTGTTACAACCCCAATTTTTGGGTTCAATTGGTGAGAAATGTAATTTCTCATATTAAATATATTTGAACAAATAATGATATATTTTTTTTGGAACAAATGGATTTCATTTACAATAGCCTTTACGATTGTTTTGTGGGCTTTATTGGCTATTGGGCCCAATAACAAGAAAATTCAATTAGAAAATGAATAATTGAAAATTTGAGAAAAGAAAAATGTGGAAACTTATAGAAGGCAAATCCAAGGATGGATTTCATGCCTCTTGGGTTCCTTGGGTTCCATGGAGTCCAAAGTTGCAAGGAAAAGGCAATAAGAAAAGAAAAGATTAATTAAATATTTCTTTATTAAGAAAGAAATTGAAAACAATGAAAAAATGTGGGAAATAAGTGAAAAGAGGTATAATTAAGTTATCCTTGATGGATTTTCGTATCCAAAGGATTCCTAATGATAAAAGGATTTCCAAGGAGGAAAATAAAAGAGAAATAAAGAGAAATCATAAAAAAAGAGATATTTTAAAAGGAAATAAAAGAATCAGAGAGAGAAGATATGCATAAAATATGCTTTATTAATAGATAACTTTTGAGTTGGAGTTCCAAAGTTGACACATGATAAGTTTAAGACATTATGGACTTTATCTTAAAGTTTGGAATTAAAATGATAAAAGAAGAAAAGAATGTGACTTTTAATTAAAAGTTTACATATAAGTCCTTGAGAATCAAAATAGGAAAAAGGGAATTTTGTGTACGAGATTAATGTTCAAGATAATTCTAGATCAGAGATAATTCCAATTTAATATGGTGGGAGAAAATCTATGTGTTTCCAAGATACCTTGTGGCTTAAGTAATTTATTTGATAAATGTTTAAGTTTTATTTTGGAAATCAAGAATCATAAAGATGTGGGGGTAATTTGAGTTAATTTTTGGTTCCAATAAAAGGAAACACCATAATTCGACTTCTCCAAATTTTTGGTGTGAAAAGAGGCTTTTGAAGAAAGTATATAATGATTTTCCTATTATGGGGTTTTATCAAATAATAGAAGAAGGAAACTTTCCTTCTTGTTTCCTAATGATAATCAAAGACCTGAGGTCTCCTGTTCGTATGGGGGAAGTGTTGGGAGAAGGCCGAGTGCCCCCAACTATAAAAGGTAGGTTAGAGGGGTTGTGTTGCGCAACATACAATATGCTCCCAGACCCAACGCAAACCTACGCTCTAGCTAAGACCTCGATGCCCTCCTCCTCCTTCTTCATCCGTTTCCCCCAATGACATAAAGTTCTGGTTAAGATGGCTAAGGTCACCGGAGGATGTAGCCACGAGGTGCGCAATCACGAGATGAACCTATTAGACTATACATGCCTAGTAATACCGCCGGAGCCTTGCCCTAGGTCTTTGGCCTTGCTTCAGCTGGTGAGATAGCGAAGACTGTCTCACCCATCTCTGGTCGAGGAACCCCTCTATCGAGGGTCATGCTGGGTCTGACAAGGGTCTGCAGAGGTGTAGATACCCTCCCCATGCTTGCCTCACGTCGCCAGCGCCGGAGGACGGAGACCTGCACGCGATGTCGCTGCTGTAGAAGTGGGTCACGAGGAAGAAGAAAGGGGAATAGAGTCAAATGACTCTTGTGCCCCTCATCACGCGTACATGAACCAAGGGCAGCTGTGACTTTTCTCCTTCTTTCTGCACGGAGCACTGGTAAAGATTTAACTTTGACATGTCAGTTTCTAATTGGTCAATTAAGTGATAAACTTACAAAAATCGTAGAAATTGCTAGGAAGCTCCGATAAATAAAGTTAATGCATGAAAATTGATCCTTAGAATGAGAGGAACACAAAAATATTATTGTTGAAGCCTAATTTTGCTTTCTATTCAAAAAGTATATCAAGATGCTATCTTTAATATTTTAATCGATGAAAAACCCTAACCTTTGATGATTAATGAATTAGAAAGGGGTGATGTGAGTATTTAAAATCAATATTAACATGTTGTTAATAAAAAGGGCATATTAGATCTAAAAGGATGATCTTCATGCGTAATTTGATTAATTTAGGGTTCCATATGATTTAATGAACCTTGAACCCTAACTGCGGTAATTATGATCCTTAATGATTTTAATTGGTCAAATTCATGTACAAAGCTGAGATATGATGGTTCTATTCTAATTAGAGTACAAAAGTCCTTAATTCTGGATAAATACCCTAAATGTAGTAATTAGGGTTTTCTCATGAATAAAAGGTAGAATTGATGGCAAAACGAGTTCATATGTTAATTAGACCCTAATGAACGTTGAATTGATGATAAATGAGCGTAATAATCTTGTCATATATTAAAAGGATAAAAATAGTAGCTTTAATGTAAAAGAGGCTTAATGGACTTATTTAATGGTTAATTATGCCTTTAATCCGAAACTGAGGATTAGATGTTGAAATAATTAGGGTTTGTGATCAATTGCCTTAAATTAGGGTTTAAAATAGAAAAAGATGAAGGGAAACCTTAATTGCAATGGAAACCCTAAAAGTGGACTATTAACCCTAGGAAGCGAGCTGGATTTCATAGATCTTAATGACATGAGTAATAAAAGGAAGTTGTATAATTGTTTCAGGATCTTATTGAATGCTTGCTTTCCTATTGATTGATTGGATTATTTCTGTCTCACATCAACTTGACAGGTATGTGGTTACACATGATTATCCCACATTAGTTTTCTGAGGATTGTATCGATGTTTATATCGTGGCTTGAATTAATTGTTGGATGAATTTAATTCATGCAAATTATAATGTGAATATGAATATCACATAAGATATGTGCCTACTAGCTCAGATCCTAGTCCCCTCTGTATCTTAATGGGTTGACCTAGTACATGGCTACCAATGGGGTAGGCCCATCAGGTCATTGGATGACTTAGTATATGGCTACCAATGGGGTAGGTCCATCAAGTCACTTTGAGTCAGGGATTGGACTACCTATGGGTAGTGCCATGCGACTCAACCCTAGATATTGATCTACCTATTAGGTAGGATCATGCGGGGTTTAATAAGGATCTATCGAGAGAGAGGTAGTATCTCAGTCCACAGTAGGGACATCACAGAGATAGGGGATAGGAAAGGATTGAGTAGTATGGTTTAAAACTTGATCTTGGCTATTAAATGATAATTGGCTGATTACTTTGTTATTATAGTTGCACGATTATTATTTCCCCCACATACCAGCTTCTTGCTGACTGACGTTTTGTTTCTCAGCATTTTAGGTACAATGAAAAGAACAAATAGTAAAGTGGCACTGTGAAAATAAAACATAAAGTGCAAGGAGGATTAGATAGAGTAGATTCAAGCTTGGATAGATAAATTTCCAAAGTTTTAAAAGGTATGCAAAGTTTTAATTTTCTACTAGTTTTAGTTTAGTTAGTAGAATTTCATAATTATTATTGATTAGTTGTCAAACCTTTGATCCGGGTTATTGGATAATGGCTCTAACCTTTCGGTCTCCCTTAATTGGGGGTTATCGGGAGGCGGGGTAGTTACACCAGCTCTCTCACAGTCCTGGTCTCTGCCCTCCACACAGTTTCGAGACCGTGTGGCGGCAAACGATCTTCAAGACCGTATAGCCTTTATTCACCAGTAAGACCGTTTGTAAGTGAAGACCGGTTGTAGTAGAGATCGTTCGGAAGCCAAAACTGTTTGAAGACGAAGACCGTTTGGACGCAATCACGCGAGACCATTTGGAAGTGAAGAACCATTGGGGTAGCAAACCGTCATGAACCAGTGATCGATCCCTAAGATTATTTGAAACCCATCGGTCTTCAAGACCGTTTGCATCTCCAAACCGTTAAGACTCCAGGACCATTTGGACGACGAAGACTATTTGTACGGAAAGACGCCAAAGACCATTTGATGACAATCGATCTTGAAGACCGGTTCGACGACACAGACCGTTAGATCCTGAATACCATTTGGCGGCAATCGATATCAAGACCGTTAGGAGCCTCTCAGTTTCCATACTGTTTAAGAAGACCGTTTGCTCCAAACCGTGTGAAGACCCCGACCAGAGCCTATAAATAGGACTAGCAGGGTCCTCATTTGAGGCATCGGACCCAGGACGCCGATAGGATTCCTGAACGCATGCCAAATCATGATCATCCATGCCATTGCCACTTCACCTACTGTTCATACTGCGAGCAAGGAGGTCAAGACGAGAAAGAAGGTGGAGAAGAAGATCTTCCTGGTCCACCTTGGTGGTTCTTCCTCCTCATCCAGATCTACTCCGACACGACGTAGAAGACATCGTCATCTTCACCGAGCTGCGACTACCTTTTACATCATGCTCATGAAGGAACCTTCCCTCTCTCTTGTTCTTCTTGTTTCTCACATCATGAGTGAGTAGTTCCTTTTCATTGGGGTGTGGGGACTAGCCTCACTTCCCATGCAAGCATGATCTCTTGTTAAGCATTCCATGGCAATGTATATAACTTTTCATTTCATTGTTAATCGTTAATGTTTGTAGGTTGATTACCTGCTTACTTTTATCTTGTTCTTCCCTATGTTGTGAGAACTTCTACATGTAGGGTAGGATGTCGATTAACGAGGTTGACTCCCAACCTAGAAATAGAATGGGATTCCTTGAGGTAGTAAGTGTATGATCCATGAGGGGACGAGCCATCTAGCCCATGGTGACACTTCTGTGGCCTAAACATTTCTCAGGGAGGGCCACATCTTCAGTTGGATATATGTATCATTGTCATTAATCGTCGATATTTTCTTGTAGATTAATCACCTTCTTGCTTGTTGATTAGCACGGTTGACTCCCTCACTAGAAATAGAAAGGGATTCCTTGAGTTCGTAAGTGTATGATCCGTGAGGGGACGAGCCATCTAGCCCACGGTGACGCTTTTGTGTACCCAAACATCCCTCAGGGAGGGCCACAACTTCAGTTGGATATCTGTATCATCAGAATCGTAAGTGCATGATACAGATGGAGACAATACATATGATGCCTAAGGTGATGCTTACACGAACCTAAACATCCCTTAGGGAGGGTCCGTAGCAGTTCTATTTGGATAGTTATATCTTGACTAGATGTTTGATGATTGGATGTGTTTGCATGTGTTGTGGTGGTCAAACCCGATACCATCCCAATGACTCCATATCATTAATCTAGATTCAACTTTAATTCTTCTCATTCCTTTCTTGCAATTAGTTTAATTAACCCCAAATCAACCAATCATTTTAAATATTAGTCTTACTTGAACTATACTGGACTAGCGATGATTCATAAAAACATTGTCCTTTGGGATTTGATCCTTAACTATAATGTGATAAGACCAGTTTGCTTGCAGGTGGTATTATTGCACAAGGTTTTGGTAAACACTCTGGGATTTTAACCCTAATTGAATTTGTTAGTGCGATAATAAACCACGTCACTAGCTAGTACTGACGTTCAAGATGGATCTACGACTCAAGGCAACCTATATGATTAGGGTTTCACTTGATTAATTAAGCCAATTGGACATCTTTTAGTGCATCAATCAAGATACAATGTATAAACCCTAAAGAAATTGTACAAAGATAGGGGTATATTTCTATATCAGAAGATATAGAAAATGTCACTTGAAGAAACCAATTTGCAAGTTAAGCTCCTTAATTAATTTTCCATCTCAATTCAATATTCACTTGGAAATTGGCATATCGAAAAAAGAGATGTATAATAATCTACATGAAACCAAACCTAACATTAGCTCAGCAATTGGAACATATCTAGATCTAGTTTGGTTGGGTGTTTTGAGATTTACTTTAATGAGTTCACAATTTAAAAATGTACATCAAGCATGTACTTTGTCATATGACTACATCCTACCAAATGTGCTAGGGTAGTGCTACACACACTGACATTATTTATACATTAGTTGTACCATTTTGACTATCGACTTATTTATATTTGAGTTAGAAGAGACATGAGTCTCCCTCTCCCGTTCCCCCTAAAAAAGTGTGTAAGACTCCAGATGACCACAAAGTTATTAATCAACATGAACAATGGGTAATTCAAATTCGAGTCTGCTGGAGAGGACAATATGGGTTCAACCACCGCACAACACTTGCCAGGTGACTTATTCTATATGTATATAACAATATGGAGTAGATATTATTCCTTATTGCAATATAATGGAAAAAATAGGAAAATAATATAAAGACCAGAAATGGGACAAGAATTGTGATGACCCACTGCCACACAAGTAAGATTACTGAAAGCAAAGCGTGAAATTATAAACTAAAAACCACATTACCACAAAATAGGGTAAATTAAAACCAATATGATATAACCATCTCAAACAAAAACATAAACATCATGGTTCATAAACTATACCACTTGTATGACATATCATACCAAAAAGGTATATACATCACTGTACAATGGCTATCTTTCCACAAACCTATTGCAAAAGATAACATGTTCAAATACACAAGACATTAGTGTAAAACCATGGCATACTACTAAAAACCTTGTATCGATGTGCAACATTTAAAAAATAACCCCAAGGACCTAGAAGTACAGGGACAACACATAGGACTCTACTACAAAACACTAGTAGCATATCCAACCTTCAACATCTAGTGATCTCCTTGCTGCTCTTACTCAACCACACAATCTCTACCATATCGTGCACGATCACCTAAAAGATGTGGAAACTCAAAGAGTGAGACCAATTTCCCAACAAGGGATATAAGTCTCCACCAACAACTATTGTTAACACAGATGGATATGTATAGAAGGAAAGTAATATTATTAAAAAGATGAACAAATTAAGCTAAATGAATAAATAAAACTAATAACACATATTAATAAGTTTATAATTGATCAAAAGGAGATCATATACTTTTAAAAGGAATATGAAGATAATGTATAACCTTTATCAACTAAACAACATAAGAAATAAGGCAGAGGGTCATCCAATGTGAATCGTGTTTAACCCTAACCAATTATTCTATACATATGTATTACCTCTTTTATTATGCCATGTGGAGATGAGGTATACCACTCATACTCTAGATGACCACTACTATGTCAAAATCAGTGCCAAACAAGATCTAGGAGAGCCAGACTCCTATGATCTCCCACACCTTCAGTCAGTCTGAGTCTACCAGAGTGACATATTGAGTCAAATACAAATCATCCTAGTCCGTATTGGTATATAGGAACACAACTAGTAACATACCACTGTAGACATTTCCAACCAAAATATGACCACATCCATCCCTAAAAACATATCATCTGAGGTACGACCTCGACCGTTCTCCTACTGAACCATGGATGCAACCAACCTCAAAGCCAGTGATTGTGGATGCAAGGATATATCCTAAACTTGCAGCCCCACATATTCAACAATATGTACTCTGAGTTTCCTACAAAAATTACTCATTTAACCATCCAGCTAGTACTGACGTTGAAGATGGATCTACGACTCAAGGCAACCTACATGATTAGGGTTTCACTTGATTAATTAAGCCAGTTGGACATATTTTAGTACATCAATCAAGATACAACGTATAAACCCTAAAGAAATTGTACAAATATAGGGGTAGATTGCTATGTCAAAAGATATAAAATGTATTAAGCAAAACGTTGATCATATTATCTCATGATACTATCTCCCTACCTTATACCAAGCCATCACCATTATTGTATTGTCATGTGATAACCATCCCTCATCACATCACCAGAGGATATAACACCAAACTAGGCACAAAGCCTCTACGAGGTCATAAGACCCAATCATGTAGTTCCTGCATAACATCATTTTCTCAGCATGCCTCATAAAGGCTCATAATCATCATCTTGTGTCACATCAGAGATACCATAGTAACCACAAGATATGATGTTCATTCAACCTGTGACATTAGGTTTACACAAATGGGAGAGAGAATACATCACTACATTCTAATCACTTCAAGCAATATAACTATTACATCATGTACTCAAATTAGGGTTAGGGTTTCAACACTGTAATTGATTAGAATTTCCATAACTGTATATAACATTCAAATTTACTTTCCATCACTTCCCACATTCTTGGAATACTTTATGTCAACCATGGGTCCAAGGATTACCATCAACCAAAGAAGGTGCTAGATCATAAAACTATGTGATCGAAGAGAAGATGTCTTCTTGGTCGAAGACCATCCTCAAAGCAAATGGTTGATAACTTCCTATTTTTTTGAATTGTTATGTCTATTTTATCTCCATAATGACCTTTCTTTTATGAGTTACATAATCAATCTTGGTTGTGTTTGACAAGACATGATATGACTACCTTCTACCAGAACTCACAACTCCGTTTTGCATTATATAGAACCGTCATTGGACGCTACACTTAAAGACAATTCAACATTCAATGAAGAAAATATCCATGTCCACCCTTGCGGCCGAAGGCCAAGAGTAGCCAACTCCCATGTGGTAGCTATAGGTTGTTAGGCCCAAAGATCAATGAAGTGTGAAGCCTTAATGGTTGCTACATTCAGTGTAGAGACCAAAACCACTACACACTTGCGATTGATGAATCAGTGGAAGCCAATCCCTTTTTGCAATCACGACGAATGCATTCTCCCTTGGGACCATGACAACCTATGTACTTCAACTGATGGAGTCAATTCCTTATTGCGATTGATACATGCTTGATGTAGCAACTTATACAATGTTTAAGTTAGTAGACAACACCTATAAATAGACCCCCACCTTGTCCATTCAAGGGAGGTTGCCACATCATGAGATGACCAAGTGCTACCATACTCTAGAGTCACCTTCTTCCGTATCCATCGCTATTCTACCTCTAAAGACAAAGGTCATGAGGAAAGAGATGATAATCACCCTCTTCTCCAAGAGAAGGAGTTACCATCCTCTATTCCAATACCAGATTCATATATGAAGGAGCACTACTGGTGTATTTCCTTCTCTCCTAATTCAGTTCTATCATCCCTCTCAAGTTTTTCATTGATCATCTTCATCTATCTTATTGTATCTTACTTTTGTAAACCTATAATGTTGATCACTAACATGAGTGGCTAAACTCATTTCTTGGTTTGGTATTAGCCACTACAACTCTCCCAACATGTATATACTTACATTCGTTTGAATGCATATGCTCTTAGAAAAGATTATCTCCATCCACTTGGTCCTAATGCTTCACTTGTATGTTAGCTACCATGTTGTGATGTTTGAATGTTAGTGCCTCAAAAGAGTAACACTAATCTTATCCAAGTGTTTTGGAGTTTCATGAATTCATGAGAATGTTGGAATTATAAAGCTAATGATCATATGGTGGAATTTGTGATTGTTTGTTTACCTTCTTGGGAGAGAGACAACCTTATAATCTACATCCATACTAATCTCAAGGGAGGAGGGAATTGACATATATGGTGATTGTTTGTAATATTGATAAGGGTATACAAAGGGTGTGGGTATTTTTCATGTTGGGAAGAGATCTTAGAAGGTGAAATCCAACCTAAGTTCCCATCCATACTTTGGTACCAAGTGCTTTTTTGCTTTTATTCTCTTGTTTTGTTTCTTTATCTTTATATTGGTTGTTTGTTTCCTTGAAGTAATATCATTATGTTAGGGACACCATCTTAACCTACCCTTTTGTTTAGTGTATTTGAGCAAAGGTTCCATGTTCTTAACACTTACTACTACTTCTCCCTATGGTTCGACCCTGATCTACTACTTCAGACCTCGTATAATAGTTGTAGGGGCCTAAGAGTCGGGTCAAAAATTTAAGAGTCTAACTACTCTAGATATGCTCCATTTTGGACGTGTGATTTAGGTCGATCAAATTTTTGGCATTGTTTTCAGGTACAAGGCAAACAAAATTGTTAAGGACCTGAACCTACTCACTATACACAAGTGGATCGAATCTAAAAATACACTCGACTACACTGCTTCTAAATATGCTATACCTAACTTCTTGAAATACTTTGTTTTAACACATCTAGTTTGTTTTTGAATCGACTGTGCAAACTATTTAGGTAGATTGGAGAGGAGCAAATTTTAATCATCACCCTATCATCCTTTTTCAACATCATGCCGCCTCATAAAGGAGCACATCTTGGAGGAGGCTGAAACCTAATGGTTTTTGAACAACCTCAACCTCCTTCAGAGACTGAGTCTGAGAACAAGGAGTACCACTCTGTTCTAATAAGACACCAAGATCCACCCCCATAACCTCCCGGTGAAGAGGAGCATGAAGAATGACACCACAAAGAAGAATGACATCTTTGACTGTGGAGGAATAGAAGGAACCACTGTGAAAATGAAAATATTAAAAATAACAATGAAGAAGATGATGATGAAGGAGGCCCATCCCTTTGAGATCTATCTGCCACTAGGGCAAATGAGTCAAGATACCCTATTATTATTCCAATATTTGATGCCCCAAACTTCAAACTAAAGCCAACCATCATTGCCATGATTCAAAACAAGTCTTTTAGTGGGAATTCTAGATATGAGAATCCGTACCATCATCTTGATGCCTAAAAAATTATTTGTGACACCGTTAAGATGAGAGGAGTCCCGCAAGAAGTGATATACTACAAGGAATTCAACTTCTCCGTAAGGGATAAGGCTCTGTCATGGTACCTTTCTCAACATGATGAGAAGATTAATGGTTGGGAACCATTAGCTAACACCTTTGTTACCATGTTCTACAGGGTGGAGAAGACACTTAGAAATAGAAAAAAGATAAATGCATTCATGTAGAAATTCGATGAAAACTTGTATGAGGCATGGGAACAATTCCAAGAGTATTAAAGTGACTGTTAGCATCACAACTATGACATGGGCCACCTGGTCACTACTTTCTATAGTGGTCTTACTTATTCAAAGAGAACTTCACTAAACACCGCTATAGAAAGTGATTTCCTGGGCGAAAATCCCAAAAAGACAATGAAGATTATTGACAGCATGATTTCTCTATAAGCATGCAAAGATTTCGATAGAGTAGATAGGGGTTCAGCAATAAAGACTACATATGAAGGAACTTCTGTTGAATCTAAGGCCTTAGAAACTATCACCGCCCAGATTCAGAAGATTGCTATAGATGTCAAACAACTGAAGGAATCTAGAGGCAAGGGGCAAGAAACATTTAGAGAAAGTAATGAAATGTGATAAATGTGGAAAGGTAGGCCATGTAATCGACAATTGTATCTATACTCAACCCGAAGAGGAAAGTGAAGAAGTGACATCAAATGTTTCTTATGTAAATTTTAAGAGGCCAGACCACCTAGGTTTCATTTATGGAAACAAAGATTCATAAGAGGAAATGGGCATGCTTAGTTTACCAAAACTATGAATTATTAGAAAAATAGAAATAATTACCAAAGCCAAGGGCAAGGTCAAGGCCAATACAAGAACACAAGCTGACAATATCAAGATCAGGGCCAACCTAAAAGAAACAATCAGAAAAACATGATCGTGCAATTGTTTGATTTTGTAAAAAGATAAGTCTCAGTAAATGACCAACTAACTCAAAGTTCCATCACCAATTTGAGAGTCTTAAAAATGATGCAGATCCAGATGGCTGACATGTAGAAGCATAAAAAACAAATTGATCAATGGTTGTCTCAACTATCTGAGCTTATAAAGAACCCTCAAGGAAAGATTCCCTCTAGCACATAGACTATAAAGATGGCCACTCTCTTTTCAAGAAAGGTTGAGGAACAACAACACGATGAGAGTCACCTTGAAGAGGACACTACTGCTAAGCCATGATCTAAATTCAATACAGTAGTAGAAGAATCTGAGAAGAAAGAGTCTGCAAAGAAGAACATGAGTAATGGAGAAGCAGGGAGAAGAAAGGCTCACAGACAAAGAAATCAAATCAAGTTGAAGAAGTCTTCACACAAAGAGATTCCTACTCTCCAAAGATTCCCTTTCCATACAAGTTGATCAAGGCATATCTTAAGAAGAGGTACGAGAAGTTTGTGGAATTTGTGAAGAAACTGCACTTCGATGTTCCTTTCTTGGATGCCATCGAAAAAATGCCTACCTATGCCAAGTTCTTCAAGGACCTCATCAAGAAAAGAAGAACAGGAGACCACATTGATATATCACAACTAGAAAAAATGTCAAGTGCCTTTGTTCAGGCTGAAATGCCCACAAAAAAGAAACACCAGGGGGCATTCAATATTCCCTTTTGGGTTGGGGATAATGTGGAAAGAAAGGGGCTAGACAACTTGGGAGAAAGAATTAGCCTCATGCCATTGAAGCCGACACAAAGGATTGGACTTACTGACACGGTAAAAACCAGCATGAGGATTTAGTTGGACGATCACACTTTCACAAAGCCAGTAGGAGTAGTGGAGGACATCCCAATTCTCATGGGATGACATTTTATTCCATGTGACATAGTGGTGATTGACACAATTGAGGACCCGACATGTCCAATGATCTTTGTAAGACCTTTCCTTGCCATCAAAAGATCCCTAATCGAAGTGGCAGAAAGTATGATAACTCTTCATGTCAAAAACAACCATATTGATTTTCATGTGCAAGATGCAATGAGGGGACCCTCTCTATTTGAGTCAGACTACTTCATGGATAGTTGCACCCAATATTGTGAAGAGGTACAAGAAAACAACACCATTGTTGATCCATTTATGAGAGCTTTGAATAACCTAGATCCTAACATGGAAGATCCTGAGGTAGTAGAGATTTTAGATTACCTGAATTAGCCTAAAGAAGAGTTCAGTTATGAATAAGATATAACATTAGAAACAACAAAATATGCATCATTAGAGCAAAATCCTGAAGAGAACGAAACACCAAAGAAAAAGACAAAGTTGAAACAACTACCTGAAGGAGTGCAATATGAATTCCTAGATGATGAAGAAAGGAACCCAACGAAAGTTAACTCATCTTTGATTGATGAACAGATGGAAAAGCTATTGGTGGAGCTTAGGCTTAGGAGTAAAGTCATTGGCCATTTAGTAGAAGATATAAAGTTCTTGAGCCCAACTGTATGCATGCACAAAATTAGTCTGGAAGAAACAACTATGCCATTGGCCCAACCCCAGTTGAAATTGAATCAGATGATAAGAGAGGTAGTCAAGAAGGATGTCTTAAAACTACATGATGCAAGAATTATATACCCCATTAGTGATAGCAGTTGGGTGAGTCCAATTCATGTAGTACTGAAGAAGGGAGGAATAACTATCATGAAAGGAGAGAAGGGAGATGATGTATCCATAAGGATCGTGACTGGGTTATGAATGTGAATAGACTATAGGAAATTGAATATTGCAACCAGAAAAGACCATTTCACACTGCCATTTATTGATCAAGTCCTTGAGAGATTAGCTCATCATTCATACTTCTGCTTCTTAGATGGGTATTTTGAATTCTATCAAGTACCAATCCACCCTTATGATCAAGAGAAGACCACCTTCACTTGTATTTATGACACCTATGCTTTATAAAGAATGTTGTTTGGCTTATACAATGTACCAACCACCTTGTAAAGGTGCATGATATCTGTATTTGTGGACTATTTGGAAGATATAATGGAAGTCTTTATGGATGATTTTTCTATATATTGTACCGATTTTGATAAGTGCCTCAAAAATCTATCTCTAGTCTTAGAACATTGTGAAGAGAAACATTTGATATTAATTTGGGAGAAGTATCATTTTATGGTACAAGATGACATCATGCTAGGACATAAGATTTCTGAGAAAGGGATAGAGGTTGGTCTGAGCAAAATAGAAGTTGTATTCAAACATCCACCTCCAAAAATAGTAACGGTGGTAAGAAGCTTCCTGGGCCATGCTAGATACTATAGAAGATTTATTAAATATTTCTCTAAAATTTCAAACCCCTGTCAAGCCTTTTGGTAAAAGATATCAAGTTTGATTTTATAGACAAGTGCCTTGAAGCCTTCAATACTCTAAAGAATTCCTTATGAAAACACCAATATTACAAGCATTGGATTGGGAGCAACCCTTTTTAGTCATAATTGATGCCAATGACTATGTCATAGGTGTTGTTCTTAGTCAAAGAAAAGACAAGAAACACCATGTCATATTCTATGATAGAAAAACATTGGATGATGCCAAAATCAACTACACCACCACTGAAAAAGAAATGCTAGCAGTAGTGTTTGCCTTTGACAAGTTCATATCTTGCTGGATAGGATCAAAGGTTAAAGTGTATACAAACCAAAGAGCTATCAAATATCTTATACTAAAGTAAGATACAAACTGAAAACTGTTACAGTGGGCACTTCTATTACAAGAGTTTGATCATGAAACTATTGATAAGAAAGGGACAAAAAATGTATATGCTAACCATCTCTTAAGGAGAAGAGTGACTGAAGAAGACCCATTGTCTGCTAATGATAACTACCCAAATGAAGCACTCATTATGGACAATGTCATTGAACCTAATTTACCATGGTTTCCTGACATATGCAACTATCTAGGTTGTTACCAATTCCCACCAGAGATCACTTACAATGAAAGGAAGAAGTTATTCTATCACTTGAAAAATTATTACTGGGACAATCCCCTTGCATTTAAGAAATGTGCCAAAAATTTGTATTGGTGTTGTATACCAGAGGAAGAAGTGCCTCAAATCCTTAAAGAGTGTCACTCTTCACCTTATGAAGGGCATCTAGGTAGAGAAAGAACCACAACTAAAATTTTGCAATCTAGTTTCTATTGGACAACTATGTTTAAAGATGCTCAATCTTATGTGTAAACTTGCAGGGGATGCCAACTCATAGGCAATATCTCAAAGAGGATCGAGTGCCTATGGAAAATTGGATTGAAGTGGAAACTTAGGTGTTTGGGGTATATATTATATGGGACCGTTTCCATCTTCAAAAGGAAATCAATACATCTTGGTTGCTATTGATTATGTCTCCAAGTGGGTGGAAGTAGTAGCAACACCTACTTGTGACTCCAAAGCATTTATGAGACTTTTTTTAGAAAACTATCTCCCCAAGGTTTGGAGTCTCACACATATTCATTTGTGACAGGGGATCCCACATTGGAGAAAGGAAATTTGAAGCCTTGTTGAATAAATATGGAGTGAAACACAAAGTAGAAACGCTATATCACCCTCAAATGTTAGGGAAAGTGGAGGTTTCCAATAGGCAAATAAAGCAAATCCTTGAGAAAACACTCAGCAGAACTAGGAAGGACTGGTCGATGATGCACTATGGGCCTACCATACATAAAACAAGACACTAATAGGGATTACTTCCTATAGGATGATCTATGGATAATCTTGCCTCCTCCCAGTGGAATTGGAGTACAAGGCCTTTTGGGTGATGAAATTCCTGAACATGGACTTGAACCAAGATGGGAAGAAATGATTTCTACAATTATAGGAACTCAAAGAAATCATGCTACATGCTTATAAAAATGCCAAAATTTATAAGCAAAGCACTAAGGTGGCATGTTGAGCATTTAAAGAGAAAATATGTCTCTAAAGGAGACAAAGTTCTTTTGTTAAACTCCAATATCCAGTTATTTACTGGGAAATTAAGATCAAGATGTTCTATCACATTCACTGTATCAAAGATATACCCATTAGGAATGATGGAGATCTCTAGTGAGGGGATTGGGACATTCAAGGTGAATGGTCATAGAGTCAAGATGTATTATGAGGATGAGGTTTTGCTAAGAAGGTCAAAACTCCAACTGGAGGAACCCCAACCTACCCCACTCAAAGCACCATGCAGAGCCACAATAGAGAGTGAATCTAAAGAGTATAAATTAGCACTTATTGGGAGGCAACCCAAGGATTCAATGCTTCCTCTAAATTTACTAGCTTTCCCTTTTCTTACTTGGAATCTAGATTTTTCATAACCTCTAAATTTAGCCTTGAATTTCCTTGTTTATCTAAGTAGATTGAATGAAAATTTTTAATCTCAAAACTCTTTCTTATCTTCTTTAATGTTTTTGATTGTACAATGATAGAATGTTAATCCCACCTTGTGAAATAGTTTAATGACTTCAGTGCTTGAAAATTTCTATCGATCACTACATTTTACAAATGTAGTGACCACTACTAACTTTCTTGCCTTAGTGCCTGATAGAAAAAAAATCTCTTTAACCTTTTCAATTGGAATACCTAATAGATGTGGTGATTGCTACTCCCACTAGAGGTTTGTAGTGACCACTACACTTTGACCTCTTATAGAGACCACAACACTTCATTATCAATTGAAACTGCTATACTACTTAGTTAGCAAGGTATAATAAGATGGCTCACAAACCCCATCCCTTCCCTCTCTCTCTCTTTTATGGCGGAGCCCTATCTGTCTAAGGAGCAACCTAAAGTTCTACACCTATGACAACCAAGATTGGATGATAATGAAGAGTCTTCACTACTACAGCCAATCAAGATCACTGCTACTACCATCGTCCTATTTTTCTCTCTTCTCTTCTTCTCCAATTGATGAAAGGTACCTCTCCTCAACCCTAACCTTCCTCTACATCATCTGCATTAGTGATTCATGCCTTTTCCCCTTCTCTTTCTTTCTTATCATCCCTGCCATTTCACGACTCTATGGTTTCATGGAGTAAACCTCTTTCATCTTTCTCTAATTGCCTTTCTATCCCAAACAACCCCCTTTTGCTACTTCACCCTTGTTTAGAACTTTCATCTTCACTGTTTTGATCGATTTAACTCCCATTTCCAACCGGTACCTCCTGCATTGAGGATTGTTAGTGAAACAACTATGTAATGACCGTTACAACCCCGAAAAGACATTTTTCATAAGCGATGGATATGTAATGATCTCTTTGATCCATAGAGACAGCTACAAATTTATGTACTATAGCGACCACTAGCCTATTCTAATTTTTTTATGACTACCATGGTTCTCTTATCGCAAGAGTATGCATAGACCGCTACTCTGTGAACCTAGGGTGATCCTTACTATCTTATTCTTGTAGCAACACCTACATGTTACTCTTGTATCGACCACTATACAATAAGGATTTGTATCGACCTCTATACATTGACCCCTATCCAAGATGTTGTGATCATTGTAGTCAGTTTATACCTAATGATTAATACAATGATTGAAGAGTATAATATCAAATTCCTGACAAATATATCTCTTATCAAACTATAGGATTTCGGCCTCAAATTTTGATCCTTTAGACAAATAGGGAAACATCCCTAAAAGGAATTCAAGAAACCATCAAAGATATTGACAAGGAGCTACAAAATCATCCCAACATGACACAACAGAAAAAAGTCTTCCTACAACTACTCAAGGAGAAATATATGATCATACTTGAACATGAGTCATCAGAGAATACAAAGGTATAACAAGGCACATAAGGAACAAATATGTCTAAATAAGTTCCATTGGAAGAAGAACCAATAGAGAAAGGGAAAACAAAGGTGTCTCATCCAGATGCACCAACAACCAAAAAGAGAAAGGTAGCAAAGAAGATAGGGTCCCAAGCTCTGAGGTAAGAAACAAACTCAACATGCAACCTAGAACCTGATTCTAATACATCTAGGAAGAATGCAACCACAACATCTAAAGAACAACACACAAAATTAATATCCAGGGATATGGTACACCAATAAAATTACGACATGATCATGAGGACCAAATCTTTAAGACAACAAGATACATGGACATCCAAGACTTCAAAAGATTGCGAATCTATGATAGAGTAATGTAATTCATAGGTGGAGCAAATATGTGCACCCTATGTACAACCAGTGTATGCTCACTAACATAACCAACTATTGAATTTATGTCCTCACTTGAGACGGTACCAGTTAGTGATAACGAAAGAAAGGAGGTTGGAGGAGAGTTCAAACTATAGGTGAGGATGGGAGGTAGGGAATATTATTTCACTAAAGTTTTTTTGAATACGATCTTTACTTAGACTGAAAAGGAAGCTCAGGATTGCACAACAACACCTGGTGAATAGAAGAAAGTGGGTTATAACATCCATAAAATGTGGGAGAAGCTGACAGCAGAATGTATACACAATCTCAAAAAGTCCAAAGCAACCTTGATCATCTCATTCTTCATAAGAGTGATTCAAAATATCACTGCAAATATAGTATTCATAAGATCTGAGATAGGAGGTGTATCTAAGGAGATCTATTTTTGATTTGGTCAATGATGAACAAAAGACTAGTCAACATTGGGAGGCTTCTCATTAACATACTATCAATAGTAGTGGGACAAAACACCAAGAACACTAGGGACTTCTGTATGGGGGGACAAATAACTCTCATTGTGACTTACTTCTTGGAACTTGATAAATTGAGAAGATATAATCCTATTGAGGGATACATGAAGACTGATACCAAATCCTTGATAACCACTGGCATACTAGCACAAAAAGGAGAGAAGTTCTTCTACAAGAAGCCCCATTCTAAATTACTACTCCCACTCATAGATATGGCCTGTTATGAAACACTCAAACTACATACCACCCTGGAGGAAGTTGACAAAATGCACTTTAGTGCTATCCAATGAACAATAGATCCCCACTCGCCTGCATAATCACACCATGAAGTAGAACAATTGAGCCTAACCAGGCATCCAAGGCCAGAGAAAAGGAAGAAGCTAGAAATAAAACCACACATAGATGTATTAGAAGCACTAATGTTGGCACTCATCTCTCCCTAGCTCAACCAATCAAGGAGGAAGTTGTAAAGCAATCATCTTTTGCAAAGCAAATCACCTAGTATGATGATGAAGGATTTCATGTTGCCCCACCATCTCCTCTAGTCACCCCAATAATACCTGAAGCACAAGTTGAAGAACTAGGTGACCAAAATGAGCGTCCCTACAACCACTCGAGAACAAATGATAGAGACTAAAGAAGAGCTAGTGGGACATTATGAGGGGGCCAAGAAATTGACCCCACTCCCTCCAACAACTGATGTAGTGCTAGAAATACCAATTGAAAGGATAGCCTGGTTGAACCATCATGTGCCAAATAGACAATGGATACAGTGTAGTAAGGCATTCAAGAAGAACATACACAGTCAGCCCAATAAGAACAAAAAACCAGTCCTTGATTAGAAGTTGCATCAAGAACCCAAAAAATGCCACAAACCTCTGATACTACGATAGCTGCGAAAACCACATCTACAAGTGAACAATAATTGTGCCCGCCAACATTCATGGAAGAACTAGGATATCAGTTTCATGCAACTTTTAAAGAAATGAATAATTCTTCTTCAACAAATATGCTTATTTCTTCTTGCCCAGATGCACTAAAAAAGCAAGTACAAAGAATTGACGATAGAATGACAACACTCCCAGAAGTCATGACCAATGTCCTCCTCAACCAAGCAACCATGATAAATACCATGCAAGCAACGACGACAGAGATGACATAAATGAGAAAGGAGTGAGAGGCGATGAGAAATGATATGGATGACATGCTCCAACATAAAAAACAAGCCGTCAAGGCTATAGAAGAGGAGTACAAAAATCTAGAAGAGGAGTAGAAGGAGATAGAGGATGAACACCAACAACTTGATAATTGGTGAAAAAAAGAGGGTAAGGCAAATCACCATCCCTTTACCATCTCAAGCTTCGTCAAGCCCCTCCAACCCTGAACACCATTAGTAAGACGACGCATTAAGTGCACCCTCAACACCTGGAGAATAAGAGATGGCAAATACATCACACAAACAACTAGAGAAGTCAGCCAATTCGGAGATGCAACAACACACTAAAGAGCCATATGATGCAGACACAAACACCACTACAAAGTAATTTGATCTAAACTCCTCCCCCATGGAAGATGAATGTATGCAAAAGAACTAACCAGTAGAAGTTCTATCGGGTAGGAGGCCACTAGTTCTAAGAAGTTAACATCTGGTGAGATATTGACACTCAATCAAATTCTAGATGAGATTGATATAGGCTTGGATATCTACAACATCTACCTTGAAGAGCCAGCCCAAAATGAGAACAACGATGTCTTGTTTGATGGCAAAATGGTGACCACTCTAGTGACACTCGATGAGGCCATGCTAGAGACAACAGATGAAGAAATGCCACCAGCTGAAGTCGTAGCAATAACAATAATAACAAAGCCTCTTTGCCCAAAAATTTAGGCAATGCACCTAGACGATCAAGCACTGATAATTAAATCATCGAGTGTAGGAGAGGGAACATATGATGAAGACAAAGTTGGTATCACCTCTTTCTTCTTTGGAGCACCCCCAATGGAGCAGAGACCAGTGCAATAAGTGGAAGCAAGAGAACTAATTGCTACATTACTACCTTGCAAGCTAATAGGAATGGATATGACATCAATATCTCATATTAACTGGAAAGATGTTCACGTGCTGGAAAATGTTCTAGATGGTAACCTTCTAGGAGTGGACATCATCTACCATAACAAGGGGAAATAATTGACCAAGGAACACTTCTGAGGGATCTTCTTGAGAAGAATACAAGTGCACCAACACCTATTTAAGGTGCTCTAAACAACCCTACTAGAAGAATTCCTCCACCCTGATAAGGTGCAACCAGTGTTCAATGGTACAACACATCTGGAAAGGATGATGTACAAAGATAAATATGACATAGAAGCTATCAAAGAGTTGTAAAGTTCCGTGAAGAGGGCAAAAACCCATTCCATCACATTTCCCATCAGGACCGTCAATCACTGGGTATTAATTATTGTAAATCTATATGATCTATATACCATGGTCTACAATTGTTATGTTGTAAAACTTCCCAACACGTCATTGATCTTCAAGAATATGGAAGCACATGACATCTTGAAGGTACCTCTTCACCTTCAACAAGCTATATAGGAAGCAGGTTCCTGCCACAAGCCGAACTAGAAGAATTTCTCATTCACAACCAAAGTCCCTCAAGAACAACATGGATCAGGAGATTGCGCCTTTACAATACCTAGAATGATGGAGGAAATAAATAAAGGCATGTCACTAGAGGACCATTTTGTTGAACATCTGCATGGGTTGCATGGCACCTACACAATGGAAGTTATATATGATTATGGCTTTGTCAATGACCCAGAGATGCCCCCTGATGCTATGACACATAGACTGCATACATGAGTCCCTTTGATTGAGAAAAAGTCTTTCAAAGAGAAGCTAAATACTCTATGGCTCGACCCATCTGAACCAGCTCGAGCACCCATGTGGAGGGTAGGGTGGCTACCGGACAAGTAATAAGATGTTGTGGAACAGAATGAGTAGAAAAACCCTCAGAAAAAGGTAGTTGTATAGAAGCCAATAGCCATGCCTGAGAAAGAAAAAGAACAAGAGTCAACTATCGACCAAATAGAAGAAGGAGAAATCAATGAGGATGAACTACAAGAAGTTTGTCCAGATGGGTCAACTGGACCGATAGAGCCCACATTTCCTGATTTTGACATATGGGCTTGTGAAGAAATATATTGGGACTCTTCGCTAGTGATTATGGATAGACTAAAAGATGAAAATAATAATGGAGACATTATCTTCGAATGAGAAGGCATTTGTATTCTTGAAGATGACCTCTGAAAAACTTTAAAGATAGGAGGATTCCTAGTAGTATGTGTGATGTCTGCTTACCAGTCAGTGTTGGGAGATAATATTCCAAATATTTGCATTGCCTACTACATACTAGTAGATGACATACTGAAAAACAAGATGTCTGGAGAGAAGGAACACCTAAAACTTTATCTGTTGAATTCCCTCCTAGAACTTATATTCCTACCCATCCTCCATGACAACCACTTGACACTGTTCATGATCAACATCAAGGAAAAGACTGCAATAGTCTGCAACAAGTCTGATTCAGCCTTAGCTTTGAACAAATATACAAACATAACTACACCAAAGACACCAACTAAAGAAAAAGAAGAAACATGAGCAGAAGCAATAGTTGACATGATTCATAAGTTCGATAAGGGGTGCATTATGTCAAGAGTAAAGACTTCAAGAAAATGCAGTTCTATCACAGAGGCCCCTGGAAAATTTCTCAATCAAATGACTGTGACTTTTATTCTCTGGAATGGTTGATTTCCATAGCTTTAAAGGATGAAAAATTCAAAAGCTTGCAACATGAATGCTATCATGCACTCAAAAGAGGATATGCTAACATGTTTTTGAAATCTAAATGGACGGTCTACGAACAACCTCAATAGCTCAACATATTTACGTCCACTCTCTATCTTTGACACTCCTGGATAGAGCGTGTTATAAGTTGGGGGGGGTCTATAAACAGACATGGAAGGTACTTCTCTCCATATTCCTTTATTCAAGTTTTAATGTCTCCTTTTTAATTGCTATTCAGTTCACTTAAATTTGTTAAAATAAAAAATAACCTCTCCACATGCATGTTCCCTATCTGAAAAACTTCTAAAATTTTGATAAAATTTTGAAATTTTGATCTACCTATATAGCCATTTTTGATATGATATCTTATCTTATTTGATACTCATAGTGTTATTATAGAAATAGGATGGCTTTCTGCAACTGAGGCAATGAAATAGGAGAAGCACCCAACAGCACAAAAGAAGGTGATTGGATATCTCATCTGAGAGATAAGCCTCCTCGTGGCACTCAAAGAAGACAGATAATAAGGAGGGCCCCTCTGGATGTTCAAGTCTCGAAAGAAATGAAGAAATGGAGTCAGTTGTTCTCTCTACCTGAGGGTGATCAGTACCTCAAATCGAAGCATCTTGAAGTAAGAAACGACTCTATAGTGTACCCTAGGACCATTATAGAGAGGAATGTGAGCAAGTGGAGCTTATCAACGGTAGGGTACATTGTAGATCTGAAGCCTCATCTCCCGGCGCTGCAAAAGCATTTCTATAACATCTAGAATGTGAAAGGGAAACTAGATATCTACTCGAGGGGTAATGGTTACTTTATTATGAACTTCTCTGATCCTTTAGATCTAGAAATAGCTATAGATAAAGGTGGATAGTTTGTCTCGGGTAAACCTCTAATAATAAAAAAATGGGCGAGAGGAGAATCCTTAGAAAAGTTAAAGCTAGTTGAGATACCAGTCTGGGTTTGTATCTTTGATCTTCCCCTAGAATTGTGGGATGATGATATTTTTAGGTTGATTGGTTCATTCATTGGGAAGTATCCAAAGACAAATAGGTATACTCAAGAGTTCAAACGCTTGGAATTCACGATATTACTGGTGCTGATTTTTGCAGACTCTGAGTTCCCGAAATCAATTTCTCTATTGAGTGACGATGGAGTAGAGGACTTGCTTTCAGTGGAATTAGAGTGGCATCCTAGAAAATGCTCAAAATGTGGCACGTTTGGACATGAAGAATCTGGTTGGGGTAATGTTCCACCTGTAAATTCTTTTGTTCCTCAGAAGGTTTGAGTTTCGAGAAATAAAATGGACCAGAAGGAAGTATCTAAAAACTCGGTTTTTGTGAATGAAAGGGATTCTGTGGTACATGATAGTTCACATGCCACACTAAATTCTGAACAGATAGTTATGCTTGTATATAGATAAGGTTCTATTGGGTATGAGCATGAACTTGATCATTTTGAAGATGTTGAAGAAGATATTGACAATACTTCAGATATAGAGAGTAATAAGGAGACTCTTCCTTCAAGTAGTGAGCAAGTTATCAGTCCTCCTGGGAGTGTGGATGCCCTTATTATTCCAAATGAAAATGATTTTCAGATTAGCACAGGTAGAAGAAATGGTAAGAAGAAGTTATTTTCTCCCCTAGCTGGTCCTATGAAAAGTAATGAAGTCGCACACAAGACTGGCATTCATTTATCCCCAAACAAATTTCAAACACTTCTTGGTAATGAATCTATGGGGTTGAGTACTCCAAAAAATTCTCAAAATGGTTGACATTCCTTCTCTTATATCTTGGAATGTGAGGGGAATGAATAAGCCTGGAAGGCAAGCTGCTATTCAATCTCTTACTAAAGAAAACAAAAAAAAGCATTTTCTATCTGGTGGAATCTAAAGTGCGTAGGAAAAAGATTAAGAAGACGATGGATAGGATTTGGATTTTTATCAATTGGGTGTCTAAACATGGTATTCATGCTTTGGGTAGAATAATCATAGCGTGAATTCATCTACACATTGTTCATCATCATCATCATCATCATCATCATCATCATCTAAGCCTCAATCCCAACTATGTTGGGGTCGGCTACATGGATCCTTCGTTTCCATTCAGATCTATCATGGGCCATATTCTGATTGAGATGTAGAGATTCAAAATCTCTCTTTATAAGCTCATCCCATGTTAATTTAGGCCTTCCTCTTCTTCTATTTATAGTGTTTGGCTCAATAGAGAAGAGTGACAAAGTTTTTATAGGCTGGCTGTCAACCTACCACCAACCCTCCTCCTTTACCTGGGCTTGGGATCGGCTACATTTACATAAAAAATGAAAACATAGGCGGAGTTTGTGTTCATCTAGACATTGCTATTGATGTTATTTCTGAATCTGATCAACTGTTACATTGCAAGGTGTCTTTTGCGAAAGAAAGTTTTCTCTTAACCAACATCTATGGTCATAACAAGGAACATGATAGAAGATTTCTATGGAGGGATTGGGAATAGGTCTTGATGAATTCTATTGGACCTTGAATCTCTTGTAATGACTTAAATGGAATATGATATAATTTGGATAGGTTTGGCCTCAATGAACATCCCTTTTCTGCAATGTTAGATTCCAATGATCGTGTCAATCGGCTGTCTTTGGTTGAACTTAACTTGAAAGGATCTAACTTTATGTGGGATAATAAACAATAGGGCTCCAAGTTGGTAATGTCTATAATTGATAGAGTGATTTATAATTTGGACTTTCTTAATCGTTTTGAATCTGTTTGGGGTAATATTACTCAAACTATTCATAGTGATCATAGAATTGTTTTTGTGTTTTTAGAAGGAAAGAATGAGAAAAAGAAGACACTTTATTGGTTTATAAATGCTCAGACAGAAAGAGAATATTTCAAGGATATTATTAATGAAGCTTGGGGCTATGGTATCATTGGTAATCATATGTATAGATTTAATGAGAAGTTGAAGAAAGCTAGGTTCGCACTGTGTAACTGGAACAAGGAAGTTGTTGGGAATATTTCTGATAGAAGCAAATTTCTTGAAGATGAAGCGTGTTTTCTCCAAGATGATCTAGATAACAATCATGTCAATGTCAAGTTGAACAATGAGGTTGTTGTTAAGAGGAAATAAGCTATTAGGGCCTATATTTTTGAAGAAAGTCTTGCCAGTCAGAAGTCTGGAGTTGGTTGTCTCAAGTTGGGGGATAAGAATTCTAAATTTTTCTAGAAAACTCTAAAAACCAAAAGGCTTATCAATTTGATCAAATGTCTAAAGATTGATGGAGTGCTAGCCAATGATGAAATAGCTATTAAAGACCACTTTGTTCATTTATATTCTAATTTGTTCAAGAAAAGAGAGGATACTATACCCTGGGATACTAAAGTGCTTCTGCCTAAGATTAATGAAACCCACTTTAGATATCTTTTCTAGGAGTTCACGAAAGAGGAGATTGAGTTTTTGGTGGTGAATTGTAATGAGGATAAGGCTCCAGGGCCTGATAGGTTTAACTATAAGTTTTATAAAGTTGCTTGGGACATTATTGGAACGAATGTGATTAAAGTTGTGCAGAATACTTTTAGAAGTGGCAAGATGCTCAGAGAAGTAAATAATACCTTCACCACACTCATACCTAAATCTAGAGAAGATAATTATGTCAAAGAATGGATGCCTATTTCTCTTTGTAATGTTATTTAAAAAACCATCTCCAAAACAATGTCTAATCGGCTGCAAGTTATTTTTCCTTATCTTATCAATGAGGCACAATGTGCATTCATTAAGAGGCGTTCTATTTTTGATGCTACTTTATTAGTTAATGATGTCATCAAATCTATAATGAAAAGAAATAAATCGAAAATGTGTATTAAGATTGACCTAAGGAATGCTTATGATTCTGTGGAGTGGCAATATGTCAAAGACATTATGAAAGCGATGAATTTTTCTAATTGTTGGATTCATTGGATAGATGATATTTTCAATTCTACCAATCATCAGATTCTCGTTAATGGTGTATCTTGGGAGAGTTTCAGTCCCAGTAGAGGCATTAGACAAGGGGACCCCCTGGCACCTTATCTATTTGTTCTTGCCATGTAGGGACTCCCTTCTATGCTGGAGAGTGTTGTAGCAAACAAAGATATTGAGCCTATAAAAGTGGATCACAATATAGCTATTTCCCACATTTTGTTTGCTAATGATGTTGTTTTGTTTGCTGCTACTAATGACAAAAATGCTAGTTCTATTGCAAATATTTTGAAAGAGTTGGTAAGACGTCGAGGATGCAAGTAAGCAATGAAAAATCCTCTTTTTTTGCTAACAAAGTTATTGATACATGACTCATGGAGGATATCCTAAAACTTAGAGGTGGGTCTCAACCTATGAAGTATCTTGGATTGTCTTTGTTTCATGGTAGTATTACAAGAAACTTATGCACTCCCATTCTTGATAAACTTAAATATAAGCCTGATGGTTGGAGAGCTAGAAATCTCTCTTTTGCAGGAAGGATTGAACTAATTATCTCCACCCTCTCTTTGTTTCACATGTATTGAGCTTCTTCTTTTCCCCTCCCTGTCAGTATTATAGATGATATAGATATAATTTTTCGCAACTTTCTTTGGGGGGAAGTAGACATGAATAACTCTCCTCATCTAATAAGTTGGAACAAAGTCTATGTTCCTAAGAAGGGGGATACATGTATTAGGCTTGCCAGAGATGTGGTGAAAGTGTGTATTATACAAAAGATCTAGAATGTTTCTAATAAGAAGGATGGTTGTTGGGTGAGATGGGTTCATGGAAGATACCTCAAAGGAGACTCAATGTAGAGATGTTCTATTTCCTCAAACACTTCTTGGGTTTGGAGGAAAATTCTTATCAATAGAGATATGATTAAAGAAAAAAATTATTTTTCTATTGGTAATGGAAATCTGATCTTGTTACGGACAGACCCAAGGGTTAAGTGGGGTCTATTCCTAGAAGACAAGATTGGGGCTAGATCGATTTTAAAGATGGGCAAAGGTAAATTTTCCAGGATGAACTACCTATTTCAAGGAAGGGAATGGATCCTTACTAAGTCCAAAAGACAAAATCATATTATCGATGTTGTTTGTTCTTTCTGTGCTCCTAATTTTGATAAAGAGGATACTATGTTTTTAAATGGAGTTGTGCCTTCCAGATTCAAGCACCTTTGGGAGGCTATTAGACAAAAGGAAAATGAAGTTTTCTGATCCAATTGGGTCTAGAAATATAAAGCTCCTAAGCGAGCTCAAGTAAATGCCTAGAAGATTGTTCTTGGCAAAGTTTTGACACATGATAGATTGAAGAATATGGATTTTCAGTTTCCCTGTATGTGTTGTTTGTGCAGGGAGACTAATGAGGATTTGACCCATTTATTTTTCAAATGTACAACTTCAAGGGATCTCTGGAGGTCTACTATAAATGATGGTTATATTGATATTTTCCAGGTTGATATAGAAGATTATATTAAGAAGGGGTTTGGCAGATTGAATACCACCATTCTATGCATTTTGCATCTCATCTAGATTGCCCCGAACATAACCATTTTTGAAGGAGAATGTGGTAGTTTCATCTCAAGATGGACTAGACTTAAAGCGGATACATATGTTTTTGTATAGGCTTTCTTTTTCTCCTTTCATGTATAGATTTGTACACACATCCTTTTTTGAGGAATTAACACTAAAAGAGGGGGAACCACACTTTTAAGGACAAAAAATAGCCATTTTGACTTAATCTCTGACCATGTATATATCCTTGTGGAAATTTTGATGCACATGTAGTCTAAAAAGGTCAATTTTGAATCCAACTTTCATGGATAATGTCATAAATACAAGTCATATACCTTCTTATCTTTAGGATAACTCTTAGCATAATTACTTCAAGAACGACAAATTTAGGCTAATTAATCTCTTAAAAAATATGGTTGTGATAATGTCTTAATGTCAAACTTTCCTCAAGATAATGTGGAAGGCATAAGTACGTTTGTTAACCAAGAAAAAAACTCAAAGTAAGGAGGACTCAACCTTCTACACTCTTGATTGATCACCAAGTTCTAAAGTATAGGTAAGCAAGCGCATAACCCTATAAAAAGAGGAAACATCTACCCTTCTAGTTGTAAAGTCCCTACTCTGGGACCAAAAGAGGCATGTTAGCCCAACTTTCCCCGAAATCCTACTATCCCAAAGACTGTGAGAATGATAAAAGATGAGAGGAATCAAATTTTGAGAGTTGTGTCGGGGAAGATGCCAAAGGACTTCGCCTGGTCAATATATTGCTACACTTATGAATGTAGATATGTCGTGCCCGGTAGTGGAGTCTAGAAGCCAACTTTGCACACCTAAATTTTAGGGGGGGGCTCACACAATCACCTGACAATACATAAGGTTTTATTCATGAAACACTATCTTTAAGACAACTAACATGGTTGAGCAAACCTAAGAAATGTAGGAAACACCACAACCTTAGCCCACCCAAGCACTACAACTATGAAATCCTAAAGAATAAAACTTTGGTGTGAAAGATACCTCTACCAAGAATTGTGTGCAAGTATAGAATGGAAAAGAACCAACGATGCATTACAGGGAGAAACTTTCTGATAAAAAAATCCATTGTGAGCAATATGAGTATTGCAACTCCAATCTAAGAGGGAGAGTTTTAGGTGTTGACAACCCTTTTTCCCTATGCATAAGTTTCAACTTAAGGCAGGCATTATCTCTTTTTTTCACACTCACAAAAACAATAAGCATTATTTCCCTTTAAATTCACTTGATTCCTTAATTCTATTTGTTAGCCAAAGGATAGGCTAGACTCTAAGTTAGAGGGAGTTGACAACTTCCTATTTAGTGGACATTTGTGTGTCTATTTTATCTTTGTATGGCATTTCTTTTATGATTTACATAATCAATCTCGATTATTTTTGACAAGACATGATATGAATGCCTTCTACCTAAACTCACAACTCCTTTTTGTTTTAAAAGGAACCTTCATCGGTCGCTATAGTTAATGACAATTCAACATTCAATAAAGAAAATATTGTGTCCACCCTTACATCCAAAGGATAAGAGAAGCCAACTCCCTTGCATTCGCTATAGGTTGTTGGACCTAGTGATCCATGAAGTCTGAAGCCTCAGTGGTAACCCTATGTTTGGTGTACCGATTGAAGCCACTACACCCTTGAGACTAATGAATCAGTGGAAGACAATCACTTTTTATAGTCTCTATGAATGCATCCTCCATTGCGACCATGACAACTTGTATACTTAGACTAATGGAGTCAATTTCATGTTGCAACCGACACATGCTCAATGTAGATACCTCTACAATCTTTAATTTGGTGTCCAACACCTATAATAGACCCCCACCTTTCCATTCAAGGGGGGGGGGGCACATAAAGAGACGATGAAGGTTGGCACATTCTAGAGTCATGCTCATTCATATCCATCGATCTTCTACCTCTAAAGATGAAGGCCCTGAGGAGAGAGAAGATCATTTCCCTCTTCTTTGAGAGAAGGAGTTTCCATCCTGTACACCAATACCAGGTCCAAATTTGAAGGAGTATTATTTGTGTATCACCTTCCTTATTCTTTAGATCTATCATCCCTCTCATGCTATTCATACATCATCTTTGTCTATCTTGATGTATATTCACTTTTTTAAACTGATGATGCTACTCACTAACATGAGTTCCTAAACTCATTGCTTGGGTTGGGAGTAGACACTAAGGCTCTTCCAACATGTATATACTAACATCCGTTTGAATACATATGCCCTTAGAAAACATTATCTCCATTTGCTTGGTCTTAATGCTTCACTTGTAAGATTAGCTACCTTCTTGTGATGTTTGATTGTTAGTGACTCGAAAGACTAACACTAATCTTTTCTAAGTATTTAGGAGTTCCATGAATGCATGAGAATGTTACAATGCTAAATCTAATGATCATATGGTAGTATTTGTGATTATTTATTTGCCCTCTCAAGAGAGAGACAACCTTATAATCTAGATCTATCCTAAGCTTGAGAGAGGAGGGAATGAACATAAATGGTGATTGCTTGTAATCTTGCTAAGGGTATAGGAAGGGTGTGAGTATTGCATGTTGGTGAGAGATCTTAGTAGGTGAAACCCAATCCAAGTTCACATCCATACTTTGTTACCAAGTGCTTTATTGTTTTTTTTTTCTCTTGTTTTATTTATTTATCTTTCAATTTCTTGTTTATTTGCTTGAATAATATTGTTCCATTAGGGACACCATCTTAACCTACCCTTTCATTTGGTATACCTGAGCAAAGGTTCCATGTTCTTAACACTTACTGTTACTTTTCCATGTGGTTCAACCCTTATTTACTACTTAGGACCCCATATAATAGTTGCGGGGGGCTAAGAGTTGAGTTATAAATTTTAGAGTCTGACTACTCTAGATATGCTCCATTTTGGATGTGTGATTTAGTTCGGGCAACGAATGATGACCCAATCACCACCCCCTTCAAACAGAGGGAACACAAGACACCTTCGACCAAAGAGAAACACAACATCACATCCTGATTGAAGAGAACAACAACACACTCTGGTTGAAGAGTAAAATAGGTCGTTCGACCAAAGGGAACAAAGGAAACCTCATCGACCAATAAACAAGGGGTCTTCTATCCTACCACTCCAAGAAAAACCATTTCATCGACCAAGCACCACGACTAAACCTTTGACCACTTAGACCATATCACAAGGATCATCAAGGGTGAGGAAACCACTCCTCAAAGAATGATAAAAATAGGTGTGTTATCATCTAAAAACCAAAACCTCAAAAGAGTAGTACATCAAAGGAAACATCATCCAAAACCCTAGGATCCGATCACTAAAACATAGGGAAGATCAAGCCATGATCATGAGGAAAAACTAACTCTCCAAACTATCACATGCATAAAAAATCTACATATCTAAGGAAGAGAAATTGAACCAGAACCATGTTGATAAACCAATTTTTAAACATGTGCATGTGAAACTAGCACTTCCACCATCCATAAGATTCGGGTATAAGAATTAGGGTTTTGGAAAAGGAGCTAATTCATGCAAGATTTCTATGGAATCATGAACCCTAAAACAAGGTATCATCATCAAGAAACATATAATCACATTTTAGAGATAAGATAAACTTTGCATGTTTGATTAAGGTGTAACAATAGTAAAGGAGAGAGTTATATAACCCGCCTTGTGTTGAAGACCAACTCCAAAAGCCAAGAAGCTCCAAGAGAGAGAAGGAACCATAGCTTGGATCAACTCCACAGACAAGCAAGATCACCTCTAGGGAAGAAAATCAAACCAAGGTCAAACAAAATATCAAGAGAAGAGGGTAAAAACCGTAAGCCAAAAAAGAAAGGGAAAAGAGGAGAACTCCATCTCACGTAGGTACTACCATGGAAAAACATGGATTTGACCACTGTTGGAGAGAATTTCCTCAATCATAACACAAGCACCACCTTGGAAACTTCATAGCTTTGGCCAAGAGAAGAAGAGAAAAGGTAAGGTTCATGAAAAACAAGGTCAAGAAGGTTAGATCACTTACCAAGCACTAGGATCACCAAAAGATCAACACAGAAGAGATGATCCAACCCCAAATTACCACATGTAAGGTTTGACCTCCTTGCTCCAAGGTTGAACTCCTTCACTTCCAAGAACCAAAGGGACGAGCTCCAAGAATGAGAGAGGGATAGAAGATGGAAAAGGATCATATGCATGCAAAGATAGAGTTATATGTACTCAAGGGTAGGAGAGATATGTGGAAGGATAGATGTCCAACTAAAGAAACAACTTGTCCACCATAGAACAACCATGAAACCACTAAACATTGCATGCAAGAAGGGTCGTGAAAAGTAAAGAAATTCAATTACCTCGCTTGGCTTTGGAGGCCATTGATCGAAGGGAACCATGGACAGAATGGTTTGTCGATCGAAGACACTTCAATGATCCAAAAAACATGAAACCCTAGGTCTCTCATCGACCTAAGAGAGAGCTCCAAGTTTCTTCGATCAAAGGGGACTCAGGAATACCAAAAAAAATCTTTGACTATAGAGATTAGAGCCAAGAAAACATAAACGTGGTCGCTGAAAACCAACTCAAAAGGGTAAAAACATAAACAAGGTCAACCATCTAGAAGGCACTAAAACAAACCCTTAACATCTACTCCACACTTGATTCCACCTCAACATTCAAGGTATAACAAGGCACCCTTCGGCATCATTCTCTATGTCATGATTGTAAAACATAGAAGGCATTTCTAACATGTGACAAATAGCAAGATACACCCTCAACATGGGTAAATTGAAACTTGGTCCGAAATAAGCATACATTTAACATAAATAGCTCAAACATCAAGCAAACTGGACAAAACTAAAAGCATAAGCAGATCACATGCTATTAAAACACATAACATGATTAGATTAAGGTCTAAGCATATTATTAAGCAAAATCAAGAAAGATCAAGCACTAAGATAGGTAATGAGTCTTACAATCATAAAACCCTAAGATGAATTTGTCCCCCAAAATCCTACTTAAAAAGAAACAAATACTTCCTATGCATCTCATCCTCAAGATCCCACATGGATTCCTCCATGCCATAATGATGCCACAAAACCTTAACCAAAATGACATCCTTCTTCTTCAACTTCTTCACCCTTCTATTCAAGATCAACACATGACCCTCCACATATGACACGTACACTTCCAACTCCACCTCAACAATTTACAACACCAACTCTGTGTCAGGGTGACACTTCCTCAACATCAAAACATTGAACACCGGATGCAACCTATGCAACTCAGGTGGCAGCAACAACTTATAAGAAACCTTCCTAACACACACCACCATAGGGTAAGGTCCCATATACCTAGGAGCCAACTTACCCTTCTTTCCAAACCTCAACACACCTTTCTAAGGAGAGAATTTTAGGTAGACCTTATCTCCCACTTTGAACTCCAACGACCTATGATGATTATAAACATAAGATTTCTTCCTATCCTGGGATGCCTTCAGTTGTTGTTGTATCATCTTGATCTTCTTTGTTGTATGTTGTACAAGCTCAGACCCCAAAAGCTGATACTCACTCATTTCATACCAACACAACAAAGATATACAACTTCTCCCATACTAAGACTTATAAGGTGTCATGTCAATACTCCTCTGATAGCTGTTGTTGTAAGCAAATCTATCAAACTGAGGTGTAAATAACAACTGCCCAAAAACTATAGAGCACATGCTCTTCGCAAATCCTCCAATGTATGTATAGTCCTCATAGACTATACATCTATTTGTGGGTGAAACACAGTACTGGACCTCAACTGTGCACCCATGGTTGTGTGCAAACGCTCCCAAAAGTGACTGGTAAACTCAAGACCTCTATCGGATACTATCGTTACTGAAATGTTGTGCAAACAAACTATCTCATCAACATATATCTCTGCAAGCTTCTCTATTGGATATGTTGTATTAACTGGAAAAAAGTGTTCTGACTTAGTCAACCTATCAATGGTTACCCAAATGGAAACATGACCTTTGGATGTCCTTGGAAGACCAAGAACAAAGTTCACAAGGATATGATCCCATTCCCAATTCAGTGTAGATAATGATTGTAGTCTCCCTGTAGGTTTTTGATGGTAGGCCTTGACCTCCTGACACACCTGACACTTTTCTACAAGCTCAACCACATATCACTTCAAACTAGGCCACCATAACAAATCATTCTGATTATGGTACATCTTGGTGCTACCTGGATGCATAGCATACATTGAAGAATGAGTGTCACATAACTGTTTGTTACCCAAATACTAACTCCAAATGACTATAAAGTCAATTGGATATAGGACCTAGGTGTCTGTCCCTAGCATCTTGATATCAAAGTGTTAATGCAGAAGTGGAAATCTTATCATAAACGAATAGATAACAAGATATAAGCACCAATAATAATCTCAACATTCAACAAGTATTATTAAGCAACATTCTTTATTACAAGCTTTGAATTACATGTTCAAGAGTACAATTTTACTAGTCTACTCATAGATAATAGGGATCTACAACAAGTACACCTGACATAGCTCACCAAGCTCATCAACTTTTAGCCATCTCTGAACCTATAAAATATGTTAAACAACATAGGTCAAGCACATGAGGTGCTGAGTACAAGGCTTGAAAGATATATATACATAATATTTGCGTAATTTGGAAATATTTGCGTAAGTAAATGAGGAAGAATAAAAAAGTTAAGTACTTAGAAAATAGAGAGCCCATATTTTATATCATTTTACTCCATCTATAAAATCAATATCATGTATCATAAGGCCTTTGATCAAATTCCCCTTGGAAGGATCTGAAAGGGTGCTCAAGATTATCTAACCCTTTTATACATGAGGGACCTCAATAACAAAAGTCATTGAGCAAAACCCTATTTCAAAATTTTTATAATGGAGTTCTATATTATGGGTGCAAGTTGTAAAACCACGAGATAAGACAAGCATCAAGTAGATATTAGAGTACTACAATTAGTATTTGAGCAAGTAAACAAGCATACATATGTAGCACATTTCAAGCAAAGAAAGCCATAGTATTATTATTAAAGCCCATACCTGATTTAGAGATTCTTAACTTAACATATCCTTGACCAACTAGATCACAAGAAACCACATGGTAAAGCATACGATTATTAGATTCTCATCATTAACCCTAACTAAATCCATTTTAGGCTTTTCATCTAATTAGGTTCAAGGTTTCTTACTTAGGGGTTTGATGATCTTCTACTTAAATAGAGGTCATCAACAAGGTGTAGTTTTGAGTTTCATAACATTTTGAGGTACCATCTATTCTGTATGAACATTTCAAGATCCATTCCACTTATGTACATTTTGAGGTTCAAAAGACTCATAATAGGGCATGACGGTTCATTATAATCAAGACAAGGGATAAACAAGAGGGAGGGCATACATCAGTAATTAGGCACATAAGAAGCATATTCAAACTATGGGTGGATGTCCCCAAGGGTTAAGGCATCGAAGTCCAACATTGGTATCAACATATTCACATACAATTAATCATCATCGTAGTTCACATATGCCATCAAGGCTTAAGATATGACTTAAGTAGAACATATTCATCCAAGGCAAACATAAGGGATCTATAATTCCCTGATTTGAGAGAGAAGGAAAAGGGGATATGATCCATATTACTTGTAAGAGCACAACTAAGCCATATATGGGCATAAGAGAACAAAACTAGCGGGTTTGAGTCATACACATCATCATACACAAAATTCATTGGCCTTATACATTTAGGTCACAACACATATTCATGTTACTGATTTCCATGATCTCATAGGGTTGGAGGCATAAAAAGGGTCAAAGATATCATTTTGGATTAGGCATAATCTAGCCTAAACATGTAGGGGACATATGCATGTATATCATGTCATATTAACCTAACAAGAGAATAGGGAGGTTAATGAGTGATATAAGATTCATGGAGTTCATAAAATTACTAATTTTGAAGGTTAAGTAAGCTTAGATGGCACAAAGAAATAAGATTAGCAATCTAGGGTAAGGCTCAACATTCACATTCAAAACAAGTTATATAAGTGCATTAGAGTTCATCATTGAGAAATAGAGGTGATTATAACCATTGTATAGTTCAAAGTTGCAAAAAATATATTGATTTGATTAATATGACAGTAGGAGTGTATCAAACATTCAACGTTTTACATAATGATGCATTATTTCATTCACATGATCAAAGGTTACACCTTTTATTGAAAACATGGGAGTAAAAGGTTGAATTAGCATTTGCAACCTTGTCCATTGCGTAGGTAATGTCAAGAGGATGAATTTGGTATATAATATTACACATTTTGGGTTAAGGATGGCCAAAATATGATTTTTGGAAGTTTCACAATAGGACTATATAGGAAAAGGGGGACGTCACCTATATTATTTCTGGACAAAAAAAACTGACTACTGATTGTTGATCCAATGACCCTAGCTTCATGCCCAAAGAAGTGGAGTCAATGGGGTGCTTGGGAGTCAGCGAATTCACCTGGCCACTCAAGTGGGAGACTTGATCAAGGTTGCGTGGTCGGTTGTCCCTCCGAGTCATAGAGTTCATGGTCCAGCCATCGCTCTCCATCCATCGGCCCTCCATCGACTCTCACATGGCCCACAATAAAATGATAGGGACTGCATCTCAGATCTCATGTGTCCATGCCCGATCCATGATTCCAACTCATCATCTCTTTTAAGTGCCCTCATAGTGTGAGGGTCACACCCACAGTGGCGGCCCAGACTACCAGCTCGCTTGAGAAAGATTTAGAGGGGGGGAGGAAAGGTTTATAGGCCCTAGAAACAATTCATCCCTACTCAGGAAGACATGGTAGATTCATGCACGTCATCAGATCTTCTTGAAGGGGCTAGGAGAAAAAAACCCCAACCTAGGGTTTCCTGGCGGCGCCACCCAGCGTGGGGAGAAAGGATGTCGTTGGGGTGGTGTTTTGGGTGCGGTTTCGAGAGAGAAAAGTGAGGGAAAAGAAAGGGGGTGTCTGGGCTAGGGTTTAGCGGGTTTTATCGGGGAAAAAGATTAGGGAACAAGCTCAGATTGGGTGATGCAAAGGTAGTTGTAGGTTTTGGCAACACCGCCCCCACCGACCATTGTACAGAGGTAGAAGACAAACAACAACTGTTGGATGGATGGCACCTCATGGTCCAAAGGAGATCTGATGGTCCTGAAAGATCTATAATAATCCTAAGAAAGGAGAGGGGGCTCCCATTATAATTGGTCCATGCGCCCTATTTAGGCCCAATAAGGCTCAAAATTGGTTTATAATCAACAAGATCCAAAGAAATTTGACCCAAGTTCAAAATGCCATATCTTAGCTACAAAGGTCCGATTGAGGTGATTTTTGCACCGTTGGAAAGATAATTGAAAGATATACAATGTGCTATACCTTATAGAGCCCAAAGAGTATAGTAATAAGGTTAAAAATTAGATGCAAGAAGGTAATATGATATAACATGATACTTAGTCCAATTTCTCAGATTATAGCCACATATCATGAAATTAGTCATCAAGATGATCATATTGGGTCATCAACACACTCAACTAATGTGATTGAAATTAAATTGAGTGAGATAGGTCTCCAGAAGAGAGAGAAAGAGTATGATAAATGAGAGAGAACTAGGTTGCCATAGTGAGCCTCTTCTAGAACCAACTTCCTCACATCTACATCAGGAACCACTGCTCTACCGTGGCAACACACTGTCCCATCCTCTGACTCATGCAAGCCATCATGCTTCTCATTGTCAAACTCTGGTCTGATCTATTATATCACAATCTCATCATGTTGTGCATCTCTAATATACTGCCTCATCATAGGCTTCATCTGTAACTGAGCTAACAAACCTGCCAACAAGGAGACCTCAACTTCACATTCATCTGGAGAAGAGATACCAACATATCTCACTTATGGCACACCATGGAACATAGTTGTGCTTTATCAACATATGATAATGAAGAAGAATTCCTTCTCAAAGCATCTACCACCACATTCACCTTCCATGGATGGTAGTCTATGGTGCAGTGATGGTTTTTTAACAACTCCATCCAGCATCACTGTCACATGTTCAACTCCTGCTTCGAGTAGATGTACTATAGGTTTATGTGGTCAGTGAAAATCTAACACTTTTCTCCATAAAGGTAGTGTCTCCATATCCTCAGAGGATAGACTACAAAAACAAGATACATATCATGGATCGGGTATGTCTCCTTGTGTTTCTTAAGCTCGTGTGAAGCAAAAGAAATCATGTTCTTATCCTACATTAGCACGCAACCCAAACCATTCTTCAAGGCATCACAAAAGACGATTTAACCTTTCCCTTATTTGGGAAACACTAGCATTGGTGCACTAGTTAGCTCCTCCTTTAAAATTTGGAAAGAACCCTAACACTTGCCATCCTAGACAAATGGTACACCTTTCCTTGTCAACTTTGTTAGGGGTAATGCCACTACACTGAAGTTCTTGATAAACTTTTGATAATAGCCAGCCAGACCTAGGAAACTACATACCTTCATCAGTATCTTTGGTTGCTACCATTATAACACTAACTAAACCTTCTTAGGATCCACATGAGCACCTTCAAAAGATTTCACAAGACTAAGGAAAGATACCCCTCTCAGCCAGAACTCACACTTGTTGATCTTATCATACAACTTATGTTGTCTCAACAAAGTCAATGCATGTCGTAAATGATGCTCATGTTGTTGGTTGTTTTTAGAGTATATCAGGATGTCGTCGATGAACACAACTGTGCACTAGTCAATATAAGGCCAGAACACCATGTTCATTAGATCCATGAATGTTGTTGGTGCATTGGTTAGCCCAAAGGTTATAACCACAAACTCATAGTTACCATTCCTAGTCTTGAAAGTTGACTTGAGTATTTCATATGCCTTGATCCACAAATGATGGTATACTCAACTCATGTCTATCTTTAAGAACACTGCAACACCCCTCAAATGATCAAATAGATCATCTATTTGCTACAATGAGTACTTGTTATTGATTGTAACCTTGTTCAATTTTCAATATTCGATGTATAATCTCATGGAACCATCCTTCTTTTTAACAAACAACATGGGAGAACCCCAAGGGGAAGTGCTCAGTTTGATAAAGCCCTTATCTAGTATCACCTTCAACTACTTCTTCAGCTTTTGCATCTCAGCTGGTACCATCCAGTACAGTGACTGTGCTATCGACTCTGTACCAGCAACCACATTGATCTCAAAGTCAACCTCTCAAGGTGGGGGAACACCAAGAAACTCATCAGGAAACATGTCCTCAAACTCACAAACAACGGGAAACTCCCGAATACAAGGACTCCTCACCTTAGTATCCACCACATGTGCCAGAAAAGTCTCACAACCATGCCTCATCGATCTCTCTGTTAGCATTGCTGACACCAAGCACGTCAAAAAAATATTCCTATATCCTTGTAAGATCCAAGAAACATCACCTTCAAAGAACGTAGCCACCTTGGAACTACATTTTAAGACCACCCGACACTTCTCTAAAGTATCCATTGCAAGGATCACATCAAACGCGTGCTTGTCAAGTGGTATAACGTCCACTTGAATGCTATGTCTAGAGAAATAAAGAACGTATGATGGACACACCTCTCACAACTCGGCGAAACCAAACAAATAGGTTTCTAAGAGAAGACTATCACCTCTAATTTTAACAGGAAAATAACAACTATCTATCACCTCTCTAGTAATAGAAGAGTAGATTGCACCCGGGTCAACAAAAATAGATATAAAGCAGGAAGAAGACAAATTAGAATGAAATAACTCCATCTGACATGTCATGACCCATCAATTGACTACTCCTTCCGGCTGAATCATAGCATAGAATTGAGTTTCTGCATGTTGTCACCCCTATCCTCTGCTGGCTTGCCTAGACGATCCTACCTGTGATGCCTGACCGCGTCCTCTACTTCCATAACTATTGAACTGTCACTTTTGTGACACTTGTTGACTTTGTTTTGGATGTTGTGTCGCCTCCTCATCCTTCACTGGGAAAACATCCTGAGATTCCCCTACTATCCGCACCTATAATAGGTTCTTGAGTCAAACTATGGCCTAGACAACCCATTCACTAAAACTAACGCCACATAGTTAGCTCCTTCAGGTGGTAAGCTACAACCTCTTCCCTTGCTCGATGACCATTGAGAGTGTACCACTGATCTCTACTGAGACTGAGGTGCTAAGAACCTAGGCTTCTTGAAGCCTTTAGAAGACTAGCCCTGAAATTGAGTCAGTCTCTTCTTGGTGTTAACTTCACGCTCTATTACCAACCATTCTATCCTTCTCAAAGACTCGAGAAAATATTGCAAACCACTCCCTGTTGTGCAAATTTGACACCATCATTGTTAACTCTGAGCTCAAACCCTTCTCAAAATGTTTGTTCCTCTCCTTATTTGTTGTAGCGAAGTGAAGAAAAAACCTTAACAACTCCATGAACCTGGCCTCATACTTTTTGATCGTCATAGATCCCTACCAGATCTTCTCATTCAGGTATGTCTCTAGGAAGTATTGACTCACAAACTCCCACTTAAACTCCTCCCAACTAATCATCACTCCAGGTCTCTTCTACCTCTTGATGCCCCGCAAATGGACAACACTGCCTTTCAACAGGTACAACACATGTTTCACCTTATCCTCTTTAGGGATATTGAGGATTTTAAAGGCCTTCTCAAGTCAGCCACATATCTACATTTGTCGAGTCTATCATACCCATATACTCCAATGCTCCAATGCATCACAACCTCTCAAAAGTCTTCCCAGAACCTTGGGATTCCACATTGGGGGTGACTTCCCTTGCTTGAGGTATGGGCACCCTATTCCCCATATGCAAAATTGAGCCATAAATTGTCCAAACATGGACTAACGGGTGGGGTTGGATACAATTTTTGGGTCGATCATAGGCACTTCAGGCACTCCATCTACTCTTACATGACTCCTCGCACCACCTCTCGGTGTAGCACTACTACTCTCAACATGTTATTTGTGCTCTCTAGACATATCTTCTTCTTCTTCTTCTTCTGCATAAGCCAAAGCTACAATCTGACATTTTGATAATGCAAGAACAAACACAACCCTGGTCCTATGTCCATGTAGACTCAATAATCCTAGAGCTCCGATACCAACCTTTCATGTGACAACCCACTTCCACACAAACAAGATTCTCAAAAAAAGCGTAGAATTATCAACTAACAACAACATTACCACAAAATAGTGTAAATTAAAACTGATCTTATATAACCATCTCGAATAGAAATAGAAACATCATGGTCCACAAACTATACCACCTGTATCACATATCATACCAAAAAGGTATATACATCACTATAAAGTGATCATCTTGCTGAAAACCTATTACAAAAGATAACATGTCCACATATACAAGCCATACATGTACAACCATGGCATACTTCCAAAAACCTCGTATCAATGTACACCATCTGTGAAACAACCCCAAGGACCTGAAAGTGTAGGGACAACACATAGGACTCTATAAAAAAATAATAGAATCATATCCAACCTTCAACAACTACTAATCTCCTTGTTGCTCTTCCTCAACCACACCATCTCTACCATGACATGCATGACCACCTAAAAGATGTGGAAACCCATAGGGTGTTACCAATGTCCCAATGAGAGATATAACTCTCATCCAACAACTATTGTTAAAACAGGTGGATATGTATAGCAGGAAAGTAATACTATTAATAGGATGAGCAAATTCAGCTATATGAATAAATAAAATTGATAACATACATTAAGAAGTTTATAACTAATCTATATGAAATCATATACTTTTAGAAGGAATATGAAGAACATATATAACTATTATCAACTAAAAATCATAAGAAAAAAGGTGAAGGGTCATCCAATGTGAATTTTGTTTAAGCCTAACCAATTATACTACATGGATGTATTACATCTTTTATTATGCCATGTGGAGATGAGGTATACCATGCATACTCCAACTGATAACAAATAAGTCAAAACTAGTGCCATACAAGATCTAGGAGAACTGGAATCCTATGATCTCCCACACCCTCAATCAATTTGAGTCTATCATAGTGACATATAGAGTCAAACTACAAATCAGCCTAGTCTGTCTTGGTATATAGGCATGCCACTAGTGAGATACGACCATAGTTGTTCACCTGTGAGGGTATGATCAAAAGCATCCCAGAAAACATATCATCTTAAATATGGTCTCGACTGTTATTCTACTGAGGCATGACCATATACATCCTCAAAAATAATGATCATGGATGCAAGGATATATCCTCAACTTGCACCCCCACATATTCAACAATTTTCACTCTGAGTTTTCCATAGGAATTACTTGTTTCACCATCTAGCAAGTACTGAGACTGAAGATGGATTTGTGGCTCAGGGCAACCTACATGATTAGGGTTCCACTTGATTAAGTAAGCCAATTTGACATCTTTTAATTCATCAATCAAGCTACAATGTATAAACCCTAAGAAAATTCCACAAAGATGGTAGTAAATTGTAATTTCAAAATATATAAAACATTAAAGCATAATGTTGATCACGTCATCTCATGATATTGACTCCCTACCTTATACCAGGCCATCATAATTATCACACCATCATGGGATAACCATCCCTCATCACATCACTAGAGGATATCATCTCAAACTAGGCATGAAGCATCTTCCAGGTCATAAGACCCAATCACATAGTTACTACATAACATAATTATCTCATCATGCCTCATAAAGGCTCATAGTCATCACCTTGTGTCACACCAGAGATTCCATAGCAACCATAAGCTATGATGTTCATACAACCTACAACATTACATTTAAAAAAATAGGAGAGAGAATAGATCATTACATGCTAATCACTTCAATCAAGATTGTGTTACATCATGTACTCAAATTAAGTTTAGAGTTTCAACAATGTTACAGATTAGGGTTTCCATAACTTTATATAACATTCAACTTTACTTGTCATCACTTACTACATTCTTGGAACACTTTAAGTCAACCATGGGTCCAAAGATTACCATCGACCGAAGAAGGTGTTAGGTCACAAAACTATGCAATCACAGAGACCATGTCTACATGGTCGAAGACCATCCTCGAAGACCCAACCATCACCCCCTTTGACCAGAGGGAAAACAAGACATCTTTGACCAAAGAGAAACAAAACATAACATCCACGTCATAACACACTCTGGTCAAAGAGGAAAACAAGTCATGCAATCAAAGGGAAGAAAGACAACCTCATCGACCAAAGACCAAGTGGTCATATATGCGACCACTTCAAGGAAAACCATCTCATTGACCAAGCACCATCACCAAACTTTTGACCACATGGACCATATCACAAGGATCATCAAGGGATAGGAAACCCCTCCTTAAAGCATGACCAAAATAGGTGGGTTATCATTTTAAAACCAAAACCTCCAAAAGAGTAGTACATAACGGGAAACATCATCCAAAACCCTAGGATCTTATCACCAAAACATAGGGATGATCAATCCCTAATCATGAGGATAAACCAACATTTTGAACTATCAATAGGTTCATACTACTCAAAATAACCAAAAAGAGGCTTTAAATCTAATTAGACATAAGTGTAACTACATACCATTGCCATGAAAATTATTCAATTATACTTCAAACATATTGTCCAATCAAGCAAGCAAATCAAGCAATCATCATATAATCTACATTATGTAAATTCTAATTCATCACCAATCACATTAAATAATGCTTATTATATGCATTAATAATGTAACAAACTCACTCTCCGCGTCCCCCAATTAAAGAACTTCAAGTTGAGAGTCATTACCTAAATTTCAAGGATCCAGATTAGTCAAATAATTAGTAATAGAAAACAATTTCATTAATTCACACATATTGTTTACAAAATGCTTACATGAATTTCATTACCATAACTGTACATAGAGAAGAAGTTTCTATCTATCTAATCCTCCTTCCATTAACTTTAATACTTCTAGGTAATTTCCATCTAGTTTATCACATCTTGACAACTTCATAGCATGTACCTAAAATGCCGACAAACAAAACATCGGTCAGTATAAAAAGTTATATTGGTATGTGGGGAACACAAAGAGTTGCATCTAATTATAACAACATACTGCAATTAAGTTATTGTTAACAAATCAACTTTATGTTTTAAACTTAACTACTCAATCGTGACATATCTAGGGCTCTGTATTGTCCCTATAGTGGACATGGATACTACCTTTCTCATAAGCTAGATCCCAACTAGCCCCTTACGGTCCTACCCCAAGGGTAGATCAACACATAGGGCTATATAGTCGTATGATCCTACCCAAAGGTAGACCAAACATCGACTCCTGATCACCTGATGATCCTACCCCACAGGTAGACCAATTATTAGGTCATCACATGTTCTCAAAGATACAGAGGAAGACTAGGATGTGATCTTTTCATGTACATATATTTATGGTGATAGCCATATTCACTTTATAGTTGCATAAATAAAAATCACACAAGTAGTTAATTGTAGGCAAACCAGTAAATCTCAGAATTCACCGTGAAACTAGAGTGATTAGCCATAAGCATAACCACATACCTTGGTCATCCAGAATATTTCAGGTGTACTTTATGCAATCCAATCATCAAGTATAGTCAGCAAGAAAGTGTAAATCCAATCAAACAACATGATCTATAATTGTATGCACCCTAGAGTGTCACTAGTACATTTTAATTCATTAAACTCTACTCAGTCCTAAACTAGGATTTAGGTTTCCTTGTTATCGAATTGTCATTCGAATCATGCTTTGAAACCCTAATTTCCATGATTATTGTTTTAATGACTTAAGAACCCTAGTTCATATAAGGTGTTGACATGATTATCAAATCTAGCATCTTATTTTACCACGGGCACTATGTTCAATTATGCTTCTTAATGACATAGCAAATATGATATTGAACCCTAACTACTTCGTATGCATGGTTGTTCATATTAGAGACCCTAAGTATCATTATTAGTATCATGATCATCTCAAATCACCATTTTGTAAATAAACATCAGATAACATCTCAAATTAACCATATTTACTAATTTAAGCATCATAATCATCAAAATTAGGATTTGTATGCTTTAATCACCACTTTAACTAATATTTGCACTATTTCCAGAATTGGTAGCATAATTAATTCTCAACAATATTTTATTTGTATTCCTTGCATTTTTCCAATCAAAATGATATATATGTTTTCTATCATTGGACAGTACTAGCATATTCTACAATTTAAACAAAATCAAAATATTTACCTTAAACTTAGGCCATGTGGCACCTTCCTATTGGTCGGCGTCAGCGCCACGTGGATGAGTTGAGGCACGATTTAATCTCTTGGTTTGCCAATGGACTGACCATTATCTGGTTTATTTACTTGAACCATCAGCAAGACCTGCCCCTTTTCTTCTTCCCGAACATGTGAACTACAATCATCACATGTCTGCGAGACTCAACCTCTCCATGCATATCGTCGTCTGCAGGAGTCCCGACGGTAGTGCATCATAGGCCGACAATCACCACACCTATGATCAACTTGACTCTCCCACTCAACTCTTCCATAGGCCTAGCCATCCAAAAGCTATTAGCCTAGCCGCCATCCCCCCGCAACGTCACCCCCTTTGATGTCTCATTAATGGTCGTGGTAGAGGGGTGTCGCCTGCCCAGACTGTCCACAGGTCCATCCCAGGTAGTTGTTTCCAGGTGGGTTTCCTGGTACCCTACACAAGAAGGGTGTCCTTAGTCACAGGTGTGGAGGAAGGTGACTCTTGGGCTGATTAGCTTCACGTACAGGTCAAGAGCAGGGTTGGAACAACCCATGTACCTTCATATCAACACGGAAGGTGTTGAACTACTACTTCTACTACTACCATGGTCCCGATGGTTTCATCTCACATGCTGCTATTGTCCTTCTTCCAAGCCTGTTGCATCCTCTTAGAACTCAAACTACTGAAGTGTTACACGGCGCTGCATGCAACGGCTATGTGCGGCTCTCGTGGACATCATGCTTGAGTTCGTGGAGGTAGAGTGAGGGAATTAGATGAAGCCACGATATTTGGCTTCTAATGGCACCATACTCCTTGGCCTGAAATAGTGCGAGAGGTTGAGATGTCATGTTGTCCAATTCTTCCATCACTGGTCTAAACTCCTCATATGTGTATCTTAGCAGAAACCCTAATGGGGTCTATGGAGAGGAAAAGGGAGGGAGAGAGAATGGTCTCTAAGTACCTTTCCTCATACTCAATCTAGGGAGAGGTAAAAATGGGTTACCATCTATAGTTACAGAAAGTATTTACATATATATTAATGCCAACATATACTTCATTCCTTAACTTCTCTTATTTCTTAGATTCTCTCTCCATTGTGTACAAGAAACACCCATTACTACCTTTACATTGACATTAAAAAATGCCTTTACAATTCAATGAAATCTAATACCCACGAAAAAGGCAAAGTATGCCCCTTTTAAGGAGTAAATTCCTTTATAAGAACTCTTGGCCTTTCCTCTTATAAAATCAAGGTCATAATAAGATATCATCTTTTTCTTATAACTATTATTTTTGAGTATACAAAAGACAAATTGAAATATTCTTGTTTGGTTCCTCAACTATGGTGTTGCCAATATCAGCTAGATCAAATATCCTCTAATTATCTAGAACACCATAAATCCTATTTCTTTTGGAAATTATTTCATTTATCCTTACAAAAGGCCATTTTTAATAATTCATGTAAAAATTCCTTTTATTTATTTAACGTGTGCCATAAGCACCCATGCCGAAAAGGTGATTCAAAGTTATTATTATTCTACCAATAACCACATTAGAGAATTATTTATCAACTCATGATTTATATTTGTATTATTCAATTTTAGCAAAATTGAGGATGTAACATTCACCCCTCCTTAAAAGGAATTTTGTCCCCAAAATTCACACATGGTAAGCTTTAACATGAATGAGAACTCAACTTGATTTCACAACTTAGGGTTCGCAACCCTACCTGGATTATATTCAATCAATTTTATGGGCAAGGCAACCCTCATTATTACTAGGATTGATACATGAATTCAATTTAGGATACATCCACGTCCTTAGTAATTACATATTATCATCACTTAGTGATTCCATTTTCATTTTGTGATATCAATTTCACTTGGTGACTATCTTTTCACTTAGGTTTCCCACCTACTATACATTTAGTTTCACATAAGGGTGAGGTAACACCTCTAAACCTATGCCATCTTATTAAATAACCTTTTTAATTCCATATGGTTCTTACATTTTATGAAGTCAAATGCCCTTTGCATTCTTGAGTTTGTACACCACTCATTTCATGAATTCTTTGTATCTTTTACATCTACACCTCAGATATTATGAGCCTTAGCCAATTCCTTTAGGTTTCTAGGAGTATAGGTACTTTCTAGATTGATCTCATCCTTATGCATTTAGGGAGTGACTCTCACATTCACCCATTGGCCTTATGAACTCACGAAGGTGGCCAATCTCTTGAGCCATGGGCCTGGGGTAATGTAGCTATTACCTCCTAACCATATGGTCTTGTGAATCAGGGAACAATCAATTCCTAAGCTCATCGATCCATGTATCTTTAATACTCCCTACTCGACCTTAGGATTGACTTTGGGCTCTACCCTTCCCAAGGGTTCATAGATAGAACTTTGTTTTGTATGCAATTCTGTAAACCAGATTCCTCCATCTCTTATAGTGCTCATTATTCACTTTATGTCCCTCCATTGGACTCATGGCATCATTTCAAGGCAACCATTCTTTTATGCTCTTCCTCATACAGTCAGCCACTTCCATGGTAACTTTTCCCTCATGTTCCTCAGAGATGGCATACGTGTGCTCAAAGAATCATACTCAATTTATGTGCCTTTGTCTTTTATATTAGGAGACATTCATTACTACCTCAATCTTATAAATTGATTTGGTCAACTTACCTTTCTAGGGAAGGTCCTAACCTAGGGTTCCTTCATGGATCATAGGAGGAAATTAGGATCTTTAGCCACAACTTTACCCTAAGGTCTAAGGTTTCACCTCCCTCATAGGTCATCTTCCCACTCTTGGGTTTACCCACCCCAGATTAGCATACTAACCTTAAAGGTTTCATATTTCCACCTTTATGCATTAATTTTTATCACTATAACTTCTCAACCCTTGTTTTCTCAATCTCTGGTATACCCCCTCATGAGGTTTGTCCATGCAATGGACTTGGGCCACCTCCCTCTCTAGGGGCTTGGTGCCATGTCAGCCTTCCCATCCATGGGCTTGACCTTTCTTGACCTTCCCCTCTAGGGGCTTGGTCCTACTCATCGTAATGTCTTTCTTTCCATAACAAATTCCAGAGATAGCATGAGGGGTTCGAGCAAGTTACATCCAGATTTTCATTTCCATAAGCAATGGTTTCATATGTTTCTCAAAACCTTTTTATCTAAATGTCATGCTCCACATACCCACTTGTATGGGAGACTTGGTCACCTGAACTCTTTTTTTCATTCTTATCCCCTTTCAAGGTTCCTATGGATAGTGTTTTGTATCACCACAACATTCTCATTATTTATGATTAGGGTTTAAGGGTTAGGGTTAGGAGTAGGACTATATCTTACCTCTTATAGTTTTCATGTCCCTTGAGCTTATATAGTTTTCCTAGCTCCATCTAGAGAATTCCATTAAAACCCTTTAAAACCATCACTATTTTTCACATTATGTCTACATTATTATTTCCCACATTATATGTACACTATCATTTCTCATTATATGTGCATTAATTGGCATAGGATGCCTTAATCCTTCTTCTTCTCAAAAACCCTAACTTGAGGTGAGGATGGAAGTTCCTTTAGGGTTTATTAAGAAAATAGGATGAAAAGTTGATGAATCATGAAGAGAAGACAACCTAAAGGCATTTTACTTCAGGCAAAATTGTCTGACTTTGGCCAGGCAGGATGCACGAGTTTGAGAGTCCTTGTGAGCCGATTAGTGTTGTGGAGGAAAATTTTACCATCCCCCGATCATTGTCCCTTCTAGACACCTCAATATTTAGAAAATGCCCTAATAATTCCCTCATATTTCTATAAATTACTTGAAATTTTAAACTATTAAATATTATATGAAAAATTTGGGGCTCTGATACCAATTGTACCGACCTCACTTTCTGTGTCCCCTAATTAAGGAAATACCTTAAAGTTGAAATTCATTACCTAAATTCCCAAGGATCCATATTAGTCAAATAATAATTAATAGAAAACAATTTCATTAATTCACAATTATTGTTTACAACATGCTTACATGTATTTCATTACCATAACTGTACATAGAGAAGAAGTGTATATCTATCTAATCCACCTTCCATTATCTTTAATACTTTTAGGTAATTTCTATCTGGTTTATCACATCTTGACAACTTCATAGCATGCACCTAAAATGCTGACAAACAAAACGTCGTTCATTATAACAAGTTATATTGGTATGTGGGGCACACAAAGTAACATACTCCAATCAAGTTATTGTTAAGAAATCAACTTTATGTTTTAATCATAACTACTCAATCCTAACGTATCTAGGCCTCTGTTCTTTCTCTACACTGGACATGGATACTACCTTTATCATATGGTAGATCCCAACTAGCCCCTTATGGTCCTACCCCAAGGGTAGACCAACACATAGGGCTATATAGTCGTATGATCTTACCCAAAGGTAGACCAAATATCGACTCATGATAACCTAATGATCCGACCCCACAAGTAGACCAATTACTAGGTCATCGCATATTCTCAAAGCTACATAGGAAGACTAGGATCTGAGCTAGTCATGTACATATATTTATGGTGATATCCATATTCACTTTATAGTTGCATAAATTAAAATCACACAAGTAGTTAATCACAAGTAATCCAGTAAATCTCGAAAATTGCTGTGAAACTAGTGTAATTAGGCATAAGCATAACCAAATACCTTTGCCATGCAGAATATTTTAGGTGTACTTTATGAAATCCAATCATCAAGTATAGTCATCAAGAAAGTGTACATCCAATCAATCAACATGATCTGTAATTGTATTCAACCCTAAAGTGTCACAGTACATTTTAATGAATTAAAATCTGCTTGGTCCTAAACTAGGATTGAGGTTTACTTGTTATCGAGTTGTCATTCGAATCATGTTTTGAAACCCAAATTTCTGTGATTATTGTTTCAATGACTTAAGAACGCTAGTTCATATTAGGTGTTGACATGATTATCGAATCTAGCATCTTATTTTATCATGAGCACTAAGTTCAAGTATGTTCCTTAATGACATAGAAAATATGATATTGAACCCAAATTACTTCATATGCAAGTTTTTCATATTAGGGACCCTAAGTATCATTATTAGTATCATTATCATCTCAAGTCACCATTATGTTAATCAATATTAGATAACATCACAAATTAACAAGATTTACTGATTTAAGCATCATAACCATCAAACTAGGATTTTTATGCTTTAATCACCACTTTAACTCATATTTTCACTATTTTTAGAATTAGAAGCATAATTAATTCTCAAAAATATTTTATTTGTATTCCTCACATTTTTTTTGATCAAAATGGTATACATGTTTTCTATCATAGGACAGTCCTAGCATATTCTACAATTTAAACAAAATTAGAATATTTACCTTAAACTTAGGCCACATGGCACCTTCCTATTGGTCGGTGTTGGCACCACCTAGATGAGTTGAGGCATGATTTAATCACTTGGCTCGCCAATGGACCAACCATTATTTGGTTTATTTGCTTGAACCGTAAGCAAGACCTACCCCCTTTGTTCTTCACAAACCTACAGACTGCAATCCTCACACGTCTGTGAGACCCGACCTCTCCACGTGTATCGTCGTCAGCATGAGTCCCGATGGAAGCACGTCACAGGTGGATGATCATCACACCTCTGATCAACCCATCTTTCTTGCTCAACTCCTCTATAGGCCTCACCAGCCAAAAGCTATCAGCCTATCTGCCATCCCCCCGCCAGCATCACCCCCTTTGATGCCTCAACTCATCCAGTTGTAACGAACTGACGTGATATTTTTGAACGCACTAACAAACTCACTCGGGGTTGAAATCCCCAAACTTTTACCAAAACCAAAGTGCAATAATACCACCCGCAAGCAGACGAGTCTTATCGCAGTATAGTTAAGGATCGAACCCAAAGGAAAACATGTTTAAGAATCCTTGTCAGTCGAATCTAGCTCAAGTAAAACTAATGTTTAGAATGATTGATTGATTTGAGGTTACTTAAACTAATTGCAAGAAAGTAAAAGCTAAATTAAAGTTGGGTTTAGATGAATGATATGGAATCGCTGTGATGGTACCGGGTTTCACCACCACTACATGCGCACACACATTCAATCACAAACAAACCATGCAAGACATATCAATCCAAATAGAGCTGTTGCAGAACCCCCTGTGAGGGCGTTAGGTTCGCGCAAGCATCACCTTAGGCATCATATGTCTTGTCACCATCCAGATCACTTACTTACGGCTCTGAAGAAATCCCATCCTATTTCTAGTTTGGGAGTCAGCAATATTAACCGATAAGCGAGCAGACGATTAATGTACGAGCAAACATCGACGATTAACAAGAAGATACAAAATCCAACTAAGGTTGTGAACCCCCTATAAAGGCGTTAGGCACACAGAAGCGTCACCGAAGGCTAGATGACTCGTCCCCTCGCGGATCATACACTTACGACCTCAAGGAATCCTTTTAGAAGTTCTCATCAAGGAGTCAACTTGTTAAATGACATTCTATCCTACATATAGATGTTCTCGCAATATAGGTAGAACAGAGATGAAAGCAAGCAATTAATCAAACTACCAACATAATGGTTAACAATGAGATGAAGACTTATATATATTGCCATGGAAAGTTTAACAAAAGAACGTGGTGTGCACGGGCAGCGGGGCTAGTCCTTGCACCCCGAAGAAAATGTACTACTCACTCATGATGCGAGAAACAAGAAGAATGAGAAAGAGAGAGAAATCCACCATGAACTCAGTGCAGAAGGTAGTCGCAGCTCGGTGAAGAAGATACAGCCTCCTACATCGTGTCGGAGCAGATCTGGACGCGAATAGGAGTTGCCAAGACAGACCGGATAGTCTCCCTCGCTCCATCTTCCTTCTCTCCTCAGCCTCCTTGGTTGCAACACAGGCAGTAGGTGAAAAGGAACTGGCGTAAACTGGACTGGATTTGGATCGGAACTGTGTTCGGGAAACCTGGAGGTGTCCGGATCCGATCCCCCAAATGAGGACCCTTGGGGTCCTATTTATAGGCACTGGCCTGGCCCTCGCATTTTTGGTGTGATTCCAATCCAAAAATATCTTATCCAAATGGTTTGCTATTTTAAGTGCTCAAACGGTTTGGTAAGAACTAACCAAACGGTCTTGCTCTCTCAGTTTGGGATTGTGCTGCTTTTCATTCAAAATATCTAGCTCATTCGGTCTGCCCCTTCATTCGGTTTTTATGTTGGGAAAAGAAAATGGTCCTTCACATGTACAACTTACACTGTCTCCTCATGCTGGCTCATTCGGTCGTTCAGCACCATTCGATCTTGAATTAACAAATTCCCATTCCGTTTTGGTGCTTATCCAAAAGAAAGCCTTCACGTGGGAGTGTACAGCAAACGGTCTTTGCATGATACTCTCATCCAATCGGTCTTCGTATTTCAGCAAGTAATCTTATCATATGGTCCTCCATTTGCTAGAGTAGCAAACGGTTTGCATGTGTATGGTACTTTATCAAACGACCCCGGATCATTCCTCCATTGTCTTAGGGTCTTTTATTCAAACGGTTTGCAGCAGTTGAAGCAAACGATCTTGTAGCATTTGGTTTGCTGCTGGCCACTTTTCCCAAGCGGTTTGACACGTAGCAAACAATTTTCATGATGCAGCTGCGTTCTTCACGTGAGTGACACATTGGGTTTGGATGCAGTGCATGCTGATTTTGTTTGCTTGCATACGTTCTACTCTTTTCCATGCGGTCTCATGCATTGCTGGAAGAAAACGGTCTCGCTGCTTGATGCGATGATTTTGAGTACATTTATAGACCTATTTCATATGTGTTTTGTGCTCTAATTACTCATTTTGATGGATAATATTGCATAATTCACTTAATTTGGTCTTTGCCATCATATTATATCAAATCCCCTTTGTTTTACTATTTTGAGCATTATTTATCATCTTATTATAAATTGTGTGGATTTACTTGGTCTTGTTGTGAAATTTCAGGAAAAACAAGTATCTGCTTCCGTCGATACCATCGACGGAAGTCGATACCATCGACCAAGCCACAGGTTGTCAGCCGAGAAGAGCAATACAGAGTCGATACCATCGACACTTAAGTCGATGGTATCGAGATCCCTTCAAGTTGCTGGCGAGGAAACTGTCGATACCATCGACCCACGTCGATGCCATCAACACAAGGGGAGCTACAGCGTCGTTAAACGACAACAACCGACGCTAAAGGAGTCGATACCATCGACACACAAGTCGATGGTATCGAGATCACCACAGGCACTCAGAATAAAAGAAAGGAAAGCTGCCGCTAATCCGCCGGGTCGATACCATCGACCCGTGTCGATGGTATCGACGTCGGCAGATATGCGTTGGATTTGTTTTGATCTCGATCGGACGGCTGTTGTTATTAGACGACCTAATTAGGGACTTATACCTAATGACGGCCGCCCAGACGAGGAGAGGATCGCATTTTTGGATTGCACAAGTGCCGAGGAGGAGAGAAAGGAGAACGGAGGCCGAGAAGCTCATCCCGGGTGTTTCGGACGTTGCCGAAGACGATTTCCACCACCGACAGGCGGGGGAAGCTCGTGTTCTACGCCAAGGATCCACCGGTTCTTCTCCGTTCAGGGGTTTTCCCATTAATTTCCCGTTTTTCTTATGAATTCCCCAATTTCTACCATGTATTCGTGTGAGATGAACATGAGAGGCTAAAACCCTCAATCTTTAGGACCGGGAGTAGCCCGGGAATGCATTGTATGACATTTTTATATCAATAATTCATATTTTTCTCTCAAATCTGTGGTATAGATTCGTTTTCTCCATTTCTATTGTTATGCTTGATCACCATAATAATAATTTAACACCCTTAATCACTTCAACAGAAGAATTAACGGTTGAAAAGAGACGAATTCTACATTAATCAATAAAACCCTTGACAAAGGAGTTGTAAAATTAATGGTGGAAACTGAGAGACCGTTTATAATGCACTTAGTTTAGGGGAATGATTACTACGACGGTGGAATCAACCTAAATCTAAGTAGTGAATTACACCACGACAGTGGGTAATTCTGTTTTCAGGCCACTACCCGGATAGAGAGAGATGTGTGAGTAATTATATAAAACCTAATACAATGTTGACCCGCGGTGAAACCGCCATCCTAAAGACATCCCTTTGAATTGATTAAATTAACCTTTAATCGATTGTTTTCTTTGTTTGATTTTTATTTTCTTTTTAATTTGAACACAAAACCCTACTTTGTTAATCAGTCTAGCTGATTGCGATTAGTTAGTAGAAGTCTCCAATAATTCACGTATCCCTGAGTTCGACTCGGGCCTCACAAGGCCTATATTACTCGACGCGTATACTTGCGTTTTAGCGCGTAGTAAAATACACGTCAAGTTTTTGGCGCCGTTGCCGGGGATACGGCGAATTATTGGCACTTTGAGTGCTAAGAGCGGCCATTCTAGGCCACATTTTTTATTTATTTTAAAACAATTTCAAAAAGTCCTTTATTTCTCTATAATTGTGTTGACTCGTTCAAAGCATTGTACTGAACCCCTATTTCCATATTTCAGGTACTTTGCATGGTGCGCACACGTAGTCGAGACTACGTGAATCGCACACCTGAGGTTCCATCTGCGGGACCAGAGGACGAGGACTACTACGAGCAGGAGCACCAAAGTGATATAAATTCTGAATCTGAGCAAGAACAAGAAGAAGCAATGGATGAAGCACAGACAGTATGGGAGAAGATCAAGGCGTCTTCTTCCTCGGCATCAAAGGGGCCTATAAAGAAATAGGGGCTAAACATTCCAACCTACAAGATCGATCCAGCACTGATTAACTTGGTCAAATCCAACACATTTCATGGATTGAAAAATGAAGATCCGGTTGCACACATCAGCCAGTTCGTGGAGAACTGTGATATGGTGAAGATAGACCGATTCCCACAAGATGCGTTGTACCTCAAGCTATTCCCAAGTTCGTTGGCAGGAGCAGTGCGAGAGTGGCTACACAACCTCGACGATGAGTTTGTTGAATCATGGGATCACATGGTGGAAGTTTTCTTCGAGAGGTTTTTCTCTCCTGAGAAGACCAATGACATGATCAGGAAGATTCACAATTTCACCCAACAAGTGGGTGAAACATATTCTGAGACTTGGGAGCGATTCCAGGTCATGTTGAGGAGATGTCCACATCATGGATTGGACAAGGAGACACAAGTGAAAATCTTCTATTTTGCTCTCTCCGAGCACGATAGAAGTAATCTTGATTCAGCCGGATCCGGATTTTTTCTGAATAATACGGATACCAGAGGTTGGGAGATACTGAAAAACATGGCTAGGAAACAGTCATGGGGTGATAGAGGGGCTGTGGAACATGTCAAGGCTGTTGGTGAATCCAGAAAAGTGAGGGAGCTGAATGCCAAGCTAGATCTTCTAGCCAGGAAGGTGCTAACTAAGGAGGATGCATCTGATGATGGGGAGGCCCAAGTGAAATTCATGCAACAACAGGGCTATAGAAACAATGACTATGCATGGAGGAAAGATAAAAAGTTTTCATGGAAGGATCCGAACAATTTTCTACAGGATCCGGATGCCAAGCCACAGCAGAAAGCCGAGGACAAGAACACTGAATTACTAACTCAAATGGTCCATCAAAACCAAGAGATGATGGCCATGTTTGGAAAACAATTGCAATCTCAAGGTGACATTCTAACCAAATTTGGGCAGACACTGCAAAGCCATGGAGCACAGATGCGGGCATTGGAAACCACTGTGGCACATATTTCGAGTGAAGTGGCGGCCATCAAGCACGCCAATCAACAGAAACTAGCCGAGAATGCAAATGTGGCCCAAGCACACCATCAGGTCAAGTATATGTCTGTGGTGAGCACCGAGGAGGAATCTCAGGTGCAAGAAGCTGTAGAAGAAAGAAAAATGACTTCCAATGTGAATGCAACACCGGCGATACCATATCCACGCACGTACTATAGATTGCCGGGCGGAAACCCTTTCTTCAGAAAATCACAAAGAGTTGTGAGTATGGTATCTCCATCTAGGCAAGAGGAGCAGGTGCAGGTTGTTGGTGCACATGTGGAGACATCTGAGGCGAGAGAGGAACCACAACAAGCTGCTACTATTGAGGATATCTTGCCAAAGACCACGTCCGAGGGAGTGATTGAAGCAAGCTTAGGGGAGGTACCCCCGAAAAGCTCTTATGTGCCACCTCATAGGCGTGTTGAGGCAGCAGATGTTTCAAATGTGGTTAATCCTAAGTCAAAGAAAGAGCATCGTCACGTTAAAAAATTCCTGGAGATATTCTGAAAACTCCACATCAACGTTCTGTTAGTGGAGATGATCGAAAAAGTACCCGCCTATGGGAGGTTCATTAAAGAAATCATAAATAAGAAGAGGCGGATAAAAGACGATGAAATTTATTGGATGAATGAGACAGTGAGCTCTATGATTCATGGGAGTTCACCAAAGAAGAGAAAGGACCCAGGAGGTTTTTACATACCGTGCTCAATAGGTGGTCAACATTTTCAAAAAGCACAATGTGATTCTGGCGCTAGTATAAATCTCATGCCTTTGGTTACATTTCAAAAGCTGGGGTTAAAAGAGATAAAGAAGTTGGCTGCAACAATTGAATTGGCAGATGGGTCTACCGTGTGACCCTATGGAGTATGTGAAGATGTTCTCGTCAAAGTGGATAGATTCATATTTCCGGTGGATTTTGTTATCATGGATATGCCACCGCTCCACAGCTGTGAAATTCTCCTAGGAAGACCGTTTCAAGCAACGGCGGATGTTGTGACTGCCTTAGGGAGAGGTACTTTGTCTTTGGGTATTGGAGGAGATCGTGTTGAATTCAAATTACCGCATGATCCTCTAAGTGCAGTCCCCAAGGTGAAAAGATGATGATTGTCATACGTCTAGCCTAAGACGTTAAAGAAGGGTGCTTGGTGGGAGGCAACCCAACCATTGGTACATTAAGATAGTTTAGTTATAGTTGTAGATTGCTTTTATTTCGTTTAGATTTTAGTTTAAAAAAAGATACCTTGATCCGTTTGTTAAATGTGCAGGAACAAGCAGGGTCGATACCATCGACACACTGGTCGATGGTATCGACATGGGTTCAGGTTGACAGCTGCAAAAATCACACTGAGTCGATACTATCGACGGTCCCGTCGATAGTATCGACATACCTACAGGTAGGCTACGCAATAACGGTCGATGGTATCGACATGTCAGTCGATACCATCGAGATCTCTGGAGATTTTCAGAAGAAATTGACTCAGTGGAGTCGATACCATCGACGGGTGTGTCGATGGTATCAACATTTTCAAGTGAAAAAGGTGGCGGCCGGACTCGCGAGGCAGTTGCCCTAATCAGCGAGTCGATACCATCGACTTCCGTCGATGGTATCGACGGGCACACATCAGTGTCGGTGTCAGTTATTCAAGACGAGGTTATTGGCCAAATGAAGTCACATCATCCAGAGCAAATCTGGACCCTACGGCCCCGCAATACCCGCCTCCACCACCATCGGACTGATCTGGTATCTCTGTTCCACTCTTAAGATTGTTTTTGACTATGAGGCCATAGTCGAATTCAAGCTTAGGGGGGTAGCTGGAACAGCTCTATCTTTTCTTTTGTTGTTTTTAGTTTTTGCTTTGCTATTTGTTCTTGCATTTTTAGTTTTTGTTTAGGATCCACATCTATCTAGTGTAACTGTGGATGTCGTAAAAGTTGTCATCTCGCTGTTTTCATGGGAAATTTAAGGGATTTTAAAAATTTTTGTGTCTTTTGGATAGCTTAACTTGGTTTTCCTTGGGAAACTTGTCCTATGAAAATGATTGATTATGTCAACTTTGAAGCAATATGTCACACCTACACCCCCATTGACTCATGAAAAGTGGATAGTAACGGTTGTTTGAGCCTAACCTAATCAAATGGTAATGAGACCTTAATTGGATATAAGAGAAAGAACCCTTTGAACTACTACACATGTCAGTAAGGAGGGACACATGATATTTTTCTAAGGTTCAGTAACTTAATCTTGTGATCATTCCACTTCATATTTTTCCATAATTTACCAAAGAATTGGAAGTAAAGTACAGTTTTAATTCCTTCTTGCGTGCATAGCATGTAGATAGGATTCGCATTGTTATTTTCATATTTTTTCATAAAATGAAAAAAAATATAGTGATTCATGCACATTACCTTTAGGTGCATGTCATGTAGTTGCACTCATAACTTTCATGATTTTCATGCATAAGTACACCATGTACCTCAGTTTGTCTTGAAAAGTGATCTAAATTGTCCCATACCCTCGAAATAGTACAAAGATTTCCAATCATGAAGAAAATAGCCTAACACATGTATCTCTAAGCAATTATGGATATGTGGGCTAAGAGGAAAAGAAAAAAAAAATCTGAAATTTGAAAGAAAGAAAAAAAAGAAAAAAAAAAGAATTTAGAAGGAAATGGAATAAGAGGGAGAAAGGAACATGATATCACTTACATAACAAGGAAACTGAGTACATGATGTGGCTTAATTAGATTTCTATCTCTTTTTGAGGTGGAAGGTTAGTGCATGCATCATTCCACCCAATTTTAAGCATTATGGCACTTTCAATGTGCATTTGCATCATTTAGGGCATTTTGTTGTATGCATTTTGAAACTGTGTAATACTTCCAAATTCTTCCATGAACCACCCATTCCATCCACCCGTTGCTCGGATTGGTAGGCCACCGTGATTTTCTCCTCACTCATGTTTATCAGGAGAACTGCTTCCATGTAGATGGTAGTTAGGGCGAGCAACGTAGTGTAGGCGATCACAAGATGCACCAATGCTGAATCGGCGAACCTTATTATGTTAACTGCCTTATGTGATAGTGTTCATCGGTTTGAAGGATAATTTTTCTTATTGATGATTATTGTCGCTTGTAGGGTAATTACTGTTCTGTGATTAGGAAAGGCCGGTTTGAGAACGTTCAGTGGGAGTCATGTGGAATGTGGGGGATGTGTTGATTTTTAGTTGACATCTGCAATCTTATTCTAAGGATTAGTTGCTTGAGGGCGAGCAATGTTTAAGCTTAGGGGAGTTTGATGCGATGATTTTGAGTCGCATTTATAGACCTATTTCATATGTGTTTTGTTCTCTAATTACTCATTTTCATGGATACTATTGCATAATTCACTTAATTTGGTCTTTGCCATCATATTATATCAAATCCCCTTTGTTTTACTATTTTGAGCATTATTTATCATCTTATTATAAATTGTGTGGATTTACTTGGTCTTGTTGTGAAATTTCAGGAAAAACAAGTATCTGCTTCCGTCGATACCATCGACGGAAGTCGATACCATCGACCAAGCCACAGGTTGTCAGCCGAGAAGAGCAATACAGAGTCAATACCATCGACACTTAAGTCGATGGTATGAGATCCCTTCAAGTTGCTGGCGAGGAAACTGTCGATACCATCGACCCACGTCGATGCCATCGACACAAGGGGAGCTACAGCGTCGCTAAACGACAACAACCGACGCTAAAGGAGTCGATACCATCGACACACAAGTCGATGGTATCGAGATCACCACAGGCGCTCAGAATAAAAGAAAGGAAAGCTGCCGCTAATCTGCCGGGTCGATACCATCGACCTGCGTCGATGGTATCGACGCCGGCAGATATGCGTTGGATTTGTTTTGATCTCGATCGGACGGCTGTTGTTATTAGACGACCTAATTAGGGACTTATACCTAATGACGGCCGCCCAGACGAGGAGAGGATCGCATTTTTGGATTGCACGAGTGCCGAGGAGGAGGGAAAGGAGAACGGAGGCCGAGAAGCTCATCCCGGGTGTTTCAGACGCTGCCGAAGACGATTTCCACCACCGAAAGGCGGGGGAAGCTCGTGTTCTACGCCAAGGATCCACCGGTTCTTCTCCGTTCAGGGGTTTTCCCATTTATTTCCCATTTTGCTTATGAATTCCCCAATTTCTACCATGTATTCGTGTGAGATGAACATGAGAGGCTAAAACCCTCAATCTTTAGGACCGGGAGTAGCCCGGGAATGCATTGTATGACATTTTTATATCAATAATTCATATTTTTCTCTCAAATATGTGGTATAGATTCGTTTTCTCCATTTCTATTGTTATGCTTGATCACCATAATAATAATTTAACACCCTTAATCACTTCGACAGAAGGATTAACGGTTGAAAAGAGACGAATTCTACATTAATCAATAAAACCCTTGACAAAGGAGTTGTAAAATTAATGGTGGAAACTGAGAGACCGTTTATAATGCACTTAGTTTAGGGGAATGATTACTACGACGGTGGAATCAACCTAAATCTAAGTAGTGAATTACACCACGACAGTGGGTAATTCTATTTTCAGGCCACTACCCGGATAGAGAGAGATGTGTGAGGAATTATATAAAACCTAATACAATGTTGACCCGCGGTGAAACCGCCATCCTAAAGATATCCCTTTGAATTGATTAAGTTAACCTTTAATCGATTGTTTTCTTTGTTTGATTTTTATTTTCTTTTTAATTTGAACACAAAACCCTACTTTGTTAATCGGTCTAGCTGATTGCGATTAGTTAGTAGAAGTCTCCAATAATTCACGTATCCCTGAGTTCGACTCGGGCCTCACAAGGCCTATATTACTCGACGCGTATACTTGCGTTTTAGCGCGTAGTAAAATACACGTCACTGCTGTTGAACCAAATGGTTTTCAAGTGCTGCTTCATTCAGTCTCATACGTAAACCATCTTCATTGCTAATCCAGCAAATCCATTCGGTTTGCATGATTCTAGCGGCAAACGGTCTTCATGGCTGTGATTGTTCGGTTTTCATGTAGCGGCCGGAGCAAACAGTTTGCTTTGGGTTACTTTGTCATGCGGTCTCACAACAGCCCTCCATTCAGTTTTATGCATTAACGCAGTAACCAGTCTTGGTATTGCATGCGGACTCATGCATTCAGTTTTGATGGCAAGCGTAAAACAGACCCGCAAGCATCAATATTCGGTCTTGTATTGTGCTGCATGTCCATGAGGTCTTGTGCAAAAGACCAAACAGTTTTGATGCATGGCTTCCATGCGGTCCCGCAGTCCGGTTGCAAACGGTTTCGAAATCTGGCTCCAACCGGTCTTGCCGCTAAACGGTCTTCATAGCCAAACGATCTTCGTGGCCAAACGGTCTTTCGACCTTGGCGCTCAAACGGTCTTGGGACCGCATGGACTCAAACGGTCTTGGGACCGCATGGGCTCAAACGGTCTTGGGACCACATGGACTCAAACGGTCTTGGGACCACATGGGCTCAAACGGTCTTGGGACCGCATGGACTCAAACGGTCTTCAAACCGCATTGGCTCAAATGGTCTTGGGACCGCATCGGCTCAAACAGTCTTGGGACCGCATGGGCTCAAACGGTCTTGGGACCGCATGGACTCATGCGATCTTGGGACCGAATGGGTGGAATTTCTTTGTTAGATTTCTTGATCGGAGCCAGAGATGAAGGTGGACCTTGACTACTTGTTCAGCTTTGTCAAAACCTGCATTAAATGAACAATGTTTAGTTAAAACCTTGATAATCGAATCAACTAAGTAGTTTTGCACATTATGATTCATATAGAGTGAAATAGTATGTATAGAGTTATATTGGTCGCGAAGTGATAATTGAATTTCATGATGAATATGCATTCATCAAAATACCCCGAACTTAAACGTTGCTCGTCCTCGAGTAACACAAAATATGAAACAGTCGCCAAATGAATACTTTCAATTCGTGTGATTGCTTCATCTTCACATCACGAATGTTTTCTTTCTGCTCAATATGACTCAGTATCTCAACCTCCTGAGACCACTAAACACATCTTACCATATCTTCGTTCCTGAGTTTGTTTTCCAATATCACTTCCTCCTCACTTTTTCCAACAACAAGCATGTCAAGGAGTTTTGTAAGAGTCCAGAGATACCCGCAAAACAACAAGTGTGCATCCGATCTGACACTGGTGTTTTTCAGGATAGTGGGGGGCAATCATTGTGCCATTAGGTAGAAAAGGGAGTGAAAGGTGGTATGGAAGGAAGAAGTAAATATCTCCTCTATTCGACTCAAGATTTTTATTTGCTTTGCAATTTCATTTATTGCATTTTTTTGTGCTAATCTCTCCTCTATTTGACTCGTGATTGCATTTCTTTTTGTGTGCACTTTGGCATCTTTTTTGTTTGAAATTCTCTCCTCTATTCGACTCGAGATTGCATTTTTGGTGGTACGCCCCTATTTATTTGCGAGGGGTATGGAAGAAGCGGATAAAGAGGGAAGTCGCGTGCCACCCCGAACTTAGGGTTTGGCACGTATCTGGCTATTTTTGTTTCTTTTTGATGAATGGAGGGATATGAAGATGATAGAAGAGGTGTAGAAGATAGTTCAGATCAGAATGCAACTTGATGAGGATCTAGTGGGGATTCCATGCTATTGTTCCACAAATAATGACTTGATGAGGATCTAGTGGGGATTCCATGCTATTGTTCCACAAATCAGTTAGGAAGCATGACGTGTTTGATCCCTATCAATTTGACAGACACTTATCATATTTGCAAAAGTATCATGATGTTAGGAATCATAAGCTTCACAAGATGATTTCAAGCAAAAGGCTTGTTTCAAAAATTGGTCCTTTTGAGGATTTACTTCGGATAAGGAGGATATAATGATTGAAAATGCATAGCAAATCAGTTAGTGACTTTTAATGAAATCAGGAAGTGTCAAACAAATGTCAAAAATTCATCAAGTATTTGTTCAATCTCTTAGAAAAACATCAAATAATTTTGAAAATTTTGAATTTTTTTATCAAGAATGTGATAGTGAAAGCTTAAGTATGAAAAGGATGGGTGTAGGTGGAAAGTGAGGTACGTGCCACCCACCCTCCACCCCGAACTTAAAAATTTGCTCGTCCCGAGCAAACCCTAAATCCAAGATGGAGGGGAAAAATCATGCCAAAATGACCACCGGGTGTGGTCGCGTTCCAATCAGCGAACATCCTTTTATCTGAAAATCTCAAAGGTAAAGAGTAATTAGATCTTAAAATAGCATCTTGTGATGCTAATTTTATTTAATAAAAAATTAACTAGAAAGTAAAAACAAAATCGAAGGGAAGTAAAACAAATTTATTGATCGGGTTGACTCCCGACAAGCGCCTTTGTTTTATGTTGATGGCTCGACTGGGTTCTTCAGCATCACGGTGGATCTCTTGGATTGGTGAGTTCCGGTGTTTCTTTAGTTCCTACGTCAGCTGAGATGAAATATCTCTTTAAGCGGTGACCATTTGTTGCAAATTCACCTGACTTTTCACTCCATAATGGGAAGGCACCATGCAGAGAGATGCTCTTGACGATGTATGGTCCAGACCAGCGTGAGCGGAGTTTTCCTGGAAATAACTTCAATCTTGAGTTGAATAGAAGAACTTGGTCTCCCAATTGTATGTCTTTTCTTTTCAGATGTCCATCGTGCCAAAGTTTTGTACGCTCTTTGTAGATTCATGCATTCTCATAAGTTGTCATCCTGAGTTCATCCAGCTCTTAGAGTTGCAGAATCCTGGCTTGGCCTGCTTCTTTCATATCAAAGTTCAATTGTTTAATTGCCCACCATGCCTTGTGTTCCAGTTCGACTGGCAGGTGGCAAGCTTTTCCATATATTAATCGAAAAGGTGTAGTCCCAATGGGAGTTTTATAAGCACTACGACAGGCCCATAAGGCGTCGTTGATTTTTGTTGCCCAATCCTTTCGATTGCGTCCTACAGTTTTTTCCAGAATAGCCTTTAGTTGACGGTTAGAGACCTCTACCTGTCCACTTGTTTGTGGATGGTAAGGCGAGGCTACCTTGTGTGTTACACCATATTTTCTTAGTAAAGCCTCAAAGCTTCTTTCAAGGAAGTGGGAACCTCCGTCAGATATCATGGTTCGTGGCACTCCAAAACGTGGGAAGATAATATCTTTGAATAATTTGATGACATGTTTGGAATCACTAGTGAAGGTTGGTATAGCTTCAACCCATTTTGAGACGTAGTCCACCACCACTAGGATTTATGAAAATCCGTGAGAAGATGGGAATGGACCCATGTAGTCCACCCCCCAAACATCGAATATCTCTACTTCTTGCCATAGATTCAGTGGCATCTCATCTCTCTTTGTTATATTACCTGTTCTTTGACATTTGTCACATGATAGGACAAAATCATAAGAGTCTTTGGATTTGGTTGGCCATAAGAATTGACATTGCAAAACCTTTAAAGCAGTCTTTTTGTAGCTCATATGTCCTCCCACTGATCCTAGGTGACATTGGTCCAAAATAAATTGAGCTTCTTCTTCGGCGATACATCGTCTATACAGACCATCGACACATAGTTTGAAAAGATATGGCTCATCCCAGTGATATTGCTTTACATCATGCATGAATTTCTTTAGCGTATTTCCAGTGCATTGAGGGTGGATCACCCCAGCAGCAAGGTAGTTCACAAAATCTGAGTCCACGGCATAACTTCTGAGACCTTCATTAGTTGATCATTCAGAAGAGAATCATTAATCGGAATCTTCTTTATATCCTGAGTGTAGATGTGACTGAGGTGGTCTGCTACAACATTCTCTTTGCCCTTTTTATCTCTTATCTCCAGATCAAATTCTTGCAATAGGAGAATCCATCTAATTAATCTGGGTTTCACATCTTTCTTTGCCAGAAGGTAACAAATGGCAGCGTGGTCTGTGTAGATAATGACCTTCGAACCAATTAGGTAGGATCTGAACTTGTCAAAGGCATACACGACTGCAAGAAGTTCTTTCTCGGTAGTTGTGTAATTCCTCTGGGCTTCATCGAGAGTTTTTGATGCATAATAGATCACATAGTGTTTCTTCTCTATATATTGCCCTAAAATAGCGTCCACAACATAATCACTGGCATCGCACATAATATCAAAAGGATGGTCCCAGTCAGGAGCTCTGATGATGGGGGTGGTTGTAAGGGTCTCCTTCAGTAAGTTGAAACTTTTGACACATTCTTCATTGAAATTGAAGTCAGTGTGCTTTAGTAATAGGTTTGTCATTGGCTTCGTTATTTTAGAAAAATCCTTTATGAATCTTCTATAAAATCTTGCATGACCAAGGAAAGCGCAAACTTCTTTTACATTTGAGGGTGTAGCCAGTTTAGAAATCACTTCAATCTTGGCTTTATCTACTTCAATTCCTCAATTGTTGACCCTATGACCGAGGACAATGCCTTCTATTACCATAAAGTGGCATTTTTCCCAATTTCGCACAAGATGTGCTTCTTCACAACGTTTGAGGACCAGGGAAAGGTGCTTAAGACCTGAATCAAATGAATCTCCATATACAGAAAAATCATCCATAAAAACCTCCATAATGGTTTCGGTGAGACCGGCAAATATTGCATCCATGCAACGTTGGAAAGTTGCAGGTGCATTGCAGAGGCCAAACGACATTCGTTTAAATGTGTATGTTCTGAATGGGCATGTAAAGGTTGTTTTCTCTTGGTCATCTGGATGTATGGGTATTTGATAGAATCCAGAGTAACCGTCAAGATAACAAAAATATTCTTGGTGAGCCAACCTTTCTAAGACTTTATCAAGGAAGGGCATAGGAAAATGATCTTTTCGAGTTGCCTTGTTCAATTTCCTATAATCTATGCACATCCTCCACCCTGTGACTGTTCGAGTGGGGATGAGTTCATTGTTTTCATTCTGTATGACAGTCGTTCCACCTTTCTTCGGGACAACATGCACTGGGCTTACCCATGGCGAATCGGATATCAGATAGATTATTCCAGTTGTGAGCAATTTAATGACCTTACTCCGGACCACTTCCTTCATTTTTGGGTTCAATTTCCATTGATGCTCAATGGTAGGTTTGTGATCTTCCATCATAGGGATCTTATGCATACACAACGCTTGACTGACCCCAGTGAGGTCACTCATTTTATAGCAGATGGCTTTCTTTCTTTCCCTCAATTCCTTCTGAAGTTTCTCTTCTTGTTCAGCTGTTAGATCGGAATTTATAATAATTGGACAAACCTTGAGATCATCTAAAAATACGTACTTCAGTCCTTCGGGCAGAGGCTTCATTTCGGGAGCCTCTGGTTTTTCACTTGTTTCTTCTGTAGTTTCCATAGCCTTAAGTTCTTCACTATCAGTTCTTCATTAACTGATGGGTTTGTTAGAGCTATTTCCAAAGGATCATTTTATTCATGATGCTTTTGAGTCAGGAGTGACATTTGTTCAATGCAGTCAATCAGATAGACTTCTTCCTGCATACTTGGTCTTCTCATACTTTCAAAAACTTTGAATTCGAGAGTTTCTTTGCCTAATCTGAGTAGTAAGGTACCAGCCTCAACATCAATCAGGGCTCTTGCAGTGGCGAGGAATGGACGACCAAAGATGAGAGGATATCTAGCGTCTTCCTTTATGTCCATAATGAAAAAGTCGCATGGAACATATGTGTCCTTTCCTACCTTGACCGGGACATCTTCGAGGATTCCTAACAAACATTTTATCGAATTGTCTGCAAGCTGTATAGTCATGGTAGTGGGAAGAAATTCTGCAAACCCTAATCTTTTGCACAGGCTAAGCCGCATAATAGAGATGCTTGCACCTAGATCTACCAATCCTTTCTTGCATGATGAATCGCCAATATGACATGAGATTCCAAAGGATCCCAGGTCTTTTTGTTTCTTGGGCATTTTGCTCAGTATTATATCAGATGTAGTTGTTGCCAGTTTTATCGTATCATACTCTTCAGTTATATATTTCCTGGTGAGGAGTGACTTTAGATACTTAGTCCAGGCTGGTATCTCGGCCAGAGCATCCAGGAAGGGTATATCAACATGAAGTTTCTTCATAGCCTCTTTAAACTTATTGAATCTAGTATCGAGCTTGGTTTGCCTTAGACTTACTGGGAAGGGTATACGAGGCTTATATATAGGAATATCAGGTTCTGGCATTTCAATTTCTTCATCAGTAGTTTTCTCAGGACTTCCTTTATCCGTCTTATCATCTTTTGATTCAGACTCTAGTGTTGTTGAGTTTTGGACAATCATAGGTCCATCTTCGTCTGCAATAACCACAAGTGTCTTTACTGGGGGATCCAAATAGTCTTTTCCTGATCTCGTGGTGACTGCCTTCAACTGTTCAGGATGCTTAGGATTGTTCTCTGGTTGGCCAGCAAAGACTCTAGTAGGTGGCTTTATGCTAGCTGCAAGTTGAGCTAGTTGAGATTCAATAGCCTTCTGCTGAGCTTGTTGGTTGGCTATCATAGTTTGCTGAGTTTGCAACATTTTTTCAATGGCTGATAGCTTGTCATCAGAAGAGGCGGGTCCTGCTTGTTGTCCTTATTGTTGATTAAGATTCTGATACTGAGAGTTGTTTTGATAATTATTATATTTCCCATTCTGAAAGTTTCCTTTGAAATTTCCTTGATTCCCAAAATTCTGCTGCTGATTATACTGGAATCATGGTGGGCATCTTGGTTGATTGTTTGAACCAAATTGATGCGAGTTTACTGCTCCAGAGGGGTTTGCATATTGAAAACCTGGGTGATTCCTATTCTGATTCGGATTGTAATAACTTTGCCCAGGAATAGTGTTGATAGCATTAAGATTTTCCATCTGACCACTATCTCCTTGTCCACATACATTGCTCAGTACAACGTCATAGAGAACATTGCATGATAAAGTGGAATGATCGGTGCTCTTACATGCTTCACAGAATAGGGAAGTGGACTTGACTTGCTCCGGTTGCCGAGTGGGTGAACGTCCTCTTCCAATAGCAGCTAGAGATGATTCGATATGGTCTTGCTTGGAAACTAAGATCTTCAAGGTTTCAGTGATATACTTGTACTCGGGAGTAGCTTCGGCCATAGCTACCTTTAAAACTCCTTTACCTACAGATCTTCCCCAGTTGGCTTGATTTTCTGCTCCCATGGTGACGACTATTCATGCGCTGTCATAACTTTGGCGCATGAAGTTTCCTCCAGATGAGGAATCTAGAAACCTCTTAATATCATCATCCACACCCCTATAGAAAATTTTGATGAGTTGATTCTTAGGAATTTTGTGGTGTGGAGATTTGTGTAGAAGCTCCTTGTACCTATCCCATGCTTCAGTGAGAGTTTCTCCAGGGACTTGAGTGAAATTTGTTATTCGGCCCCTAATTTCATATGTATGAGATGGAGGATAGAATTTTTCAAAAAACACATTTTGGAGTTGTTCCCAGGTGGTGATGGGTATTTCACTTTGCAATGAATTGTACCAACTTATGGCTCTATCAGCAAGGGAATACTTGAAGAGGCGGAGTCTAATGGCATCATCAGTGACTCAATTTTGATTTGTCATGGCACATAGATCGATGAATCTCAGAAGATGTTCTTGGTTGTCCTCTGCTTGTTTGCCATAGAAAGGGTTGTTTTGAAGCAATGTGATCTAATGTGCCCTAATCTCAAAATTGGCAGCATTGATGGGAGGAGGTTGTATTGGATGATGAACATTCACATCTTTCAGGATTGAGAATTCTCTAAGATCCTTTTGTAGTTCGGCTGCTTATACTGCTAGGATTTCCTGTTGAACCACAACCCTGGCTTCTTTCATGAGTCTCTCTCTTTGTGCATTGATGGCTTGAGCAACCCTTCGGGCTACCTCTTCTTCTTGATCCATCCTTGCTTGATTCTCTCTGATCTGACGGGGAAAGTTCTGTCTATTTCTGGGTCAAAGCTTACTGTGAGTCCAGGGTTGTCCGAATGGTGCATACACTATGGCTTGGGTTGTACCTGAAAATAGAAATATTTTGAAAATGAGATCCACAAAGTAGAGTCAAATTCAAGTAGATGATCGATTGTTTCAAAAGAAAAAGAAAAATCCTAGATTAGTCTTAAAAGAACTAGATTTGACTAACTGATTCCGTTGTCCCCGGCAATGGCGCCAGAATTTGACATGATATTGTTGAACGCACTAACAAACTCACTAGGGGTTGAAATCCCTGAGCTTTTACCAAAACCAAAGTGCAATAAAACCACCAGCATGCAGACAAGTCTTATCGCAGTATAGTTAAGGATCGAACCCAAAGGACAACCTTTTTAAAAATCCTTGTCAGTCGAATCTAGCTCAAGTAAAACTAATATTTAGAATGATTGATTGATTTGAGGTTACTTAAACTAATTGCAAGAAAGTAAAAGCTAAATTAAAGTTGGGTTTAGATCAATGATATGGAATCGCTGGGATGGTACCGGGTTTCACCACCACTACACGCGCAAACACATTCAATCACAAACAAACCATGCAAGACATATCAATCCAAATAGAGCTGTTGCAGAACCCCCCGTGAGGGCGTTAGGTTCGCGTAAGCATCACCTTAGGCATCAGATGTCTCGTCACCATCCAGATCACTTACTTATGGCTCTGAGGAAATGCCATCCTATTTGTAGTTTGGGAGTCAGCCGTATTAATCGATAAGTGAGCAGACGATTAATGTACGAGCAAACATCGACGATTAACAAGAAGATACAAAATCCAACTAAGGTTGTGAACCCCTTGTAAAGGCATTAGGCACACAGAAGCGTCACCGAAGGCTAGATGGCTCGTCCCCTCACGGATCATACACTTACGACCTCAAGGAATCCTTTCAAAAGTTCTTGTCAAGGAGTCAACTTGTTAAACGACATTCTATCCTACATATAGATGTTCTCGCAATATAGGTAGAACAGAGATGAAAGCAAGCAATTAATCAAACTACCAACATAATGGTTATAAACGAGATGAAGAGTTATATACATTGCCATGGAAAGTTTAATAAAAGAACGTGGTGTGCACGGGCAGCGGGGCTAGTCCCCACACCCCGACGAAAAGGTACTACACCCTCATGATGCGAGAAACAAGAAGAATGAGAAAGAGAGAGAAATACACCATGAACTCGGTGCAGAAGGTAGTCGCAGCTCGGTGAAGAAGATACAGCCTCCTACGTCATTTCGGAGCAGATCTGGATGCGAACGGGAGTTGCCAACCCTCGCTCCGTCTTCCTTCTCTCCTCAGCCTCCTTGGTTGCTGCACGGGGAGTAGGTGAAAAGGAACTGGCGTAAACTGGACTGGATTTGGATCGGAACTGTGTTCGGGCAGCCTGGCGGCGTCCAAATCCGATCCCCTAAATGAGGACCCTTGGGGTCCTATTTATAGGCACTGGCCTGGCCCTCACATTTTTGGTGTGATTCCAATCCAAAAATATCTTATCCAAACAATTTTTTGTTTTAAGTGCTCAAACGGTTTGGTAAGAACTGACCAAACAGTCTTGCTCTCTGGGTTTGGGTATTGTGCTTCTTTTCATTCAAAATATCTAGCTCATACGGTCTGCCCCTTCATTCGGTTTGCATGTTGGGAAAAGCAAATGGTCCTTCACGTGTACAACTTACATGGTCTCTTCATGCTGGCTCATTCGGTCATTCAACACCATTCGATCTTGAATTAACAAATTCCCATTCGGTTTTGGTTCTTATCCAAAAGAAAGCCATCACGTGGGAGTGTACAACAAACAGTCTTTGCATGATACTCTCATCGAATCGGTCTTCGTATTTCAGCAAGTAATCTTATCATACGGTCCTCCATTTGCTAGAGTAGCAAACGGTTTGCATGTGTATGGTACTTTATCAAACGATCCCGGATCATTCCTCCATTTGGTCTTGGGGTCTTTTATTCAAACGGTTTGCAGCAGTTGAAGCAAATGATCTTATAGCATTCGGTTTGCTGCTGGCCACTTTTACCAAGCGGTTTGGCACGTAGCAAACAATTTTTATGATGCAGCTGCATTCTTCACGTGAGTGACACATTGGGTTAGGATGCAGTGCATGCTGATTTGGTTTGCTTGCATACGTTCTACTCTTTTTCATGCGGTGTCGTGCATTGCTGGCAGCAAACGGTCTCGCTGCTGTTGAACCAAACGGTTTTCAAGTGCTGCTCCATTCGGTCTCATATGTAAACCATCTTCATTGCTAATCCAGCAAATCCATTCAGTTTGCATGATTCTAGCGGCAAACGGTCTTCATGGCTAAGATCATTCGGTTTTCATGTAGCGGGCAGAGCAAACGGTTTGCCTTGGATTACTTTGTCGTGCGGTCTCGCAGCAGCCCTCCATTCGGTTTTATGCATTAACGCAGTAACCAATCTTGGTATTGCATGCGGAATCATGCATTCGGTTTTGATGGCAAGTGTAAAACAGACCCGTAAGCAACTCCATTCGGTCTCGTATTGTGTTGCATGTCCATGCGGTCTTGTGCAAAAGACCAAACAGTTTTGATGCATGGCTTCCATGCGGTCCTGCAGTCCGACTGCAAACGGTTTCGAAATCTGGCTCCAACCGGTCTCGCCGCTAAATGGTCTTCACAACCAAACGGTCTTCGTGGCCAAATGGTCTTTCGACCTTGGCGCTCAAATGGTCTTGGGAACACATGGGCTCAAACGGTCTTGGGACCGCATGGGCTCAAACGGTCTTGGGACCGCATGGACTCAAACGGTCTTGGGACCACATGGGCTCAAACGGTCTTGGGACCGCATGGACTCAAACGGTCTTGGGACCGCATGGGCTCAAACGGTCTTGGGACTGCATGGGCTCAAACAGTCTTGGGACTGCATGGGCTCAAATGGTCTTGGGGCCGCATGGACTCATGTAGTCTTGGGACCGAATGGGTGGAATTGCTTGGTTAGATTTTTTGATCGGAGCCAGAGATGAAGGTGGACCTTGACTACTTGTTCAGCTTTGTCAAAACCTGCATTAAATGAACAATGTTTAGTTAAAACCTTGATATTCAAATCAACTAAGTAGTTTTGCACATTATGATTCATATAAAGTGAAATAGTATGTATAGAGTTGAATTGGTCCCGAAGTGATAATTGAATTTCATGATGAATATGCATTCATCAAAATACCCCGAACTTAAACGTTGCTCGTCCTCGAGTAACAAAAAATATGAAACATTCGCCAAATGAATACTTTCAATTCATGTGATTGCTTCATCTTCACATCACGAATGTTTTCTTTCTGCTCAATATGACTCAGTATCTCAACCTCCTGAGACCACTAAACACATCTTCCCATATCTTCATTCCTGAGTTCGTTTTCCAATATTACTTCCTCCTCACTTTTTCCAGCAACAAGCATGTCAAGGAGTTTTGTAAGAGTCCAGAGATAGCCGCAGAACAACAAGTGTGCATCGGATCTGACACTGGTATTTTTCAGGATAGTGGGGGCAATCATTGTGCCATTAGGTAGAAAAGGGAGTGAAAGGTGGTATGGAAGGAAGAAGTAAATCTCTCCTCTATTCGACTCGAGATTTTTATTTGCTTTGCAATTTCATTTATTGCATTTTTTTGTGCTAATCTCTCCTCAATTCGACTCGAGATTGCATTTCTTTTTGTGTGCACTTTGGCATCTTTTTTGTTTGCAATTATCTCCTCTATTCGACTCGAGATTGCATTTTTGGTGGTACACCCCTATTTATTTGCGAGGGGTATGGAAGAAGCGGATAAAGAGGGAAGTGGTGTGCCACCCCAAACTTAGGGTTTGGCACGTATCTGGCTATTTTTGTTTCTTTTTGATGAATGGTGGGATATGAAGATGATAGAAGAGGTGTAGAAGATAGTTCAGATCAGAATGCAACTTGATTTACAATTCAATACACCGGGTTGTTCTCTTTATCAAACTCTGCTGAAATAATGACTTGATGAGGATCCAGTGGGGATTCCATGCTATTGTTCCACAAATCAGTTAGGAAGCACGACGTGTTTGATCCCTATCAATTTGACATGCACTTATCATCCTTGCAAAAGTATCATGATGTTAGGAATCATAAGCTTCACAAGATGATTTCAAGCAAAAGGCTTGTTTCAAAAATTGGTCCTTTTGAGGATTTACTTCGGATAAGGAGGATATAATGATTGAAAATGCATAGCAAATCAGTTAGTGACTTTTAATGAAATCAGGAAGTGTCAAAAAATGTCAAAAATTCATCATGTATCTGTTCAATCTCTTAGAAAAACATCAAAGAATTTTGAAAATTTTGAATTTTTTTATCAAGAATGTGATAGTGAAAGCTTAAGTATGAAAAGGATGGGTGTAGGTGGAAAGTGAGGCATGTACCACCCACCCTCCACCCCAAACTTAGAAATTTGCTCGTCCTGAGCAAACCCTAAATCCAAGATGGAGGGGAAAAATCATGCCAGAATGACCACCGGGTGTGGTCGCGTTCCAATCAGCGAACATCCTTTTATCTGAAAATCTCAAAGGTACAGAGTAATTAGATCTTAAAATAGCATCTTGTGATGCTAATTTTATTTAATAAAAAATTAACTAGAAAGTAAAACCAAAATCGAAGGGAAGTAAAACAAATTTATTGATCGAGTTGCCTCCCGACAAGCGCCTTTGTTTTATGTCGATGGCTCGACTGGGTTCTTCAGCTTCACGATGGATCTCTTGGATTGGTGAGTTCCAGTGTTTCTTTAGTGCCTACGTCAGCTGAGATGAAATATCTCTTTAAGCGGTGACCATTTGTCACAAATTCACCTGACTTTTCACTCCATAATGAGAAGGCACCATGTGGAGAGATGCTCTTGACGATGTATGGTCCAGACCAGCGTGAGCGGAGTTTTCCTGGAAATAACTTCAATCTTGAGTTGAATAGCAGAACTTGGTCTTGCACTTGTATGTATTTTATTTTCAGATGTCCATCGTGCCAAAGTTTTGCACGCTCTTTGTAGATTCGTGCATTCTCATAAGTTGTCATCCTGAGTTCATCCAACTCTTGGAGTTGTAGAATCCTGGCTTGGCCTGCTTCTTTCATATCAAAGTTCAATTGTTTAATTGCCCACCATGCCTTGTGTTCCAGTTCGACTGGAAGGTGGCAAGCTTTTCCATATATTAATAAAAAAGGTGTAGTCCCAATGGGAGTTTTATAAGCAGTACGATAGGCCCATAAGGCATCGTTGATTTTTGTTGCACAATCCTTTCGATTGCGTCCTGCAATTTTTTCCAGAATATCCTTTAGTTGACGGTTATAGACCTCTACCTATCCACTTGTTTGTGGATGGTAAGGCGAGGCTACCTTGTGTGTTACACCATATTTTCTTAGTAAAGCCTCAAAGCTTCTTTCAAGGAAGTGGGAACCTCCGTCAGATATCACGATTCGTGGCACTCCAAAACGTGGGAAGATAATATCTTTGAATAATTTGATGACGGGTTTGGAATCAGTAGTGACGGTTGGCATAGCTTCAAACCATTTTGAGACGTAGTCCACCGCCACTAGGATGTATGAAAATCCATGAGAAGATGGGAATGGACCCATGTAGTCCACCCCCAAACATCGAATATCTCTACCTCTTGCCATAGATTCAGTGGCATCTCATCTCTCTTTGTTATATTACCTGTTCTTTGACATTTGTCACAAGATAGGACAAAATCATAAGAGTCTTTGGATATGGTTGGCCATAAGAATCCACATTGCAAAACCTTTAAAGCAGTCTTTTTGTAGCTCATATGTCCTCCCATTGATCCTGAGTGACATTGTTCCAAAATAAATTGAGCTTCTTCTTCGGCGATACATCGTCTATATAGACCATCGACACATAGTTTGAAAAGATATGGCTCATCCCAGTGATATTGCTTTACATCATGCATGAATTTCTTTAGCGTATTTCCAGTGCATTGAGGGTGGATCACCCCAGCAGTAAGGTAGTTCACAAAATCTGAGAACCACAATATAACTTCTGAGACCTTCATTAGTTGATCATCCGAAAGAGAATCGTTAATCGGAATCTTCTCTATATCCTGAGTGTGGATGCGACTGAGGTGGTCTGCTACAACATTCTCTGTGCCCTTTTTATCTCTTATCTCCAGATCAAATTCTTGCAATAGGAGAATCCATCTAATTAACCTAGGTTTCACATCTTTCTTTGCTAGAAGGTAACGAATGGCAGTGTGGTCTGTGTAGACAATGACCTTCGAACCAATTAGGTATGATCTGAATTTGTCAAAGGCATACAAGACTGCAAGAAGTTCTTTCTCGGTAGTTGCGTAATTCCTCTGGGCTTCATCGAGAGTTTTCGATGCATAATAGATCACATAGTGTTTCTTCTCTATATATTGCCCTAAAACAGTGCCCACAACATAATCACTGGCATCGCACATAATTTTAAAAGGATGGTCCCAGTCGGGAGCTCTGATGATGGGGGTGGTTGTAAGGGCCTGCTTCAGTAAGTTGAAACTTTTGACGCATTCTTCATTGAAATTGAAGTCAATGTCCTTTAGTAATAGGTTTGTCATTGGCTTCGTTATCTTGGAAAAATCCTTTATGAATCTTCTATAAAATCCCACATGACCAAGGAAAGCGCGAACTTCTTTTACATTTGTGGGTGTAGCCAATTTAGAAATCACTTCAATCTTGGCTTTATCTACTTCAATTCCTCTATTGCTGACCCTATGACCGAGGACAATGCCTTCTTTTACCATAAAGTGGCATTTTTCCCAATTTAGCACAAGATGTGCGTCTTCACAACGTTTGAGGACCAGGGAAAGGTGCTTAAGACATGAATCAAATGAATCTCCATATACAGAAAAATCATGCATAAAAACCTCCATAATGGTTTCGGTGAGACCGGAAAATATTGCATCCATGCAACGTTGGAAAGTTGCAGGTGCATTGCAGAGGCCAAACAACATTCGCTTAAATGCGTATGTTCCAAATGGGCAGGTAAAGGTTGTTTTCTCTTGGTCATCTGGATGTATGCGTATTTTATAGAATCCAGAGTAACCATCAAGATAACAAAAATATTCTTGGTGAGCTAACCTTTCTAAGACTTGATCAAGGAAGGGCATAGGAAAATGATCTTTTCGAGTTTCCTTGTTCAATTTCCTATAATCTATGCACATCCTCCACCCTGTGACTGTTTGAGTGGGGATGAGTTCATTGATTTCATTCCGTATGATAGTCGTTCCACCTTTCTTCGGGACAACATGCACTGGGCTTACCCATGGCAAATCAGATATCTGATAGATTATTCCAGCTGTGAGCAATTTAATGACCTCACTACGGACCACTTCCTTCATTTTTGGGTTCAATTTCCGTTGATGCTCAATAATAGGTTTGTGATCTTCCATCATAGGGATCTTATGCATACACAATGCTTGACTGACCCCAGTGAGGTCACTCATTTTATAGCCGATGGCTTTCTTTCTTTCCCTCAATTCCTTTAGAATTTTCTCTTATTGTTAGGTTGTTAGATCGGAATTTATAATAACTGGACAAACCTTGATATCATCTATAAATACGTCCTTCAGTCCTTCGGGCAGAGGCTTCATTTCGGGAGTCTCTGGTTTTTCACTTGTTTCTTCTGTAGTTTCCATAGTCTTAAGTTCTTCACTATCAAAAAAAAAGTTCTTCACTATCAGCCCCAACATCTTCTTTAGCAGAGTCAAGGGATTCGATGCAATCCTTTACCCATTCTTCGATTGGTTTATTAACTGATGGGTTTGTTAGAGCTATTTCCAAAGGATCGTTTGATTCATGATGCTCTTGAGTCAGGTGTGACATTTGTTCAATGTAGTCAATCAAATAGACTTCTTCCTGCATACTTGGTCTTCTCATACTTTCAAAAACTTTGAATTCAAGAGTTTCTTTGCCAAATCTGAGCAGTAAGGTACCATCCTCAACATCAATCAAGGCTCTTGCAGTGGTGAGGAATGGACGACCAAAGATGAGAGGATATCTACCATCTTCCTTTATGTCCATAATGACAAAGTCGCATGGAACATATGTGTCCTTTTCTACCTTGACCGAGACATCTTCGAGGATTCCTAATGGATGTTTTATCGAATTGTCTGCAAGTTGTATAGTCATGCCAGTGGGAAGCAATTTTGCAAACCCTAATCTTTTGCACAGGCTAAGCGGCATAATAGAGATGCTTGCACCTAGATCTGCCAATCCTTTCTTGCATGATGAATCGCCAATATGACATGAGATTCCAAAGGATCTCGAGTCTTTTTGTTTCTTGGGCATTTTGCTCAGTATTATATCAGATGTAGTTGTTGCCAGTTTTACTGTCTCGTACTCTTCAGTTATATATTTCCTGGTGAGGAGTGACTTTAGATACTTAGTCCAGGCTGGTATCTTGGCTAGAGCATCCAGGAAGGGTATATCAACATGAAGTTTCTTCATAGCCTCTTTAAACTTATTGAATCTAGTATCGAGCTTGGTTTGCCTTAGACGAGCTGGGAAGGGTATACGAGGCTTATATATAGGAATATCAGGTTCTGGCATTTTAGTTTCTTCATCAGTAGTTTTCTCAGGACTTCCTTTATCCGTCTTATCATCTTTTGATTCAGACTCTAGTGTTGTTGAGTTTTGGACAATCACAAGTCCATCTTCGTCTGTAATAACCACATGTGTCTTTACTGGGGGATCCGAATAGTCTTTTCCTAATCTCGTGGTGACTGCCTTCAAATGTTCAGGATGCTTAGGATTGTTCTCAGGTTGGCCAGCAAAGACTCCAGTAGGTGGCTTTATGCTAGCTGCAAGTTGAGCTAGTTGAGATTCAATAGCCTTCTGCTGAGATTGTTGGTTGGCTATCATAGTTTGCTGAGTTTGCAACATTTTTTCAATGGCTGATAGCTTGTCATCATAAGAGGTGGGTCCTACTTGCTGTCCTTGTTGTTGATTAAGATTCTGATACTGAGAGTTGTTTTGATAATTATTGTAGTTCCTATTCTGAAAGTTTCCTTTGAAATTTCCTTGATTCCCAAAATTATGTTGCTGATTATAATGGAATCCTGGTGGGCCTCTTGGTTGATTGTTTGAACCAAATTGATGCGAGTTTACTGCTCCAGAGGGGTTTCCATATTGAAAACCTGGGTGATTCCTATTCTGATTCGGATTGTAATAACTTTGCCCAGGAATAGTGTTGATAACATTAATATTTTCCATCTGACCACTATCTCCTTGTCCACATACATTGCTCAGTACAACGTCATAGAAAACATTGCATGATAAAGTGGAATGATCGGTGCTCTTACATGCTTCACAAAATAGGGAAGTGGACTTGACTTGCTCAGGTTGCCGAGTGGGTGAACGTCCTCTTCCAATAGCAGCTAGAGATGATTCGATATGGTCTTGCTTGGAAACTAAGATCTTCAAGGTTTCAGCGATAGACTTGTACTCGGGAGTAGCTTCGGCCATAGCTACCTTTAAAACTCCTTTATCTACAGATCTTCCCCAATTGGCTTGATTTTCTGCTCCCATGGTGACGACTCTCCATACGCTGTCATAACTTTGACGCATGAAGTTTCCTCCAGATGAGGAATCTAGAAACCTCTTAATGTCATCATCCACACCCCTATATAAAATTTTGATGAGTTGATTCTTAGGAATTCCGTGGTGTGGACATTTGCGTAGAAGCTCCTTGTACCTATCCCATGCTTCAGCGAGAGTTTCTCCAGGGACGAGTGAAATTTGTTATCCGGCCCCTAATTTCATATGTAAGAGATGGAGGATAGAATTTTTCCAGAAACACATTTTGGAGTTGTTCCCTGGTGGTGATGGGTATTTCACTTTGCAATGAATTGTACCAACTTATGGCTCTATCAGCAAGAGAATACTTGAAGAGGCGGAGTCTAATGGCATCATCAGTGACTCCATTTTGCTTTGACATGGCACATAGATCGATGAATCTCAGAAGATGTTCTTGGTTGTCCTCTGCTTGTTTGCCATAGAAAGGGTTGTTTTGAAGCAATGTGATCCAATATGCCCTAATCTCAAAATTGGCAGCATTGATGGGAGGAGGTTGTACTGGATGATGAACATTCGCAGCTTTCGGGATTGAGAATTCTTCAAGATCCTTTTGTAGTTCGGCTGCTTGTGCTGCTAGGATTTCCTGTTGAACTATAGCCCTGACTTCTTGCATGAGTCTCTCTCTTTGTGCATTGATGGCTTGAGCCACCCTTCGGGCTACCTCTCCTTCTTGAGCCATCCTTGCTTGATTCTCTCTGATCTGACGGTGGAAAGTTCTATCTATTTCGGGGTCAAAGCTCGCTGTGAGTCTGGGGTTGTCCGAACGGTGCATACACTATGCCTTGGGTTGTACCTGAAAATAGAAAGATTTTGAAAATGAGATCCACAAAGTAGAGTCAAATTCAAGTAGATGATCGATTGTTTCAAAAGAAAAAGCAAAATCCTAGATTAGTCTTAAAAGAACTAGATTTGACTAACTGATTCCGTTGTCCCCGGCAACGGCGCCAGAATTTGACGTGATATTTTTGAACACACTAACAAACTCACTCGGGGTTGAAATCCCTGAGCTTTTACCAAAACCAAAGTGCAATAATACCACCCACAAGCGGACGAGTCTTATCGCAGTATAGTTAAGGATCGAACCCAAAGGAGAACCTTTTTAAGAATCCTTGTCAGTCGAATCTAGCTCAAGTAAAACTAATATTTAGAATGATTGATTGATTTGAGGTTACTTAAACTAATTGCAAGAAAGTAAAAGCTAAATTAAAGTTGGGTTTAGATCAATGATATGGAATCGCTGGGATGGTACCGGGTTTCACCACCACTACACGCGCAAACACATTCAATCACAAACAAACCATGCAAGACATATCAATCCAAATAGAGCTGCTACAGAACCCCCCATGAGGGCGTTAGGTTCGCGTAAGCATCACCATAGGCATCAGATGTCTCGTCACCATCCATATCACTTACTTATGGCTCTGAAGAAATCCCATCCTATTTCTAGTTTGGGAGTCAGCCATATTAATCGATAAGCGAGCAGGCGATTAATGTACGAGCAAACATTGACGATTAACAAGAAGATACAAAATCCAACTAAGGTTGTGAACCCCCTGTAAAGGCGTTAGGCACACAGAAGCGTCACCGAAGGTTAGATGGCTTGTCCCCTCGCGGATCTTACACTTACGACCTCAAGGAATCCTTTCAGAAGTTCTCATCAAGGAGTCAACTTGTTAAACGACATTCTATCCTACATATAGATGTTCTCGCAATATAGGTAGAACAGAGATGAAAGCAAGCAATTAATCAAACTACCAACATAATGGTTAACAACAAGATGAAGAGTTATATACATTGCCATGGAAAGTTTAACAAAAGAACGTGGTGTGCACGGGCAACGGGGCTAGTCCCCGCACCCCGGCGAAAAGGTACTACTCGCTCATGATGCGAGAAAAACAAGAAGAATGAGAAAGAGAGAGAAATCTGCCATGAACTCGGTGCAGAAGGTAGTCACAGCTCGGTGAAGAAGATACAACCTCCTACGTCGTGTCGGAGCAGATCTGGACGTAAACGGGAGTTGCCAAGACAGACCGGACAGTCTCCCTCGCTCCGTCTTCCTTCTCTCCTCAGCCTCCTTGGTTGCAACATGGATAGTAGGTGAAAAGGAACTGGCATAAACTGGACTGGATTTGGATCGGAACTGTGTTCGGGCAGCCTGGCGGCGTCCGGATCCGATCCCCCAAATGAGGACCCTTGGGGTCCTATTTATAGGCACTGGCATGGCCCTCACATTTTTGGAGTGATTCCAATCCAAAAATATCTTATCCAAATAGTTTGCTGTTTTAAGTGCTCAAACGGTTTGGTAAGAACTGACCAAATAGTCTTGCTCTCTCGGTTTGGGTATTGTGCTTCTTTTCATTCAAAATATCTAGCTCATTCGGTCTGCCCCTTCATTCAATTTGCATGTTGGGAAAAGCAAACGGTCCTTCACATGTACAACTTACACGGTCTCCTCATGCTGGCTCATTCGGTCGTTCAACACCATTCGATCTTGAATTAACAAATGGCCATTCGGTTTTGGTGCTTATCCAAAAGAAAGCCTTCACGTGGGAGTGTACAGCAAACAGTCTTTGCATGATACTCTCATCCAATCGGTCTTTGTATTTCAGCAAGTAATCTTATCATACAGTCCTCCATTTGCTAGAGTAGCAAACGGTTTGCATGTGTATGGTACTTTATCAAACGATCCCAGATCATTCCTCCATTCGGTCTTGGGGTCTTTTATTCAAACGGTTTGCAGCAGTTGAAGCAAACGATCTTTTAGCATTTGGTTTGTTGCTGGCCACTTTGGTTTGCTTGCATACGTTCTACTCTTTTTCATGCGGTCTCATGCATTGCTGGCAGCAAATGGTCTCACTGCTGTTGAACCAAATGGTTTTCAAGTGTTGTTCCATTCGGTCTCATACGTAAACCATCTTCATTGCTAATCCAGCAAATCCATTCGGTTTGCATGATTCTAGCGGAAAACGGTCTTCATGGCTGTGATCGTTCGGTTTTCATGTAGCGGCTGGAGCAAACGGTTTGCCTTGGGTTACTTTATCGTGCGGTCTCGCAGCAGCCCTCCATTCAGTTTTATGCATTCACATAGTAACCAGTCTTGGTATTGCATGTGGACTCATGCATTCAGTTTTGATGGCAAGCATAAAACAGACCCGCAAGCAACTCCATTCAGTCTCGTATTGTGTTGCATGTCCATGCGGTCTTCTGCAAAAGACCAAACGGTTTTGATACATGGCTTCGATGCGGTCCCGCAGTACGGCTGCAAACGGTTTTGAAATCTGGCTCCAACCCGTCTCACCGCTAAATGGTCTTCACAGCCAAAAGGTCTTCGTGGCCAAATGGTCTTTCGACCTTGGTGCTCAAACAATCTTGGGACCGCATGGGCTCAAACGGTCTTGGGATCGCATGGACTCAAACGGTCTTGGGACCGCATGGGCTCGAACGGTATTAGAACCGCATGGACTTAAACGGTCTTGGGACCGCATGGGCTCAAACGGTCTTGGGACCGCATGGGCTCAAACGGTCTTGGGACCGCATGGACTCATGCAGTCTTGGGACCGAATGGGTGGAATTGATTGGTTAGATTTCTTGATCGGAGCCAGAGATGAAGGTGGACCTTGACTACTTGTTCAACTTTGTCAAAACCTGCATTAAATGAACAGTATTTAGTTAAAACCTTGATAATCGAATCAACTAATTAGTTTTGCACATTATGATTCATATAGAGTGAAATAGTAAGTATAGAGTTGAATTGGTCCCGAAGTGATAATTGAATTTCATGATGAATATGCATTCATCATGAACCCACCCCTCGGTAACCCATAATTAAGTAAGACCAAGAGGAGGGTGTCGTTATCCCAAAATAGGATCATATAGTTTTGAAAATAATAAAAAATAATTAATAAATTCTACCACTACTAAGCTTAAAACAAGATATTTTTTTTCACGGACCTTGAAAAATATAGGATTTGAGGGACTTTACCCATATAAGAAACTATCTATCTACCATCCTCCAATTCTTTATTGAGATTTATTCATTCAATGCCACTTTAAAGGAATATCCATTTTTTTATAAACCTAAAATGTCAACAAACAAAACGGCGGCCAGTATAATGAATTATACTGGTATGTGGGTGAACCAAAATCTTGCACATATATTTGTAACAACATAATGCAACCAAATTATTGTTTAACATATCAAACTTTATGTACTAGACATAAATTCTAAAACCGTACATATCCTTGCCTTTTTGATGTCCCTACAGTGGACATGGATACTACCTCTCTCATATGGTAGATATCAAATAGCCCCTATGATCCTACCTCACAGGTAGACCACAACCTAGGGCTGTGTAGTCATATGGTCCTACCCAAGGGTAGACCAACACATTGACTCATGATAACCTGATGATCCTACACCAAGGGTAGACCATGTTTTAGGTCATCCATCTCATCATCATTGAAGCTACAGAGGAGGACTAAGATCTGAGCTAGTCATGCACATGTACTTATGGTGATAGTCATAGTTACTTTACAGTTGCATGAAATATAAGTCAACCAAGCAGTTATTTCTAAGCAGCTGAGAAAACCTCAGAAATTGCCGTGAAACTAGAGTGATTAGTCATAAGCGTAGCCACATAGAAATCATGAACATCATGAAGGTAGCCTACCCATATGAACCCAATTAGGGTAAGAGGAAAGAGAGAATACAATTGTTTTTGGTTACCCATGCATGAAGGGTGCATGTGAAAGAATATGAACATAAATGAGTTAAGTGACTCAGACTACCATGCACGTGCGTATGTGGAACAAGACATTAATAAGAAAAGTTTTAAGAAACTTATGAAGAACATGTGATATAATATAACTTGCTCAACTAACTCAAATGGATGTATGAAATACATGTAGAATGTATGATCGTGTCTATATAATCACCTCGATTCAAGAGGGCCTATGTATGGTCACTATGGTGGTCAGTGATCTGGCCAAGAAAAGATAATCACCTCGGGCAAAGGCCTATGTATGATTGCCACTATAGTGATAGGTGATTGGGTCAGGGCTTATGTATTATGTCCATTGCAGGGACTTACCCTGGAGAGAGGGTTCCCCACTTGAATACTCTAGAGAGGGAGTGTCCTATAGAGATTAAGTTGGGAAGTTACAAAGAAAATGCATGAGTATATACATGAGTAACCAATAGTTATATAAGGAAATGGAAATATGAATGTAACTTGCTCAAACCCCTCATGTTATCTCTGGAAATTTGGTGATGGAAAGAAAGTCATTGAGATGACTAAGATCAAGCCCCTAGAGGGGAAGGTCAATAAAGGAAAAGCCCATGGAGGGGAAGGTTGAAATAGGCACCAAGCCCCAGGAGCAGAAAGTGCCCCCAATCCACTGCATTGAAAAACCCCAAGAGAGGGTATCCTAGAGATTGAGCAAATAAGGGTTGAGAAGTTATAATAATAAAAACAGTGCATAAATATGGAAATATTAAACCTTTAGGGCTAGTGTGCCAGCCCGGGGTGGGTCAACCCAAGAGTGGGAAGATGACCTATGGGGGGATGCAAAACCTCAGACCATTGGGTCAGGTTGTGGCTAGAGAAGCCTAAATTCTTTCTGTGAGCCAAGAAGGCACCCTAGGTTAGGACCTTCCCTAGAGAGGTAAGTTGACCAAATAAATTTAAAGATTGAGGCAACCATGAATGTCACCTAATATAAAAGATGAAAGAACATATATAGAGTATGATTCTTTGAACCCAAGTAGTCCATCTCTGAGGAACACAAGGAAAAGTCACTATGGTTGTGGCTGACCGTATGAGATCGAGTCCTGAATAGAAATGTTGCCTTGGAATGTTGTCATTTGTCCAATAAGGGGACATAAAGTGAATAATGAGCATTATAAGAGATGGATGAATCCAGTTTAGAGAATTGCATATGAAAATAATGTGTTATAAATGAACCCTTGGGAAGGGTAGAGCCCGAAGTCAATCCTAAGGTCAAGTAGGGAGTATTAAAGGTATAGGGACCGATGGGATTAGGAGTTGATTGACCTGAATGTGTGAGACCATCTGCTCAGGAGGTAACAACTACATTTTCCCAAGGCCCATGTCTCAGAAGATTAGCTACCTTCATGATGTTCATGTGGCCAATGGGTGAATGTGTGGGGCACTCCTAGAGGCATAAGGATGAGATCACTAAAATGGCAAATATTATGAGGCCACATTGTTGAGCCTTGACAAGGATGCCAAGATTCTAAGTAGGGGAGATTGTAACATCCCAGGACATGAGGCCTCTGATAGAATGATCTTAAAAGGAATGATTGGACTACCCATATCACCAAGGTGCACCTCCTTTTCTGGGAACCCATCACTAAAGAACTCCATGGTTAAGAGTGCTGAGCTTGGAGTAGTACTAGGATCGGTGACCAATCAAGAAGTTGATCCTGACTTGCATGTGAGTGAGGACAAAGTGCGCAGTTAAGGCTAGTGGTGGTCTGGGGGGCCAGTCGTCATTCCTAAAACTCTACTGGAGCCTTGGGCACTGGACCCAGGTGTAATGTAACAAACCCACCCCTCTGTAACCCCTAATTAAGGAAGACCATGAAGCTAGAGCCATTATCCCAAAATAGGATCATATGGATTTGAAAATAATAACAAATAATTAATAAATTCTACTAAAACTAAGCTTAAAACATAATAAAAATTTCTTCTCACATACCTTGAAAAATATAGGATTTGAGAGACTTTACCTAGATAAGAAACTATCTATCTACAATCCTCTAATTCTTTATTGAGCTTTATTCATTCAATGTCACTTTAAAGAAATATTCACTTTTTGATAAACCTAAAATGCCGACAAAAAAACAACGGTCAGTATAATAAATTATACTCATATGTGGGGGAACCAAAATCTTGCATCTATTTGTAACAATATAATGCAACAAAATTATTGATTAACAGATCAAACTTTACATATTAAACATAATTACTCAATCCCTACATATCCTTGCTTATGTGTTGTCCCTGCAGTGGACATGTATACTAGCTCTCTCATATGGTAGATGTCAAATAGCCCCTATGATCCTACCTTACAGGTAGACCATGACATAGGGCAGTGTAGTTGTATGGTCCTACCCAAGGGTAGACCAACACATCGACTCATGATAACCTGATGATCCTACCCTAAGTGTAAACCTTGTACTAGGTCATCCATCTAATCATCATCAAAGAAACTGAGCAGGACTAGGATCTAAGCTAGTCATGCGCATATATTTATAGTGATAGTCATAGTCACTTTATAGTTGCATGAAATAAAAGCCAAACAAGTAGTTATTTCTAAGAAACCGATAAAACCTTGGAAATCTCTGTTAAACTAGAACGATTAGTCATAAGCATAACCACATACCTGATTATGAGTCAAATGAAGCACGATATCCAAATCCATCTAGAAGTCCAATCAAGCAAGATAAGCAACCAAATCAACCAACCCTTGATCCTAAAAATATGTATAACACCTAATTGTTACCATCTCATCCCAAACAACTCTTTATTGACTTGGGGCACCATTCTAAGGTTGCTAATCTGAATTAGGGTTTCTGTAGGGTTTCTTATATCAATTTCTCAATTTTTTTCCTTTTTAGGTCAATTAACCCTAAAATAGCTTTTCTACTCATAAAAACCCTAATTGCTCAAATTATCCACATGAAGGATCTTTTATACTCAAATTGACTTAGGATCATCATATCTCTATTCTATTCATGGAATTGTACAATTTAAAACCACTAAAAGTTATATTCACTTAAATTAAGGTTTGTAAGCCCATTAATGATCTTTCATATACATGGAACCCTAAATTGAGCCAATTACGTACAAAGATCATTTTTTTAGATCTAAACATCCTTTTTGTTAAGAACAAGTTAATATTAACTTAAATCATCCATATCACTTTACTACATCTCATTACCATCAAAATTAGGGTTTCTTATACATAAACATATTAAAGGTGACAACTTTATATACTTTTTTTTGTTTACAAGAAGATATAGGATTTAATTTTATTTTTATTTAATTCTATGGGTTTTTCTGATAAAAAACCATATATAACTTATTACCATTGGAGTTGAAAATAATTAATTATGAATTTCACAAATTAAAGTACATTTGGCCAATGGTAGCTTGACACATCAATGAAATATGTTCTTCTTAATTCCCTAATTGGGATAGCTATTTAAGTGGTGAAAGACCTCCATGCCACTCCCTCTTGGGGGCAGTTGAGTCTTTTTACTAAGACTCACCCCCTACCTTGAGACACTGGCTGCCGCCATCCTGGTGCGGCTACGTGCATGGGATTGCTCCCCGCTCTGTCTGTCCTCACGCTCCCAAGACTCACACATGGCCAAGAAGAACTGCCCACCCCTGGTCGAAGTTGAGGAGGGTGATTGCACCGTTGTTGGTGGTTAGAGCAACCCAAATGAGTCCCCCATGGCTACAAGTTGCGGCAGAGGAAGATGTGCCGAATAGGTCCATCAAAGACCCTACCTAAGCACCTTCACACTCTAGCCAAGGAGGGGATACCTATAGAAAGCTTTCCACTGGATTTCCAAGTTCTGGGGTCGATTAGATTCGTCATATGAATCTGATTCCTCATGAAGATGGGGGAGTGTATCTCTGGCATCCCGTGGGTACCACTGGTTCCCGTACGACTTTACCACCCTAGGAGGGGTTCTCCTTGTTTTATTTCCACCACTCAAAGACCCTCATGACTACTTATATACTCTGGGTGTGAGGGAAAGAGAGAGGATCGATTAATAGGGTTTAAGGTACTTGGTAAAGAAAAAAGAAAGTTCTTCTAGGTTTTTTTTTAAGATAAGTTGGGAGGCAATCTTATTCATCCCGCCCTCCCCTTGCGAGCAAAATTAAACGATAACTTACAATCACTAATCAAGTTGGAAATAGGAAACATGGTAGTACTACTACCATTACAATCCTTGTAAAGTAACTCATCAACCCACTTGGGGGGGTGGGCATACACTGTGTATGCAACATGATTTTTGGTGTTCTTCCTCACAACCATGTCTGCTACTGAATTGCATTCCCTGGGCACATAGTCTACCTTCCAACCAACTTGCCTCAACTGTTTGAATTTGCGAATGATCTTTGCATATCTGGGGTGTTCTTCCTCCTTCTGATTGATCATCTTGACTACAGTGGTGGAGTCAGACTCTATGACTATCTCAGTTAAGTCATTCTCAGCTGCAACTTCTGCTTCCATAAGAATGCCTTCAAGCTCCGCTTCAACGAAATATGTGGTCTGTAATTGGAACGCCGCTCCTCCTGCCCATCTGCCAAGGTCGTCCCAACCTATAATGGCACGGCATGCATACTTACCCTTGACGGCGACATCAGTGTTCAACTTAAGCTTGCCTCGGTCAGGTCTTCTCCAAGCCGCCTGTTTCATCTTAGTCATCTCTGGCGGGATGTTGGGGAAAGCCTCCTCGTGCGCAGACACCTCTCGCCAGATTTGGTTGCTTTGTAGAGTGGCTGGCTCCTAGATTCCTTCAAACACATACCTATTCCTTGAAGTCCAGATCCTCCAACAAGTTATCAAAATACGAGTGTAGCAATGTTTCTCCTGTTGCATAATGGAGTGGAGCCATTGTCTCGTGTTATCCTCACTGTAAAAGAAATCTGTACGAGGTCCTTCATCTAACACCCCCTCCCAGACCTCCCGTGCATAGTAACAATCACGTACAGTATGGAGGAGTGACTCTTCTCCATCTTGACATCTCAGACACATGCTGCAGGTATCCAATTTGATTTCACCCACCTGCAATTCGTCAGGAGATCGTCGTGCATCATGAGCCAGATGAATGTTTTGATACGACTCGAGAGCTCGAGCTTCCAAAGCTTTGTCTAGTTGCCTTCCACCCGAATCCCTTTTCCTTCTCTTAATTTTCGATAGGCTGACTTGGTAGTGTATTGTCCGTTCCGTGTCAACGTCCATACTCTGACATTTGTGCCATCCAAGGGGGTCAGGGGCTTCATCTTGGCAATCTCCTTTGCAATGTGATCTGGAACCCAATGCTCCAAGAACTCCATGTCCAAGTTCCCGTCTAGGTCGAGTATGATTGCTACTTTCAGATCATCCAACTCCTCACGGATGGGATGATGCACGACGTCTTTGAGTGTAGGTCCCTCCCTCAACCACCTATCAGACCAAGCATTGACCGTGTCTCCGTTCATCGGGATATAGAATGAATTTTTGTTTATGAACACATCGCCACCGAGCACTGCCTTACCGAGCCTCGAGCTGCACGCTCTGCGGCTACTCCCACTCCTCATCCTCTCGTGCATGTATTGGTTCCAGAGGGAGTTTCGACCAGTGTAGATTTCCCACAGGTGTTTGTACACTAGTGCCAAGTTCCAGTCATGCATACACTTCAGCCCCAATCCGTCGTCCTTCTTGCTTGTAGTCAATTTATCCCAGGCCACTAGGGACAAGGGATGGGATCTGTGGTTACCGCCCCAGATGAACCTCCTGATTACTCTGTCGATTCTATTGCACAATTGCAGAGGAATCACCGCAGTCTGCATAACATATGTGGGTATAGCTTGCAGGGCAGATTTAGCAAGGCACACCCTCCCCTCCAGAGATAGAGTCCTATCTGCCCAGGCGGAGGTCCTGTTGTTCACCCTGTCCAAAATGTCACTGTATGTGTGCTTGTCTACGCTATTGTGAATTATCGGCACACCTAAGTACTTCCCTAGATCATTAGTGTATAGAATCCCGCTCATATCGCTGATCTAGCCCTTCAGCTCTCGCTTCACGCTCCTACTATAGAAGATTCTTGATTTTGGAGTGGAAATGGACTGGCCTAACGCTCGCTCAAACTGCCTGAAGTAATTCAGAATCATCTCCATCTGTGACATTCCGGCATGGGCAAAATGAATCAAATCATTTGCAAAGAAAATGTGGGAGACACTAGACCTCCTTGCCCCAAGCCTCACCGGTCTCCAGGAACCCTCCGCCACTTTCTTGTTGATCAGCTGACTGAGCCTCTCAAGGCAAAGAACGAACATATACGGGGAAAGGGGGTCCCCTTTTCAGAGGCCCCTATTGGCCTTGAAGCTATCTGACGTGCCTCCATTCCAAGCTATTCCGGTAGACCCCTTCGTGATGGAATCCATGATGTATCTGATGATGTTGTGTGGAAGCCCGGTTTTAATGACAGTATCCTTGATGAAATCCCACATCATTTGATCATACGCCTTGGTGAGGTCCACCTTAATGGCCATGGTTTTATCCCCCTTCTTCCTCTTCATCGAGTGTATAAGCTCCTGTACTAAAGCTATATTGTCCTTATGTGCCTGCCTGGTACAAAGCTGCTCTGGGACTGGGATACCCAGTTGGGAATATGAATTTTGAGACGCTCCACTACCAATTTGGAAGCAATCTTCAGGACCACATTGTTCAGAGAAATAGGTCTCAAATTCTCGCATCTGTCTGGGGTCGTGACCTTGGGTATCAGCACAATCGTGGAGTCGCAAAGATCCTCAAGGACATGTCCATCGTTTATGGCACCCTGGACGGTCTTAATGACACTTTGTCCAACTATTTCCCAGTTCTTTTGAATAAAATGAGCTGAGACACCATCGAGACCCACCGCCTTCACCGGATCCAGTGATTTGACGATGTCATGTATCTCGGCGGAGGTGGGACAACTACCCAAGTTGTTCTTCTCAGCGGCCGTCAGCGACCTGAATTCACCTGGAATGTAAGCACATCTAAGTGCAGGCCCTGTTACAGGGGTCGTAAGGACACCTTTGAAGTACTGAACGACCAGGTCCATTAACTCGGATTCACCCCTGACCCATTCACCGACTGTGTTCCTCAAGGCAGTCACCGTGTTTCTCCGTCTTCTCTGGTTGACAATGTTGTGGTAGAATTTGATGTTGTTATCACCCTCGCCCGTCCAGTTAATGTGAGCTCTATGTAGGAGCTCCTTTTCCTCCTCTTTTAGGATGGAGTCCAGCTCGTACTGCAAATCACTGCATAACGCGTCTGACGTGGCGTTATATTGATCTGCCAACTCCGTTTGGATCCGATTGATGTTTCTGATAAGGCGATCCTTCTTCCTCCTCTTTTCCTTGCAATGTTCCTTATCCCATAAGGTAATGGGCCCCAGAACCTCTGCAAGATCTTCGTTGAAGCTCAACTGTTGGTTCCAGTGTCTCATAAGCAAGTCTGAGAACCCAGCAGAGTGTTGCCATGTCGCCCTCGTCATGAATCTATGCTGTCACCGGGCTTTGGACAAATCACAGACCAAGAGGGGACTGTGGTCCGATCCCATCCTGGGTAAGTGTTCTATGATGGTCCTCGGGAAGGTAGAGTTGAACGAAGTGTTTCCCAGGGCTCTGTCCAATCTTTTTTGTAGAAGTCCATGCCGGTAATTGAACTTCATGCCTAAGAATCCAAGATCCGACAGATCAGCATCCATTAGAGTGTTCTGAAAGGTAGTCGCTTCATTGTTGTTAAAGCACTCAGTCTGCTCGTTCGGGCTCAAGGTTGTGTTGAAATCGCCTATTACTAACCATGGCTCCTTGAATCGCTGGCCCATCAGGACAATGTGTTTCCACAGAAGCTTCCTCGTGGTGATTTGAGGGCTTGCATAGATGGCTGTAATGAAGTACGCGTTATTCACTTTGCATGTAATGAACTGCCTGTGGCAGCAAACAATCTCTACAGTGCAGGCTTCAGAGTTTCAACATAGCCAGATGCCTCCCGAATAACCCCTGGCCTCCACTCGGTACGAGTGAGAGAACCCAAGTCTGGTTATGGTTCGTTTGGCCTTGTCAGCACTAATCCTCGGTTTGAGAATCACCACCAGGCCTGGTTTGTGAATGTTCATGAGTTCCTTCAGTGCTCGACGTCTGTCATCACTACTGATGCCTCTTGTGTTTCAGCACAACAGATTAATCATGGTCATGGGAAGATATTACGCCTGCTGTTCACTGGGCACAACCCCACTATCAGTTACCTTCCCATCTTTGGCTTCCTCATTAGCATCTCCGGCGCCTTGGGCCTGTAGCCTTGGGCTTTTCCTCCTCTTCTCATAAGGAGGGGAAACCCTTTGCTTCTTCATTTTAGTTCCTCTACTCAATATCTTCCTTGCTGGCAGAAGAGGTGTCGGGATAATGAGGATGTTGCTGGCAGCTATATGTTCTTCCTATATGGCTCTAGACGAAGTGGTCGAACTGTCCCCCCCTCCTTCTCGGTTGTCTTGACTGCGTTTGCCTCAGAGCCATCCGTCTTGTTGTTCTCCTCTGGCTGCAAGCCCGCAGTGACTTCAGTGATATGCATTGTCTCCTTGGTTGTGTCCACCGCCGTATTATCCTCATCCATTATATGTATAACCTCGTCGACATCAGGGCTGACCGCTTTGTGATTCTCCTCCGTGCCCGAGTTCAGGACCTTCTCACCGGTATTAACTGCATCTTCGTGGCTAGACTTGCTCGTCTGGATCTCCTATCTCATCTTTCCACTACTATTGGTACTCTTGGGTCGCCATACCTTACTGGTCTTGTCATTATTTTCACCTTGTGCATGCTGAGCGTGGGTCCCATGCTCCATGGTTGTCACGTGGATCGCTGTTCTCCCGTCATCGTCGCCTTCATCAAGCGACACAAAATGATTGCCCGATCCCGCAGTGCCCTACTGCTCGGCCACTTGCTTGGCCTGTTGTTGCTTCTTTTGTTTACCTCCTCTCCTTCTTTGGGTTTGCCAAGTGTCCTCCCTACTCCCCTGGTCAACCTGTGTTTTCTGGACCGACTTCATCTTCTCTTGAGCATGTAGACTTGCCATCCTCGTCCTGCAGTATTGCTCCATGTGGCCAGTTCTACCACATGCGGTGCATATGTCCGGCTCCAACTCGTACTCCACAACGTAATTGACTCCATTTATGAGAATGGATTGATGTAGTTCTTCAGAAATATCAACCTCTATCGCCAAGCGAGTGAATCGACTTCTTGTCCGGAACGTGGTATGGCTGTCTACTTTGATTAGCCTCCCCAACGTCATTCCGATGTACTCGAACAGTGTCGACACGTACAGGTGTAAGGGAAGATCGTGTATGCGGACCCATGTTACAATCCTTCTAGGTTTTAAGATAAAACACTAATGCGAGAAATAATTATTCCTTGCTCTCCATAACTCACTTTCTTATTAAACTTTAGGAAAACTCCATCTACATTTATTCTCGAAATAATCATCTTCACTTGTAAGTATAATTACTTCTCAAATATTCCTCTACATTCCAGAAATTTGATTTTTACTATACTACCAAGTATTTTATGAATAAATTACTTAGCCTACAAGATATCTTGGAATCCCCAGGATTTTCTCCCATACCCTTAAATTAGGATTATCTCTCATTGAATTATCTAGGACATTTATTTTGGGCATGAGATTCCCTTTTTTCCTATTTTGTTTCACAAAGACTTATATGTGAACTTTTAATTAAATAACACATATCTTCCTATCCTCATATTATCTTAATTCCAAACTTTAAGGGAAAGTCCATAATGACTTAAACTACATGTGTGCCAAGTTTGGGACTCAAAATTGAAAGTACGAGGGATTTTTTTTCATAAGCAAGTTATTACTTATTAATGCATATTTTATGCATATTTTCTCTCTCCTAATATTTTATTTTCCTTTATTTGGATTCCTTTTACCATTAGAAACCATGTGGACACGAAATTTCATCCATGATGATCAATCATACATCTTTCCACACATTTATTATATTTTCATCATTACCTCAAATTTCCTTCTTAATAATGCATTATTTGATTTCTTCTTTTTCTTTTAACATATTGGACTCATTAACATATTATGATCCACACAATCACATGCACAAAGGAAATATTGCAAAGGAAATCCATTCAATACACATAAATCATAAAATTTCATGATTATACCTTTTATTGGAGAAATTGCATTTCAAACTATAAAAAACAAAAAATTGGGGTTTTAACATCCTTCCCCTCTTATAGGAATTTTTCCCTCAAAATTCCACCAAACATACAAACAATTTAGGATAAGACTTTTCCATCTCCATCATCAGCTCCCATGTGGCTTCATCCTCTCCATGGTTCTTCCAAAGAACCTTTATTATCTCATATTATTACATCTGAGTTATTTCACCTTGCTATCTAGAATTCTCACAAGTGACTCAGGATATGGCAACCTCCCTTCTAGTTCAATAGGTTCAATGCTCAACACATGGATTGGGTACATCACATAGTGCTCTGGATCAAACACATGGAACACATCACACATCATATTATCCTGAGGGGTAAGGCTAAACATAAGTAACTCCACCAATCCATTTCAAATTGGCCCATGTATCGGGGGCTCAACTTTCTTAGTTATAGCTCAGAGGGGTCAGATTTTCAAAAACACATGCTCACCCAGATTGAACTACAAGTCAGTCTGATTCACATTAGCACATGAATCTTGTCGATCATGGGCTTTCTCAACCATTGCTCGATCAAAGTGACCTCATTTGCATACATTGTGGTTTCTCTGACCTTCACAAGGTCCTCTCACCAACATCAACCTAATAAAATAGTGACTGATACAACATTCCTTATAGAGCTGCATACATCCTGATACTAGCTTTGGTGGTTGTCATAACAAGAAAACTTTGCTAGGGGCAGGAACTACTCCAATGTATCACCCTGAACGAGCACACATGCTCTCATAAGACCCTCTAAAGTTTGGATCATACTCTCTTAACTATCCATCAGTCAGGGGGTGATATGTTGTGCTAAACTTCAAACTGGTATCGAGTTCTTCATGTACCTACTTCCACAGCATGGAAGTGAATTGGAGGTCAAGCTCAAGATATTGAACTCGGATCATTGTGTAGTTGAACTATTTCTCTCTCATATATATAGATATAGTTCAACTAGATCTATCACACTGGCAGTGCTCTCTCTTAGGCAAGGGAGTGTGTCGACTTGGTAAGGAAATGTACCATAACCCATATTGCATCATGACCTCTCTTGGTCCAGGGGAGACCCACCACAATGTCTATGGTGAACTTCTCCCATTCCCTTTCGGGGACTCCTCATTATCTATAGCAACTCAATGGATTACTGGTGTTCGGCCTTCACCCTATGGCATGTATGGTAGCTGGCCACATGCAACACTATATCCTTCTTCATTCTAGGTCTTCAAGGTACCACTACGAACCTTAACCATCTTGGTAGTACCAGGGTGTAACTTGTACTTAAAACCATGAGTTTCTTGCATGACATGATTCTTCAAAGGTGAATCCTCAAAACCCTAAAACACTCTAGTAGTGAGTTTCACCACCTTCTTTTCCTGAGATGTGTACTTGAGGTTCTTATAACAATCCTTTTATCTCATCAAGCTTTGAGTTGGCTAACTGGGCGACCACCAATTTGACTAACTGATTTTTTTGTATCTGGGTGTTAACCACATAGGTCTAGTCCTCTAATTGAAACATGATCCACCTAGAAACCTCTTTCAACTCTCTCTACTGGCTAGACAAGACAACTATTTACCTAAGCTGTGTCTCGACTAAGAGTATTTGTTACCACATTAATTTCCTCATGTGCTAGGTGATGGTGAAAACATAAACCATCATATACACCATTCATCATCTTTGTCTCGAGTTTAGGTCTATATAAGTCAAGAAAACTTCGAGTTCTTCATCGTGTTTATCAAACCCAAACTTATAACTCATAAACTACTTCCAGAGAGGTACATCCTCATATTACCTTTGTTCTTCCCATGCTTTCATACCATCTATCTAAGATACTTCCAAAAGGGTGTGGTACTTCATCTATCCTCAAACATCATATAAGGCTTTCAACTCATATCACATCTATCTTTAGTATATGGAATGTGTTTTTTCCTGTCTCTCACACCTATAATGAGAGGAAATAAGAATTTGGCTACAGTCCATATATAGAGTTCATCCTATTCCAAGATTAGAGATGGTGCATCACATATCACCATCACTCTTTCCAATCTAAGTTGAAATATACTTCACATGACTCCTTACCATGAACATATCCATTACAGGTCTACACCCATGGGAAGACTTTTGCCCTCACCTCTAGATCTTAGCATCTCTCTTATGAACAATCCTTAGTCATTACCTCAAGGTCTCTAGGGTGACGGTACTTTTGGGGTGATCTGACCCTTATGCATCTAGGGAATGCCTCTCACAGTTTCCCCTTAGGCCCCATGAACTCATGAAGGTGGCCAACCTCCTAGCCCATGGGCCTTGGGCAACGATAGTTGTTACCTCCCAACCCTATGGCCTTGTGCATTCAGGGAACAAACAACTCCTACTCCCATCAGTCTTATCCCTACTTGACCTTAGTGTTGACTTAGGATTCTATTGCAGCTCTTGTCTCCTATGTTGATACTCAAGCACATCTCATCCTTGAATCCTCACCCAAATCTCCATCCTCTTTCTGGGGATTCATGGTTATCCCTCATAGGAATCATGGCAACCTACTTAACTCAGTCTGGCCTCATACATGTTACCTCTATGGCAACAATCCTCATGCCCCTTAGAGATGGTCAAACATGGGTATATTTATTCATGCTCATACTATATGCTCTTACACTTAGCTCATCAATCTCTTATAAGTGACCTCTTTAGGTTACCTTAGGCCTAATCAAAAGTTGATTCTCACCCTAACATGAAGGGTCGCTCCCCAAGACGGGAGAAAACTATCACTTGATAGTAACAAAGGTCACAAGACGTTCTTACCTCCAAGGTTTACATCATCATGTATATGCTTAGCTCCTAACATGATACTTATGCACATATCTAGCAATAAGACAACCTACTAAACCATGCTAAGTTCCTTGGTATGTCATACGTATTCATCAATCCTCAATGTTGAACCAATATCATACAAGCATATGTCACCAACCTATGAGAGTGGTTCATCAAACATATATCTCCATTCAAGTGGGGTTTCCTTTTGCTCAAATACAAGGGGGTGCCATACTCAAGTACTATGAACTCAATCAGCCTCATGAGCATCATGTGCACTAGGTAATACTACTTCCCCTCTTTGGTTTAGGATCCCCAAGTTCACCTTTTATGCATAATCTATCTAACTACATGCTCAATTGTTCAACCATGAACCGAACCTATACCATATAGGGAATATACATCCTAACACTCTTCCATGTGAACAACCTTTAGAGTCCTATACCAGGAAAGCCAACTAGGTGTGAGGCCTCCCAACTTGATATCATACCATACCTCTTCATGGTCTTTGGAACTCTCTCTCCTACACCCAAAAGGAAGACTCTCATATCATCCATACATCGGTTTAAGAAGCCTATTTCTCTTTTCTAGGGCTTGATTCCTCTAAAGGCATCCAAGTTTGATAAGCCTCCAAGGATTGTTCATGAGGAAACTACATATATCTACTCAGGGTCATATATTCCTGGACATATTATTCCAAACTACTCATGATTCCTCATGTCTCAGAGTCTAGGTCTTCGACCTTCTTTATCGGGTCTCACTTTCTCTCTCTAGAGCTAACCCTACAATTGGACCTACCATTGGAGGTTCTCCCTTAGACGATGGGTCAAGCTCTTAAGGATACACATCTATCCCTACTTGGGTGAAACGTACTATCAAAATGTATGTCTGATCAAGGTCATCCAAAGTTATGCATGACAATTTAATAACATCAGGCATAACCCTTCTAGCTTAGGTCTAAAACCTATTGTCAGTCTTTCCATCACTCACTTCTATGTACAAGCATTCATGCTTCCTACTCTTAAATGTCTATTAGGATTCCTATATGATCACCGCTAACCTTCTTGATGATGGAGCGATCCCCCACCCTCAATAGGCATGACCCACCCAAGGTCGGGTCACTACAAGGCACAAGGGGTCAAACAACCACACCTAGTCTATATTTCTCATTCATGCTAAAAGCCTTTATGTAAAGCATACATGTCAAACCCACATAAGAGCATGCATGGTCAACTATGAGATCAAACTCATCGTGTCTTCTCTTTCTCTATCCACCTCTTAAGGTTTTGTGTTGAGCATTGTCCTTAGAGGATGTGACATGTCTCTTCCTCATCCTTGAGGTTTCTCCCTCCAAGGCTAACTCACTCCTCATTTTCCTACAAGATGGCCTAACCTCAGCGTTCTCCTGAGAGATCACCAAGGGCACAACAACACAGGCTATGCAAACCCAAACATGTAACCTAAACTTAGTCTGCGTTTCTAATTATCAAAACTTATGTCCATGACATATTTATTACATGCTTTTTATTATTTAGTTGAGGATTCCTTAATCCTTATTATACTTACCCTAAACTCATGAGGGTGATGGAGAGAGAGAAACCATAATATCTTAGAGTTGTTCACTGAACGGGATAGAGAAGGGACGAAGACATATGAGAGAAGACCTAGAGATATCTTATTTTGAGTTATATCCTCTGATTTTGGCCAGGAAGTCACATAGAATCTGGGAGTCCTCGTAGACTGACTAGTGGGGTAGAGGAAAATCTTGCTAGCTCCTAGACCGTGATCCTTTTCTAGACACCTCCATCATTGGAAAATCCTCTAATAATTCCCATGGGTTCTAAAGTGTTTGTAAATTTACTAATTATTAGAGATTAAATGGAAAAGCATGCTCTGATAGAAAATGTAATGACCCCACCCCTCGGTGACCCCCAAATAAGGAAGACCAAGAAGCTAGAGCCATTATCCAAAAATAGGATCATATGGTTTTGCAAAATTTAAAAATAATTAATAAATTCTACCACAACTAAGCTTAAAATAGGATAAAAATTTCCGTCTCACATACCTTATAAAATATAGAATTTGAGGGACTTTACCTTATAAAAAACTATTATCTACAATCCTCCAATTCTTTATTGAGCTTTATTCATTCAATGTCATTTTAAAGGAATATCCACTTTCTGATAAACCTAAAATGTAGACAAACAAAATGACGGTCAATATAATGAATTATACTGGTAAGTGGGGCAAACAAAATCTTGCATCTATTTGTAACAACATAATGAAACCAAATTATTGCTTAACAAATAAAATTTACATACTAAACATAACTACTCAATCCCTACATATCCTTGCTTTTGTGTTGTCCCTACAGTGGACATGGATACTACCTCTCTCATATGGTAGATCTCAAATAGCCCCGATGATCCTACCTTACAGGTAGACCATGACATAGTGTTGTGTAGTTGTGTGGTCCTATCCAAGGGTAGACCAACACATTGACTCATGATAACCTGATGATCCTACCCTAAGGGTAAACCATGTACTAGGTCATCCATCTCATCATCATCAAAGAAACTGAGGAGGACTAGGATCTGAGCTAGTCATGAACATATATTTATAGTGATAGTCATAGTCACTTTATAGTTGCATGAAATAAAAGCTAACCAAGTAGCTATTTCTAAGAAACCGATAAAACCTCGGAAATCTCTGTTAAACTAAGCGATTAGTCATAAGTGTAACCACATACCTGATTATGAGTCAAATGAAGCACGATATCCAAATCCATCTAGAAGTTCAATCAAGCAAGGTAAGCAACCAAATCAACCAACTCTTTATTGACTTGGGACACATTTCTAAGGTTTCTTATCCAAATTAGGGTTTCCTTAGGGTTGCTTAGATCAATTTCTCAAACTTTATCCTTTTTAGGTCAATTAACCCTAAAATTGCTTTTGTACTCATAAAAACCCTAATTGCTCAAATTATCCACATTAATTATCTTTTATACTTAAATTGACTTAGGATCATCATATCTCTATTTGATTCATGGATTCGCACAATTTAAAACCATTAAAAGTCATATTCACGTAAAATAAGGTTTCTAAGACCATTAATGATCTTTCATATACATGGAACCCTAAATTGAGCCAATTATGTACAAAGATCATTTTTTTAGATCTAAACATCCTTTTTATTAAGAACAAGTCAATATTAACTGAAATCATCCATATCACTTTACTACATCTCATTACCATCAAAATTAGGGTTTCTTATACTTAAACACATTAAAGGTGACAACTTTGTATAATTTTAGGATTGCAAGTAAATCTAGGCTTTTATTCTATTTTTATTGAATTCTATGGGTTTTTTTTATCAAAAACCATATATATATTATTACCATCAGAGTTACCAATAATTAATTATGAATTTTGTAAATTAAAGTACCTTTGGACAATGGTGGCTTGACACATCAGCAAAATCCATTCTTCTTAATTCCCTAATTGGGCTGGCTATCGGTGAAAGACCTCCATACCCATCCATCTTGAACGTGTGCCAGGGGGCAGTCGAGTCTTTACACTAAGACTCACCCCCTACCTCGCGATGCTAGTTGTCGCTAGCCTGGTGCAGCTACATGCCCGAGATTTCTCCCTACCCAACCTGTCCTCACGCTCCCAAGCTGAGCACATGGAAAAAAATAGCCCACCCCTCACCAGAGTTGAGGAGGGTGATTGTGTTACTTTTAGTGGTTAGAGGTGATCCACACCGGTCCCCCATGGCTGGAGTTCGTGGAAGAGGAAGATGCGCTGAACAGGTCCATCAGAGACCCTACCCAAGCGCCCTCACACTCTGTTCAAGTAGGGGAGACTTGCCGAAAGCTTTCCACTGGCTTTCTAGGTTCTGGGGTGGATTAGATTGCTTATATGAATCAGATTCATCGTGAAGATGGGGGAGTGTATTACCAGAATCCTGTGGGTAGGTTCGCATATGGCTTTAACACCCCAGGAGGGGTTCTCCTGGTTTGGTTTCCTCCACTCCAAGACCCTCATGCCTACTTATATACTCTGGGTGTGAGGGAAAGAGAGAGGATTGATTAATAGGGTTTAATGTTCTTGGTAAAGTAAAAGGAAAGTTCTTATAGGTTTTAATATAAAACCCTGATGCGAGAAATAATTATTCCTCACTCTTCAAAACTAACTTTCTCATCAAACTTTAGGAAAACTACATCTACTATATCATATTCACTTGGAAGTAGAATTACTCCTCAAATAATTCTCTACATTTTAGAAATTTGATTTTTACTATAATACCAAGTATTTTCCTAATAAATTACTTTGCCTACAAGATATCTTGGAATCCCTTGGATTTTCTTCCATACCCTTAAATCATGATTATCTCTCATTTAAAATTATCTAGGATATTTATTATGGGCATGAGATTCCCTTTTTTCCTATTTTGTTTCACAAGGACTTATATGTGACTTGTTACTTAAATAACACATATCTTCCTCTCCTCATATTATCTTAATCCCAAACTTTAAGGGAAACTCCATAATGACTTAAACTACATGTGTGCCAAGTTTGGGACTCAAATTCAAAAGTATGAGGGACTTTTCTTCATATGCAAGTTATCACTTATTAAGGCATATTTCATACATATTTTCTCTCTACTAATCTTTTATTTTCCTTTATTTGGATTCCTTTTACCATTAGAAACCATGTGGACTCGAAATCTCATCCATGATGATCAGTCATACATCTTTCCACATATTTCTTATATTTTCATCATTACCTCAAATTTCCTTCTTAATAATGCATTAATTGATTTCTTCTTTTTCTTTTAACATATTGGACTCATTAACATATTATGATCCACAAAATCACATGCACAAAAGAAATATTGCAAAGGAAATCCATTCAATACACATAAATAATACAATTTCATGAGTATACCTTTTATTGGAGAAATTGCATTTCAAACTATAAAAACTTGAAAATTGGGGTTGCAACAATCACATGCATCCAAAATCTCCATCACCAAGGAAGAGTAAACAAATTATAATCATGTTGAGAAACCAACTTTTAAACATGTTCACCTGAAACTAGCACTTCCACCATGCATAAGATTCGGGTACAAGAATTTGGGTTTAGGAAAAATAGCTAATCTATGTAAGATTACTACATAATAATGAACCCTAAAAGAAGGTTTCAAAATCAAGCAACATATAATCATTCTTTAGAGATAAGTAAAAAATTTCATGTAAGATTAAGGTGTAACAATAGTAGAGGAGAGATTTATATAAGCCACCTTGCGGTGAAGATAAACTCTAAAAGCCAAGAAGCTCTAAGAGAGAGAAGAAACCAAATCTTGGATCAACTCCACATCCAAGCAAGATCACCTCAAGAGAAGAAAAGAAAAATAAAGTCAAAGGAAAGATAAAGAGAAGAGGCTAAAAACCCTATGTTGAAAAAGAAATGGAAAAGAAGGAAAGAGGAGATCTCCATCTCACATAGGTACTACTGTGGAAAACCATGGATGTGACCTATATTGAAGAGAAGTTCCTCAATCTTAACACAAGAACCACCATGGAAACTCCATGGGTTTGTACAAGAGAAGAAGAGAGAAGGTAAGGTTCAAGAAAAATGAGTTCAAGAAGGTTAGATCACTTATCAAGCACAAGTATCACCAAAAGATCAACACAGAAAAGATGTGAAACCCTAGATCACCACATGCAACATTCAAACTCCTTGCTCCAAGGCTTATCTCCTTCTCTTCCAAGTAGCAAAGGGATTAGGTTCAAAGATGAGAGAGGTAGAGAGGATGCAAAAGGACCATATACATGCAAATAAGGAGGTATATATACTCAAGGGTAGGAGAGAGATGTGGAAGGATAGGTGTCAAGCTAAACACGCCAGTTGTCCAATATAGAACAATCATGGAACCACTTAAACCATGCATTCAAGAAGGGTCATGAAAAACAAAGAAAATCAGCAACCTCACTTGGCTTTGTAGGTCATAGGTCAAAGGGAACTAAGGACACAAAGGTTCATCGGTTGAAAACACTTTAGCAATCCAAAGCCCATGAAACTCTAGGTCTCTCATCAACCCAAGAGAGAGCTCTAAGATTATTCGATTGAAGGGGACTCAAGGACACCTAAAACATCTTCGACCACAGAGATTAGAGACCAGAAAACATAAATTTGGTTGCCGAAAACCAACTCAAAAGGGTTAACACTCAGATAAGGTCAACTATCTACAAGGCACCAAAGCAAATCCTTAACATCTAATCCACACTTGATGCCACCTCAACATCCAAGGTATAAAAAGGATCCACTAAGCATCATTATCTTTCTATCATGATGCTAAAACATAGGAGGAACATCCAAAATGTGAAAAATTGCAAGATACACACTCAACATGGGTTAATTGCAACTTAGTTGCATAACTAGCTCAAACATCAAGCAAACTGGACCAAACTAAAAGCATTAGTAGGTCACATGTTATTAAGACACATACCTTGATTATATTAAGGTCTAAGCATCTTATTAAGAAAATTCAAGAAATATCATGTGCTTCAGGGGTCTTACAGGAATTGGGATGACTTTTGTCCCCTTCTTACCTAGACGACTGATGGATTTGCATGCAATGGTTGCATTATGACCCATCCCCAAATGGAGCCACCTAGAAATCTAGAATGATGGGAACATGAGAGATATATAGAGAGGGAGTGGGGAGAGAAGGAGTGGGTAGAGGGAGTGTCTATAGGAGAGAGAAAAAGAAAAAGTTATATTTTCTAATAACTTTTGAGATGTAACATATTTTTTTGACAAAATAAACACCGTTGCACTACTTATGAAAAATGTTATTACAACGTAAATTTTGATATATTTTTTATAAAATAGATAATAAAATCTAAAAGAGAAGTGATAATGTGGTTTAAAAAAAATAGATAGAAATAATTTTCCTTATCTTATAATTTTCAATCAATAGTGGTTTTTTTGACAAAATAAAAAAGATTGCATTTCTTACAAAAAAACTTTAAAACAAGATCAATTCCAACATGCATTTGATTATAAAAAATTAATGACAATACTTCCCTCCTATTCCACATACGTCTGCTAATATTTTAAATCATAACAATTTTTTTTGACAAAATACAAACCATTGTGATCCATACAAGGAATATGAGAGAAGTAGTGCCATTATTTTAAGAAAATAGTTATTATCTATGGTCTAATTGGTTGTATCTGTTGTTATCTTCCATCTGATTTGTTGTTATCTCTGGTGTAGTTTGTTTTTCCAAAGAGAGAAAATATGAGGAATGAGAGGGAAATAGTGCAATTATTATTTTCAAATATAGTTGTTATCTCTGGTCCAATTTGTTGTTACCCCCAGTTTAGTTTGTTATTATCTCTGGTACAATGTGTTATTTTTATATGCGAGAGAAAATACAAGGAATAGGAGGGAAGTAGTGCCACTATTTTTAAAAATTTTAGTATTTATCTGTAGTCCAGTGTGTTATTTTTGTGAGGTAGAGAAAATATGAAAAATAGGAGGGAATTAGTAGTTTTTTAATCTATGATTATCTCTGTCTAATTTGTTGTTGTTATTTCCAATCCAACTCATTGTTATCTCTAGTTCAATTTTATTTTATTTCTTGTTCAATTTGTTGTTATCTCTAATCCAATTACTTGTTATCTTTGCTACAATTTTTTGTTATCTTTGATCCAATTCATTATTATCTCTAGCCTTGCTTGTTGTTATCCCTGGTCCAATTTGTTGTTATACTAATCCACCTGGTTGTTATCTCTGCTTCAATTTGAGGTTATCTCTTGTCCAATTCGTTGTTATTTCTGATCCAATTTTTTATCATATCGGGTCTAATTATCTACTATCTCTAGTCTAATTATTAGTTTGGTCCGATCAAATTCAATTTCATATTTAGTTTAATTTGAGTTCATATCTCTTGTCCAATTGGATGTTCTCTCTAGTCTAATTTTTAGTTATTATCTTTCCAGTTGCTTGTGATCTCTAGTCTACCAGATGTTATCTCTAGTCCAATTGATTGTTATCTTCAGTGCAATTGGTTTTTATTTGTAATCCGAATTGAGTTATTACTCTAGTCCAATTGGTTGTTATTTCTAGTCCAATGAGATGTTATCTCTGGTTCAATTAGCAGTAATCTCCTGTCCAATTGGTTATTATCTCTAGTTTGATTTGACTTGTTATCGATGGTCCAATTGGTTGTTGTGTCCAGTCCAATAGGGTGTTATGTCATCTCTAGTATAATTTGAGTTCTTATCTATGGACCATTTGGTTGTTATCTACATCCAATGTGATGTTATCTCTAGTCCAATTGGTTGTTATCTCTGGTCTAGTTAGTTGTTATCTGTGGTACAAATTGGTTATTATCCCTAGTTGGATTTGAGTTGTTATCTCTAATCCAATTGGTTGTTATCTTAGGTCTAATGGGTTGTTATCTCTAGTCCAATTTAAGTTGTTATCTATGGTCCAATTGGTTGCTATCTCTGGTCCATTGAGATATTATCTCTGGTCCTATTGGTTGTTATCTCAGGTTCAATTGGTTGTTATATATAGTGCAAATTTGAGTTGTTATATCTAGTCTAATAGGATGTTATCTCTAGTCGAATTGTTGTTATCTCTTGTGAAATTTGTTGTTATCTTTTTTCAATTTGTTGTTATCTCCAATTCAATCTATCGTTACATCCAGTCCAACTAGTTGTTATGTCTGGTCCAATTTGTTGCTATTTCCAGTCCAATTTGTTGGTATCTCTTGTTCAATTTTTTGTTATGTCTAACCCAATTTATTGTTTCCTATGGTCCAATTTGTTGTTATGGCTGGTCCAATTTTTTGTTATCTCTGATTATTTTACTCATCACAAAGATACATCTTTTTATCATTTGTAATCAATTTTTTAATTTGGTTGTTATCTCTGGTCCTATTTGGTATTTTCTTGTGTCCAATTTGTGTGGTCCAAATTTTTGTTATCCCCTATCCATTTGTTGTTATTTCTTGTGTAATTTGTTATGGAATTCGGTTTGTTGTTACAACCGACCCAATTTGTTGTTATGTCTTCTCCATTTTATTGTTCTCTCTATTCAGTGTTTTATTTTTCTCTCTTCTCCTCATTTAATAAAAAACTTCTCTCTCCTCTTTTATTCATTTTTATTCTAGCATCTCTCCTCTCCTATTTTAGATTGCATATTATATTTCTCAAAAGTATGTCAATATTGGTCTTGTTGTACGTATTTTTTCTAAGAAGTACAACAATTTTGATTTCATCAAGAAATTCATCACATATTGGAAGTTATAGGCAATCTAAATTATTTTCTCCTATTTTCTCTCTCGTTCTAGCAATTTCTTCTCTCCACTGGCCCTCTCCCTACCACCCACTCTCTTTTCTAGCAACTCTCTCTCACTCTCTATCTCCCAACCATTCTCTCTCTCAATCACTCTCTGTCCCGCCCCTCTTGGCCAGCAGGCAGCTAGCAGATAAAGAGTCTAAATTCTCGTCTGAGACTCTCGTCTATATAGCATATCTCAAAAAAATATCACATGTTCTATCCTTTCTTTTTGAAAAGATATTTCTTATAAGACCCCCTTCTAGCTGCAAAGAAGTACATCAATCAAATGAAAAACCATATGCTACAAAAGAATATTTAGAATACCCTGATCCAATTTGGCATCGTTAAGGTATGATTTATTGCATTAGTTTTTCAAGAGTATATAATTTTTTCTATATACTTTATTTATTCCATTACCTCATATCCTCATACCGGTCTTTGTTGAATCTCATAGGAGGAAAATAATATAATGCAAAAAAATTCAATGATATGCCATCAATGTTATCAAAGTTGAACTCCAAATGTTACCCCTTATAATGTGGAAATGGGATAAATTTACCAATTTTCAATCTTACCAAAGAAACATAGACTATTTATACAAAACTACATGGATGAGAGAAGAGTATGAGTTATGGAATACTAAGACACCTTCTATTCATTATTTCCATGTCTTATGATGTCCTTCATTTTTTTTAACAGTAAAGATTATTTGGAGAAACTGATGCTAAATATTATAGAATTTTTTTCTTAAAAGTAGACATAGCTTATAATTGAGATTATGCTAGACTAGATGAAAATATCCCCATAAAATTTATTGAGATTAACTACTCCACATGTAGAGACATCTCCTTTGATGATGTTCTTGGTTATATATTTCCTAATCCTCAAGAGCTACATGAAAAAATAGACAAGAAGGAAGTAGTTTCTCAACAATTTCAAGTTGAAAACGGTCTACAAGATAAGATAGGTCTAATCTTAAGATTCCTAACAGACTATCTAAAGGAGTTTACTCTAGGAGATCCCTTTGAGAAGGTTAGATTCAGAGCATCCTTTAGGGACAAAAAAAAACATGTTCATCTCCACACTTGAATGGAATTCAATTTAGTAATTCCTTTTAGATAGTGAACTGATAATTAGAATTCGAGAAGAAATTATATAGTAAGAAAATGAAGTTTTTACACTTATGGCAATACCCCAATAATGGAAGATCATTGGATACATAATGGGTGTCTAGTAACAACCATGATGAGATAAGAAATCTAGTAAGAAGTAAAACACTATTGATTATGCAAGGTCATAGTAAGAAACAAGGTATAAATTTTGATAAATTTTTTGCCCTGATAGAAAGTTTAGAATCAATTGATATGATGATATTATATATTATTCATAAAAATTTTATGCTTGATTAAACGAATATGAAAAGTGTGTTTTCAAGTGGAGATGGAGGAGGATTCTACATGTCTCAACCATACAACCTTCGAAGTGATGAGTTATCGAACTGTATTTTTGGATTGAAATAAGCTTTATATGGTCCCAAACCCCCCTGTGTTTGAGTTGACAAATTCAAAAACTTTTATTAGATAAAATTATGTCATGGAGAAGTTTGATTCCACTCTATTCTTCAAATTTACCTCCAAAAATAATGATTACTATTATCATTATTCAAATATACTTCATTGATATCATTGTTGGTGCCCCTAAACTTCTCATATGCAAAGGCCTTTTAATGTAGAGTAAAATATGTTTGTAGAAATCAATTCTTCTTTCAATTCAATATAAAGACAAACACTATTAGGAACATCATAAATTAAAGTGAATGCATTTATCATCTCATGAAAAATTTTGGGATGGACAATTGCAAGCTGATCAAAACTCACATATCTAACACCATAATGATTGGCAAGAATGAAGAAGTTGATCTATATAGAGTTATGGATGGAAGTCCAATTTATGCAATTAATGTAGACCTAGTATGATGTTTAGTGTAGTATTGGTTGATCACTTTCATTCTTTCCCTAATGAGTGTTATATTATATCCATCAAGTAAATTCTTAGGTATCCAACCAAAATCTCTAACTTTGGTTTATGGTGCCCTAACCAATCAATGTTACCTTGACTACCTATGTGTATGCATAATTATGTTGGGAATTTAATTGATAATCAGTGCGTAAGAGGCACTTGATTCCTCCTAAGACCGTATCAAGTATCTTGGTTCACCAGTAAACAAATCATAGTCTCTCTACATAAGACCGAATGTAAATATATATCTACTAAGAATTTTTGTTCCCAAGGTATGTCGATGAAGAAAATTCTCTCTAATTTTGATATATTATCTCGTGCCTCACCTATCTATTGCAATAATACTAGCATTATAAGATTTTCTTTCAATTTTGTGTAGTATAGTATTGATAATCATATAGAGGTCCACTACCATTTTTTAGCCTAATCACATAGCTAACAATGATATCCATATCACATGATTATTAATGAAAAAGAAAATTTGCCCAACATTTTGACAAAGTATCAACCAAATTTAATTATATTGTATCAACGTTGACTATATCGCTACATTTCTTACCTCTATCTATATACATAATCCACTATATTTCTTAGTTGATTAGACAATTAATCAATTGACTACTATATATATTGATTTTTTATGATTTTACTATCAAACATAGCTAATGCTGATGTGTATAAGTGACATACTTAAACTACACACTAAATGGTCATCAATACAAATAATCTTAAGCACTAATATTTTTAAATACTAGTTGTTTGGTTTTTATATATGAGAAACCAACTGACCAAGATGATGTTTTCAACAAAATTAACTTTTGGTTGAGATAGAAAAACTACCCCAAGACCACACTCTAGAATACCCAACAAAGCTTTTCAGCTAATTTTGACCCTAAACCACCCTAAAATAAACTTGGATGGCTCCCATAATACTCTCTAGTTGGCATTACATCAATAAAATAGGTAGAAAAATTATGAGATCTTTTTATAAATGTCATATGCTATAATTTCCCCTTCTTCCATTGGAAATTCAATTGCCTTCTCCAAAACCTATAACTACCCTCTCCCTCTCCACTTACTCAAACCCTTGATTCGTCCCCTTTCCTTCCATTTAACGTTTTTCCCTAGCTTCATTACTTTTTCTTCCACCTTTCTACTATTCAATTTCTATTCTTGATGTCTTTGATCTAAAAATCTTAGATCACCACCATCTTATCCATGGCCTCCATGTCAAAGAGACGTAGGGAGTCTCACAAAAAGATTGATGATGATGCCTCCTCTTATAGGTCTTCTAAATTCATTATTGAGGGTACCTCATTAATCCCCAAGGAAGGCACTAAGCATTATAAGTTCTTATACATATTCCATTGATGTCCATGTTATCCTAGTAACCACCAAAACTAGACAAATATTGATTTCTTCTATGTCGTTGCCTTCCACACCCATTCATTGGACACCTATTATATTACATATTATATCTTTTTGGTCAAAACATTCCACATATGAATTATATTTAAATATCATTTGTAACTAGTATTTCATACTACATACAAATCCGAAATCATTTTCATTCCATTATTTCATGGGTTTGCCTCCCAGACTTTGAAGCTTCAATGAAATCCTCCTCGATTTTTTCATCAAGATTCATTATAAGTTCATCGATGCCGCAAACGTTTCTAATTTCTATGCACATATGGTTGACACCATGGGAGACAAAGATTTTCCCTCTCACGTTTGTCATAAGCACCTCATAAAACTTGACTCTAAATACTGTTAAAATAGAACTTTTCCCATTTCCCCTATAACTACTCTATCTAGGGGGTTGGATCTTCTTGTCAATTGCCACATACACCTGAATAAGAACCATGTTGGGGAATAGGGATGGAAGAGAAGGAAACGGAAACAAATTCCCCCCTATTCTTTTATTAGGGAATCGCATCAACAATAATGTAACTAAAAAAGAAGGTAGAAATAGATATACCTGGTCCTGGAGAAGTCCATTGACAACTCTTGCACAATGATGGACACTCTTTTACAAGGCACACATAGACAACTGGCGATGATGGTCTTTCAGTGCAACACCACAAACAGAGGTGGTTGTTGTCTTCCTAGAATGGTGGCAACAGACTCCACATCTCTACATAGTCCACATGGACCACGTAGTACTCCACGGTTCGCTACCATAGACAATGGGAGGATTTGTCCCTCCAAACATCACCGTACTGGCATTGACCTACTCTTCCTTTTTGTCTCTCCCTTGCTATTTCTCCCTTTTATGGGTAAGACTTGCTCAGTCTATCACATCACACAACTGTGAGATGCAAAAAATTTTCATAGCTTATTTTTGTATCTTCTAAAAGCCTTCATTTCCACTGTATTTTTAGGATGACCATGGTCTAGGTTTCTAGATCATCTGGGAGTCAAAGAAATGAAATTTCATGAGTTTTCTGGAAGTTGTGAACCATGAAATGGTCGGTTCACAGTTGAACTGGTCGGTTCACATGTAAAATGATCAGTTCAATGCTTGGATCAATTGGTTCACATTATTCCCTATTCATAAACACATTAGCTTTACTATGACAATTGATGCACAACATGACATCAACATCAATCGTTGATCCAATCTCATTGATCTCCCAACCATTCTTGTTCACAACCTGAACCGGTTGGTTCACATCTTTGAACCGATCGCTTCATTCCTGGTCCGAGTCATTCAAGTTCCAGTTCATCCAATATTGTTCAAATTGACTTGACATTTGAATAGATTTGTTCGACACTTCAATATGTCAATTCACTATCTTGCCAATCAATTTTCAGTCATTATTTTTTAAATTGAATACCTAAACACTTTAGTAATCAAGTTAAACCGTACTCATGAGTAAACTCAATTTCATAGTACATCCTATGCATGTGACCTTATAGGCCCCAAGTTATGTTGACGATGAATGTCCATAACTAATTTATGACATCATAAGCAATGTGTGGTATCTAGAAACACCATCACTACTACACAAGTAATTGGAAAGTTGGAGTATAACTTCAACCTACAATCTATGATTAGTGTTACCATGATCATATAGTTCCTTTGTCTCTGATATCCATATTGAACTCGAGGCATGGAAACATTATCCTATCAACATTTAATCCTTGTTCTTTGAGCTAGAGTAGACTGTCTGATATGCATGTCAGCTTACATATCATATATTTGTTCACATGATTATGACCATACATTTCTCAATCTTTCTTATCAAGTAGTCAGGATATTGATCTCCCGTAGGAGGGACAAATCTTATCTACATCACTCACACTTAGTCCCCATGTTTCACAATGCACCCAAGCACCACCCTTATTGGAACCCTTATTTAAGGTCACTTGGATTATTCAGAATACATCAAATGACATGCGATCAGTGTAGTGACTTTAGGTCTAAGAACCACCATCACCACTATCACTACGTGAGATAATTTTGACTACCATTCCATGGTATCCATGTATCACTTGCATGATGGGTATGTCTAATACATTGTTCTCTAACATGTATCTATTTGCTTTGTTTGGTATCACATATCATGACTAATGAGATTCTACCATCAACTAACACACACTCTAGTCTTGTGTATTACTATTGTCTATTTTGCATCCACATTAATATCTAATAAGGGACATCACACGAGCGCATGTGGTCTTATCATACATATGATCTCATTGTTAAGGTCCTAACCTAAAGACATATGTCATTAAGAGACATCATTCTTTAGTCATCTATAATATTTTTTGTCATCATCACATGATTGAGACAAACATAATAAACAAAATTATTTTTATAATTTTCAATTCAAGTATATGATGTCCCATTACAATAATCATATGATTGTTTCTATGGGCATACATATGAATAGACTCCCACTTGCACTTAGAGCCAATGACTTTCAAATCTTATTCCATGTGATCTTTAACACGTCCATCATGTTTATACTATTCTAATGCTTTTATAGTGGGTTAGCAATGTTTACTTCTAGTCAGTATTTTGCAAGTTTTCACATCTCCTCATCGTATGACTTCTCATATGAGATAGTATTGATGTAGTATGCTATCAGGGATTTATTGATTATCCAGTAGCTCCATTGTTTTCATAGTATTTCTACTATGTCACCAATGGTCAAGACCTCCCATTCATATATATGAACTTCTAGATCCATACAATATCCACTACTATGTTTGAAATAGCAAGGTACTCAGTTTCAATTGTAGAATTAAATAATTGTCTCTTTCTTGGAACTCTCCCACCTTATAGTTCTATTTTAAGGTCAAACGCATTTTTGGATTGCGATCATAATTTTCTTTATCATTTTGAAAGCTTGCATCAGTGTAAACCTTACAACCAACTCTTTCTCATTACCATAACAAAGGAACCAATCCTTTTAGTGCTTCCTAAGTACTTAAGGATGTTCTTTATGGTGAACTGGGATCTGATTCATACCCACTCATCATTTCCAATACATACAAGACAACGTGATGAGTACATAACATTGCATACATGATAGATCTAATTGAGAATGCATATGGAATATGTTTTCCCAATCTTCACAAGAATTGAGACAAAGTCTCTTGAGAGGTTGTTCCCATGGAACATGGACAAACTTTCTATCATTGAGTCCCACATGTTGAATCCCTTAACCATCATGCCCAATGAGTATGCTCTTACTTATGTCAAGAAGCTCTCTAGATCTATCTCCATAGATCATGATTTCAATCATATAGGATGATTCACCTAAACCCTTCATAGAGAAGGTACTTCCCAGCCAAGTTTTAATATTCATAGGATAAGGATGCCATTCCCCAACATTATGTGAAATATTAATATTCTCTCACTAACCTTTTGTAATCATAGATTTCATCTTCATTTTGACTAAAGTCAAACTCTTTGACTATAATGTCAAATCAAAGATTCGAGCCCCGAGATGCTTGCTTCAATCATCAGATTGACCTTTGTAGCTTACAAAATTTATTTGGAATAATTGGATTTATAAAACTTTTATGTTGTCACACACACACATCCTTTATAGTGTTCCTATTAAGGAATGCAATTTTGACATCCATATGCCAAATTTCATAGTCATACTAAGATGCAACGGTAAGCATGATCCTAATGGATTTAACCATGGAAATTGATGAAAAGATGTCATCATGTTCAACAATTTGAACTTGTTTGAAATACTTTTCTACCAATCTACCTTTATAGTTTTATATATTACCATCCATGCCGATCTTCTTGAAGACTCAATTGCACCCTATGGATTTTACCCCTTCAGGTGGATCCACTTTGGTCATACCTTGTTGGTGTACATGGAGTCCATCTTTGATCCCATGGCCTGAAGCCATTTCTCAGATTCTAGTCTCTCAATAGCTTCTAGATAGGTTGTTGGCTCATCAACTATGACCAACTCACCACCTTCTTGAGCCATACGATATCTTAATCTTCCAAGATCAAGGTGTTTCCTACTAGATCTATGATTTTATGTGTTATATAAGGAATTTGAGATTTCACAATAATTTGTGATTCTTCTTATTACTACGATACCTCTATACGTTCATTGTTTTCTTGTTGTTCTTGAAATTTTAGAGTTTTACTTCTCTCCTATTGATTCTTTTGGAACTAAATTTCCTTTAGGAATAAACCATCCAGACAAAAAACATTGTGTTGTCAGATTGGAATATAAAAGTAGTATTCAAAAAAATAACATTTATGTGATTTGTGGAAAAAGATTTTCAAAAAATATTTTCTTATACAATCTTTCATTCCTAATCTTTATAAAAGACACATTGGGACACTTCCCATGCTATATCTCATTTGGTGTCTTTGGAACCATTTTAAATAGTACATTATTTAAGTGTAAAGGTTGCTCCAAAAAGTAAATTGGAAGATCAACTACATTTATTGATGATCGCACCATGACTAACATGGTGCGATTCCTTCTTTTTGATACATAACTATATTTCATGTGGAGTTCATTGTGATACACTATCATGGTCTACCAGAAGGTCTTCAATCTCTTGGTTAAAATATTTCCACATCAATCATATTGAAGTGTTTTAGTACTTATATTAAGAAGGTTATGTACTTCATTCATGATTTCCTTGAACACTTCAAGAGATTCAAACTTTTATTTCATTAAATGCAAACTACCATATTTACTGAGATCACCAATAAATATAATGAGGTACTATTTACCACCTCTAGCATATATTGTAAAATATCTACATACATCAATATGTATGAGCCCTAATATAATACTCATTCCCCTACTACATCTAGTGAAAGGTGATTTTGTCATGTTGCCTAATAAATAAGACTTGCATGTATCTATTGGTTCAATAACTAAAGATCCTAGACAACCATTTAACTATGAGACATTGGGGACACTACCATGAAAGATCATATATTCTAACATAAAACATCCAATATTCACAACATTCTTGTCTATACTAGATACACGATATTTTCATTAATGGAAGGTAAAAAATAGCAATTCACTAATTCTATTACATGCCCATGAATGATAGATTTCAATTGTAGTGGTAGAAACTATTGCTCTACATAGTTCTATATTTGGTCTTCTCGGGTCCTGAAGTGGAGATTTCTATCTCCTTCTTCTTCTTGAGTTCCTTTATATTAAGAGGACAATTTCTTCTCTAGTATCCATGCTAGTGACAATGGTGACACTTTCCTTCCTATATACTCCTCCCTTAGCTTTTAGTGCGCAATACTTTGATTTCTGGCTATCTTTAGAACTCTTCTTAGCTTTTTCTTTACCATTAGACTTCCATCTATTGATCATCATCACATGTTTGGTTTTGTCCTTCTCTGTCTATGCTTTATCTATCCTGACAACGGCTTGTCAAAATCCTTCATGTTGGAGTTCATGACAAACTAGCTGTATGATTCTGGCAGTGACTGTAGAAGCACATCTATTTCCAACTCTTGACTTAAGGGAAATCCGAGTCTAGTGAGGTTTCTCCGCATACCCAATTAACTTGAGTACTCAGGACCTACCGGATCTCCTTTAGCCATATTTCACTTGAACAATGCCTTAGTGTCTTATCTCTCTTGTCTTACATGATCTTGGTACATGTTCTTAAGATGCATTACCATGTCAATAACATCCATGTTCACATACTATCTTTGAAACTCATAGTTGAGCACAACAATAGACACTTGACATCTACAACATATTTAGAGTGGTTGCAGTAAGCATCCCTATCATCGTTAAGCTTTGTGGGAGTGGTTCATTTGGCTATGGTGACTCTAGGACATATATCTTATTCTCTTGAGTGAGAACAATTCTCGATGTCCTAAACTAGTCGTGGAGAAGTTATACCCTTTCAACTTTCCCTTCTGAAGGACCTATTGCAAAGAAAATGTGTTTGTGTTTTTATTATATTCTACACATGAAAATTTGGGACTATTGTCAAAACACTTTTGATTTGATTTGATTAATTTTTTTATATTTAAGTACGTATACATATCCAATCACCACACACTTATAGTATGTATCATATGCATGACATATCAACAAATGAAACATCCACTCACAAAACATATAGGTAATGGTTATGGCCATACTAATGCAACTATTTGGAGACAAAAACAATTGCAACAACCTAAGGTTTGCATCACATGTAGCAACCTATAGTGTGCAAGTAAGACATGTCAGTCAAATGGCTAGACCCTCTAGTCGATCGGTTGGACTCGTGATTGGTCGATTGGCTTAATTTGTTGGAGGATTAATCCTAGATCATGTGGTTAAATGGACTCATCCAGTTGATTAATTGGTCCTCTAGTTGATTGGTTGAATCCTCCTGTCTGTTGGCACTCTAGTAGACCGACTTGACTAATGTTGAAAATCTTCCCTTCCCAAAATAATAATTAAAATTATCATATTCCATATTACATTCTAAAAGGGAAAACCTCAAGTTACATTCCATGGGAATATAGGAAGAAGAACATTTATTTACATTTGGAAATAAGGGGAGAGTTTTGGTGTGTAAAATGAATAACAATAGGAAAGAAAACCAAACAACCATGCACACACATCCACATGGGCTTTCTCCATAACCACACATACATCCACCATCAAAACATTTTTAGGATGATGAATATTAATTGAATATATATCATATCATATATAGGGATCATATGTGGTATTTAATTGGATATGCACATTAATTATTTTAATGTTTGAATAATATGAAATAAAATAAACCCGATCATATCGACTTTAATCCAAATACATCATTAATTGACATAGCTCTGATAGTACTGTTGGGGAATAGGGATGACAGAGAAGGTAGTGGAAAAAAAAATTGGTCCCTATTACTTGATCAGGGAATTAAGCCAACAACAATTTATGTAGGAAAGAAGGTAGCAAGAAATATACCTAGTCCTAAAGAAAGTCTAGTGACAACTCTAGATCATTGATGTAGACTTTTCGCAAGACATATACGAACAATTGGAAATGATAGTCTCCTGGTCAAACACCACAGACGGTGGTGTTTTTTGCCTTCCTAGTGTGGTGGCAACAACCTCCACATCTCTACATAGTCCACATGGACCCTTGAGAACTCCACGTTGCACTACTAGAGCCAACGAGAAGGCATCCCTTCAAACGTCAATGTTCAAGCACCGACATGCCTTTCCTTGCGTCTCTCCCTTGCTGTCTCTCAATGTTATGGGTAAAACTTGCTCTGCCTCTCTCATTAGCAAAACTGTGAGAAGACAAAAATTGTTAGAGCTTATTGTTCTGACTTCTAAAAGCCTTGACTGTCCCCCTATTTATAGGATGGCTAGGTCATGGTTTCCAAATCATGTGAGAGTCGAAGAGATGAAATTTTGTAAATTTTTTGGATGCCAATAACCATGGAGTAGTCGGTTCACATGTGCAATGATTTGTTTAATGCTTGAATTGATCAGTTCACATTATTTCCTATTTGAAAATACATTGGCTATATTGTGACGCTTAATGCACAACATGATGTCAACACTGATCCTTGATCCAATCTCATTGATTTCCCAACCAATCACTTCAAAACATGAACCGGTCAGTTCACATCTTTGGACCAGTTGGTTCATTCTTGATCCGGGTGGTTCAAGCTCCAGTTCAGCCTATGTAGTCCAAATTGACCTGACACTTGAATCGATCTATTCAACACTTGAACCGATCAGTTCATGGTCCTATCAGTCAATTTTTAACCATTGTTGTTTAAATTGAATACCTAAAGTCTTTAGTAGTAAATAAAAAATATTCATGGGTAAACTACTTTTTCCATGTGCATCCTATGTGTGTGACCCTATAGGTCCCAAGTTACCTTAGTAGTGAATTTCCATAACTATTTTATGACATCACAAACAATTAGTGATATCTAGAAAATATCAATTCTACCCAAGTAACTGGAAAGTTGGAGAACAACTTCAACCTACAATCTATGATTAGTGTTACCATGATCATATAGTCCATTTGTCCATCATATTCAGTTTGAACTTGGGGCATGGAATCGTCTCTCTCTCAACATTCAATCCATGCTCCTTGAATTAGAGTAGACTGTTTGAGATGCATGTGAGCTCACACATCAGATTTTGATTCACATGATTATGGGCATATGTTTCTTAGTCTCACTTATCAAGTGACCATGATATCAATCTCCTATAGGAGTGACAAATCCCATCTACATCACTCAGACTCAGTCACCATGTATATGGCAACCCTTTTTCAAGTTCACATTGGATGATGTCAAAATATATCGAACAACATGTAATGAATGTAGTGACTTTAGGTCTAAGAACCAAAACACATCTATCACTATGAGAGATGATTCTGACTACCATTCCATGGTCTCTATGTATGACTCTCATGGTGGGTCTTTTTGATACTATTCTCTAACATGTATCTATGTGCTCAGTTTGATGTCACAATCATGACTAATGAGATTCTGTCATCAACCAACACACACTCTAGTCTTGGGTATTAATGTTGTCTATCTTTCTTCGACAATAATATTAGACTAGTCATATAAAAAGAATGCATGTGATCTTATCATACACATGATCTCATTGTTCAGGTCGTCAACCTGAAGACATATGTCATCGAGCAACATCATTCTTTAGACATATATCATGTTTGTGTCATCATCTCATGATTGAGACAAACATAATAGATGAAATTACCTTTACAATCATCAAATCAAGTATATAATTCCCCATTACAATTATCATATGATTGGCTCTATGGGCATACATACTAACAAAGCAATCTATAATTTTTCAAAATTTGACTCTTCTTATCTTTTACCTAGCCCATCTTTGCATAGCAGGTGGTCCTATATTTGTCATGATATAAGATCCTTTGACACCATTCAAAATACCCAATATGACTACCCTTTCATATGCCAACCTAGTTTGTAGCATCTTCCAAATCACCACCTCTAAAGAACCCTTCCCTTCACCCAAGTATGTTGTTAACAAAAATGGATCCTAACTAAGCCCAGTTACCTCAAGAAGAGGTGTTATTTACCTTAATCCTTCCACCCAAGGAGAAGGACCTTCTTTCCAATCTCATACACCTAATCAAGTCTAAGTCTCCTCCCCATCTCCCAACTATAATTAATTTTCATATTTGGAGTACATGATGCACAAAAAATTCTACTCTAGGAAAGTCATGAACTATATATACTAAGACTATAATCATATACACTATTACATCTCTTATTAGATGCTATCCATAAAATTTGACTTCTCTTCCTCGTATCCTCCATCATCCTATCCCAATCTCTACACATTCTTTATTATGGCTGAAAACTATGCCCCATATACATACCAATAGTTATTCCCTTAGTCCACATGTACCTCATTTGCTCTACCTCCTTCCTATGATCCACCTCACCTTTGATTCTCATCTTTCCTTTCTTTTCTTACCCTTGACTGGTGAACTTGTAGTGTTCATCTTCCTATATATTCTAATGTTTGAACATGCCAATGGTCTTGTTTGCCAAGGTCACATGATCACATGACTTGGATGTATCTTTGCAATGCTTTTCTACCACCCTCCTGAAATAACACTAGAGGGGGGGGTGAATAGAGTTTTCAAACAATTTTAACAATTATTGAACTCAAACAACCAACCAAAAAATATTGGACAAGGGGACAAGGATTTAGAGTGGTTCCAACTTTAGCAAATACTAAAGTTGTCAGTCCACTACCCGGTTGCTTACCCAACTGGGATTTGGAAAGAATTTAATTTTATTACCTCGCAAGGACTTTACATAAAATTACAATTCTCTCCCTAAACCCTTCAAGCAGCCTTCACCTAGAAGTAATCGCACCAACCTTGAAGCAGCCTTCACCTAGAAGTAATTGCACCAACCTTGAAGCAGCCTTCCTCCTGAAGTAGCTTCCCGTTGCAATAGCCTTCTTGAAGTAGCTTCCCGTTGTGATAGCCTTCTTGAAGTAGCTTGAAGTCCACCTTCTCCTCCGAGAAGAACCTTCTCCAATCCGCAGCCTCCAACCCTAGGAGTAGCAAGGAGAATACAAAGAGTAAAAGGAACAAGAAGGAAAACAGAAATTACAACTTATCCTTTTAAGCACAAGGCTTGATTTGCCTATATCAAGCGTATTGATCTCCTAACCAATGAGTGTAGAAGTGTAAGTGCTGTGGAAAGGAGATGCTAGCCTATAGAACACGAAAATGGAGAAATGGGAATGAATAGCCAATGTTGGAATTGCTCTATTGCTCAAAACAGATTGCCAATGAGTATTCAAGCTCAAGTACAGCACAAGTGTAGCTTAGGTGTGTTTATGTGTCCTAAGGCATGTCCTATTTATAGGAATGACCTACAAGTGCTTAAGGACGTTCTAGACACTTTCTAGGGGGTTCTAAGTGCTTAACTATCCGTTAGGTATAAGTTAGGTGCATTAGTAACGGCTAGTTGCTTTATTCTGCAGTTGCTGTCAGAGTCCATCTCGGTCGACAAATTGTCGACCGAGATACCTACTCGGTTGAAGTTTTGTCGACCGACAGGCTCTCTGGATCAACGTTCATTTGCAACTACCAACTACCTTGTCAGTTGTGTCTAACGGCTACTTGGGTCTTTCTCGGCCGAGAAGTTTGTCGACCGAGAGTGTCTCGGTTGAGGAGTTTGTCGATCGAGATTGACCCTGTTTCAATCTTTCAATTAAGGCACTAAGTGTGTGTATGAGTGTGCATATGTGACACTATTGAAGGGGATGACCTAACTAAGTGTGGTGTTTAGCTAGGGAAGATCTAACGCTTGATTTACATGAAGTCTAAGTACTTGTACATTATATAATTGTACAAGTTTACAATTGATTACATTTCATGACATTTACAATCATTCAAGCATATAGATTCCCTAGAGATTTTGTCATCCACCTCATTCCTGCAACACTCAAGTAGAACATTAGATCAACAAGAATGAAATGTTTGTCATCATCGAAACAAAGGGATTTATCATAATGTCCAATTTATCCAACAATCTCCCCGTTTTTGAAGATGACAAACATTTCCTAAATATGAAATAAGGAAATATAAAGCATGTGATTTTCATACCTTAAGATTACCTTTTGTAGCCATTCTTGTTTTGCAAGTGAGTGCTGGCCAAGATGTTATGAAACTCATTTCTATTTTTGATTTTATATTCTTTCTCCCCCTTTGTCATTTCAAAAAGATATCCAAGTTGAATATTTTATATTTCTTCTCCCCTTTATTTTATACTATGCTCCCCCTTAGATAGATATTCTATTAAGAACATGGATTTAATATTATTTTTGTCTAATTTAGCCACAATTTGTTTCTCAATCATTTGCAAAGGATGCTAAGCCTTGAAATGATATGAGATTCCCTTAAGCTTATATATTGATTTCTCATCTATCAAGGGATGTTAAGCCCTAAAAGTCAAATGAGAATCCTTTAATAAAAATGTCTCCATCCAAATGCAAGGGATGTTAATCCCGATTTGTTTAGAGAGTTCCTTTAAGATATATCATTTTTATGAAATTCATAGATGTCTTCATAACCAAGAGTAAAAATACTAAGGTCGTAACAAGCTTCAAAATCTTTTTAATCAAATAATCAAATTTGTTTGTATGAGCTCCCCCTTAATCTTACCATTAAAGCAATTTAAAGCTTCTAAGGTCACAGATGATTTTAAATTTTGATTTTGACCTTTATCAAAAGTATACTAAGATTAAGTATAATAAAATGATGTCCAAAGAAGCATTTTGTCAAAGCTTATTTTAGGTCGACCTTGACTTCGACCATAGCGCCCCTTGGCTAAATTTTATTTCAACCAAGAGGCAAAATTTGCAGATTTCACATGTGAAGTATAAATTTTGCAGGTAACTTAAAGAGATATTAATTAAATTACTTTGAATAAAACCTATTATGAATGATGTCCTTTTTTACTATGAGTGCATAAATCAAGTCCTATTTCTGTTCATATTAATCATGTGATTCTTCAAGAAAAGACATATATCCTTGAAGGCATGAATAATATCTCAATTTCTTATAGATACCAATTGAGAAATTCTTTATTTTATGTTTTGTAAACCTTAAAGTTCTTTTTCTAAGCAACAAATCACCAATGAATCATTTTTCTTGCCTATGTATCATCAAGGATCCACGCATACAATAATCATTATCTATTTGTTCTATGTAACATAGCATCATCTTTATGAGCTGAATGATAAAATAGTGAAAGCATATCCATGATGTAATGATAGAACAATAAAATGATAATTCCATGAAATACAGTGATTGTGATCATTTAAACACATGATTTCTATATAGATAGACCAGGAGATGCTTTTAAAAATCATGTAAAACATTATAAAATAGTGATTTCTAAACATGATTTTCATTTTACCTTATTCAGAGGATCAATCGAAATGATATCATTTATATTAAAAAATGATCTTCAACTTGTTTTGCATGTAAAACAGTCATTAACAACAAATAGATAGCCACTTGATCAATCAAATTATTCAGCAATTTTACTGCAGACTGAAATCAGTGACCTGTTCGGTCGAAGATTTCTCGACCGACTGACTGCTCGGTCGAAGATTTCTCGACCGACAAGGTTTCTGTATTATCTTCAGAACTATTTATTGATTCCAAGTAAAATATAGACTATATTTATTTCAATTATGCAATTTAAAAATTAGTTTTAGTTGAGATAAAACATATGAATATCAAAGTAACATTTAGATCAAATCTCAACTAATCATATTCAAATCTTTAAGTTTTGAGGACCTTAATTGAGATAACTTTTCAAGTTAGAAATTTTAGTTACTTGAATCATTTTGTTATCTTTTTATGTTAAGTTGAGATAGACATAAAGATATGCAATTTAAAGTCTTTGGTCATATCTCAACTTAGTCTAATCAATTCAATTTGGGGGTTTTGGAACCCATACCAACTCAACATCCTTTTTCTTGTATGGGCATGAAAAAGAGTAGTGTCCAAGACGTAAGCAATAATGGCAACATATAGAATCAACCTCAAGTCTTTTTCTATGGTTTTGTTCTAGGTTGTTCTTTGGTACAAATGTATTTGTTCCTTTAGGTACATATGTAGATTGATGTGCTCGTGTCTTTCTCCAACTAGTTTGTTGATAAGATTTCCCCTTAGGCTTGTAACCTAGTCCTCTTCTCCCAATTTGATGATAGGAATCATCCAATATTTTATCAAGGATTCCATTGTTGCTTAACCTACTAACTTCTTGATGCAACTTAGCTATCTCATCCATTCTTTTCTTAATATCTAGTTTTGCTTGATCTAGATTAGATGATAAAGAATTCCTTTCTTTCACTATATTATCATAATCTAGATGTGTACACAAGACAGGTTGTTTTTGAAAATCATTTAACTTTGCAAGTAATCCAACCTTTTCTTGAGATAGAAGATCATAATTTGTTTCTAGAGTAAAAATCTTCACATTACTACTACTTAGAGATGATTTCAAAGTATGATTTTGAGAAATAATGCTATCTTTTTCAAAACCAAGATCATTTAATTTAGCATATAAATCTTCATTTTCAGATGTAAGAGCAAGAAGTCTAGCATTTAACTCATCATTTGTTTTATTAGATTTCTTTAATTTCTTCTTGCACTCAATATACTTGTTATGTGTTTCTTCAAGACTAGAAATTAGCTCTTCTTTTGATAAATCAAGAAGGCTTACCTCTTCTTCTTCTTCATCATTGGTTGTAGCAATGAGACAATTTTTGTGGACCAATTTCTTCTTTTCTCTCCATGGACAACCGATTGTTGTGTGGTTTGTTCCTAAACACCTATTGCAACATGTTGTGGATTTGTCCAGGCAGCACCTTTTGTTGCGGTTGTAATCACCATCACCCTCCATTCTTCAATACCTGGTTAGGGTTCCTTGAAGCCTGCTCTGATACCAATTGAAAATAACACTAGAGGGGGGGTGAATAAATTTTTAAAACAATTTTAACAATTATTGAACTCAAACAACCAACCACAAAATATTGGACAAGAGGACAAGGATTTAGAGTGGTTCCAACTTTAGCAAATACTAAAGTTGTCAGTCCACTACCCGGTTGCTTACCCAACCGGGATTTGGAAAGAATTTAATTTTATTACCTCGCAAGGACTTTACATAAAATTACAATTCTCTCCCTAAACCCTTCAAGCAGCCTTCACCTAGAAGTAATCGCACCAACCTTGAAGCAGCCTTCACCTAGAAGTAATTGCACCAACCTTGAAGCAGCCTTCCTCCTGAAGTAGCTTCCCGTTGCAATAGCCTTCTTGAAGTAGCTTCCCGTTGCGATAGCCTTCTTAAAGTAGCTTGAAGTCCACATTCTCCTTCGAGAAGAACCTTCTCTAATCCGCAGCCTCCAACCCTAGGAGTAGCAAGGAGAATACAAATAATAAAAGGAACAAGAAGGAAAACAGAAATTACAACTTATCCTTTTAAGCACAAGGCTTGATTTGCCTATATCAAGCGTATTGATCTCCTAACCAATGAGTGTAGAAGTGTAAGTGCTGTGGAAAGGAGATGCTAGCCTATAGGACACGAAAATGGAGCAATGGGAATGAATAGCCAATGTTGGAATTGCTCTATTGCTCAAAACAGATTGCCAATGAGTATTCAAGCTCAAGTATAGCACAAGTGTAGCTTAGGTGTGTTTATGTGTCCTAAGGCATGTCCTATTTATAGGAATGACCTACAAGTGCTTAAGGACGTTCTAGACACTTTCTAGGGGGTTCTAAGTGCTTAACTAGCCGTTAGGTATAAGTTAGGTGCATTAGTAACGGCTAGTTGCTTTATTCTGCAGTTGCTGTCAGAGTCCATCTCGGTCGACAAATTGTCGACCGAGATACCTACTCAGTTGAAGTTTTGTCGACCGACAGGCTCTCTGGATCAATGTTCATTTGCAACTACCAACTACCTTGTCAGTTGTGTCTAACGGCTACTTGGGTCTTTCTCGGTCGAGAAGTTTGTCGACCGAGAGTGTCTCGGTTGAGGAGTTTGTTGACCGAGATTGACCCTGTTTCAATCTTTCAATTAAGGCACTAAGTGTGTGTATGAGTGTGCATATGTGACACTATTGAAGGGGATGACCTAACTAAGTGTGGTGTTTAGCTAGGGAAGATCTAACGCTTGATTTACATGAAGTCTAAGTACTTGTACATTATATAATTGTACAAGTTTACAATTGATTACATTTCATGACATTTACAATCATTCAAGCATATAGATTCCCTAGAGATTTTGTCATCCACCTCATTCCTGCAACACTCAAGTAGAACGATAGATCAACAAGAATGAAATGTTTGTCATCATCGAAACAAAGGGATTTATCATAATGTCCAACTTATCCAACACCTCCTTTTGATACTACAAATCAGAAGCAAAACTTTAGTTCATTGTAAATGTCTTAAACCCATAGATTTCATTGATATGCTTTGCATTTTATAAACTAAAAACAATATATATATCCTGAATTAAGGGAGAATTATCTAACTCCTACACTAATCCCCCAGTTCATTCAAGTGTAAGAAGTTTAAAATCATATTTCCAATACATCCATGGAACATTTAGCCATTTAATATGGGGGGACAATGTTGAATGCAAGGCTCAATTTACAAATTCTATATTTTGATGATGACAAAAATAGTTGTTTACTTGTGCCTAATGAATGTGCTAAAGATGTTTTAGATTGTCATGACACTCTTCATGAGATCTGTTTCTAAATATCAATTAGAGTAAAGTCTCGGAACACAACAAGATCATAGTGATTGAAGATTGATGAGTGTTTCCTTTAGTATTTTATTGTAATTCACTTATCAAATTTATGATTTTTTCTTTGATCATATTGAATTATATATGATGATTAAAATGATAAAACTATGACATATCTGCAAATAATATTTTAAGTTAGTTGTTAATTCTTGTAGGGAAATATGGTACAAAGTAGGAAGAAAAATTGTAAATTTTGATTACCATATTCCCATAATCAATAGATCACGTCAGTAACTATAATGTAGGAAGGATAGTTTATGGGATATACCTGGTCCTAGTGCAAGTCTAGCGACAATCCTCATCATTGTAGATGTGCAACTCTGAATCCTAGTTGCATTGGGACACATCTAACTATTGCACCTCCTAGTCTACACCTCGTACTGATAGCCACAAATGATGTCTTCTTCAGCAACTCCTCTTGTCATGGACTACTGGTTGACGTTGTACTCCAAGCGGAAAACAACAGATTCCCGCCTCTATGGTAGTCCACACGGACCTCCTAGAACTCATTTCGTCCTACTGGACTGGACAAGAAGGAGTTGTCTCTCTCTGTTGGTGTACTAGTCACCAACTTTCTCTCCCACAATGACAACTCTCACTTGTTCTCAACCGTGGCTATCCCTCCATTCTTGGGTTGGATTTTCATGGGCTCTCATGGTTACCACAACCAGAGAGGACAATAGTTGTCATAGTTTTACTTTTGGGAAGCCCCCAGTACCCCTCCATATATAGGAGGGGTTAGGGTCAGGGTTCCCAGTCCCCAAACAATGTGGGACTAAAGAAGGAGTGGAAATGATAAGTAGATCTTGAATTTTTACAACTTTTCTAAAAGTTTCACAACCTATGTGTTCCGAAATGGTCATCTCACCAAATGAGATGGTCATCTCACACTTGAGATGGTCGTTTCACTAAGAAAAATGGTTGTCTTGTATGCAATACGATCGTCTCGCCAAACGAGATGGTCGTTTCACGCTTCCAGTTAGATATGAATTGGCAAATCATTTCCTAATTAATGTCATACATTAATTTACTTGCACCCCAAATATGTGCAATTGAAATGAGTTTGGGAAAACTCTTAAACTTTCATTTGTCCCAACCAGGCCATCTTACACAAGTGAGATGCCTATCTCACTCACCTAGATGGTTGTTTGGCGAGTTCAAGTCAAGCCGATCGGGTCAACAACTTGAACCGACCGATTCATAGGGAAGAACTAAGCCAATTTAATTTTTGATCTACCTGACAACCCAAACGGCCATCTCAACACTTGAGACTCCCATATAGCTTCCCGAACAGCCATCTCACCCAGTGAGATGGTCGTTCGGAAGTTCATTCTGCCAATCTGTCGTTCTATTTTGTGAATTGAGTACCTAAACACTTTAGTACTTAATTCAATTATCATTCAAGATTAGAACTCCTCTTCTAGGTGAAGACCTATGTGTGTGACCCTATAGGTCCCATATTAAGTTGGCACTGAGTGTCCATAACAACTTATGACATCACAAGAAAAGAGTGGTGCCTAGTCATACATCATTGCTACCCATGTAAATGGAAAAGTTGGGGAACAACTTCAACCTACAATTTGTGTATGGTGTTACAAAGTTTGTATAGTTCCTTTATCACTGATGTACAAATTGAACTAGAGGCATGGAGCAGTCACCCTCATTATTATTCAATCTTCTTTCTTGAACCAAGAGAAGACTGTCTGAGATATATGCAAGCTCAATATCACATATTGACTGACATGCACATGTCCATGCTTTTCTCAGTCTCTCTTATCAAGAGGCCTAGGCCATCACACTCCAATAGGAGGGACAAATATCATGTCTATAACTCATAGTCAACCCCCATATGTCAAAGCCACCCAATCTTCATCACCATTATAACAACCCATATTTCAAGACTACATTTCATGATGTTAGAGTATACCCATGTGTTAAGTGTAGTGATTTCCAGTCTAAGAACCATAACCACCGCCATCACTGGGAGAGCTAACAATGACTTCCATAAGGATGGCTTCCACGCGTTAGTCTCATGGTGGGTCTGTCTGATGCACTATTCTCTAACAGGTATTTGTGTGATTGGTTTGATATCGCCATATCATGACCAATGAAACTCAATCATCAATTAACTCACACTCTGATCTTATGTGTTATTTCTGTCTGTCAACCTTCCACAATAATAACCGATTAGGGACACAATGTGAATGTAAATATGTACTCTTAACATTCGTATGATCTCATTTCATCCAAGTCATGTACTTGAAGACATATGTCATTGAGTAATATTATTCTCTAGAAATTTATAATGTCACATCATTATCTTACAACTGAATTAAATAAAATAAATTGGAAGCTTTCCTTTTATTAATAATCAAATCATTTGTGCATGATATGTCATTACAATAATCACATGATTGGCTCTCTGGGCATACATAACCAACAAAATCCCACTTGCACTTAGAGCCAATCTCCCACAAATCTTATTTTGAGTGACCTAACATGACCATCATACTTCTGTTGTGAAATTTCTTTTTTCAAGGGATCAACAACATTGCTCTCAGTTGGAACTTTACAAATCTTCACATCTTCACACTAAACAATTTCTTGTATAAGATGGAACCGCCTTTATATATGCTTTGAGCATTGATGCGATCTTGGTTCCTTATCTTGTTCAATAGCTTCATTGTTGTCACAATATAGCTCGATTGCCTCACTGATGCTAGGAATGACCCCAAGTTTTGTGATGAACCTTCTTGATCCATACAACCTCCTTTGCTACACCTGATGCAATAATTTTCTCGACCGCTATTGTAGAAATAGAAACTGTTTCTTGCTTGGAACTCTTCCATCTTACATCTCCATTGTTTAGGCTAAACATGAATCTTGATTGTGATTTGTAATCATCTTGATCAGTCTTGAAGCTTGCATCGGTGTAACCTTTTACAACCAACTCTTCCTCTCTGCCATAGACTAAGAACTGATCCTTAGTCCTTCTCAAGTACTTGAGGATGTTCTTTACGGATATCTAATGAGCATCATCTGAATCTAACTGATATCTGCTCATCATGCTTAAAGCATACAAGACGTCTAGACGGATACATAACATTGCATACATGATTGATCCAATTTCCGAGGCATATGGAATCACACTCATGCATTCCCTTTCTTCACAAGAACTGGGACATTGAGCTCTACAGATGGGGACACCATGACGCACATACATGTTCCCTCTCTTTGAGTTCTCCATGTTAAACCACTTCAACATCTTATCAATGTATGTGCTCTGACTTAATCTGAGAAGTCTTTTAGATCTATCTCTATAGATCTTTATCCCCAAGATGTAGGATGCTTCTCTAAAGTCTTTCATAGAGAATGTATTTCCAAGCCAAGTCTTTACCTTTTGTAAAGTAGGGATGTCATTCCCCAACAATAGTATGTAATCTACAAACAATATGAGGAATGCCACTATGATCCAACTAACCTTCTTGTACACACAAGGTTCATCTTCATTTTGAGCAAATCCAAACCCTTTGACTTTCTCATCAAAATAAAGATTCTAGCTCTGCGATGCTTGCTTCAAGCCATAGATTGACCTTTGTAGCTTACAAACTCTATTGGAAAACTTTGGATTTATAAACCCCTAAGGTTGTGTCATTTACACATCCACCATAAGATTCTTGTTAAGGAATGTAATTTTAACATCCATTTTCCAAATCTCATAGTCATGATAAGCTACAATAGAAAACATGATCCTGATGGATTTAACCATGGCCACTGGAGAAAAGGTTTCATCATAGTCAAAACCTTGAACTTGTCTGAAACCCTTTGCAACCAATCTGCTCTTATAGGTTTGGACCTTTCCATCCATGTCGATCTTCTTCTTGAAGACCCACTTGCACCCCATGGGATTTACCCCTTCAGGTGGATCCACCAAAGTCCATACTTTGTTGGTATACATGGATCCCATCTCAGATCTCATGTCCTCAAGCCATTTCTCAGACTCTAGTCCCTCAATAGCATATTTATAGGATATTGTCTCATCATCTATAACGATAGGGAATAAAAATTAATATCCTCGAGTCTCTTTAGGATATCCAACAAAATAACATTTATCAGATCTTGGGCCAAGCTTTTCAGGAAACATTTTCTTGACATAAGCTTCATAACCCCAAATCATCATAAAAGACACTTTCAGACGTTTCCCATGCCATGTCTCATATGGTGTCTTTTGAACCGATTTAGATGGTACTCGATTTAGCGTATACACAGTGGTTTCTAGAGCATACCCCAAGAAGGTAGTTGGAAGCTCAGCTAAACTCATCATAGATCACACCATACCTAGTAATGTGTGATTCCTTCTTTTTAATACACCATTATGTTGAGGTGTTCCAGCCAGAGTCCATTGGGATACAATCCCATGGGCTCTAAGAAGGTTCTCAAACTCTTGGTTTAAGTATTCTCCACCTTGATCAGAATGAAGTGACTAAATACTTTTACCGAGTTGGTTTTGTACTTCATTCATAAACTCCTTTAACCTTTCAAGAGCTTCTGACTTATGCTTCATCAAGTAAACATAGCCATACCTACTGAAGTCATCAGTGAAGGTAATGAAGTACTGATACTCACCTCTAGAAGTTATTATAAAAGGTCCACATACATCAGTATGTATGAGTCCTAATAGATCCCTAGCCCTCTCATTATTACCAGTGAAAGGGTCTTAGCCATCTTTCCCAACAAACAAGATTCACATACCTTTAATGATTTGAAATCAAAAGAGTTTAGATAACCATCCTTATGGAGTCTAGATATGCAATTCTCATTTATGTGCCCTAGACAACAATGCCAAAAGTATGTTTTGTTTGAGTCCTTGAGTTTTTACCTTTTGGTATTCACGCTATATACACTTGTCTCTAGATCTATCAAGTATAGACCATAAGATATTGGGGCACTACCATAAAAGATCCCATCTTTACTAATAGAACATCTTCAAACAAGATACTTATATGATGTTCATATTAATGGAAGGTATGTAATAGTAGTTCTCTAACTCTATCACAAGCCCACTTGGTAGAGATAACTCAAAGGTTCCAACTGTGTTGGCTGCAACTCTTGTGCCATTAGCAACGTGCAATTCAACCTCACCTTTCTCTAAAGGTCTACTTCTCTTCAGATCCTTCACATTCGAGCAAATGTGTGATCCACATCCGTCAAGTACCCATGATGAAGATGTAGTGAAGTTAATCTAAATAGTGTATACCCCAAACATAGAAATCTCTATCCCTTGCTTCGTCTTCCTGGGTTCCCTTATCATTCTCCTTACTTTGAGTGTAGAAGATTTGGATTTTAGCTTAGCACAAAATGCATTTTGGCTTTTCCTTTGTCCTTGGACTGAACTTCGCTAATCACCATCATATATTTATCCATCTTCATTTGTTCTTTAGTATTTATCAAGATGTCAAGCAACTCTGACAGCGGTCTAGCCATGTTGCATAAGTGATAACACTCAATGAACCAACTATATAATTTAGGCAATGATTGCAAAATAATATTTTCTGGCAAACTCTTGACACAAAGAAAATCCCAATTTCTCAAGACTCTCTATATGCGTAATCATATTAAGCACATGAGGCTCTACTAGATCTCCCTCTGCAAGTTTGCACTCAAATAGTGCCTTAGAGACATTGTACCTTTCATGCTTATTATGTTGTTTATGCAACTCATAGTTCATACAACCCAACACACTATAGGAAAAGTGCCCATTAGTGGCATTTATTCTAGTGGCTTTTATAAAAAAATGCCACTATTTATTTAATTTACAGGCATTTTTATATATGATATGTGGCATTTAAAAAAATGCCAATTTGATATTTCAATTGGGCAATTTGATAGCGAGCAATCCAGGTAATTAGTCTTCGCCCTATTTCCCCCTCCCCCACCCACAATCCCCTCCCCCCCCCCCCCGTGACTTCTCCCCCGTGTGCGGTGACGTGAGACGTGCTGGTGAGCGAGGGGCCTGACCCTGATCTCGCGAGGCGACCACGACACGAGGAGAGGTTTCTCCCTGGGGATATGGCCCCCTTCTCTATCACCTCTTATCCTCGCCTACCTACAGTTCTTCTATATCAGATTTCCGCAAGTGATTCCTTGCTTGGAAGACCAACCAAATCACGGTGTCGGGGACACAACCCTTTGGTGACTCAGATGCAAGGGTGTCTGATGGTGGTTGCGGTCAGGATGGACCACTGGGGCAGGGATCCTATTGCCAGTTCTCCAGTGGCTCAGAAGGCCACCACCCCAACTGAGAGACAGTGTTCCAGTGCCCCTCTGTGTTCGGAGCCTGAGATAGAAAATAACAAGGTTCCTTTCTAGTCACTATTCTCTCTAGTACACGGTTGTTCTAGTTATGATTCCTTCGTTGTTTCTACTACAGTTCACCTATGTGCTTGGCTGTGCTTGCAATTGAGCTGTTTCAATCATTGTCTCTTACTCGTGAACTAACAAAATTCTTTTCCTTTTGTGCTCACAACGGGGATTGGGTAGGAGCTGGGTGGTAAATGATGCTTGTTTCATGTGTGAGTAGTGTGCTAATCACGTACCTGCCATTTTCTTCCTCCTCTTTCCCCAATCAAATCTACAAAATTACAAAAGTAAAGTCGTTCGGCTTGCGTATACTCTTTCTTTGGGATTGTAGTTGTAAAGTCTCAACTAGGCCGCCAAAAATTTACCAACGAACTAAATTTGGTTTCAAGAACTGGATTTTGATACAAGGTATCCATAGAGAAGAAACTATATGACTAAAAATTAAACTTGAAACACCTGAAAAGTCTCAACTTTTATATGGAATGTCATAAACTATCTGATCGTCGTTCAAGTTGGGGCTGGGTTTTCCTTTCCCAGGCCGGGTCAAATCTTGATAAATACTGTTATATTAATTACACACTGAATAGGTAATTTCTTTTTTAAAGTCGAATTTATTGCAACCAGTTGGATTATTATAGTGATGGTTCTAGTCATATTTAGTCTTCAGAATATGGACAAAGGCCTTGTTGTGGAAATGGTACTGACCAATTCTCTTATTCACGTAGATCTCTGTCTTCTTAAGAAAGCAGTGAATCTTCTGTTGAAAAAGTTATGTACAACATTCGTCCATGGTGTGTGCTTTCTCAACAGTTTAAACTGAGCTCACAAATTTAGAATGCTAGACCTGTTTTGTGGTTAGACTGTGTGACTGGTTAGTTTTTGTTTCTACCATGGAATCCATCACTTCATACTATCTAGCTCACCACTGACTCCTAGATTACACCTATAACTGTAATCCTCTATCTAGGTGAGACTTGGCTGAATCAGCAACTACTTAGTTTTGTTTCCACCCTGGATGTCATCACAACTGGTGGCATGTGCTTGAGGATGGTGCTTCAGGGGAATAAGTTGTAGTGGTTCCTGGGGACCGTGGTGGTCAGGGAGGGTCTGTCGGGTGGAGTAATCCTAGAGCTAGCAATTTCCCCCACTCATCCTCTTCTGTTGCTAGTCATGGAAGTAGTAGTGTGAGGTGCTCCACGGTTATGCCGGTGATGGTTGGTGCTGGCAAGGTGCTCGAGGTTATACCTCAAACACCTGGTCTGAATCCTATTGATGGTTGCAAGACAAAATGTCAATTTGTTATTTATTTTTCTAAATCAAGTGGCTATACATCAGTAAATTTGTTATTCAGATTTTATTCTACAACTAAAATATCACAGAGCATTTATTTTTTGCCAACCAGGCTGAAGCTTCACAGAGATTGGGCAGCCAACATAATATTGCAGAGACACCCACTTCTATAGATGTCAACTGCATGGAACTTGCTGGTACAAAGGTGAATTTGAATTGGCTATTTGAATGTCGTGTTGAAGTACTTTCAGAAGCTAAATTTTAGATATATAAATAGATGTGTAAAGATGCAAACATTCATTTTTTTGGGTACTGCTTTGTGGTGTTGTTTCTGATATGAATATTTCTTCCATCAACTTCACATCTAGACAGACAACACTGACCATGATAATGGATTTGAATGTATATATTGTAAGATACCATACACACGGGAATCTTATTAATATTTCTAAGAATCTAACTTTAGATTTGAAAACACATCAATATTTGAAGACCAAATGCCTCTTTTCAGAAGAACATTTGTTTTCTTTCAATTCCTTATAATCATTTCAATTTTTTCTATCCTTATGTACCATAAAGGCTGAAGATTTGAAGGAATCACATAGCTAGACTGAAGTCAGAGAGAAGCCTTCTAAAGATGTCAACGGTGGTGAATGTTTGGATGCAAAGGTGAATCTGAAATTGGTTTTTATTGACATTTTGAAGAATGTAGAAGTCTTACCATATTGATTTAATTTTTTATTGACGCATATGCATGTATGGAATAATGGATTAGAAGAATGTTTCTCCTGAGCTCCTGCACAGTCGTCGTGCCTTCATTTGCTTTTTGAATACAACATTTCAATTGCTATCTTCACTATTTGGATAATATTTGTACTAAATTTTAGCTGTATAGAGGGTAAGATCAGATAAATTAGTATTTTATCTTATGGTGTGAAGTTGTCTTATATAAATTGATGAGATAATTTAGTCTTTCCTCTTGTGGTTGAATTCTATATTTTGTTAGTACTAGTCTTATAAGTGAATTGAGATTTATTGTCCTGGCTGCAATGTTGTGTTAATTTTTAGAATACTACCATCTTTGTAGATACAATTGATTATAACATCCATGAGTTACAACAAAATAGTTAAGAAAAGTGTTCAAGAAAAAAGGTTTTTAGATCAAAAATTTTAGCATTATTTTAGATCAACAAAATAGCTAAGAAAAGCATGTTGTTGTTGCAGACTATTGACACCATGGATCCTTATGAAGCTCTTGTTATCTCGCTACCACTGTCAGTGAAGGATTGTTTGCTCAAAATACTCAGATAGTTGTAGAAAGCACCAGTAATGGTAGCAACTTGACCATTGAATACATTTTTTGAGGGTCTAATAGTTAGGGGTTGATGCTTTAAGAGAGGTGCATGCACATGAATATTAAACAAGCTACCATCAATATATACATACACTTTTTTATATCCTCCCAACACAATATTGCATGCACTTAACCACATGGATATTGCTTCAACATTAAAAACTATTACTCCTGCAATACCACACAACAAGTTGTATGGCCTTTAGATATTTCCTCACTCCCCTTTGTTTAAATCCAACTAATAAAGGACATGAAGGTGTTTGTAGGTGCATTGATCAGTAAATAAAGAACAGAGGAATTACCCCCACACTGCCTATTAACGGTAAACAAAGAATGATAAGTTGTGTCTGATTCTGAGCAGGATATACCTCACATGTGCAATTCTTTCTTATATTCAAGGATAATTTCCTGGCTATCTCTTCTCTATCCTAACCTTCTTCTCTTGGTTTATTGGGTGTGCCCCCACATCATCACTTCCCAACATATTGACTCAGGTTATCATGGCATTGAAGTGGATGCTTCCACACTAGAATGGGCATGAATATCTTCATACCATGGTAATCAACTAGTTACCCCTTGATCTCTATTCTAAATGATGTAGTTAGGTACTTGGGTTCATTATGTTTGTCTAAATACTTGTGCCTATTCTTACTGGAAGTTTAACATTTTTTATTGCAGGAAGTTCCCAATCATAGTTCTGAGAGTGTGACTAACCTTCTAAGCTATGTAAGTGTTACTAAATTTAGCCTCACATTTACATATATCACATGAATATCCAAATGTATTATTTCTCATAGTAGCAAGACTATAACTATTGTAATTCTATTTTAAGTTAATAATTAGTTATATCATGAATATGACTGTCATTCATGGCATGAAATGGAAGAAACATGTAATATTGGAAGATACTAGATTGTGTTCAATGACGCATCCTACTGGTGATTCTCATTTTCACATGCCATGCAGTGAGATATTCCTATAATATCATGATTTAGCTCTGATTCTGAACATCAGGTGTCAGTCTCACTATTTCTAGGATTATATATGGTTAAATTGTATCATTCTTGGTATGAAGTGTGCCCTCAACCTAAAACAAATAACAAGAAAAAACATAAAACTAGCTCAGTCCCCTAGCTGTCATGTTTGGATGGAGAATGTAATATGTTGGGGTTTTGCTATTATCTAGTGCTTGAAGTTATCTCATAGACGGCTCAGTTATGCAGTTCTTTTTGCTATTTTCTATTCTCTAGATTCTATCTATTCTCTATGTATCTTTCTCTACTTACCCTTATGCTCGTGTACTAATAGGGATTGGCCAGGTACATTCCTACACGTGCAACACTTGATAGTGTGGCAGAAAAGAAGAACCTTCCCTTCTTTGAGGTTTTTGTCCATCTGGTTCCTTTATATTCCACTTGAGTAAAGGAGAAACATCATAAATGTGTTCCTAAGGTCTTATTGTTTCTCTCATTGGTTTATTAGGATCCAACAAGTTGGAGATTCATTGGGAACTTGATGGATGATGGAAAACTGCCTATCTTTGGGGAACCTTGCATTATCCCTTTGGAGGGTGGTGTTGCTTCTGGGTTCAAGCAGCCAAAGGAAGAAAAATTTGAAACACGACTTTATATATGTAAAGGAAAACAAGTTGTTAGAATGACTACACCCGGAAAGCTTTACTGGTAAGCATGTTTGTTGGATTTTTAAATAATTGTCTGGTAAGGAAGTATTGTTTTGGTTTACCATTTAGATGCATATATGACTCTGGCCTGGCACATGGTTGGTACATAGTGTGTTGCAGATAAAAAACTTCATACTTAGAATTAAAGAAAGGCCTACTAACACTGAGTACAAGATCGTGGGGATTAGTGACCTCCCATGCAATCGCCAAAAGTACGCTCCACTTTTTTTTATTTGGCTTTTGTATTTTATCGAGCAACACAACATTGGTCTTCTTGCTTTTCTTTGTGTTTGTAGCACAGATGTGGCATGGCCTCTTTGCCCCTCTCCTGTAGTAGAGCCTTTCTCCTCGCTTCAAATCAATGGATATTTTCATGTCTTTTCTACTGTAGGTTTGAGAGGAGGCCTAAGAAGGAAGAACCTGGGGAGCCAGAGATCATGACACTCTAATTATTTCAGAAAACATCATCAGATAGAGCTCAAGTTTTCAGGCCCTCTGTCCAAGAGACCCACTTATGTACCTATTGAGGTGTGTTACTGCTACGAGTGTTGTTCTATTTTCTCACTGCATTGTTTTTGAATGTTTTGTTTTTGTTACTAACTATAATATATCCTGGTATTTTGTTCTTCCAGTTTATTTAATAAATTATTTGTTTGTTTTTGGCCACTAACTAACATAACTTGGTGTTTTTCCTTCTGCAATTGTGTGTCCTAATTTATCTATAGAGGTACGCTAAGTCATTGTCAACATTTCAGAGGTCTGCTCTGGTTGAGAAGTCAAGGCAGAAGACTCAAGAAAGAATGGGTGTTCTTAGTAATGTGGGTTCCTCCCTGTTCCCTTAATGGTTAAAACAACATTTGTATATTTATATTTTTTCCTTTACCCCCTCCATCTAAAATAATACCCTTTCTGTAACATGTGGTTGTGATGCAGGCCCTAAGAGCCAAAAACTATGGTAATGATCCTCTACTAAGATCATGTGAAATTGCGATCCAGAGTCAGATCACCAAAGTCGATGGACGTGTTCTGCCGGTCCCAAAGGTATGCTATGTTTTTTTTCCTTCTTGCTTTGCCTAAAGGACATTGAGTATCTGTAATTCATATGCATTATATCGTTTGTATCCCCCAGCTAAAAGTTGGCAACAGTGAAGATTTTTTTCCCACGTAATGGAAGGTGGAATATTAACAACAAGGTGATGCCTCATCTAGTTTTAACATCTGTAGTTTGTTGTTCCTTTTTTAATAAGCTTCTATTTTTAACCATGCACCCACTCTTTTGAAGAAACTCTACCGCTATAAAGTAGTTGTTAAGTGGGCTGGGTGAACTTCTCTACGTGCTGTGACACCCGCAGGCTTATTCAGGATCTCATTCATTGTGGAAACATGAAAGGAGTTGCAAGTTAAATCTTTTTATGTATTTCATTTGTTCCTGGTCCTTTCCTTTTTGTTCAACTAACTAATGGTTTTCACTTCTCATTGGTTGTCCTTACAGAATATAGAGCATCCATTTGATGTCTTCGAAGAAAGTCCTTCCGTGAGAAGAGCTCCACCCAATGTGAGGGTAGATGAAATGATTGAGATGGTGAAGAATAAGTTACCTGGAGTGCCTAAATTTCTCCTCTGTATTCTTTCTGAGCAGAAAAATTCTGATGTTTATGCTCAGCCTTTTTTTTTAAATCTACTTTGCTTGATATGATCACCTTCTAGTTAAAGATATTCATGTGTGTTTATTTCCCCCGTTCATTTCTTATCCTTCAGGCCCATGGAAAAGGAGGAACATTGCTGAATTTGGGATACCCACCCAATGCATTGCACCAACTAAGGTCAACGACCAATACTTGACTAATGTTCTCCTGAAGATTAATTCTAAGGTATTTTTCTCACCATATACTCTTCCCTACCTGCTAATCCAAATATTTTTTGGTTTGCTCAATGGTTTCGTTTCCTGAAGCTTGGAGGCATAAACTCTGTCCCCAACTTTGATAATTCACAAAAAGAACCATCTCTTTTGCCTGCCCTGGCCTATCTTATTATTACTTTCATTGATTTATAGAATAAATGAAATTAAAGTTGTTTTCTTGTGAAATCACTCTCATGTGCTTCCATTTGAATGGAGTAATATGTAGTTAATCTTCTACACCACATTTAATAACAATTAATCACTAATATTTATAATTTAAGCATGCATGAAAAGTATAAAACTTTTTCTTCTAGATTCATGTTATGTCTCAACATAATCAGACTAGAAAAATCACAATCTAACATCCCAACCTATACATTCTTGGGATAAACACAAATGCCTATATCCCAAAGATAGCATTTAGTCAGGTAAACAAATTGTTATGCCTAGAACACAAATGCCTAGTTTGTGTATTTTCTGTGGTCTTTACAAATAGGGGATCTTCTCACTTTCTTGAATCTTGAACAATATGATTCATGAGGGCTATTTTCACCTTCTGGCAAGTTATATTTGGAAACAAATTGTTATATTTTTTGACAAGTTATTGTTTATAGGGATACTCTTTTCAATGGTTTTGACATGAAACAATGAGGCTGAGTTGATACTGATCAGGTGATGGCTAATTTGTTAGAAAACCCAAATCCCAATGGAAGTTCAAGGTACCTAAATACAAATGGAGGTTCAGGGTATCCAAATTCTTAAGATTGTAGCTATGGGTTAACTACATTTCTTTGATTCCTTTTATTGTACTTCTGTTAAAACAAATTTAAAAGTGAACTCTTTACAAGCAAAAGATTTCAGTATAACCATACGCTTCATGTTAGCTTGTAAGCATAATCATATATATACTTGTATTAGTGAGCATCCATAAGTTGTTTTTTGTTCAAGTTGTTTTGCATATGTTTTTTATTATTATTTTATATCTAAGACTCAGTGCTACTATGATTCCCTGCAATCTTACTTTTAAGCATATTTGTAATTCTTCTTTTGATAAATATCTCTTCTTTATAGGTTTTCATCTGCAAGAATTTTTAGAAGATTCCATTAATTGGAAGTTTGTCCTGAATAAATATTGGTCTCTTCTTTCACCTCTTATATTTTCTAAATCATCCTAAAAGACCTGGTGATGAAGATCCTTCCCCACCCTTTAATATGCTAAGAAATGTCTTAGACATGAATGCCCAGTTTGGTGGTTTCAATAATGATCTACTAGAAGCTGGAAAATCTATCTGGGTTATGAATGTAGTTCCTACAACCATCCCCAACTATCTACCTCTAATTCTTGACTGATGATTCATTGGTGTTCAACATGATTGGTACGATCACTTTTTTCCTCTGATTTGTAGCTCTTCAATAATATCTTTATCCACATTGTTGGTTTAGGTAATCAGAATTGGGAATACACTGATTGGAAACTAAAAAACAGATTTATTATTAATCGTTAAAAACCTAATTGAACGTTGATGTGGATGTGCTTTCTTCTATCATTATCATCTTCATTATCTAGGGCTCAGTCTCATCGTGTATATTGATGTGGGCTAATCTATGATCATCTATATGTATATAAAAATGACTATTAGTGATGGCTGACAAAACATGATTCAAAGCATATAAGTATAATTAGTGTAATACACATATTTGAGGATAATGTTTGGAAGCTCATGATATATATGAATGAGGTTGAAAAGTAGATATAGCCAATGTGTGTCTAACAATTACATATTTGAAAGCTTGATAACTTATATACTGTGATATCTTTTTGTGTGAGCTATTTTGGAATCACGACCGATGTTTGCTTGTGTATTATTAGTTGAAGGTCTTAATCAATTCTTTCTTTTGACTTAGGTGTGAAGCATTTCTGACATACCTAAGAACTTATGACACAGTGCATGATCATGGCCTATTGTCACTTGAAACTCATCATAAACGTAGATGCTACCTACTAGACTTATTCTTAGAAGTAGACCGCATTTTACAGTCGGAGGTAAATTGGAAGCTTTTCTAAATAGGAATATTGGCCTCATGTACCTGAATTGTCAATTTGTGTGTTGAAATTCTCTATAGTCTCATGTCTACAAAACTATGAGCCTAATGGAGAATGTTGTGAGCTGTCAAGTAAGGTTGAATAGTCATGCTACTAAAATCTATTCGGTGTGAAAACTATTGGAACTATCAAAGTTTGTCAATATATATTTTATATGATTCTAAAATTGTTCTCTCAGTATTAAAGATTTGTTTCTTTGGTTATAAATCATGATTCTTATAGGGAACCAAGTGATCACCCTTCCTTATACCTTGATTGTGTCAAGACTGTTGTGCATTGTAATGCACCACACAGTAGACATAGAATGATGGATGCAAAGATTTGGAACCTACAATGATGGAGATCAAGAGCTAGGAAGACCAAAATGGAGATATAGAGCTCAACCACACTGCTATGATAGTGATTTGAATAGGGAGCCAGCGATTGGAAGGTACAATGCCTTCTTACTTGTTTTCTTTCTTCTCTATTTTAGCATGATCATATTTCCCTCTTATTCTTAATCAATAAGGGACAATCATTGATACTTTGGATTTTGTTTTTCCTTAATTGTTCAACTTGATAATGTTTTTTTTATAATGGAAAAAGGATCAACTTATTATCCACAAAGATCTCTGACATCTATCCATTTGACGCTATAATTCACACACTTCTCACAGCTGAGATGCTACCTTATGCATTACTAGATACATGAAACTGGTAACTACAACAACATAACCAATCAAAACCCTTGCCGCAGGTGGAAGTAAATGATAAAAAAGAAATCTTAATTCAACTTGTGTTTTGCTGGCATGATACAAATAAAAGATAAGTCACTTTTTAACTGTTTCCAGATTTGATGCCAATGATGTGCATGAATTATTTTTCTTAGGCTACTTTCAAGCCTTTCAATTGTCCCACCCACCCTGCTTCTTGCATCACTTTCACCAGAATCAGATGCCAGCGGAACTACACTCCGCTCAGAAGCCTTCTCTACAAGTTTCAGATGGGCCCAACCGAGTGGAAAGCAAATGGAAGCTCCAAGTGCAGAACTAAGGAGCATATTCTTCTCTCGCCATCTCAAGGAACCAGGCAATATGAGACCAGATACAACAACAGTTGTTGAGCCAGCTCCAGCAATGTTGAAGACATCATGTATGCCATGTTGTTTCACAAGAAGATTTTGCAAACCATAAAATGTAGTAGTAAGCATTGGTGTTGTATTCAATATAATGGGCAAGGTAAAATGTCCTCCCCATGTAATTCAATATAAGGGGCAAGGTAAAATGTTGTATGAAAGTATATCATTGGTGTTGTATTCAATATAAGGTGCAAGGTAAAATGTCCTCCCTATGTAATTCTCAATTGATTATAAATAAAAAATATTCGTACTTTTAGAAAAGTGAGATCGTCTACAATTGACATTCATTTAGAAATAATGATAATGAATTGAAAACTGAATGACTAAAAGCCATGAAAATGTAGGAATACAGAACTAGTAGTCACTAGTGGCTTTTTTTATACACCATTAAAGTAAATAAGAACATTTTCATACACCAACATAATACAAAATAGTGACATTTGTATAAAAGCCAATTGATTGATAGTGACTTTTTTATAAATGCCAAATGATGTTTTAGTGGCCTTTATTTGGCATTTATTGGAAGCCACTATAGACAAACATTTAGTGGAGTTTACAACTTATGCCACTATCTTTCTAGTGGCATTGGTACTACATGCATTTTTTTAAGTGTCAACAAATGCCACAAAACATGTTTAGTGGTGTTTATTTTTTCAGTGGAATTTCTAAAAGGCCACTAATGTGAGTGTTTTCTGTAGTGACATAAGGTTCTTGATGTTCAAAACATCATTGGAATGCTTGAAATAAGCATCCATGTCAATTTTAGGTGAATTTAGTGGATGTTGGTTCTGGTAGAACACTTCTCAAGGACATGAACCAGTTATGGAAACAAATCTCATTTAAGTTATCCAAATGTGATGATTTCTTTTCTATTTGATTCTATAAGAGATAAAAATTTCATTTGTCAAAAACCCTTTTGAATTTATTTTATTTTAAAATTTTTGACAATGTAATTAGGTTTTTCATTATTATCGCTCCCGCCATTTTATTCAAATATACAACCCTCAATATCAATTCAAAATATTGCAGTGTATAATATTCTAGTGGGCCAGATCCAAGATAATTCAACTGTGGCACGATCAACACCACAAACACAGTCAACCATCACCATAGGCAAATCTTGTCAATTGCATCACATGCAATTCTGGATACATGATATGCACAACCCCTTGCCATAATCATTTGCATGCTTCTGGGCCCAGACGCTTTGAGAATCACCTGTTAAGCCTGGCCCAACATCTAACACAATAGATATGCACCCTGCAAAGGCCAAAACTACATAGATAGCATCACACTTCCACAAAATAAATGGTGCACCACGCGAAGGTGTAAACTGTTATTTGTCAATCAAGATTTTCATGTGGGTTTCTATTGGAAAGTATCCAAGACTTAATATTTAATTGAGGGAGTTTGTATTTATAAGTATATACATATAATTTATCCAATCACAACATATATCGTATGTATCATATACATGCTATATCCCATAGTGAAAACATGCAATAAGAAAAGCGATGGTTATGGACAGTACTAACGTAATCCCTTGGAGCCACAAGGGATTACATCATCTAGGTCTACATCACATGCAGAAACCTATTGTTGATGAAGATCTATGCTTTCCAATCTGGGTTGACCAGTTCAACCATTGAACCGATCAGCTTGCCTCCTAGCCGGTTGTTAGGTTGTCTCACTGGTCATCTGGTCCTTCTATCTACCATTGGATGGCTCCTCTAGTGGATCGATTAGGTCCACCAGGAAATCAGTCTAGCTTGTCCACCATGTCCTCCAGGATCCTTCATCTTCATCATAACATGAAAGTAAACTATCCTACTTATACATTATTATAGGGAAACCTCAAGTTACATTTCAGGGGAGTAAAGGTAGAAGAGAATTAACTTTACATTGGGAAGATGAGATGGAGACTTGGTACATAGACCGAGACAAACGGATAAACTAATCACATGCAACCATGCACAAATAGACTTTATTGGCCATACCCATGCTATACATCCACCATCAAACCATTTTAGGGCAACACATGTAAATTGCATATATATATATATATCATATATAAATATATATTAGTTTGGGATTATCATGGTGTTTGGATTTGAAAAGATATTATTCGCAATACATGCAATAATAGAGCAACAAAACCAAAATATGATCATATTAATTATCCCATAATATAGTAAATTGACATTGGCTCTAATACAACTATAGGGAAATATGGTACATAGCAGGAAGAATAATTTAAAATTTTATTACCATATTCCCATAATTAGTAGATCACGTCAATAAAAAATAATGCAAGAAGGATGGTTTATGGGATATACTTGGTCCTAGAGCAAGTCCAGTGACAATCCTTGTCATTATAGATGTGCAATTCTGAATCCTAGTTTCACTGCGACATGTATGACTATTACGCCTCCTGTTCTACACCATGTACTATAGCCATGAATGTTGTCTTCTTTAATAGCTCCTCTTGTCATAGACTACTGGTTCACGTTGTCCTCCAAGTAGCAAATAATGGCTTCCCACCTCTATGGTAGTCTACACAGATAGCCTAGAACTCCTGCCATCCTACTGGCCCAGACATGAGGGAGTTGTCCCTCTCCATTGGTGTACTAGTTACTGACTTGCTTCCCCACAATGACAACTCTCACTCATTCTCTTCCGTGGCTATCCCTCCCTTCTCGGGTAGGACTTGCCTGGGTTATCGTGGTTACCAAAACTAGAGAGGATAACAATTATTAGAGGAACTGATTGTCAGTTGTCTATGTTATAGTTGCACTTTGGGAAGTCCCCAATACCCCTCTATATATAGGAGGATTTAGGGTCAGGATTCCCAATCCCCAACCAATGCAGGACTAATGTGGGAGTTGAAAGGACAAGTAGATATTGAATTTTCACAACTTTTCTAGAAGTTTCACAACCTACATGCGAAAAAACTGTCATCTCACAAATGAGACGGTCGCCTCACACGCGAGACAGTCGTTTCTCTAAGCAAAATGGTCATTTGGGATGCAAGATGGTCATCTTGCTAAGAGAAGGGTCGTTTCATGCTTTCCCACTCAGATATGAATTGGCAAATCATTTCCAAATTAATGTCATACATTGCTTTATTTTCACCCCAAGTATGTCCAATTGAAATGGGTTCAGGAAAACTCCAAAACTTTCATTCATCCCAATTGGGTCATCTTACACAAGAGAGATGCCCGTATCACTCACCTAGACGATTGTCTGGTGAGTTCGAGTCAAGTCGATTGGTTCAACAACTTGAACCGGTCGATTCATAGGGAAGAACCAGGACAATTCAATTTCTGATCTGCTTGACAACCCAAGCAGTCATCTCAACACTTGAGATGCTCGTCTGGCTACCCAAACGGCCATCTCACCCAATGAGATGGTCATTTGGCAGTTTAGTGAACCAATATGCCGATCTATTATATGAATTGAGTACCTAAACACTTTAGAACTTAATTCAATTATCATTCAAGATTAGAACTTCTCTTATGGGTCAAGACCTATGTGTGTTACCCTATAGGTCCCATATTATGTTGGTAATTGGTGTCCATAACAACTTATGACATCAAAAGCAAAGAGTGGTTCCTAGTGGCACATCATTGCTACCCAAGTAAATGCAAAATTTGGGGAACAAATTCAACCTACAATTTTTGTATGGTGTTACATTGTTTGTATAGTTCCTTTGTCACTAATGTCCAAATTGAACTAGAAGCATGGAGAAGTGACCCTCATTATTATTCAATCTCATTTCTTGAACCAAGAGCAGAGTGTGTGAGATATATGTAAGCTTAATATCACATGTTGACTCACATGCGCATGGACATCCTTTTCTCAGTCTTGCTTATCAAGAGGCCTAGGACATCACACTCCAATAGGAGGGACAAATCCCATGTCTATCACTCACAATCAATCCCCATGCATCAAAGACACCCAATCATCACCGTTATAACAACCCATGTTTTAGGAGTGCATTTGATGATGTCAAAGTGTACCCAACAACATGTGTTAGTGCAGTGATTCAAGGTTTAAAAACCACAACCACCACCATCATGATGAGAGCTGACTATGAATTCCATAAGGATGGCTTCCATGTGTCAGTCTCACGGTGGGTCTGTTAGATACATTGTTATCTACCATGTATTTGTGTCATTGGTTTGATATCACCATATCATGAATAATGAGACTCAATCTTCAACTAACTCACACTATAATCTTATGTGTTATTGTTTTCTATCAACCTTCCACAATAACTATCGACCAGGGACATAATGAGAATGTAAATATGAACTATTAACATATGTATGATCTCATTTTTTCCACGTCACGTACTTCAAGACATACGTCATTGAGTAATAGTATTCTCTAGACATTTATAATGTTATATCATTCTCTCATAGCTGAATTAAACAAAATAAATTAGAAGTTTTGCTTTTATTAATAATCAAATAATTTTTACATGATATGCCATTACAATCATCACATGATTGTCAATCTGAGCATACATAGCTAAAAATTCTCTCATAGAACAAGGGTAAAATAAAAGTAGGGTTAGTTTATATATTCATTGACTGACTTTCTTTCCAAGAAAATTAGGTAATAGTGATGGTATTGTATATAATTTCATAATTCATTTACTTGTCATATCTTGTTAAAAAATAAACAATGATTAGAGAGTTCTTTCTCAATGGAAGTCATCAATATATTTTCCTAAAAACAAAATCAGCCAACCAAAATAAGTAGTGAAGACACACATAATCCTTGACTTGTTTTCCATAGGCAAAAAGCAACCAATGATATGCACATTTCCTTCCAATAAGATTCATAATTCATTCTCATCTAGAACCAAAAGTGACCATTATATACACAACAACTATTATTCACTAGTTTCCCTTTGGAAAAACCAATTGGCATTAATGATCATTTTCTTAGTGCTCCACTAGCCAATTTTACAGTAGTTAAAGTGAAAATATTACTGTTGAAACTCAATACAATCTTGATAAATAGCTAGATTTCACTGCTATCATCTCCACTTTCTAGTAGAAATCATAATTTCCAGTATATGAGAATTATGTGAATTTATTAATGTATTTATGCATTTGGAGCATTTATTATATTGAAAGAGAACTTAAATTCCCAAACCTTAAACTTGCTTACTTCAATTGAATGATTAGAAACCATTGTAAGATAATAAACTGTGTTGTTTATTTGTGAATCTATTGGTCTCACTCTCAATATATTTTCTACAAGTTTCATTGAAGATTTTTCCTTGGAAAAGGAATATTCTATGGGGGTGGCCCTTTATAAAATTTTGTTGATCCTTAGTTGATATTGTGTCCTTTTACTAGAATATCAAGGCTCATTACTCTTTGTCTGATAAGAAAGACTTGGTGTGTTGTCTTTGTAAAGGGTAATACAATTTGCATCTCAAGGGTTAATAAATACCAGAAAGAAGACCTTCTTGATATAAGAGCTATGACACTGCAGGAAAGAACCACTATCAAGTTCGTGTTCATACGTGGTTGATTCTTACCTCTCTTCCTTTTTTTTTAGAAATCAGTAAATATATTGCAAAAGGTTGTATAGAAAAGCTATACTATACATGTCCAAAAACTTCAAAAAGTCTACAAGGGCTTACTCTAAAAAATTCCCCAATATAGTTTGGCTACATGACTTAGTCCTTTTTACAAGACTTTTTTAGCCTTTCCAACATTACCAATGTCTCTAGCTACAAGTTGGAAAATGTCTTTGTCAGCAGTTTTCCCATGGAAGTAGTTGTTCCTGGCTTTCCATATATTGAAGCAGACTCATGTGAAGCACAAACCTGCAAAGGCCAACTCCCTTCTATTCTTTCATCTAAACTTCATATGTTCAATGGTTTGATTGATGTTCTGAGAGGTGAACATACCCCACCCATTTTTCAGCCACATCAATGACCACACATGCTTGACTTTGTTGCATCCATGCAAGAGATACTCATGGGTTTATTTCTCATCACAGAAAGGGCATTTGGGGTCCTCATCATACCCCAATCTATGGATTCTATCCTTGGTCAAGTATTTACCCAATATAGTCGTGTAGCCAGCAATGCTCCACTTGGGTACAAAGGGTTTCTCCCACAACAACTTGAACTAGGGTATTGTGGCTCCTATAACGATGTGGATCCATGGTTTCTGTTGCCCACAAAGTGTGAAAAAACTGGTACCTTCCACACAGTACATGTGATGAACCTGACACGCAAAGGATGTCGAAGGCTATGAAGGAGGAGGATCATCTGCAAGGGGTGCATATGTATCTTAGCCTCATCTAATTGACCCAGATTCCATCCTTTCCTATGAGAAATCTATCCATCCTTCTCAAGTGCCCAACTCTTGCTATTTCTTCAACCTTGGTGATGTTCAAGCCTCCTTCTCAGTATCTCTTTGATATGGTATCCTAGGCAATGCCATGGGCTTTCCCACCCCAGATGAAGTTTGTCATTTTCTTGGTTAAGCTAGTAATGGTAGGATTAGGGAGGGTACATACCTCGCACCAGAATCATACCATACTAAGAAGGATCATTATTGTCAGCATTAGTCTGCCTACCATGGACATATGTATGCCTGTCCAACCCATAATCTTCTCCCTGACCTTATCCAAGCACATCTAGTAGTCTTTATGTTATGACCCACTCCGAGTTTAACTAGTAAGTACAGTGATTAGTGCATCACCATGTTGATTAAGATAAGATAAGATGTGATTAGTGTTTTGATCAAGTTCAGATAAGTTAGTTAGCATGTTTTCATACTTTGAGGGTGTAGTGGATCTCGTGCTTGAAAGTTTGCAAAAAGAATTGCATGAATTGGACCTCTGAGGAAACAGTTATGATATTTTCAAGTTTCTTGGGTTGAAGATGCAATTTACACATTAGTGGATTATTAACCCTTTTCCCTTATCCCTTACCTCCCGATCGGTGCAAGGCACCACTTGAGTGGCGCACATCTGTGCCCGATCAGTCAGTAGAGAGGAGAGGAGCGAGCGATTTAGGGCTAGAGAGAGAGAGAGAGAGAGAGAGCCAGCAGTCGAACTTCTTCCACCTTCCTTCTTCTTCCTCTCTTCCTCACCCAACCACGGCCCCGACCAGCTAGGGCACTGGCTGGCCAGCAACAACACAACAGTTGTGCGGCGCATGGTCAGGGGCCGTTTTGGCGTGAGAAACACCAAACTAATGCCTCCCTTGACTCTAACCATGAGGTTAGGATTTGAATCCCCAACCCGCGAACGACAACCCAGTCGAGTTCCCTTCTCCCCTTGTGCGCGATAGAAGCTGCTGCTAGTAGTAGGTCTGAACAAGGGCAGAACTGAGGTTGAAGACGACCCCACGGATGCCTGGAAGTAGGCTTTCGACAGATTTTAGTTGGATTTTGGCCACCTCGATCCTTTGTGAGTAGAATCTCACCCACTAAGCAAGTATTAACTCTAAGAAATGGATTATTTCGGTTATATATATGTTTTTCATGGGTAACAATGATTACCCAAGTGTCAGGCAGTCTTGGCATCGCCCGAATTCTCGTTGCACATTTTTCTTCGTCACGTTTGCATGACCCTAGTTATTTTAACTGATCTGTATGATTTGGATTATTTGAACTATACAGTTGACTAAATACTAAATAGCTCAGTAGAGAGGATGAAGACAGTAGCACACGACCCAGATTTGCAATAATTGTATGGTTTGGGTATAAACCTAGGTTGTACGATTTTAGTAATTAACTAATCGCACATTTTCAAAGAAAAAGTTGATGACTTGCAATGTTTCAATGGAAACTTGTTTGCATGCTCCTTGTTTTAGTTCATGTGTGTGGTTTAGTAGTAACAGGAATTGGCACATTTTTCAAAGATATCATTAGAAATTCTCGAATGTTATAAATAATTCTTGCCATGATAAGTAATTTACTCTTAATTAAGTTATCTTATGCACAACTCAGGATTAGGGTTGATGTGCATGTTTTCCAAAAAAGTTCAAATAATTTACAAGTGCAAATTACGATTACTCGTATGTCAAGTAATTAACTCTTATCAGTATATTAAGAAGTTCAATTGCATGATTCTAGTGTATAAGTGCCAAATGGACATGTATTTGGTTTATTTAAGAATTTTAGTCTGCCTGCATGTATAGTATGTTAATTACTCAGTATATTACAGTGTTTTGAATATACTATTCTGCCAAGTTTAGAATGATATACATGTTGTATTATAAACTTTAAATAAATAGACGCGGTGCCATAGAGTTACTAGAGTCAAGTATAAGAGAAAGATACAATATAGTAAGATCTTTCCAAGAATAATAAAATAATAGATTTAGGAGCCCTGAACACTGTAGATTCCCTATGAGAGGTCTGCACCGTAGGGAAGAAATGACATAACCCTGGAAATGTCCAGTATACAGGGGTCAGAACGTACTAATAGGTGGTACGAAGGATGAATCCCTAGTGGAAGTCTCCTTAAAATACAACATGTAGTGTCCAACATCAACCAGAGGTCCTGGTGACACTAGAGTATAGAAAAACCTATAGGTGGCTTGACTCTCCGCCTGTGTGCTCCGGTCAGAGGAGGAGTCCAATTTTACGACCCATAGGTGTGCCGAGGCCAGAGAGCCATTTTCCTATTGCAGACTAGCGATGTTGTACAGCTTAGCATCCCGGGTGTGTCAGTTAACTCTTGTACAGTGAGATCGTATTTCGTTACGATTCTTCATATGTAGAGTACACTGCATATGATCAGTGCATAAGCTAAAATATGATAATATAAGTTTTAAAGAGTTTCTTTAAGTAAGAAAGTCTAAGAAAGATTCAATTATAGTTTCACAGCAGTTGTTCTATAAATGTAATTTTGGCATTCTATGTTATTTAACTGTATTGTTTTAGATCTGCTCAACGTAGTAATTCCTATATTTTATTTCAGTTAATAAACATAAAATGAGTTATTTGCGATGGTTGGGTTAAATTCTATTCACTGAGCCAGTAGCTCACCAACCTACTAAAAATGTTTTTTAGGTCAACTTCAGCACGAGGAAGCTGAATGATCTTATCACCCAGGCTCTTAGAATGTAGTTCATAGTTAGAATAGAGGTCTCTTAGTCCTTTCTCCTCGCTCTTTGAGGCATGTGGTGTGGTAGAGAGAGAATGCAATGTAATATGTAGTTTAGTTTTAAGTTATTTGTTATGCTTTATATTCCACATGAAAAATGTAATATTTTGTGTAAGTCTGTTTTACCTACCTAGTAAAGCAAATAGTAGTTGCTTCCACAGTTTAGTAAGATTTCAAGATTTCAGTTTATTCCATGTTATAAGATTTTCCTTTAAGTTAATTTTAACTGATTAAGAAAAGAAAAAGTTAAGGGTGGTTTTCTAAGGTTGACTCTCCGGTCTTCGAGGTCATTAGAGATGGAACGGGGATCGGGGTGTCACAGTAGTTGGTATCAAAGCCTAGGTTGAGTATGTAGTTACTCTAAGTCAAGGTCAGGGGATGATAAGAGACCAATAGGATTAGGACTTAGGTGTTTTCCTTCTAACTGCAATTTTCTAACAGGAAGTGTTTTGTTATACTATTAAGATGGCAGGAAGAGGACGTGGTCATGAGGACCAAGCTGAGAGCCACTTTGGACCTGATCCTCAGGTGATGGGTCTAGGTGGTGGAGATGATGTGGATGAGGCATCAAGAATGTACATGATGTTTCTTGAGACCAGGGAAAAGTATAAGATGGAGAGGTGAGCTTCTATCTCGATCAGCAAGGATCTGATGAGATCCTATGAGCTGGTTAATAATCTTGGAGGTATTGAGTTCGTTGGAACTACAGACACTACAGTGGTAGATGAATGGCTGAGACAGTTATAGAAAGTGTTCTGTCTGATGGAGCTATCTGAAGAAAGACAAATCAATCACATAGTTTATTTGCTTAAAGGTGATGCAGAGCTATGGTGGTGTGGAGTGGAAAATAAAAGGAGGAACACAATATTGAATTGGAAGGATTTCGTTGATGAATTCCATCTTAAGTACTAGCCACCTACCTTTTTGAGTGAGAAAATAAGACAGGTGCAGCACATCAGACAAGGGAATATGTCAGTGGGAGAGTATGAGGCATATTTCACCAGGTTGGTAAATTTCTGCCCGCAGCTCATCCCAAATGATGTGGAAAAGTGTAGAAGATTCTAGGATGGATTGAGGTCTGAAATCCGACATAGTATATCTACAGTTGGATGAAGAGAAAGAGAGAACTTTAGAGAGTTTCTTGAGGCTGCAAGACATATAGAGGAGTCTGTGAATGTTGATAAGAACTATGAGAATAAAAAGAGATCCGTAGACTTCAGAAGAGGACAAGATAGTAGTAGACATCAAGGAGATGGTGGTGGTTTCTTCTCGAAGCTTGGACATGGATTTGGCTGTTACAATAAACAAGGATCTGAAGATGTGATATCTTCTCAGAGTAGGGGAAGATCCACTCCAGGGAGATGGAATAGTGCGTCATGAGGAAGGTCTTCTGGATCATCGGACTTAGTGACATGTCTGCCAAAGAGAGAGATATTGATGTGTGATATCAGTGGAAAGACGCACTCCGGTCAGCGTTAGGGTGTAGATTTTCAGGGTTGTCACATCTGCGGACAGGTGGGACACTTCAGAAGGCAATGTCCCCAGTTTCAGCAAGTGGCAACATAGGGTTCCCAGTCATAATAGCAGAATGTTCTGAGACAGGATCTAGCTGGAGGAGTGAGTTCTTCAGTAGCTTCAGGTTCTTGAGGACGAGGAGCACACAATGGAAGGGAAGGACAACGAGGACATCATGGAAGAGGAAGAGCTTCCGGATGCTTCTTCTCTCTAACATAACAAGAAGGTATTGTTTCTTCCTGAGTAGTTACAGGAGAAATGCTTCTCTTTAATAACATTTCAGTTACAGTTTTGATAGATCCGGGTGCTACTCACTCGTTTATACAGAGTTCTTTAGCTTGTGATCTTAACCTGTTAACCCAAGAGTTACCATTTGAATTGTTGTTGAGGGTTCCGTTAGGTGAACTGAAAGTGTTGACAGTGTTTTGTCCTGAATGTTTATTGGCCTTTGGTGGTTACACCATCGTGATTAACCTTATACCCCTAGATGTTAACTATTTTCAAGTTATCTTGGGTATGGATTTCCTAGATACGTATCAAGTTCAACTCGACTATTGGAAGGAGGTTGTCTTTCAATAGGGTGGATTTTCTTGTGTCTCTTCTGGAGATAGGAAAGTATTGCCTACGTGTATCATATCAGTCTCTATAGCTGATAAAATGTTGCTGAAAGGTTGTGAGGTGTTCTTGACACATGTAGTAGATACCAAAGTAGAGAAGAGCACAATCAGCCTATGGGATGTGCCAGTGGTTTGTGAGTTCCCAAATGTTATCCCATATGAGTTTCTAGGTCTACCTCCTGAAAGAGAGATAAACTTTGAGATCTAGGTGTTTCTAGGTAGTCACCCTGTAGTGCTTCCAGCCTACAGAATGGCACCTGTAGAGTTGAAGGAACAGAAGATCCATTTATAGGAGTTACTGGATAAGGGTTTCATTCGACCTAGTTCTTCGCCATGGGGAGCTCCAGTCTTGTTTGTGAAAAGGAAAGATGGTACTATGAGGTTATGTATAGACTACAAATAGTTGAATAAGATCACCATCAAGAATAAGTACTTGTTGCCAACGATAGATGATCTGTTTGATCAAATGCATGGAGCAACGATATTTTCTAAGATAGACTTGAGATCTGGATATCATCAGTTGTGGATATATGCTTCATATATTCCTAAGCCATCTTTCAAAACAAGATACGGGAATTATGAGTTTCTAGTCATGTCATTTGGACTAACTAATGCCCCAACAAATTTCATGGATATGATGAACTGGATTTTCAAGCCAATCTAGGATCAGTTCATAGTGGTTTTCATAGATGACATTCTAATTTATTCCCGAGATGATGAGCAACATGAGAAACATCTAAGGATAGCGTTACAGTTGTTGAGACAACACCAGTTATATGCTAAGTTCAGTAAGTGTGAGTTCTGGTTAGGTAAGGTGTCTTTTCTTGGACATGTCATCTCAGGAGATGGAGTAAGTGTTGACCCTAAGAAAGTCGAGTATGTTCTATAGTGGGAGCAGCCTAAAACTCCTACTGAGATCAGAAGCTTCTTAGGATTGGTAGGTTACTACAGGAGGTTCATCCAGAACATCAGTGTTGTTGTGTCACCTCTGACATGCTTAACGAGAAAGGATGCACCGTTTGTCTGGTCAGACAACTATGAGAAGAGTTTTCAGATCTTGAAGAAGAGATTGACTATAGTACCAGTGTTGATCCTGCTCAAGGTTGATAAAGGCTACACAGTGTTTTGTGATGCTTTAAGGATAGGTTTAGTCTATGTGTTGATGCAGGAAGGCAAAGTAGTAGCTTATGCATCTAGACAACTTAAGAAGAATGAGGATAATTACCCGACACATGATCTGGAGTTAGTTGCAATAGTTCATGTTCTTAAGACATGGCACCGCTATCTTTATGGTGAGGCATGCTAGGTGTTTACGGATCATAAGAGCTTGAAATATATCTTCACCCAGAAGGATCTGAATCTAAGACAATAGAGATGGTTATAATTGATCTAGGATTATAAAGTGATGATAGATTATCATCCTGGAAAAGCAAATGTGGTAGGAGATGCCATGAGCAGGAAGTCAAGTTCAACAGTTGATGTATTCTCTATGGCATGTTTTAGGAGAGACCTACTAGTAGAGATGTGGAAGTTGAACTTAGACTTAGGAGTGATAGAACAAAGTGGTTTGATTGCATAGATGCAAGTCAAGCCTACTTTTTATGATCAGATCAAGGAACTACAGCAGAGTAACAATGAGTTACAACAGATCATGTAGGACATGAAAGAGGGAAAAAGACCAGAGTTTAGGTTTTTAGATGAAGGTTTGTTGTATCAACATGACATGTTGTGTGTACCTGGAGATAGTGATTTGAAAGAATAGATTCTTGAGGAAGCGCATGCATCCAGGAAACACTAAGAAGTACATGAATCTTAAGGACTAGTATTGGTGGTCATGTATGAAGAAGGATGTAGCTGAGTACATGGGTAGGTGCAGTGTGTGCTAGCAGGTTAAGGATGAGCATCAGAAACCTATAGGTACCTTGCAATCTCTTCCTATACTAGAGTGGAATTGGGAACATATCACAATGGATTTTGTGGTAGGATTGTCAGGGACATCCGGAGGTTGTGACTTGATATGGGTAATTGTGGATAGACTGACTAAGTCTACTCACTTTCTTCCTATTAAGTCAACCTTTGATGTCCCGAAGTTGGATAAGATATACATGGATGAGATAGTCAGGTTGCATGGTATCCCAGTTTCAATAATATCAGATAGAGATCCTAAGTTTATATCCAGGTTTTGGAATCAGTTGCATAATGCTTTAGGCACAAAGTTGAGATTCAGTACAACTTTTCACCCGCAGACGAATGGTCAGTCATAGAGGACCATTCAGACTCTTGAGGACATGCTGAGAGCATGTGTCCTACATTTCAGAGGAAGTTGGGAAGAACACTTGAGCCTTATAGAGTTTGCATACAACAATAGTCACCATTCCAGTCTTGGTATGGACCCGTATGAATCTCTGTATGGCAGAAAGTATAGATCACCCGATGTTGGTACGAGGTGGGTGAAAAAGAGATTCTTGGACCAGAGATAGTGGATTTGACTACAGAAAAGATTACAGTGATCAGAGAACAGTTGAAAGCAGCATAGGATAGGAAGAAGAGTTATGATGAGAAGAGCCATAAACCTCTTGAGTTTGAGGTTGCTGATGAAGTGTATCTGAAAGTTTCCCTATGGAAAGGAGTGTTGAGGTTTGGCAAGAGAGGAAAACTGACTCCTAGGTTTATGGGCCCATATCCTATCATTGAGAGGATTGGACCTGTAGCCTATAGGTTGGATTTTCCATCCAAGTTGGCTAATCTACATGATGTATTTCATGTATTGATGCTGAAGAAGTGTTATCCTGGTAGAACCTGCACAACTCAGAAAAGATGTGTCCTATGTTGAAGGACCAGCACAAATAGTTGATCAGAGGATTAAGAAGCTCAAGAATTGAGAGATACCATTAGTGAAAGTTCTGTGGAGGAACCACAACCTAGAGGAAGCCACATGGGATCTTGAGTCAGAGATGTGTAACAAGTTTCCTTTTCTCTTTTAGGAATTTTAGGATGAAATTCTTATAAGGGAGGGGGATTGTTATGACCCACTCGTAGTTTAACTAGTAAGTACAATGATTAGTGCATCACCATGTTGATTAAGCTAAGATAAGTGTTCAAGATGTGATTGGTGTTTTGATCAAGTTGAGACAAGTTAGTTAATATATTTTCATGCTTTGAGGGTGTAGTGGATCTTATGCTTGAAAGTTTGCAAAAATAATAGCTTGAATCAGACCTCCGAAACAACAATTATGATATTTTCAAGTTTCTTGGGTTGAAGCTACAATTTACCCATTAGTGGATTAATAACCCCTTTCCTTTATCCCTTACCTCCCGATCGGTGCAAGGCACTGCTTGAGCGGCGAACAACTATGCCCGATCAGGCAGCAGAGAGGAGAGGCACATGCGATTTAGGGCTAGAGAGAGAGAGAGAGCCAACATCCAAGCATCTTCCACCTTCCTTCTTCTTCTTCCTCTCTTCCTCACCCAACCACGACCCCGACTAGATAGGGCGTCGATCGACCAGTAGCAGTGCACCAGCTGCACGATGCACGACCAGTGGCCATTTTAGAGCGGGAAACACCAAGGTAACGCCACCCTTGGCTCTGGCCCTGAGGTTAGGGTTTGAATCTGCAGCCCCGAGCCCGTGAACGGCGACCCAACCGAGTTCCCTTCTCCTCCTATGGGCGATAGAAGCTGCTTCTTGTAGCAGGTCTGAACCAAGGCAGAACCGAGGTTGAAGATGACCCCGCGGATGACCGAGTTCCCTTCTCCTATGTGCGATAGAAGCTGCTTCTTGTAGCAGGTCTGAACCAAGGAAGAACCGAGGTTGAAGATGACCCTGCGGATGCCTGGAAGCAGGCTTTGGATGGATTTCAGTTGAATTTCGGCCACCTCGATCCTTTGTGAGTAGAATCTCCCCCACTAAGAAAGTATTAACTCTAAGAAATTGATGATTTTGGTTAAATCTGTGTTTTTCATGGGTAACTGTGATTACCCAAGTGTCGAGCAGTCTTGGCGTCACCTGACTTCTCGTTGCACATTTGTCTTCTTCATGTTTGCATGACCCTAGTTATTTTAACTGATATGTATGATTTGGATTATTGGAACTATACGGTTGAATAAATCCTAAATAGCTCAGTAGAGAGGATGAAGATAGTAGCACATGACCCATATTTAAAATAGTTGTACAGTTTGGGTATAAACCCAAGCTGTATGATTTTAGTAATTAACTAATCACACATTTTCAAAGAAAAAGATGATGACCTGCAATGTTTCAAGGGAAACATGTTTGCAGGCTCCCTGTTTTAGTTAATGTGTGGGTTTAGTATTAACACGAATTGACATATTTCTCAAAGATATCATTAGAAATTCTCAGTTATTACAAATAATTCTTGCCATGATAAGTAATTTACTCCTAATTAAGTTATGTGATGTACAACTCAAGATTAGGATTGATGTACACGTTTTCCAAAAAAAGTACAAATAATTTATAGGTGAAAATGACAATTACTCATATGTCAAGTAATTAACTCTTATTAGTATATTAAGAAGTTCAATTGAATGATTCTAGTGTATAAGTGCCAAATGGACATGTATTTTGTTTAGTTAAGAATGTTAGCCTGTCGACATGTATAGTATGTTAATTACTTAGTATATTACATTGTTTTGAATATACTGCTCTACCAAGTTTAGAATAATATACACGTTGTATTATAAACTTTAAATAAATAGATGTGATACCTTAGAGTTACCAGAGTCAAGTATAAGAGAAAGATACAATATAGTAAGAGCTTTCCAAGAATAATAAAATAATAGATTTAGGAGCCCTAAACCCCATAGATTCCCTATGAGAGGTCTGTGTCGTAGGGAAGAAATGACCTAACCCTGGTAGTGTCCAGTATACGAGGGTTGGAACATACTAATAGGTGGTACAAGGGTCAAAGCCCTAGTGGAAGTCTCCTTAAAATGCATCATGTAGTGTCCAACATCAACCAGAGGTCTTGGTGACACTAGAGTACAGAAAAGCCAATAGGTGGCTTGAATCTCCACCTGTGTACTCAAGTCAGAGGAGGAGTCCAATTTTACGGCCCATAGGTGTGTCGAGGCCAGAGAGCCATTTTTCTATTGCAGACTGGCGACGTTGTCAGGCTTAGCATCCCAAGTGTGTCAGCTAAGTCTTATACAGTGAGATTGTATTTCGTTACGATTCTTCATATGTAGAGTACACTACATATTATCAGGGCATAAGTTAAAATATGATAATATAAGTTTTATTGAGTTTCTTATAAGTAAGAAAGGCTAATAAAGATTCAAGTACAGTTTTACAGTAGTTGTTTTTTAAATGTAATTTTGGCATTCTATGTTATTTAACTTTATTGTTTTAGATATGCTCAGTGTAGTAATTCTTGTATTTTATTTTAGTTTAATAAACATAAAATGAGTTATTTGTGATAGTTGGGTGAAATTCTATTCACTGAGCCAGTAGCTAACCAACCTACTAAAAATGTTTTTCAGGTCAACGTCAGCACGAGGAAGCTGAAGAATCTTATCACCCAGGCTCTTAGAAGGTAGTTCATAGTTAGAATATAGGTCTCTTAGTCCTTTCCCCTCGGTCCTTGGAGCATGTGGTGTGGTAGAGAGAAAATGTAATGTAATATGTAGTTTACTTTTAAGTTATCTGTTGTGTTTTATATTCCACATGAAAAATGTAATATGTTGTGTAAATCTGTTTTGCCTATCTAGTAAAATAAATATTAGTTGCTTCCGCAGTTTAGTAAGATTTCAAGATTTCAGTTTATTCCAAGTTATAATATTTTCCTTTAAGTTAATTTTAAGTGATTAAGAAAAGAAAAAGATAAGGGTGGTTTACCAATGTTGACTCTTTGGTCTTCGGGGTCATTAGAGATGGCATGAGGATCGGGTCATCACACTTTAGAACTATTATGTTCACCACAATAGGCGCACCGAGGTATCTAGTCGGTAGTCATCCTTTGTCCAACCGAACAATAGCCTTGAGCCTTCCTCTTGTTCTATCACATGATTTAGATAGGTATATGCACGATTTATTCTCAATGATATAGAGGCATGCAGTCCTATCAAAGCACACAAGCAGACGTTTGAACTATGTCAACGTATTTGTGTGGCCAGTGGAGAAAATCATCATGTCATCCACGAAGATGAGGTGTGCCTTTACCTTAATCCCATGGATTTTGAACGGCCTGATGGTGTTCTTATGCTCAACATTCCTGATCATGGTGGTAAAACCCTCTATTACAAGGGTGAAGAGGAGGGGGGATAGGGGATCCCCTTGTCAGAGGCTAATGCTGGCAGTGAACAACCCAATAAGTCCACCATTAAGAAGGATGGAGAAGGAGGTTGTTGTGATGCATTGTTTGATGTGGTTAATTCACCTACAAGAGAAACCCATGGAAGTCGTAATATCCCACATGATGTCCCAGCAAACATGGTCATATGCCTTTTTCAAGTCAATCTTGACACATGCTTTAGCAATAGAATTCCTGGTGTTGAAGCTAGTGAGAAACTCCATAGTCAACAACACACAGTCATCTAGCTTCATGCCTTTCACAAAAACACATTTCTCTTCAGGCACTATATCAGGGAGGCAGGCCTTTAGCCAATTGGCTAGAACCTTGGCCCATATTTTGTACAGAATCAAGCAATAAGCAATGGGTCTAAAGTCATTGACTGTTCTGACATCTCTCTTCTTACGTACTAGTTTAATGAAGGTGTAGTTGACGGTGCATACCATGTTGCCTCCGTTCAATAACCATTTAATAGCTTTGATGATGTCCCCTTTAATATAGCTCGACATGACTTGGAAAATTTTTCTATTGAAGCCATCAGGCCCTGGCTCCTTTCTTGGATTGATATCAAACATTGCGTTCCTTATTTCAGCTTTGTCGGCATTAGAGCATAGGTGAGCATTTATATCCGTAGTAACTTTGGGTGAGGGGTAGAAAACATCATCAATGAAGTGGTTGGTGTATCTGTGATGATTTTACATCACATTGAAGATGCCCACAATGTGTGTAGCAATGTCATCCCTACTCTCCACCACTTCCGCATTTGAGTTGATAAGCTGGTGGATGATTTCTCTCATATCCTTGTTTCTCACAGTAGCATGATAAGTTTTTGTGTTAAGGTCACCATCATTAAGCCACTTGATTCTACTTCTTGGCCAAAAGAACATTTCCCCATTCTTCAGAATTTTCAGTCAATCTTTGTTCAGAATTGAGCCATTCTTCTGCCATCTCATCATTATCCAAATTTTCCCTAGATTTGGTGGCAACCTCCTTGTACTATTCTCTCGCTAGAATGGTAGTGTTTTTCATATTCACCACCTCTTTGGACCACTTCTTGATCATCTTTTTAGTATTTTGTAGCTTCTTAATCACTATAAGCAACAAGTTTCATGTTACCTCCACATCTCATGCCCCCTTGGTGACTTCCTCAAAACCATCCCAATCACACCACTAGTTGCAAAGCCTAAAAGGTTTTATCACATCAGGTTTATGGTTGAGGTTGATCTTCATCCAACTGTGATCACTTAGTGGGTCAGTACCCTATTGTATCACTACAATCGACCACACCTTCAACCAAGCTTCATTTACTAGACCCCTATCTAGGTTACTAGAGATCCTTCTTCCCTTCCCTTGCTTATTGGACCAAGTGGTGATCCCTCCAATGGTATTTAGTTCCGTGAGGCCAGCATCATCCATTGTTTTTATGAAATTTTCCATTATCCGATCAGAGATAGGGAGGCCTCCATGCTTCTCTCTTGCTCTTCTGATTTTATTGAAGTCACCCCATGTTAGCCAAGGGACCTCATTCTGGGTTGTTTCTTTGATAGAGTCCCACATCCTCATTCTATCCCTCTATAAGTTTTCTTGATACACACCTGAGATGATGAGGGCCATACCACCTCTATTGCAACAGTTCATTGTGGCAACTTGGTATGTGATACTCATCATATTAACATCCCATATGTCTGGATTCTAACCAACTGCAATGTGAACCCCATCTATCCTGTCGATGTTAGACAAAGAGGACCAACCTATAGGGAATAAGGTGGAAACCTATTCAATGACCATCCTTCTTATTCTCGTCTCAAAGAAGAACACTAAGGTGACTTTTCCCTCCTCCACAAAATCTCATAGCCTTCTTTGCTTCTCAATAAGCGATGCCCCTTGCACTTTCCATGCAAGGATGGACATGGCTAACCTTGTTTGGAGTTGCTCCCTTCATTGGGGCCACTCTTATTCTTCTTCTTCTTGCTAGTTCTTTGGGTGTTCCTTGGGCTCCTGCTCCTCATATGGGACATGATATAGACATCCTCATCTAAGTTATCTAGGATGGCAAATGGATTATCAGAGCTCCCAACATTTGTAGTAGTGGCCTCGGTCCCCTCAGGAACATGGCCTTGACTCAGGTTCACACTGCCGCCAACCTCGATCACTGGCATTTCAACAGACACCTCACCTTCAACTAGAGCATCAAAGTTTGCATATGTGCCCATCGCTTCAACCACAACATCCTCGTCAGTAGGTATCATCGTTGTTGTGTGCATCTTCTCCTTCGTCTTCTTCTATGGCTTGGGGTTTGGATTTCCCTATCCTCCTTGGCCTACCTCTTAAGGGGTTAGGGACAATATGTGGTGCTTCATTGGTAGCCCTCCTCTCTCCTGGGCATTTGCCCATCTCATGGACAAACACCTTGCAGTTAGTGCACTAATCAGTAACACCTCATATTGAACCCTAACTTCCCATTCTTTTCCATTTGATATCTCCACCATTACTTTTAGGGGAGGTTCAACATCCAACGAGATGTCCACACAAAAGCGTGCACACCCCATGTTCGTACCATTAGACTTCCTGTCCACAACCCCAACTTTTAGGTTCATTTGGTAAGAAATGTAATTTCTCATATTAAAGATATTGGAACAAATAATGATATAATGTGTTTTGAATAATGGATTTTGTTTACAAAAGCCTTGATGATATATTTGTGGGCTTTATTGGCTATTGGGCCCAATGACAAGGAAAAGACAAAAGGAACTCCATTATTAATAAGAAATGGAGAAAAGAAAAATGTAGAAACCTCTAGAAGGCAAAAGAATTAAATCCAAAGGTGGATTTCGTGCCTCTTGGGTTCCTTGGGTTCCAAGGAGTCCAAAGTTGCAAAGAGAATGCAACAAGAAAAGAAAAGATCCATTAAGTATTTCTTTATTAAGGAAGAAATTGAAAACAATGATAAAATGTGGGAAATAAGTGGAAAGATGTATAATTGAGTTATCCTTGGTGAATTTTCGTATACAAAGGATTCCTAATGTTAAAAAGGATGTCAATGAGGAAAATAAAAAGAAAGATAAAGAGAAATCCTCAAAAAGAGATATCTTAATAAGAAATAAACAAGATAATGAGAAATAATGAATATAGATGCATCTAGAAGGATAATAAGTATGCTTAAAAAGGAATTTCGAAATATTAGAGTTACTTGGGGTACAAGGAGCTCCAATGGAGAAAAAGAAAGAGAAAATACCAATGATGGAAAATAAAAGGATAATATGATGCATAATGAAGGAATTTTTTAGTATTGTTAAAGAGGTGGTATTTTCTATTAAAAGAAAACATAATTTCATGCCAATGGATTAAAGGGAAAGTACAAGAGAAGAAAAGAGGTGATTTTCAAAGTCTAATTATCTAAAGAATAAAGAATATAAAAAAAAGATAATTAAGAGGGAGAGAAAAAGACTTTCCTCTTCATGAAGAAATTGGATTACTATTAGAAAATAACTTTGTTTATTCATGGGAAAGAATCACAGGGCATTGATACCCTTCCCTGTATAAGGGGTAGCACCCTTGGCCGAATCTAAGATGATGCCATGCACCCTTCTCTCTCATTCATCATTTTCAAACAAAAACCCTAACTGAGAGGAACAGTGAGAACGTGAAGCCATGAGGTTGCAAGAGGGAGTTGCAATGGTAGCTTGTGGCTCCGTGGTACCAGGAAGAAGCTTTGGCATCATGGCCATGCACTAGCTTAGGCGCAGCAGCTGTCGCACGACTGCAACACCGACCATGGGTTGCAGATCTGCGCAGCCCAAACCAGCCATGCTGATCGCGAGCGGGGTGGCGCCCCAAGTGCAGTAGGATGTGGCGGAGGTAGGGCGACAAGTTCCAATGGGTTTCATGCCTGGAAGAGATGGGAAAGGACCCGTGATCAGCTGTTGTCGACGACCGTCTAGGGTTCTCAAGGAGGAAGATGATCGGGGTCGTTTGACCATTTTGCCCTTCTGAGTATTGAAGAAGTGATCCACTTAGCGAGGGCAGATCAGACTTTTCGAAATGTTTTCTAAACGGAAGGCTACATTGCATGGAGATGCGACGTGGCATCCTCTAGTTGGTCCAAAAAGGTAATCATTGCAAAATTCATATCTAAATATTGGTAACTCTGATGGTAGAAAATAATATATGCTTTTTAGCTCAGAAAAATGAGAGGAATTCATTAAAAAAAAATTAAAGGCTAAATACTCTTACAATTCGAAAAGTAGTGTAAGTTATCAACTTTAATGAATTAAAGATTATTTGGAGAGTATTAATGTATTTAGTAGGGTTTAATGGATGATAAAGTTGATATTAGCCTGTTAATTGTAAAAAGGTATATTTAGAACAAAAAGGATGAAGTTTGCATGTAATTGGTTTAATTTACAAATTCATGTGCATAAATATGCTTTAATGGGCCTTGAAACTCTAATATTAGTAAATGTGACTCATAATGGTTTTAATTATTCAAAATTGTGATTAAAGTTGAGATATGATAATTCCAATCTATTTCAAGTATAAAAGTTCCTAATTGTGGATAAATACCCTTAATGTAGTAATTAGGGTTTTCTAATGGATAAAGGTAGAATTAATGACAAATAGAGTTCATGTGTGAATTAGACCATAATGAACTATGAATTGATCTTGTCATGAATTAAAAGGATAAAAATGGTAGCTTTAATGTAAAAGAAGCTTAATGGACTTAATTGATGGTTAATTATGTTTTTTATGATATTAGAGTTATATGTTGTTAAAAGATAACATTCTTATCTTTCATGATGAATAGATGAGATAATTAAGGTTTGTGAGTAATTATATAAAATTAGGGTTTAAAATAGTAAGATATGAAGGGAAACCCTAATTGCAATGGAAACGCTAAAAGTGGATTAGAAACCTAGGAAGTGAGCTAAGGTTAATAGATCTTGATGGTATGATTAATAATAGGAAATTGTATGCATATTTCAGGATCTCATAATGTGTTTGCTTGCCTATATGGATTTCTTGATTGGATTATTCTATCTCAAATCAGCCTGAAAGGTATGTGGTTACGCTTATGGTTAATCACTTTAGTTCATGGCGATTCCCAGTTGTTTTATCGGTTGCCTGAAAATAACTGCTTGGATGACTTTTATTTCATGCAACTATAGAGTGACTATGATTATCAACATAAGTATGTATTGGCTCAGATCCTGGTCCTCCTATGTGGCTTTGCTAATGATGAAAAGCGTAACCTGGTAAAGGGTCTACTTGTTAAGTGGGACCATCAAGTTATTAAGAGTTAGGGATTGGGCTACCTATGGATAGTTCCATGCGACTCTTTAGCATACCATGAGTTAGGGATTGGGCTACCTATGTGTAGTGCCATGCGACTCAACCCTAGATATTGATCTACATGTTAGGTAGGATCATGCGGGGTTTAATGGGGATCTACCATGAGGAAGGTAGCATTCAGGTCCACTATAGGGACAACGTAGAGGCTAGGGTATGTATGGATTGAGCAGTTATGCTTAAAAAGTGAAGTTTTTTGTTAAATCATAATTGACTACAATATGTTGTTACAGTTAATTGCATGACTATTGTTTCCCCCTCATACCAGCATAATTCATTAATGCTGACTGATGTTTTGTTTGTCGGCATTTTTGGTTCAAGTGAAAAGAACAAACAGTAAAGTGGCATATGTGGAATTAAATGAGGATTAATGATCAAGGAGGGTTACTTAGAATATTCTCTCATATGGATAGAAGTATAGGAATCTATGTTTTTCAAAGGTATGCAAAAAGTTAATTTTTATTATAGCCTTTCAGTTTAGTTTAGTAGAATTTGGTAATTATTATTGATTATTTGTTGAAACTTTGATCCAGAAAATGGGATAACGGCTCTGACCTCTTGATCTCCCTTAATTGGGGGTTAGTGGGAGGCGAGGCCGTTACATTTTGTATCAGAGCATAGGTTCCTCATTTAATCTTTAATTATTAAATTTTACAAACTCTATAGAACCCAAGGGAGTTATTAGAGGAATTTTCAAAAGACAGAGGTGTCTAGAAAAGGATCACGTTCGGGGGCTGGCAAGATTATCCTCCGCACCGCTAGTTGGAATATGAGGACTCCCAGATTAGTGTGACTGCCTAGCCAATGTCTCAGGATCAGACTCGAAATAAGATACCTTTAGGACTCTCTCATCTTGTTCATCCCTTCTCAACTCAAATGTTGTTAAGGATTATAACGATTAGGGTTTTCTCTCTTTTCCTCACCCTCTTGAGGTATGGGTAAGGTTGATAAGGTTTAAGGAATCCTCCACCAAGTTAATGAAAAGCATGTAAATAAGATGAAATGGACATAAGCTTAATAGATTAAGCGTAAAAGAATAGATACATGCTTAGGTCGTATGACATAAGTTGTCATGCCCTCAGGAGAGACCTGAGGCTAGACCTTCTAGTCAGGAGGATAAGTAAAGAGAGTTAGTCTTGGAGGTAGAGACGTCCATTATAAGTGGAGACCTGGCACATCCTCTGAGAATGATGTTAACCCTAACCCTTAGTGAAGGTTCGAGAGAGAGATGACACGAGGAGTTAGATGTCATGTGCTTTTGGACGCCCATATGAGCCATGAGAGGTTGGATGACCTAGCACCTTTGGAAACCCAACCCCAAGAAGGGTCATGCATGTTAGAGCAAAGGATAGCTCCTTATTTGATGAGGTTAGGGAAGAACCTATGGAAACCCTATGGGCTATATGAGCATGCATAGTATGCACCCAGAGTACGTCAGTAGTGATGACAACAGGTTGAAACCCTGGCCATGAGAGTATGATGGATAGCTTATGAGATGAGCATAGAGGGTTATGGATAACCTTGAGCAAACATAAGCTTGAACATAGGCTTCACCATGTAGGGGTATGCTTGTAAGCTTGACTCACCTTCATGGAGAGAGGACCTCGGGTAATAAGGTTGTTTGTAGGGTTAGCTCTAGAGAGAGAGAGTAGGACCCATGCAAGAAGGTTGGAAGCCTAGACTCTGAGATTGGAGGAATAGTGGGGAGTTGAGGATGATGCGGCCTAAGTGGATGATAGTGGTTGCCTCATGCTTGATCCCTGGAGGCTGATGATATCTAGGTTTCCATTAGAGAAACCAAACCCTAGAGAGAGGATGAGGCTTCTGGTACCTATGCACCCATGGTATAGATGTTCACCTCCTAGGGTTAGGAAGAACAGTTCCTTAGACCCTAAAGAGACTTAGTAATAGGTTGTGAGGCCTTATACCTCATTGGTTGTCCTTGAGGAGGACTCCACTCTAAAGTATGGATAAATCAGAAGGATGACAGGAAGTGCATGTCATACCTTGTACATGTTTGGTCCGTGGTTAAGAGGTTGAGCAAATAGTTGGACATCCGAGAAGTGAACCTAGGGTTTCTAGGTATAAGAGGGGAAGTGGTGTACCTGATGATCATGACAAGGTTTGAGTGTCTATAGATTCGAGCATGGTACTCCTCATATCTAGAGAAAAGAAAGCCCCTTAAGTTTAAGGTATGTTTGATGAAACCCTCATAACTAAGTTGATGACATGGGAAGGTATGATCTTGATCCAACATTGAGGAAAGAGAACAAATATGACCTAGCATGGTTTAGTAGGTGGTCTTCTTGTGCCTTAGTAACTGCTGGGTTAAGCATGCTCATGTGAATATAAACCCTAAGGATGTTTGTGACCTTGTTGTCAAGAGTTGTAGTTTCCTCCCATCCTAGGAGAGGGACCCTTTGGTAGGGTGTATACCAGTTTTGTGGGTTTTGAGGAAACCTAAAGAGGTCTCATAGGATCTTGAGAAGCTAAGTGAAAAGTACATGGTATGAGAAAGAACCTATAGACCCATAGATAACCATCTCTAAGTGCATGTGGATGGGGCCTGACCAAGGTAGGAAGGTTGCCATGACCCCTATGAAAGGATGAAAGTCAGCCCATGAATGTAGAGAGAGAGATGATGAAGGCATGGGTAAGGTTCTCAGCTGGATATGTACTATAATAGAATCCTAAGTCTATCCTATGGTCAGGTAGGGATAAGACTGATGGAAGTGGGAGTTGCCTAATTCCCTAGTTGCACATGACCATAGGGTCGGGAGGTAACAACTATCATTGTCTGAGGGCCATGGGTTAGGAGATTGATCACCTTCATGAACTCATGGGACCCAAAGGGCAGATGAGTAGGGCACTCTCTGGATGCATGAGGGAAGAGGGATGGCCCCAAAAGTTTCGACACCCTATAGACCTAGAGGAGAAGACTAAGGATTGTGTGTGGACCCAAGTAGGTCCGAGACCAGTTCTCCATGGAAGTAACTTTGATATCAAGATCTTTATGATGTAGAGACATATGTGGCACGTTTCAACTTAGATTTAAAGGTGTACTGGCAAGGTGGGATGTACCATCTCTGCACTGGGAACCGGAAGAACTCTGTATTTGGACTACAGCCAAATGCTTATTTGCTCTTTTTATGGGAGTGAGAGATATGACAATATGCATGCCATACATCAAGGATAAAAGGTTATGTGACTTGGAACGTTTCCATGAGGTATGAGGATAGAGATGATAACTTACCATGGTGGAGCGCATGATACATGGATGATTTACAAACATTAAGAGAAACAAGGTAGTCATCTTATGAGGATGTTTTTATCATGAGTTATGAGTTATACAAGGTTGAGTTTGAAAAACCAAGAGAATAAGCTTAGAGTTTTCTTGATGAAGATAGACTTAGAGCTGAGATGAGGTAATGAGTGGATTACATGGAGGTATATGTCTTCAACATTACCTAACACCTAAGGATGTGAAGTGGTAATGGATGCTCTGGATGAGATACAACTGCCTAGTTTAGATGGAGGCTAGAAGAGGTTTTTAGGTTAACCCTCAGTTGGAAAAAAACAAAGATAAGTTTGGCTAACACTCAGATGTAACAATATTGGTTGATCAAGTTAATGGTTGTTTGTACAACCTAGGGATTATCATGATAAAAGGATGGTTGTAGAACCTCAGATGCACTTCTCTGGAGAAGAAGGAGATGAAACACTGACTAGAGTGGTTTAGGGTTTCTGAGGAATCAATCTTGAGGAATCATGACATGCAGGAGATCATGATACACCTGGGTACTACAAAGATAGTAAGAGATAGTAGTACTTTGGATGCCTAAGATGAAGTTGTATGTGGTTTGTTACCATGCATGAGAGGAGGTAAATGATGAACACTAGTAACCCAGTGTTTTGATATAGAGGATAAAAGGAGTTCCCAGAAGAGAATGGGGGTTTATCACTATGGATGTTGTGGTAAGTCTCCCATGGACCAAGGAAGGTCGAGATGCAATAAGGGTTATGGTAGATCACCTTACCTAGAGAAAGAAAGAGTATTGTCAAGGGACAGATCTGGCTGAACTACATATGAGGGAGATGGTTCAACTACACCATGATATGAGTTCAAAGGTTCTTGTGTATAACCTAAAGGTACACTTCCATAAGGTGGGAGTAGATACATGAGGAACTCGATGTTAGTACAATTTATCACCCCTAACTAATGGTAAGTATGATCCAGACTAGAGGGTCTGATGAGAGCATATGTGCTCACTCAGGGTGATACATGGAGACAGTTCTTGTCTTCGATAAGATGTGATGATAACCACCATAACCAGTATTGGGATGTAAAGAAGCTCTGCAAGGGAGGTTGTGTCGGTCACCACTTCATTAAGATGAGGTTGGTGAAGGGACCTCGCGAAGGTCAAGAAAGGACCACAGTTTGTGCATATGAAGTTTCTTGGATCGTGCAATGGCTGAAAGGAGCCCAGGGACGACATGAGTTGTAAGCTGATACAAAGTAAACTGACATGCAATTCACTATGGGGGAATATGTGACATGAAAATCTGACCCCTCTAAGCTTATAGCTAAGAGAGTTGAGTCCCCGATGCATGGGTTCTTTTGACATGGTTTGGTGGAGAAGGTTATGTTTTCCCTTACCCCTCAGGATAATGTGATGTGTGATGAGTTCCATGTGTGAAATTTAGAGCACTATGTGAGGTACCTAAACCATGTGTGTAGCAATGAACCTAGTGAGCCCCAAGGGAGGCTGAAATGACCTGAGTCACCTGTGAGGTTTATAGATGCCAAGGTGAAAGAACTCAGAGAAAAGAATATGTCATGATAAAGGTTATTTGGAAGCGCCATGGATAAGGTAAAGCCACATAGGGGCCAATGATGGACATGTAAAAGTCTTATCCTGAGTTGTTTGTTTGCTTGATGGAATTTTGAGGACAAAATTCCTATAAGAGGGGAAGGATGTTACAACCCCAACTTTTGGGTTCATTTGGTAAGAAATGTAATTTATCATATTAAAGATATTGGAACAAATAATGATATAATTTGTTTTAAATAAATGGATTTCGTTTACAATAGCCTTGATGATTGTTTTGTGGGATTTATTGGCTATTGGGCCCAATAACAAGGAAAAGACAAAAGGAAGTCCATTATGAATAAGAAATGGAGAAAAGAAAAATGTAGAAACCTCTAGAAGGTAAAATAATTAAATCCAAAGGTGAATTTCGTGCCTCTTGGGTTACTTGCATTTCAAGGAGTCCAAAGTTGCAAAGATAATGCAACAAAAAAAGAAAAGATCAGTTAAGTATTTCTTTATTAAGGAAGAAATTGAAAACAATGATAAAATGTGGGAAATAAGTGGAAAGAGGTATAATTGAGTTATCCTTGGTGAATTTTCATATCTAAATGATTCCTAATGTTAAAAAGGATGTCAATGAGGAAAATAAAAAGAAAGATAAAGAGAAATCCTCAAAAAGAGATATTTTAATAAGAAATAAACAAGATAATGAGAAGTAATGAATATAGATGAATCTAGAAGGATAATAAGTATCCTTAAAAAGAAATTTCGAAATATTAGAGTTTCTTAGGGTCCAAGGAGCCCCAATGGAGAAAAATAAAGAGAAATTACCAATGATAGAAAATAAAAGGATAATATGATGCATAATGAATGAATTTTGCAGTATTGTTAAAGAGGTGGTATTTTCTATTAAAAGAAAACATAATTTCGTGCCAATGGATTAAAGGGAAAGTACAACAGAAGAAAAGAGGTGATTTTTGAAATCCAATTATCTATAGAATAAAGAATATAAAAAAAGATAATGAAGAGAGAGAGAAAGAGACTTGAATCTTCATGAAGGAATTGTATTCCTATTAGAAAAGAACTTTGTTTTTTCATGGGCAAGCATCATAGGGCGTTGATACCCTCCCCTATATAAGGGGTAGCACCCTTGGATGAATCCAAGATGATCCCATGCACCCTTCTATCTCCTTCTTCATCGTCTTCTTCCAAAAACCCTAACTGAGAGGAACAACAAGAACGTGAAGCCACGAGGCGGCAAGAGGGAGTTGCAATGGTAGCTTGTGGCTCTGTGGTACCAGGAACAAGATTTTCCATTATGGTCGTGCACTAGCTCAGGCATAGTAGCGGCCACACAGCTGCAACACCGGCCATGGGTTGTAGATCTACGCAGCCCAAACTAGCTATGTTGGTCGTGAGTGGGGTGGCGCCCTAAGTGCGGTAGGATGTGGCGGAGGTAGGGCGATAAGTTCCAGTTGGTTTCATGGATGGAAGAGATGGGAAACGACACACGATCAACTGGTGTCGACAACTGTCTAGTGTTCTCAAGGAGGAAGATGATCGAGGTCGTTGGACCATTTTACCCATCTGGGTATTGAAGAAGTGATCCACTTGGTGAGGGCAGATCAGACTTTTCAAAATGTTTTCTAAACGGTAGGCTACGTTGCATGGAGTGGCGATGTAGCATCCTCTGGTTGGTCCAAAAAGGTCATCCTTGCAAAATTCATATCTAAATATTGGTAACTCTGATGGTAGCAAATAATTTATGCTTTTTTGCTCAAAACAATGAGAGGAATTCATTAAAAATTGTTTTAGAGGCTAAATCCTCTTGAAATTCAAAAAGTAGTGTAACTTATAAACTTTAATGAATTAAAGATTATTTGGAGAGGATTAATGTATTTAGTAGGGTTTAATGGATGATGAAAGTTGATATTAACATGTTAATTGTAAAAAGGTATATTGAGAACAAAAAAGATGAACTTTGCACGTAATTGGTTTAATTTAGAAATTCATGTGCATAAATATGCTTTAATGAGCCTTGAAACCCTAATATTAGTAAATGTAACTCATAATGGTTTTAATTATTCAAAATTGTGAATAAAGTTGAGATATAATAATTCTAATCTATTTCAAGTATTAAAGTTCCTAATTGTGGATAAATACCCTCAATGTAGTAATTAGTGTTTTCTAATGGATAAAGGTAGAATTAATGACAAATAGAGTTCATATGTGAATTAGGCCATAATGAACTATCAATTGATCTTGTCATGGATTAAAAGGATAAAAAGGGTAGATTTAATGTAAAAGAGGCTTGATGGACTGAATTGATGGTTAATTATGTTTTTTATGATATCAGGGTTATATGTTGTTAAAAGATAACATTCTTATCTTTCATGATGAATAGATGAGATAATTAGGGTTTGTGAGTAATTGTATAAAATTAGGGTTTAAAATAGTAAGAGATGAAGGGAAACCCTAATTGCAATGGAAACCCTAAAAGTGGATTAGAAACCCTAGGAAGCGAGCTAAGTTTAATAGATCTTGATGGTATGATTAATAATAGGAAATTGTATGCATATTTTAGGATCTCATAATGTGCTTGCTTTCCTAGTTAGATTTCTTGATTGGATTATTCTATCTCAAATCATCCTGACAGGTATGTGGTTACGCTTATGGTTAATCGCTTTAGTTTCACGGCGAGTCCCGGTTGTTTTATCAGTTGCCTAAAAATAACTGCTTAGATGACTTTTATTTCATGCAACTATAAAGTGAATATGATTATCACCATAAGTATGTATACATGACTGGCTTAGATCATGGTCCTCCTCTGTGGCTTTGCTAATGATGAAAAGGGTAATATGGTAAAGGGTCTACTTGTTAAGTGCGACCATTAGGTTATTAAGAGTTAGGGATTAGGCTACCTATGGGTAGTGCCATGTGACTCTTTAGCACACCATGAGTTAGGGATTGGTCTACCTATGGGTAGTGCCATGTGAATCAACCCTAGATATTGATCTATCTGTTAGGTAGGATCATTCGGGGTTTAATGGGGATCTACCATGAGGAAGGTAGCATTCAGGTCCACTGTAGGGACAACGCAGAGGCTAGGGTATGTATGAATTGAGCAGTTATGCTTAAAACGTAAATTTGTTTGTTAAATCATAATTGACTGCAATATGTTGTTATAGTTAATTACACGATTATTGTTTCCCCCTCATACCAGCATAATTTATTTATGATGACTGACATTTTGTTTGTCGACGTTTTAGGTTCAAGTGAAAAGAACAAACAGTAAAGTGGCATATGTGGAATTAAATGAGGATTAACGATCAAGGAGGGTTAGTTAGAATATTCTCTCATATGGATAGAAGTATAGAAATCCAAGTTTTTCAAAGGTATGCAAAAAGTTAATTTTTTATTACAGCCTTTTAGTTTATTTTAGTAGAATTTGGTAATTATTATTGATTATTTGTTGAACCTTTGATCCGGAAATTGGGATAACATCTCTGACCTCTTGGTCTCCCTTAATCGGGGGTTACTGGGAGGTGGGGTCGTTACATGTCTAGTGGTGACTAACATGCTAGAGAGATACCCAAATAGGTGTCGTTGTGAATGTAGCTCTCCTGGTATCTGCCTCCCGTGTCCACTTGCACACCAGAATAAGCTGGTTGTCGAAGAACCACAACCCTAGCAGCAAGGCTTTCTTCAGGTCTACTTCAGTAGACAACCTCACAAGGAACAACCAGCCATCTATAATGAAGACCTTAATATCTCCTCTAGAGTGCCATTTCCTGATCATCCATCCGCATAGTTGTAGGGGGTGGCATTTCTTCCCAAGGATTTGGACTATTGATGAGAACCTATGATAGTCCCCCATTTCTTCAAGGATGGGGTACGTCATCCTCGTCTAGGTTCTCTGATCACCCTCCCTCCTAAAGGGGGTCTTAGGGTCAGAAGCGAAAAGCCTCAAATAGTGGGAGGTGGTCCAGTGACTGAGCGCACCCAATTGCCCGCCATAGTGACATTAGAGGAGTGGGAGAACTAGTAATTGTTGACATCAAAATTCAGGGTAGAAGCAAGAGGGGGTCGGGTGCCCCTGTCTGCCATGGAAGCACCGCCCCTAGAGGGAGGGCAAAGCATGGGTTAGAGAGAGTGGAATAAGAGGTCAGACACACCTCTCTTCCTTTCTTATTTGCATCATTGTCAATATAAATTGAGGGTATCATAAATTCTTTTAAGTTGTGATTATCTCAATTCAGTCCCCTCTTGATCCCTTAGATCCTATACTTAGGTGGTTGTTGTCATTTCAATTCCATACACCACCCCACATTTATTTTTTTAAGTGTAACTGGGGATGTAGGTTGGATGTCCACTTCTTGTAGGTTATATTGTATTTCTAATCAACAATAACTATTAAAAAGTTACAACCTATTGCATATCATGAGGACCATGGTGAGTATGAGTGGATATAAGGGAGGAGGTATGAGTCTCGATGATCATCTAATGGTAAGAAACATGAGGATGAGTAGAGTTTTCTATTATCAAGAACAAGTTTGAAGGATGCATTAGACCACCCCTTAGAACTAGATTGAGAGATATGACTGAAACAATCCATACTTTTTGTAGTATAATACACATTACTATAATACAAAAATGAGTCACCAACCTAGTTTTTGAACAACTTCATTACTTGATTCTCATACTTTCTTGTATGCTTTTGTATTTTTTCTGAGTAGCTAATCTATATACTCAATTTTTTGTCACTTAGCCTACTTATTAAGATTCTTTCTCTAATTTGTTGTCCCCAAAATTTTCCTCTCACTTGTATTATAAGGTTTTGCTAGCCAGTAACGCTATTTTCCCTATCCAACATGTTGATGAAGCTACTTCCTCTATTTTTGTATCTTATTTATCTAAGGCACCATTATGTCAAATTGTTGTTAGTTTATATATAAGTTTCTATTTGATTTTTTGGTTGAATAAATACTTTAGTACTTTGATTGGCTTTTCTCCTACAAATACACACCACTCTCAAGTCACATGAGGTTAAATTTACCTTTAACGTAACATTTGTACAGGCATCAAAATAGATTTACATGTTCACTTTAGTGTTGATTAGAAGGATTACTCTGCCTCATTGCCTACATGTTCCAAAGACATATACACACCAAGTAAAGAACTTCAAAAACTATCAATTATGGCTGCATAATGATTACTAACTTCTTTCTTAGTTTTCAAAATTTTCTATCTTTTTCTATCTCAACCTACTAATTTAGACACTTTCTCATTGTTTTGTTGTTGAACTGATTTATATTTACCTCTTGTATTATATGGTTATGTTAGCTAATGAGTCTATCCTTCTCACCCATATTGCTCATAGAGCTTCTTATTCTTTTCATTTTTTCTATTGGCTCTTCTATTATTTTGTACTTATTCATCCAACTATTTTCATCTCTCACCAAATAACATTTTATTGTAGTTGTAAGGCCAACACGAGTAGGATATTATATCTGTTAAGTAGTTTTGTCATCAATATTTTGCTGATAAAATACAGCTAAATATTTATACATCTTGAAGTATGTTGTAGTTTGCAGCATTTAGCAAAGTTGGGCTATTTGACATGTTCTGTAGTATATGATCCTATGAGGGAATAGAGGATATTTTTATGTTTTGAAATCAGTTGCTATGTAATATATGAGACAAACTAGATATGGATTGGACCGCAAATGATTAAATTTTTAAAGAACATCCTAGATGAATAAATCTGGTTTGATATGTCAATTATGACTAAATCTAGGAATAAAAAACACACACACACCGAGGCACAAATATATATACATATACATATATATCCATATTTATCTATATATCTATATATCTATATATTTATACATATATTAATGAGAATTTTTCAATGAAAGAACCATATCAATGAAGTTAAACAAAGTAGGTATATTAAAATCTAAAATTATATATATTTATATATTATGGGTAAATCTAGAAGTATATATTGATGCTTCAAAATAGAATTTCACTAATGGAACAAGTTAAATGGATATATAGAAAAGTGTCTTTTTGAGTTTCCAACTATGTTTTGTGTTAACAATCATGTTCAATGAAAGAACCTCAATATTGTACATGACACTTGTACTTAAATGTTATGCTAAGTAAATTGTGTCCTATTATTCTTAGGACAAAGAGTTTCTAATTGTGACGATTGAGATGTGAGCCTTCTCCTAGTGAAACCTAAATACAACAATAAACCAATAGTATAAAGAGACATATGTTTTTTCCTAGTTCAATGTGTAGTTTAATTCAACAATGCACCACTATCCATGATAATGCCAAAATATATGTCTATCAAAGCTTGGCTCAAGAGGTTGGTGTGTGTTCCTTTGCATGATATAGAATCCTTTTGGGCTTCATCTTGTGTCATTTTACTCTTTAGTCACATTAAACATGTTAAAATACATATTATTTCCTTCAATAAATGGTTTATTGCAAATGCAATTATGGAGGGGTTTTTCACAATTTATAGGTATCTTGACCATGCTTTGGATGGATAGGAGAGAAGGAGGATGATATAGGGATTTTTACACCCTTGGAGGATCCCTAAAGAGAGTCAAATAGCTTCCCCAACTTACCCCTAGTGTCCAAGGGTCGAGGTAGAGAAAATAACTCTACAGACTTTACAAATGAATATGTAAGTGCACTAGAATACCCATAGTCCCTAGCATAGTCGTGGTACCACAGAAAGAACATACTGCGCTTGTCGAAGTCACATTAGAAATATAGGATTAAAGTAGCTCCAAGCAAGTCCAAAAACATGGCCATGCCATACTAAACAATCATGTTTTCGAAAGGCCATCAGGCCTATGCCAAGAGGAATGACCAAGCCCCAACTTACCCAACACTATTGTGCTATCTAGAACAATTGTGCTACCTCATAGACACCATGGGCGTGCTTCCCAATACGACCGTTCTACTAACAATCAAAAATCCAAATTTCATATATGATTTTTCCTCCACTACCACAGCCATACCCTCCTAGCACGACCATTCCACCCTTTCACCACCACAACCTTTCTACCCATAATGGCAATAAAATCAGCAAACCTTGTTACATTTTTCCAATAGTTTTCCTATTCTACCTCCACTAAAACCTAGACTTACCTAGCCTCTATATATACCTTGGTGGCAGCTGGGAGTGGGGTTTATCACTTATTTCCACCCAATCTAGAATTCATTGAGTCACCAACTTTTTTCCACCTACTCCCACCTCATTTCCATCATCTTCCACCTACCCTATCTTATTAGGATTTTGTCCAATTCCACCCACCATTCCATGCAACCACCTATCAAGGAGGAAGGAGGATATGCACCTACAACTTGTGGTGAAGAAGGAAGAGTCTTCACTGAGTTTCTATAGATATCTAATCATCTACTCATTCTTCTTTTCTTTTGTTATGAGTAGCTAAGTCCCGAGGTGGGAAACTTGGGGATAAAGTGTGACTTTGTTACCATGTTGGGGGAAAATAACATGTAAACATTGAGATTACATTTATTATCAATTGTGTTTTACTTCTATCTTATTTCCCATGGATTTCATGTTGATGTATGCTTGAAACCACCTAGGTTCTAGGGGAAATGGCCTATATGTGGCTATTTTGGGATTTTCTCCAAGTTCCAACTAATGGATCCCTATCTAGCACCCCATCACCCCACATATATATCCCTTCTCCTACTCCTAGGTGTGATATCTAAGTGTCCAATTTAGTAGAATTTAGTACATTTGGCTTAGATATGCATAAAGGCTAGATGGTAGGTGATGTGAGGTGAAATAACCACATTGCACTCCACTACTACCCTCATCTGGTAGTTGGCCTAAGAGCTTCTGTCCTAGAAACCTAGAATTGATTAGATCCTAGTTGAATTCTACCTAAACCATAATCCAAATGAGCCTCATCAGGTTGGGTAGGGGATGATGGGGACGAGTTCCCCTATACACACCCTATTCAAACCATCGCCAATTACTATTTTAGGGCAATTCTCTAGCATCTTGTAACATACTAGATTTTTGGGTACTAGATCTATTTTGAGGTATTGTTTATAATTTTCCAAAAAGTTGAACTCAATTATAAAATCCTTTCTTTTTCCGGATTTAGTCATTTTGATCAATTTTCTTATTCCCTAATGCTAATTAGTCACTATTAATCTAAATGAATTTATCCTCATCATTTGATTAAATATTTACAAACTAGTCCCCCAATTTAATTTTGTGAATCATTTTGGCATCAATTACCTCAATTGAAATTACTCATTAATGAATATATTGTATGGACTTTACTTAATCAAATACTCTACATTTTAGAAATAGTAGATTTGGAATCAATATTAAATATCATTAATAATGGTAGATATTAATTACTAAGTGAATTATTATAACAAAATAGTAAACTAGATTAAAGCCACAATGAAAAGAGTTAATATTTTTATAATATAGAATGATAAAAGCTACACCTATGGGTGAAAATCTTTGAGCAATGAGATTTTTTGCATAGTAGTTATAAACTAGGAAGGTACGACTAAATTAGTAGTTATTACTAAGTAGTAATTAGGTCCTCAATATAGAGAAAGACATGCGTCCTATTCCTTAGGCCTCTCTCCTCTTATAGATATAGGAGAAGCCAAGGGGGTAAATAGCAATCACCAAGCCACTTTAGTCAGTATTGGACTCCTCCCGCTACCTCGATGACTTCTCAAGTGACAATTTCTAACGCTAATACCTTGTGACTAGTACTATTTTCTCAACCGGCCTAAAGAAAATGGCAGTGCAATCATTTGAATGATAATACACTATCACCAAACACCTGAGATGCATTTTCAACCTCCTTCCCAACTCCTAATCTTTATTTTCCTCCTCCAAACCCTATCTGAAACCACTAACCTTTATAAGAAGGTACATCCCTCAATATAGTAGGAATGCATCTACCACAAGCAAACAAACGACTTGCACGTCTACCCTTCTTCCCTATCCTTTTCTACACCCAACAACCTTGGTGATAGCAAAATACAGTCACATGATTGCTCTTGCCAGTGCCAACATCCACCAAGGATTTTTGGAAATTGTTTCTCCTCCTCCCTTACACACTGTTGGTGACAATACCCCTTGACATGAACTATCAGTGTCTCACTAGTATCCAACATCACAATGAGTTGGAAACTTGATAGAGAACATACCTACTACCTCTCAGTAGGTTCCTCATGTAAGGAAATATGGCTACATAATAGGCAGCAGAAACAAAAAGTTATCTACCATATTCCCCATAAACCATCAAATCACATCAATAACTATAAGATGGAAAGGATGGTTTCGATGATATACCTGGTCCTAGAGAAAGTCCAGGGACATCTCCTCATTGTTGTAGATGCACAACCATTTTATAGTTGAACTAAGACTCGTCTGACTGATGCACCTCCAAGTCTGCACCATGGACTGCAGGCTCGAACGTTTTCGTCTGTAGAAAATCCACTTGCCACAAAATGTTGGTTGATGTTGTCCTCCTTAGCGATGGAAAAAGGCCACCTCACCTCTATATAAGTCTATACGGACCACCTAGAACTTCTATCATCTGGCTAGAATAGACCAGAAGGAGTTGTACCTTCCATTGGCATACTAGTCACCAACTTGCTCTCCCACAACAATGATCCTCAATTGTTCTCTCCCTTTGCTATCCCTCCTTAGTCAGGTAGGACTTGCTTGGGATCTCTTGGATACCACAATCAGAGAGGACAACAATTGTTAGAGTAACTAATTCTCAATTGTCTGTGTTGTACTCAGTGAAGCCTAGTACCCCTATATTGATAGGAGGGGTTTTGGGTCAGGGTTCCCAATCTATGTCAAAGTGTAAGGGACCGAAAGATCTTGCATTTTTGCAACATGTGAACACCCAAACGATCATATGGTAAGCCAAAAGGTCATATGGATAACGAGATAGTCATTTTACACTAGGATATGGTTGTTTGGTTATTTCCCAATCACACATGAAATTGGAAAGTCATTTGCAGTTAATTCTAAATAATAATTCCTTACATCAATAGAATTGTGCAATCAAAACGGTCAAATGTTCTCACAAATTTGGGAAAGTTTCTATAAACTTCAATCAGCCCAACTGAGACGATCAGTTCACCAGGTGACTCTAACATCTCACTCTGCCTGAGTTGTTCAGTTCACCCAGTGAACCAATCCGTTGGAGCCAATTTTGTGCAAAACTTCACCAATTCAGTTCCAATCAGCCCAACACTCCAAACGGCTCTCTCAACACTTGAGATGATCATTTGACACTACAAAAGGACATCTCACTATGTGAGCCAATCGTTTAGTAGTGCAGTCAATTGATTTGTTGCATGAATTGAATACCTAAACACTCTAGTATTTAATTCACACATCATTCAAGATTAAAATCCTCTTCGAGGTCAAGACTTATCTGTGTAACCCTATATGTCCCACATTGTGTTGGCAATTAATGTCCATAACAATGTATAACATCACAAGCAATAAGTGGTACCTAGTCGCACATCTAGGCTATCCAACTAAATGAAAAGTTGGGGAACAAATTCAACCTACAATTTGTGCTTGGTATTATAGTGTTTGTATAAGTCCTTTGTCTCTGATATCCACCTTGAACTCGATGCATGGAGTATTCACCCTCTTCAACATTCAATCTTGTTTCTTGAACCATAGTAGAGTGATTGAGATATATGTAAGCTCAATATCACATATTGACTCACATATGCATGGCCATGCATTTCACAATATTACTAATCAAGAGTCCTAGGATATCATACTCCAGTAGGAAGGACAAATACCATCTCTATCACTCACAGTCTGTACGCATGTGTCACAGTCACCTGATAATCACCTTTATAACAACCCATGTTTCAGGATTGTGTTTGATGATGTCAAAGCATACTGAATGACATTTGATGAGTGTAGTGATTTCAACTCTAAGAACTACAAACACCACCATCACTATGAGAGCTAACTATGACTACCATAATAATGGTTTGCATGTGTTCGTCTCAATCTGGGTCTATCTGCTACACTATTCTCCAACATGTATATGTGTGATTGGTTTGATATATACATACATATACATACATACATACATATATATGTATATATATACAATATATATATATATATATATATATATACAATTACAAATCTAAAGACCTTGCTTAGGTTTTTTGGAGAGCAAACATGCCTCTGCATCGATGCAAATAAGACTCAACTTTTCTAAAAAAGAACTGTCATTGATATGAAGCTACACTATAGGAGGTTATGGGAATGAATATGGGAAAATTTGCTTCCAGATATTTGGGATTCCCACTGGCGGGTGGAAATTTATAGGTGAAAGGTTTCACTGACTGCATTGACAAGGTTGATGGCATGATTGGAAGATGGCCTACTCAAAGGAACTCCATGGCGGGCAGAGCGACTCTCATCAAGGCAGATATAGAAGGTTTTCTTATCTTCTGGGTGAAACAAGGGGAGATATCGAGACCGGTGTCAGACAAGATAGAGATGAAAATCTCAAACTTTCTTTGGGCTAGTGAGTACCATCCTATGAGATATGCAACGGTGGCACTGCCTAAGGAGGAGTGAGGGATGAATTTAAAAACTACTAGAGATAATGCCAAGTGGGGGACTTTTGAGGAGGATAATTACATATCAAGAAGGAAGTTCAATATGGGGTAAGCGCATGAGAGAAAGATATCTGCATTGGCTAGATTTTCAGACAAGAATGAGAGAAGGATACTCACGCATGATCAATGTTATGAGGGAGTTATGGAAGCATGTTAAGTATATTTTTGAACCTATACCTACAGGTGGATGGAGAATTAAGAATCCAAAGATGGATTTATGGGAGGTAACAAGATCCAGGGCTGGGGAAAATATGGGGTTGGAACAAATCTGGATTGGGAAACAGGTACCTAAATGGACTATGTGTGTCTTCAAAACTCTGCATGGCACATTGGCAATGTTAGACAAGGTACACAGGTGGAATATTGATATTTCTATCATATGTTTGTTGTGTAACAAAGAGGAGTCCCATAAAATCTATTTGGGACCTGCAAATTTACTAATGATATATGGGTAAGGGTATGTGGAGAATATGGCTTGCAAATGTCATTGAATGAAGATGTCAAGATGACGGTTGCTTTCTGTAGAAAAGACGATAAGAAAAGGTTGATATTTGTTGCACTCTTCTTCCATATTTGGAATGAAAGAAACTAAATAAAACATGGTGGTTTAGCCAAATGTGTCAGTAGTATTGTTGTAAAAATTTGTAAATGTGTGCAATGCAAGCTACACATTAGATAGAAGTGTGAGTTGTTATTTTTTGTTATGTAGCGCTGGGATATATGTAACTCTTTGACCTCCTATAATTTAAGGAGGGACCTGCAATATATTTACCTAATTCTAATGTATATATATATATATATATATATATATTATTGAATATGTATGAAAGGTAGTGATACAAATATCTGACCTATTTGTTTCACTATCATATAGAAACTAAAATCTTAGTACATATACATTAGATGATTTTTAGAAATACAAAGTGGATCTATAATTTTTTGTTATCTATATCAATCTAATTGGAATAGAATATTAGATAATGAATATAATTGATTCTAGTACCAAAAATGTAGTGTGTTATGTAGATATTGGTTTAGGTATGTACAATAATAAGTACATATGCATTTACATATGTGTGTATAACTATTATGCATTGAAATATGTATAGCTTATACCTGAATCTATAGTAAGGATATCTCGTTAAATAGTATCTTATAAGTTAAACATCTTGAAACCTAGTTACTAAACGGAATTGAGAGAGGATAATATTTGAGGAACTAATCTAGGAGAACTATGATATAGTTGAGTATATAACATTGATTATATATAACCTAGTTGGATATTTGGAAAGGATATTGATGGAAATATGGAATCATAATTGTAATCCTAAATAAGACAAATTAAACAACATTTGATTTCAAGCCTTGAATAACCCTAGTACATTCTCTCCTATTAGATTTGTGAGAAACTGGAACCTTTTTATCCTAGTGGGAATCTTAATTGGAAAATTCTCAATTGGAACATGTATTAGATTCTTGATTATATTATTGAAATATTTTATTCCCTCTTGAATTTCGTTCAATAGAGTTTCACAGAAATGGCGAACCCATTATGTTTTATCCTTGTCTCCCTCTGGAAAGACACCATAATTAGTTGAATATTGTATATTCTGGAATAATTGAATATAATATTTGGATTTGTTCATTGGCACAAAAAATCAAAAATTTTCTAAGAGATTTTTCTCACTAAAATTAATGGGTCATATCCCCCAACCATGAGTAATGGATGATGAATAACTAGAGGTTACCTAGTACTGGTTACCTCCAAAGGTGGAAGTGTCATTCTCTCATAGAGGGGTGAACTCTAGGCACCTAGCCCCAGTGAAGACGAAATATTAGATTTCATGTCCCAACAGATAAATAATTGTATTTTAAATAACATGGTATTCTAATATTAATTTTGAGAACCTCTTTACTATTTCTAGTTACCACTTTGAATTGTTATACCCATTTAAAACTACCATGCTAACTACATGGATCTTCATGTTATTGTCATAGTGCACCAAGAAAACTTATCTGTATTACATAAATCTTTAATTTTGAATAGCTCAATAATTGGATTTAGTACCAGCCATGCTGACCTATTTTCCCTTCTTGGGGCCCATGTGTATTTTTATTCTCTCTGGGAATTCATGGACATGTGATACAAAGTAGACATAAAAGATAGGTGCAAGATATGTCCTATATTGAAGAGTAGATAGAACTTATATACATGTTAAACATTAGTCATTATGTAAAGGCTTCCGTGACTTTGATTGTGAAGAATGAATATATGAAACTTTATTTATATATCTTATCATATAGATCAAGTTTTCACCACATGGTATCAAATATATAAATAGTCAGAACTCTTGTCGGTCTTTTAGAAAATTAGGGTCAAAATGATAGTACACCTAAAACTTAGACAAATAGGATACAACCAACCCTATTTTTTCTAACTCATAATATATAAATAGAGAGTTTGGTGGAATAAATTTTCTTAAGATTATCTAACAAACAAATTGGTGAAGATGAAACATCACCATGTTAGTAGAGTTGATATGAGGTGTCAGAACATGTAAAGAACCTAGTAGTTGGAAGTTAAATAGTGAGACAAAAAACCCCAATCTTGCATTTGTGAATTCCCCTTGGTAGAGAAAATATCCTTTTTCCCTATGTCATAAAGGAAGGTACCCTGGTGACCCTTTATATCCAAGGAAATCTTATTTGCATAATCTAGTCAAGTTCTTAATATGGTGGAGTATTGGTAAGTAGGAAGTTGGTAAGATGTGATCCCGACTTAATTTTGTTACTGATTATGACCAAATTTTAGATTTTCTTAGAAAATGCTTCCAATAGACAAATTATTGTTGATGTATTACTAGATGTACCAAGAAAAATGACGTCATGTAATTTTGTCTATGATTTCTTGAGCTTAGTCACAATCTAGGAAGTATGAGAAAGTCCTAGAGTTTGGTGAATCATACTACATTGTATTTGATATGCTCATTTTGATTTCTAGTTGAATCCTTTTAAGGGGTGGAGGTTAAAACTTCAATAGACCATGAATATATCAATTTAAAGGACACAATCCCCTTTAACAGGTGGAATTTTGTAACATACTTGAATTTTAGGTACTAAATCTATTTTGAGATATAATCCATAATTTTCACTAAACTTGAACTTAGTTAGAAAGTCATTTCTTCTATCGAATTCTATCATTTTAATCCATTATCATATTTCCTATTGTTATCTAGTATATATTTATCTAAAAAAAATTAATTCTCTTCATTTGATTACATACTCACAAACTAGTCCCTATATTTTATTTTATGAATCATTTTGGCATCAAATAGTGCAATTGAAAATACTTGAGTTTGAATACATTGAGTGGACCTTACCTAATTCAAATACTCAACTTTTGAGACTTTATAAACTATTTCAAATATCGTTAATAATATTATATATTAATTATTGAGTGAATAATGATACTAATGAACTATATCAGAGCCATAATGCAAAGAGTAAATATTTTTATAATATAGAATGATAGAAGTTACACCCATGGTTAAAATATTATAGAAATGAGATATTCAGTTTAAAAGTTATAAACTTGGAATTCATAGTTATTTCTAATTAGTAATTAGGTCTTTAATTGAGCAGAAGACTCATATCTTCCTCTTCCTTAGGCCACACTCCTCCAACAGTTACAAGAGAAGCAAAGGGGGTCCATCTCAATGACCATGACACTTCAACATGCATTGGACCCCTTTCCTATACCTCGATGTCCTCTCAAGAAAAACTTCTAATCCTAATAATGGGTATCTAGGACTGTTTTCTTGACCAAACTGAAGAAAATAGTTGTGTGACTATCCCATGATCGAACATTGTCCCAAGATCAAACATTGTCTCAAAACACTTGAGATAAATTTGCTACCTCCTCCCCCACTCCTAAGCTTTATTTTTCTCCTCACAACAACAAAAAAAACTACTTTCCTATATAAGAAGGTACACCCATCAACATGGAAGGAAGACATTTGTCCAACAACCTACAAAAAACATTCTTATACAGTCACCTTTCTTCCCTTTTCCTTTTTGCACCCAACAACCTTAGGGGTGGGGAAATTGGTAGCATGTTAGATATCATCGGTACGAACATCCACCAAGGAACCTAGGAAACCATTCCTCCTCCTCCTTCATTACATGGCCTTGACTCTAAAACCCCTTGATAGAAATTTCACTCTCTCACCATCACCTGATGGCACTAGTGAGCCAGCAACCCGACAGAGAACATACTTGCAACCTCTTGGTAGGTTCCTTCACATACCCATCACTATGAGATAGTGTAGAAGCAAGATTAAACCTTGATCATCTCCTAAACCACTTCACAACTATACCTATATTCACCTAGTAAAAAAAATCAACCTCTTATCACCCATACACCATCTTCTTCATTAGGTCCACCTAAAAACCTATAGACTCTTGATAATGTTGTATCAACTTGGGTTGACAATGACTACCTACTCAACCCTAGAGCTAATCTCATCTCCTTTGCCATTATCCTAGGTATACAATTGATTTAGTTAAAAACATTACTTCTCTTCTTAGACTCAACAATGGTGTATATGGACCACAATGCCAATTTTGCATAAGCATTGAGATGACATGCGTCTTAGATCCTCAAACATTGCAAAACATTGCTGCAACATAGAACAAGATTTAAGATCAAGTGTTACAGACCATAGAGGGAACAACCCATGGTCAAGAGACTTGTTGGCACTAACTCACAGTCATCTAGTGTTGCGCATAGGTTAACTGGATGAAGAATACTACCTAGCCTTCTAATTGAAACAATATGGATTTCAAAGGTCAATAATATCTTGTTGAATAATATCTTATTGAATAATATCTTATAGGTTAAACATATTGAACCCTAGTTACTAAAATCGTATTGTAGAGAGGACAATATGTGATGAACTAAGCTAGGAAAATATGAGATACTTGAGTATACAACATTGATTATGTATAACTTAGTTGCATATTTAGAAAGGATATTATGGAAATATAAAGTTCTAATCCTAACCCTAAATAAGGCAAATCTAACAAAATTTCATTCCAAGAATGAAATCATCCTAATATATTATCTCTTGATAGATTTTTGGGAAGTTTGGAACGTTTTCATCCTTGTGGGAATCTCAATTGGAAATTCTATATTGGAGCAATTACTAGATACTCAATTCTATTATTGAACTATTTTATTCCTTTTTGAATTTCATTCAATATAATTTCACATAACTTGTGAACCCAATTTGTATTTATCCTTATCCCCTACTTAAAGGTGACCACAACTATTTGAACATTGGTATTGTGGAACAATTGGATAAAATGATGGCATTCGTACTTTGATAGAATTGTTTGAATATTGGGTAAGAGCTTTGATTCACTAGAACATGTGGGTCATATCCCCTAACATTGCATGGTGTTTAATGCACAATTAGAGGTCCTTGAGTACTAGTTACTACCACACGTGAAAATTTTGTTCTCTCATAAAGAGGAGAACACTAGGCACCTATCCCTAGCAAAGACAAAATATTAAATTTCGTGTGCTAATGGATATATCATTTATTGTGCATAACATAAATGATATTGATATTAGTTTTGAGAATCTTTGTATGGTTTCTAGTTACCACATTGAATTGTTATACACATTTGGAACTAGCATGATAACTAGATCCTCTTTTTGCTATTAAAATAGTATACCAAGAAAACTTACTTGTATTTGATTTAATATATCTATAATTTTAAATAGCTTAATAATTGGATTTAGTACCATGCTTGCTAACCCATCTTCCCTTCATGGAGTCTACATGTGATTTTATTCCCTCTAGGAATTCATGGACATGTGATATAAAGCAGACCCATAAGAGATGGGTTGCAATTGTCCATTTTTGAAGAGTATATAGGATGTATACACATGTTAAAAGTAGTCATTATGCATAGGATCCCATAGCACTAATGGTAAATCATGATTGCATGGAATGTTTGCTTATATTTTTAATATTGTTTTGTAAATATTTAATTTAAAGAATGGGTCTTTACACATTGAACTAGTTTTTTTATTTGACAATATAATCAAATGATTATTGTTTGCATGTTATGAACCCTAACATAGGTTATAGTCACATTACCTCAAATGACCCACATCTCCTTTAATTGATTAAAAATCCTAATATTTTATGTGCTTATCTAGTGTTAACTTAGTTAGTTCCTTCACATACTTAATAAGTTCATTGCATTGTTCATGGTAGTTTGGCCTTTCTAGTTTATTTTGTGTTCCTTTGTGATTTATTGTGATAGTTTTATCTAGTTAGTTGATAATCTAGTCTCCTAGTTCCCTTTTATTAACTAGTTCATTGTCTTGTTCATGGTAGTTTGTCCTTTCTAGTTTAGTTAGTGTTCCTTTGTGATTTATTGTGCTAATTTTATCTAGTTAGTTGATAATCTAGTCTCCTAGTTCCCTTTTCTTACTTAATTTCTAGTGAAGTGCCTTTCTTGCCTAATCTAGCTAGTTTCCCTCACTATTTTGTTTAGTATAATTTCTTTGTTAAGTTAGTACAGTGATGTATTTCTATTACTTGCTCCACCATTTTCATTTGTGTAGCTCCCTTTCTTTGTTAACTAGAATTAGCTTGTCTAGGGTTAAAGTAGGTTTTTCTTATTTCCTTTCATTAATTCCTTGCTTGATCACTTAGTGTAAAAACAATATTAAAGTTAAACCCTTCAAATCTTGACTCCGTTGTAGGAACCTATCCAAAGCAAATTAGCTCTAGTATAGTTCTATCCTTTGGGTTTGAACCCTAACATTCTACCTTCATGTGCTATAATATGAACTCGTGCACTACAAAGCAAGTGTTTGAGTATTTGAGCATGTCATTAGGGTTACAATTTTTTTATCCCAAGTTTGTGTAAATAGCAGTCACTAGGCCACTTTAGGCCATATAGGACCCCTCCCACTATCTCGATGGCCTCTCAAGTGACTACTTCTAACCCTAATACCTTGTTTATTAGACTATTTTCTCAACTGACCTAAAGAAAATGGCACTGCAACCATTTGAATGATTAGACATTATCTCCAAACACCTAAAAGGCATTTGCTACCTCCACAACTCCTAAGCTTTATTTTCATTCTCACAACACTATATAAACCCCTAACCTATATAATAAGGTACATCCGTCAACATAGAAGGAATACATCTACCCCAAAACTTGCAAACAACCTGCTTGTACGACAACCCTTCTTCTGTTATAACCTAATTTTTTCTTATATCAATTGAATTGCAATTTTTCAAATAAAAAGGACTTGAATGGAAAAGTGTACGGTTTGATTTCAAAGAATGAATTGTTTGCAATTTTTCCCTTGGATGCATGATTTCATGGTTCATACTGATTGGATAAATTCAATAATGATTAAAGGGAAAAGAGCTTAAAGAAATCTCATAATAAAAGAAATAAAGTGATAATTGTGTGCATATGAGAGAATTCCATAGAAGTCTCTCTAAAGTGGTATGGATGACCACTATTTCTTAGGTTTTGATTCCTTTTAGTTTCTTACAAAAAAGAAATCAAAATAAAGAAAATGGAAGATAAAAAAAGAGGTATATGAATTTTAATAAAATAATATATGACTTTTGAGGGGATGACTTGCATATGAAGAAAATACTCTTTTATTTTCGAGTTTTGGCACCAAACTTTGACACAAGTAAATTATGTCATTAAAGAATTTCCCTTAAAATTTGGGATTAAAAGGATCTGTCATTTAGAATATATGAATTTATGAAATTTCCCTAAAGTGAAAAAATATCAATATGTGTCACACATTATATTGATTTGTAAAAGAATTAAGAAATGGTGCGTCAAAAAAAAAAATGGTGCATGTAATAGTAGCCATTGGGTCCTAGATCCAACATGTGTGTCATCCAATTCTAATGAATTGAGAAAACAATAGTGAGAACAATATTTTCAATCTCAGTTTTCTTACAATCTAATGCATCTCTAGGCCTGCTTCCCCTCTCCAACTTCATTTCTCCCCCTAGGGGGAGAAGCTCCACCCCAAAACCCTCCCTTCCTGGCACCTCTTGGATGTAGGATATTCACTGGTGCCTGGCCTGCTGCTCGTGGCCAGGAGCATGGTGGTGCCTGATGATGCTTCGGGCTTCCCTACGGGATGTGCTGACTTGGTGGGCTGCTCCGTACGGATATTTGAGGCTCTAAGGCACCATTACTGTGGGGTTTATGTGACCAGGTGGGGGCAGTGACCTCTTCGACGTCCTTCCTGGTGAGTGATCTCCCCTCTGAGCCCCCCGGTGGCGCCTCATCTTCTCCGATCATGCCTCCCTAACCATACCCCCAACAAACAGAGCAGGAATCGACCCGCCTTTGGCGCGATTGTCTTCCTTTGACCTCAGCGGGGGTTGGGGGCTTCTTTTTCTCTCTTGCATGTCACTTCTATGATGCCCGCTTGACCCCTCTCTCTGACCCCCAAGAAACCAAGTAGGAATTAACATATCTTTATGTCAAGAAATTCTTCCTTTGACCTCGACGGGGGTTGAAGGGACCATTTCCTTATCTGGTGTCCCATAGGTCTCCTCTCAGGTCACCAAGAGAGAAGCCACCTTGCCATCCAAGGTTCAAATTCTCTCAGTAACCGGTTCACTCTACCTTCTCTCTAGGAGGGCGATCCATGGTAGGTGGGGGTGCTAGACCACCTCCTACTTCTACCTCCTCTTCTTCCCCCCCTTCCAGCATCCATGGAGGGGCTAACAGAGATGGCTAGTTCTCCCCCAACACTGATGTGATGGTGGAAGGGGAATGGGTGTGTGCGGTGGTTGGGCCTCCCCCCACCCTGTGAGGCACCGGAGATGAAGACCCAAAGAAGTTATTTTGTAAGGAAGGTGATCAGTGACTTTGGACCAGGATGACAAAACCCATCTTGGATGAGATGGAGGATTACCATCGCCATTCCGTGATTGTCTCGATCTTGGGAAAAAAGTACCACCTGTCTCAGTTGAGGGGATGGATGTAGAGATTCTAGAGACCGAGAGGCACTTTGGAGTTGTTCACTCTTGTCGGCGGCTTGTTCCTGGCCCAGTTATCCAATGCCACAGATCTAAAGCGAGCCTACGATGGTGGACCGTGGTTCTTCGATGATCAGCTCATGCTGGTGAGGAAGTGGATGAGGGAGGCAGACACCCGTCATGTGACATTTACCACTGCCGCAGTCTGGGTCTCGCTCCCTAACGTGGGGAGACACTAGACCCCTCACACGATCGCTGTTATTGCCCACACCATCGCTGTTATTGCCCACACCATCAGCGTTCCTAGAACTATGGATCGTAGATCTCATGGAACCACCATGGGCTGCACCAAGTTCTGTGTGGACATATCTGCTAACACCGAACCACCTCATGAGGTCATGGTTGAATTGCCTAATGGTGAGGAATGGGAGGTCAAGGTCCACTTTGAAGCTCTGCTCGATCGCTGTGTAGATTGTAAGGTGTTTGGGCATGATATGAGCCACTGCCCAGGTGTGAGAAGAACCATCAATCTGGAGCCTCCTATTGTACCTGAACCTGCAAGGGGAAGATAAAGTAGAGTTGGCAAATCGAGGCCGCCCAAAGCAAGGGGTAAGGGAAAGGAGAAGGACATGGCTGTTTCAGCTATGATCTCGGAGGGGGACACGACTGACAATGTTGTGCAGGTTGATACGAGCACGAATGTGGTGTTGGTGACTGATGTACCTACCGCTACTGCTAAACTGAGAGATGCTAACGAGATGTTTGTGGTTATGCCTGTGATAGAGGCTGAAGGACCCGACACACAGGAGTTGACTGGGACAATTAGAAACTCTGACAATGAAGTTGTTAGCCAGTCGGATGCTAATCTGTTTGCTGCCCTGGAGAACATCAATGAGGACATAGTCATTGAGGGACACACTAGAATATGTAGCCCACGACATACTAGAAACACAGCCAAGAAGAAGAAGAAAGGGAGTTGCTCCAAGGAAGTGAGTGGATCCAAACAAGTGTAATCATTTCCATCCTCGCATGGAACGGGCGAGGGGCGTCCCTACCTAGGATGCAAAAGAAGCTTAGAGACATTATGGGCCAGTCGAAGGCTGATCTCATTTTTTGTTTTGAAACTAAGATCCATAGAGATAATGGTGGTAGAACCAATGCCATTTTCCTACTAAGTTGGCAGACAATGGACAACCTAAATCATGTTTATAGAGGCAAAATCATGATTGGGTGGAACCCTTAGGTGTGGAGAGTGGAACCAATTCATTTCTCGGATCAAGCCGTGACAATCAATTGCTTCAATGAAGGTGGGTTCTCGGCCATTATCACTGGTTTGTATGGTGAGAACTTGGAAGGCAACCACAACACTTTATGGGAGGAGATTAAAGGTGTGGCTTAGAATGAGATCCCCTGGCTTGTATTGGGGGATTTCAACAACATTCGTAGGGCTAGGGAGAAAAAAGGGGGTCTACCTGTACCAGAAAGAGTTATGGCGGCATTCAATGAAATGATGGATTGTGCTAATTGTCTGGAACTTTCGGCAGTAGGGGGTATTATTTCTTGCACTAATAAGCAAAGAAACAACAGAAGAATAGATAGTCACCTTGACAGAGGCTTAGTGAATGAGAAATGGTTCAACCTTTTCCCGCATGCCGTCATCAAAATGGATTCCCACCCGTTCAGTGACCATGCTTGGATGCGTATGGAACTGACGAATTCACCCCATACCATGAGACCTTTCATATTTCTCAATCTATGGTGCGACTGGCCTGGCTTTAAAGACATTGTCGAGAAAAGTTGGGGGACGGAGGTGGTGGGGAACCCTCTCTTTTTTGTCCTTAAGAAGTTGCATATTACGAAGAAGGCCCTTAAGAAGTGGGTGAAAGAGAAAGTGAATTTGCCTAACATCACTAAGGCATCTCTTGACACCTAGAACAAGGCTTATGTTGATGCTAGAATGAAATCGATGGATGACCATGCTATTGAGGAGGAGCACAGGGCTGAGGAGAGAATAATAAAGAGGGAAAAAGCTAAGGAGTTGCTCCTATGGTAGAGAAGCAATATGAGATGGGTGAATGACGGTGATTGAAATACCAAAATATACCACAGTGCCATGAAGAAGAAGGAAATTCTTGATACTATTCATGAGCTTATTAATGAGGAGGGTCATACTGTAGGGGGTCAAGAGGAGGTTACTTGTGATGCCATGGAGTTCTTTAATAAAATGTACAACCAGGAAAGCCCTTGCTCTAATCTTAAAGAGGCACACCTACCGAACAGTAGAGTTAATGAAGGCATGAATGAGGATCTTTGTAGAAGTGTGATTGAGGAAGAGATAATGAAAGCAGTTGTCTTGACTCACCACTCCAAGGCACCATGCCCTGATGGCTTTAATATCCTTTTCTTCCACAAGATGTGGCCTCTTATCGGGGCTGATGTCTGTTATGCTATCAACTAGTTCCTGGATGGTGAGCGGATGGTCAGGGCGGTCAACCACACTTTCCTCAAACTGATTCCCAAGTCCAAGCATGCCACCTCCATCACGGATTACCAACCCATAGACTACTACAATTTCCTTTATAAAATCATTTCCAAACTACCCGCGAGTAGACTGAAGTGCATCCTCCCTAGTATCATCTCGACTGAACAAAACACCTTCATTAAAGTAAGGAACATTGAGGATTGTGCCTTGCTTGCGTCAGAATTTCTTGCAGACTTCAATAAATAGAGATCGAGCTCTAAAGCCTGCGTCAAAATTGACATCATAAAGGCATACGAATCTGTGGTGTGGAATGCACTCTGGGAAATCATGGAGGCTATGGGTTTTAATGAAACTTGGATTGGTTGGATGAAGGAGTGTGTGGAAACAACTTCCTTCTCCATTTTGGTGAATGGGGCACCTAATGGCATGTTCCATGCGTCTAATGGGTTGAGGTAGGGGGACCCATTATCACCTCTCCTTTTCACAAGCATGATGGAGGGGCTTACTAATTCCATAAAGATTGTTGAACAAAAGGGCAAGATAAAGAGCTTCAAAATTAAGGGCTGCAAAGTTATGACACATCTGATTTTCGCTGATGATGTGCTTCTTTTCTCGGCTAGCCTTGCCAACAGGCTTAATGAATACAAAAAGGTAGTGACGGGCTTTAGGTGTGCTACTGGTTTGTACATCAATATGATTAAGTCTCAAATCTTCAGCTCCAAATCATGCGACTCGAGATGAGGTAGATTGAAAAGTGATATGGCGGTCAGAAGAGGTAGATGGCCCACTAGATACTTGGGTATACCCATCATGGGAGGCAGAGGTTTAGTTAAAGACTTCAGTTTGTTGGTGGATAAAGTAAAAGACAAAGTGGACATCTGGTCTGGTATCAACATCTCTATGGTTGGCCACATGGTTCTCATCAGGATGGTGATCCAAAGCATGCTAAGATTTTGGAGTGATATTTGTGATATCCCGAGTGCAGTCCTGAACAGGATTAAAGCTATGTCTGCTGCCTTCCTTTGGGGTGGGTGTGGACATTCTTGGGAAAGGGTTACTAAACCTTATAAAAAAGGCAGGTTGCATCGTACTGATGGGTAGAAGATCATGGAGACATGTACTATGAAGAGGATCAACAAGTTTTGCAATAAACCTGAGAATGTGTGCGTTCAATGGATGAGAAACAAGTATGCACTCACCATCACCATGGAGGGATGGTCCAATCCATCGAGGATTTGGAGAAGCATGTGCAAGTGGTACAAGGATCTATTTGTTTTGTCGTCTGTTGATCCTTTAGGTCAGGTTGGCACCTTGCCTACCTTACCCAGCATCAACAATAGCAACGAACCTGATGTTACTTGGTTCCACGTTGTTTGGGGCAGGTTTCACTGTCCCAAATGGAGCACACTCCTATATAGAGCTCTATTGAACAGATTACCCACTAAAGATAGAATGGAAAGCTGTGGTATCTAGGTGGATATGGCTTGTTCTCTCTGCACTACAGGGATTGAGACCAAAGATCACTTGTTTTTTTATTGTAAATACTCTAAGAGAATATGGAAGATCACTTGCTTACGGAATGATTGGGGCCTACAAGTTCCATTCATTATCGAGGCAGTCCTCAGCTGGCTTGATTCCAGACCCGATAGACATGGCAAGAGGACCAGCGCTGATGGACTCTTCCTTGCATGTTTCAACATATGCAAAGAGAGGAATAGACGAATCCACATCTGTGGCTCGATGGATGAAAGAGGTCTTTTGAAGATGATTTTGACTGATCTAGTTTGGGCTTTTGCTGCTAAGCCCGAACTGACTACTAATCTAAGCACTAATACAAAGCTTTTTTGGGGTCTTTGTAGATAAAACCCCCACATAGCTGCTAGGCCTTGTGCCTTTTTGTTGATTTGGGCCTGGAGTCTTTGTAGTTGTATAGCTTGCTATACAGTTTTTGGCAATACTATTTACCTATTTCCAAAAAAAAGAGTGAGGAAATTGTATGGGTGGCTTCGGGAGAGGATTCTGAGCAAGCCTACCCTATGTTTTAGGTAGTTTAGAGGATTCTAGAAGAAACTTCCAAACCTCCTGAAAGCTTAGTTGGTGGCCAGGGTCAAAAACCCTAAATTCCATCTCCTCCTACTATAAAAAGTCCCCCATCCTACTCATCTCGAACCCCAGAACACGGACGACACTCTCGCACACCCTGGCTCCATCCCATTTTCTTGATTGGATTTGCTCTGATGAGCCCTCTGTCGTGGCTCTACCGCATCATTGGTGTTGAAGACGAAGAAAGGGGGGAGGAGTAGGAGCCCTTGGATCAAAGTTAAATGCTAACCCGCATGAGAGATCAACGACTAGGTCTTTTTGTGCTTTTGAGAAGCGCTAGTGGTCAATGAAGACTCATGGATCTGACGACACTGGATTTTCCTAATAATGTAATTAACTCACCTCTCTACTAAGAAAATACAGAAAATAAAAAGATCTTGTTTAGTTCACTTAAAATTGATCCTTTGATTAAAAAATAAAAGTAGATAGTTCTTTTTTATGAGAAAAATATGTAGAGTCCACTAAAAATGAATTGGAGGCCTAAATCTTCTTGTAACACAAAAAGTGTGTAAAGAGGCTACCTTTAACGAGTTTAATTAATTTGAAACCCTAAGTTAGAAGATTAAAGGATCTAATGGTGTTCGTTGGTTGTTATTATGCAAAGTTTAGCCTTTTGACTTAAAAAGATGGATTAGATCAAATGGAATGTTAATTGATCATAATTTTCATAATTAGAGTTCCATAATGATAAAGGTGCATTAATGGATTTAAAAACCCTAATTTTGATAATTGTGGAGTTCAATGGTTTTAATTGTGGAAATCCATCAAGAAGGCATGAAAATGATGTTCTTGAATGAATTGTGGATAAAGACCCTTAATTTTGATAATTTGAGTAATTGGGGTTTTTATGAGTGGTAAAGTTCTTTTAGGGGTTGTTGACATAAAAAGAGTAAAATTGGAAAGAAAAACCAAGAAACCCTAATAAGACTTAGAAAAATTAGAACGGAATCCCAAGTCAATAAAAGATGTTTGTATGCAATTTTAACCATTAGGTGTTATAAATGCTTTCCAGGATCAAGATTTGCTTGATTTATTGCTTGACTTGGTTCATTGGACTTCTTGATTGGATTGTTGGTCTTGCTTGGTTCTGATACTTCCAAATCAGGTATGTGTTTACACTTATGGCTATTCACTCTAGTTTCATAGTGATTTTTGAGGTTTTACCGATTGCTTGAAATTAACTCTTTGGATGAACTCTTTAGAGGCTATAACCATAAATATATGCATGACTAGCTCAAATCCTAATCCTCCTTTGTAGCTTTGTGTATATGTGAGAAATTGATGATCTAGGTATCGATTTACCTTGGGATAGGATCAACAGATTATCATGAGTCAAAGTTTGGTCTACCTTTGGGTAGGATCAAATGACTATTCAGCTCTAGGTCTTGGTATACCTATGGTGTAGGACCAAAGAGGACTAATGAGGATCTACCATATGGGAGAGGTAGTATCCATGCCCACCGCAGGGACATCATAGAGGCTTGGTGTCACGGAACTGTTCTTACCCCAATCCCAATCGCACTTCCTAGACAGTGATAAAGGGATTGAAGCGCCCATCCCTGAGTGGCCCAATAGGATCAATCACACTGGCATATACAATAAGAAATAAATAACTCAAAAACTGGATAAATAAATAAACAAACTAACCCAATATGGAGATATATCCAATTTATCTTTGTTGTCAGAGTGTATGAGTGCGGAAGCGATCTTATTCAATATTCCATTTGTATTGCCTAAAATCAAGAAAATTGAGAAAAAATCATGCAATTGCACGGTACGCTATCAAAATCAAGTAAAATGATTTATAACAAAATACTATACTTGGCAGGACTTATATTCATAGAATAACAAGCAATTTGCAAAACTAACATTTATTTGACAAGTTTTTCAAGAAAATCAAATTTTATTACGAGTTCCCATTATGTTGTAATTCGAGAAGCATGCTTATATAATTTGTGTGACTCTATTACCCCAACGTGATGGGGAAGGTCACTAGGCTCCTTCTCACCATAGGAACATAGGAGGCCAATATACAAGTCCCACCTCCAAATGAGAGGTTTGTTGTACTCAATATCAACATTACCAATATCATCATCATTATCAATATACGGGCAGTCATAATGGGCATGCAATTTATGTTTTCATGTTTTTCAAAATATGGTATAGAAAAATAGAAGACTAATCATAGGGAACAATATCTCATCCAAATAAATAGCCAATAATACAATCAAGAGATACATAAAAGTATCTTCAATACAATCAATGAGGAGTTATATAATAGCGTACCTTTCACCAAGATTTCGATTACATATCCACTAGTAATAGGTCGAACTTTCGAGTTAGATCCTAAAACACAATATTTAGATCAAGGGTCAAGATCAAGATATTTGGATATCATGTTGCAATATTCGAGATTAGGGTTACACTTTCCTAGGTCAACCTTAGGGTTAGGTCATCCACTTATGATCAACCAATATATCAATTTGTCCAACATTATTTCAAATATCAAGTATTTTCAAGTGTGAATGACTTTCCTAGGTTTCTAGGATCACATGTGTTAACCCTAATTTATGGTCATTATCCACGTCATCATCAGTTCCTAGATCATCATCATGATACTTAGCATCATTGGAATTCCAGATCACGTTAATGGGTCAAATATATCAAGGGTTTTGTAAGATTTGAGATCCATGTCAAGATTCATTATTCATAAAGATGATAATCAAGATTGAATCAAGTAATTAGATCTAGATCACTAATGATTAATTTTCAAAAGTCAACTAGTTTGGATCTAGATTTGTATTTCAAGAGTCAGATATTAGGTTTTCCAAGAATTAACATCACTATTGAGGCATTTGATAAAACTAAATAAGTAAGAAATAAAATATAGGGATATCAGTCAGATACATAACGAATTAAACTCCACAGGTATTTTTAAAAGGTTTACTAGATTTTTTTGATCAATATTGACTACTTGTTCGAATTATTTGGAGTTAGGATGCATTTTCTACAATTAAAACAACATCTGAACATTTGCTGCAATTTTGAGCAGAGAGGAGGCAAAATACCTTAATATAGAAAAAAATGAGGGTTGTCAGATGTGCAAGGAAAGGCCCATATCGAGCCACATAGTCTAGGAAGCTCTCTCGGTTCAAGATTCGGTTCAATGTTGGTTCGTCTGGTTTGCTTCTTATTTGATTTCTTGGTTCAGACCTCGATTCAGCTGAGTGTTAGACAACAACTCTTTTCCTGGACCGGCTGGTCTGGGACCCTTGTTCTCTCGCGCCACACACCCTCATGAGTCCAGAAATGAGGAGGAGCAGGGTCGTCGGCATGAAGGAGAGCTAGGGCAGGAGAGGCTGATGGAGGCTGCAAGTATGTCGGCCGAGCTTGCCCCAGCCCCACGAACTGGGTGGGAGTCAAAGAAAGAGGAGAGGGGGCAGGCAGGAACGACGGCCAAGGCGGCCATGTGCGGCGGCGCTGATCTGGAGCAGAGAGCGATGAGGAGAAAGAATGGAAAAAGGAAGTTGTTTGAGGCCGAGGGAGAGAGCAATGATACTCGCTCTAGCAAAGTGGGGTGTCGGCACCCCTTAGGGGATCATTTATAGGCTTGGGGGCTAGGGTTATGCTAGATCATATCTTGGCCCTAGCTATGGCCGCCGAAATGAGATGGGAAGGTGAGTGGGACGTTTTGGCGGCACAAAGATACACAAAAGGTAGTCAAACTAGGGCTCGATGAGTTTGAATTTGCGAGGGCTATATTTTGGCTCGCTTCGTTTTCCAAAAATTGGTCAAGAGCGGGAGATCTCATACCTCGGTCGTCATTACTCCTCCCTACAATCAGCGGGTGGTTGAAGATGAGTCAGTGGCTGTGAGATCGGGCCCTGATCTGTGCAGGGCTAATCTAAGGGTTGGGGTTCATCCCCAAGGTGAGCCCTGGATCGCGGACTTGGAATAGCCAAAGAAAAAGGAAATTATAAAGGGATTTTGAGAACGAAAACTTCCAAAATTCATAGTAATTTGTAGGAATGTCGAATTGTTCTCAAATTTGGACCACAACTTCATGAAAATGTGGAGGATATATATAAAAAGTTTGAGAACCAATTATGAAGTTTTATAGATCAATTGTTTTATTTGTACAAAGTGATGAATAAATCCAATATCAGGTGTTATAATGTGTATAAAGTTCACATTGTTGACCATATTTTGTATTTGAGTCTCAACTTTAATTATGATGCCAAGAAAAATAATTTTGGACCATTAATTGATATAATGCGGGCAAAAGTGTAATTAATTTATTATAATGCTAAAATCCACTTTGTCACATCCTTCCCTCGTTAAAAAAGAATTTTGTCCCCAAAATTTAAAAATATCCTCAAAAATTGGGATTATTCAATCATAAGTCATTTCCTCATATACTGGGGTATCCTCAAGTATAAAATCAAAATCATGTCCTCGAATTTCAAATAATCCAATAATCATAATTAGGATTCAGTGTTCCATATCAAAATCAACTTGGTACTAACACCATTTCCTCATCAAGCAATTGAGTATCAAGATCGACACATATATTGTCCAAAGTCATCATATGAGTCACAAATATGGAAAGCATCATATTGATCACAAATTTTGGAGAGATCATATCTTAGGTCAAACAAATATAGTTTCTTGAATCAAGTGTATAAGGTGACTTTCAATCCCAAAATCTCAGGGTCTTAGCTTCTACATTGGCCTAGGTGGGGTTACATATCCATGATTTGAGATTTCAGATTTCAACATTTCAAGACCACACCATACTTGTAATATCATTATTTCGAGCTCAAAATCAATGGGAAGGTCCCACCCTAGTCCTAATGAGAGCTAAACCCTAAGTCATAAATCGAGAGAGTCAAAATAGTCATCATTTCAAAATTTCAAATTTTGAGATTTATGAAAGTCATTATTTATATATCGAATGTGGTCTCAAGATTCATATAATGTTTCAAAATTGTGTACATCAATATCAATAGTTGAAGTTTAGCTATCAAGATCAAATGTATAACTATTCCAAAGCTAGGGTTTAAATTCCTATTTAGACCTTAGGGTAGATCACTCATCTATATTCAATTTTAGCAACAATATTTACGCAATATTTGATCAACATATCAAAATTTCATTATCATTGTATCCAAGTTTGATGAATGATCTAGATCTAGGTCTAAGTAGGAAGTCAAACTCAAGCTATAATCAATATTACTATATGCCCATGTCACTATCAAATTAATATTCAAAATCGAGTATCAACCATGGGTTCAACCTATTAGGCTTAGGTCAACCGGTCCAAATAGGGTGGAAGGAAAATACCTTTCCAAACTCTAAATAATCAATAGGATGAAAACTTAGAGGTAGTCAAAATAGGGATGTGACCTAGGGTAGGGGAGTCATGAGTCAACTACTACCTTAATCTAACACATTACCTACATTAGTCATTATCGATCAAGCTTATTCAAATAGAGAGAGTATCAATGATCAAAGCATGTTTTACAAGGTCATAACATCAAAATTCAAGATAATAGGGCAATAATGTCAAGTTTTTACAAAGTCACATTAATATTTGCATTCCTTTACTTTCATGATCAAGGTAGCCATGTTATTTGGAAATCGAGGATTTCAATTTGACATTCGCGGAATTAGAGCATAATAGTGCAAAATCTAGTACCATAATCATCACATCTAAATCGAGATTGCAAAAAGGCATCAATAGTCAATATGAAAACTTCTTTTTGCATCATAGTCATATATTATGATTTTGTGAGTCCTAAGCTTAGTCACTTGATGGCTTAGTCATGATATGTATCAAATAGGGTATAAGTTTGCTTAACTATGTTTGAGGTTTAATCAATAATAGGGCAACATGGACATTAATCAAACCAAGACCTCATCAACAATGTGGTATAAGGTATAAGTCCTTCTTATTTCACCATATCATAATTATCAATGTTTACCTCAAACATAGCCAATAGGTAGTCAAGTTTTGATCAAATTTGGTTTTCATGAAGAGGCCATACATGAATATTTGGTTTCAAAATTAATTGATCAAAATCGAGTTTTCAAATTTAGGTCAGATCATAGAATCAACTTTCAAGATTTAACGATATTCATTACTCCCATTCATAAGCTACCCATAATCGAGACATCATGTGGTATAAGGTCACAAGAAGGGACCACATGAGGGGATGAGAAGACTACCTAATCTTCATCTACATGGGTTGCTTAGGATTGTACTTAGAGAAGAGATGAGATGCTAGAAGACTCTCTAGGGTTTCACAAGAGAACCTTTAGGTCCAGTTCTAGATCAATTAAGGCCAGGTAGAGCAGGGGATCTCAACCACCATGAAAACGGATAGGAGAAATTATGTCAGGACCCCGAGCCTAGACACCTCAATTTTCACCATTATGGACTTTAGGGTTTCTTGGGTGTAAGAGACTTGAGAAATTATTTAATTAAAGTATATGGCAGTGTGAAAGCTCTGATACCAACTGTCACAGAACTGTTCTTACCCCAATCACAATCGCACTGCCTAGACAGTGATAAAGGGATTGAAGCGCCCGTCTGTGAGTGGCCCAATAGGATCAATCACACTGGCATATACAATAATAAATAAATAACTCAAAAACTGGATAAATAAATAAAAAAACTAACCCAATATGGAGATATATCCAATTTATCTTTGTTGTCAGAGTGTATGAGTGCGGAAGTGGTCTTATTCAATATTCCATTTGTATTGCCTAAAATCAAGAAAATTGAGACACAATCATGCAGTTGCACGGTACGCTATCAAAATCAAGTAAAATGATTTATAAAAAATAGTATACTTGGCAGGACTTATATTCAAAGAATAACAAGCAATTTGCAAAACTAACATTTATTCGACATGTTTTTCAAGCAAATCAAATTTTATTACGAGTTCCCATTATGTTGTAATTCGAGAAGCATTCTTATATAATTTGTGTGACTCTATTACCCCAACGCGATGGGGAAGGTCACTAGGCTCCTTCTCACCATAGGAACATAGGAGGCCAATGTACAAGTCCCACCTCCAAATGAGGGGGTTGTTGTACTCAATCTCAACATTATCAATATCATCATCATTATCAATATACGGGCAGTCATAATGGGCATGTAATTTATGTTTTCATGTTTTTCAAAATATGGTATAGAAAAATAGAAGACTAATCATAGGGAACAATAGCTCATCCAAATAAATAGCCAAGTATACAATCAAGAGATATATAAAAGCATCTTCAATACAATCAATGAGGAGTTATATAATAGCGTACCTTTCACCAAGATTTCGATTACATAGCCACTAGTAATAGGTCGAACTTTCAAGTTAGATCCTAAAACAAGATATTTATATCAAGGGTCAAGATCAAGATATTTGTATATCTTGTTGCAATATTCTAGATTAGGGTTACAATTTCCTAGGTCAACCTTAGGGTTAGGTCATCCACTTATGATCAACCAATATATCAATTTGTCCAACATTATTTCAAATATCAAGTATTTTCGAGTGTGAATGACTTTCCTAGGTTTCTAGGATCATATGTGTTAACCCTAATTTATGGTCATTATCCAAGTCATCATCAGTTCCTAGATCATCATCATGATACTTAGCATCATCAGAATTCCAGATCAGGTTAATGGGTCAAATATATCAAGGGTTTTGTAAGATTTGAGATCCATGTCAAGATTCATTATTCATAAAGATGATAGTCAATATTGAATCAAGTAATTAGATCTATATCACTAATGATTCATTTTCAAAAGTGAACTAGTTTGGATCTAGATTTTTATTTCAAGAGTCAGATATTAGGTTTTCCAAGAATTAACATCACTATTGAGGCATTTGATAAAACTAAATAAGTAAGAGATCAAATATAGGGATATCAGTCAGATACATAACGAATTAAACTCCATAGGTATTTTTAAATGGTTTACTAGATTTTTCTGATCAAGATTGACTACTTTTTTGAATTATTTGGAGTTAGGATGCATTTTCTACAATTAAAACAAGATTTGAACATTTGTTGCAATTTCGAGCAGAGAGGAGGCAAAATACCATAATATAGAAAAAAATGAGGGTTGTCAGATGTGCAAGGAAAGGCCCAGATCAAGCCACATAGTCTAGGCAGCTCTCTCAGTTCAAGATTCAGTTCAATGTTGGTTCGTCTGGTTTGCCTCTTATTTGATTTCTTGGTTCAGACCTCGATTCAGCTCAGTGTTAGACATGAGCTCTTTTCCTAGACCGGTCGGTCTGGGACCCTTCTTCTCTCACACCGCACACCCTCATGAGTCCAAAAATGAGGAGGAGCATGGTCGTCAACATGACGGAGAGATAGGGTAGGAGAGGCTGATGGAGGCTGCAAGTATGCCATCCGAGCTTGCCCCAACCCCAGAAACTGGGTGGGAGTCAGAGAAAGAGGAGAGGGGGCGGGCAGGAAGGATGGCCAAGGCGGCCGTGCACGGCGGCGCTGATCTGGAGTAGAGAGCGACGAGTAGAAAGAATGGAAAAAGGAAGTTGTTCGAGGCTGAGGGAGAGAGCAATGATACTCGTTCTAACAAAGTGGGGTGTCAGTACCCCTTAGGGGATCATTTATAGGCTTGGGGGCTAGGGTTATGCTAGATCAGATCTTGGCCCTAGCTATGGCTGCCGGAATGAGATGGAAAGGTGAGCAGGATGTTTTGGTGGCACAAAGATACACAAAAGGTAGTCAAACTAGGGCTCGGTGAGTTTGAATTTGTGAGGGCTATATTTTGGCTCACTTCATTTTCCAAAAACTAGTCAAGAGCGGGAGATCTCATACCTCGGTCGTCATTACTCCTCCACGCAATCAGCGGGAGGTTGAAGACGAGTCAGTGGCCGTGAGATCGGGCCCTGATCCATGCGGGGTTGATCTAAGGGTTGGGGTTTGTCCCCAAGGTGAGCCCTGGATCACTGACTTGGAATAGCCAAAGAAAAAGGCTATTATAAAGGGATTTTGAGAATGAAAATTTCCAAAATTCATAGTAATTTGTAGGAATGTCGAATTGTTCTCAAATTTGGACCACAACTTCACAAAAATGTGGATGATATATATAAAAAGTTTGAGAACCAATTATGAAGTTTGATAGATCAATTTGTTTATTTGTACAAAGTGATGAATAAATCCAATATCAGGTGTTATAATGTGTATAAAGTTCACATTGTTGACCATATTTTGTATTTGAGTCTCAAATTTGATTATGATGCCAAGAAAAATAATTTTGGACCATTAATTGATATAATGAGGGCAAAAGTGTAATTACTTTATTATAATGCTAAAATCCACTTTGTCACACTTGGATAGATCAAGATTGAGTAGTTATGATTAAGATGTAAAGTTTGATTTGTTAAACAATAATTTGATTGCAATATGTTGTTACAACTAGATGCAAACTTTTGGTTTCCCCCAAATACCAATATAATTTTTATACTAACTGATGTTTTGTTTGTAGACATTTTAGGGAAATATGCAGTTACGTTTATGAAAAGTGAATGTTCAATAAAAGGTGACATTAAAAAAAACAAGGAAAAATAATATTCATAGGAATATAGTTAGTTTTTTCTATGGGTAAAGTTCTAAAATCCTACTTTTGAAAGGTATGTGAAAAGAAAATTGTTATCTTATTTTAAGATTAGTTGTGGTAGAATTTTTTAATTATTTTTTATCCGATTTTGGTTTAACGATTCTAGATTCTTGGCCTTTCTTAATTGGGGGTTGCTGAGGGGTGCGGTCATTACATTTGGTATCAGAGCATGGTTTTCCATATAATCTCTAATATCTATTAAATTTTACAAATTCCTTAGAGCCCAAAGGGAGTTATTGGAGAATTTTCCAAAGATCGAGGTGTCTAGAAAAGGATCAGAATCTGGGGGCTAGCAAGATTTGCCTCGGCCCTGCTAGTCATTTTATGAGGACTCCCAGAATCCATGTGACTTCCTAGCCAAAATATTCAGATTTGACTAGAAATAAGATACCTCTAGGTCTTCTCATCTTCTTTCATTCCTTATTTACCCCTTTTCATTGGTGAAACTTTAAGTGCTTAGGCTTTTATTTCTCTCCACCTCCTCCTCAACTTTGGGGTTAAGGATGCTAAGGATGAAGGAATCCTCCACCACATAATAAAAAGCATGTAAGAAAGATGTCATGGACATAAGTTTTAATGATATAAAACTTATATTGAGTTTGATTATATGCTTATGTGTAACATCATGGTTAGTGTCAAGACTATCGCCATCTCCACTGACACCCCTTAGGAGAACATCGAGGTTAGACTCTTTCACATGAACAGAATGTCTCTAGAGAAAAGACAGAAGGTGATGGAGGAAGAAGCCTCGAGGAAGATGAAAGGACCTACTGGAGCCTTAGAGGAAGGCTAAGACCCTAAGTGTAACATCCCTGACCTGGGTTACACCTTAACCCTAGGAGTTTTTCTTAAGTAATTCATTTATATTCTTGTCTTTATCTTTTAAAAAGTAATTAAGACTAAAGTAGAGCTTATGTTTCAATTTTGGTCCTATTTGAATAATGTTGAACCAATATTTTCTTGTTTGGGACTAAAGTGCAATTTACCCAATATAAGGGGTTACCTCACAAAATTTTACATGATAAATGTTACTCAAGTACTTTAGAATCATAAGAATGAGAAGTCTTCTAAGGGATGGTTTATGGAAACCTAAATTCTAGGAAGGGGCTTGATTAATTAATACTTGTGCATTGCATACTAGTTTTGGTGTAATTTGCAATTTACCCAAAACCTAGGGTTTAATATGTAAAATACCACCTCAAAAGTGTCCCTACTATCTCTTGGTATCATTTAGAGAAAAGAAAAAGAAAGGGGCGTCTTGTTTGAACCATATTTGAGAAATGATATTCTTGATAATAAAATAATCAAGAAATAAGCATAATTGAAACCCTAAATTATTTTTTAGCAAAAATATATAAATTAAATGAAGTGCCCATCAACTAAAAACATATGGGTGAAATTCCATAATTAAATGGCAGCCAAAATACCTTGAGAGGTACTGATATTGCAAAGTAGGTGAAAATATCTACCTACATTTTTAATTGAAAAGTAATGTCCACAAAAATAAAGGTGCTAATGGATAATAGTATTATATTTATTAAGGAGCTTAATGGCCGATTATAATTCAAGGATAATTCAAAGGAATTTGAAGATAAGAAGGATAGCTTTGGAGACAAGGAAGTGGAGGGGCATGTGGTAAGGAAAGTTATTGACTTCCCTCCTACTTTCTCTCTCATATGAATTCAATTATATACACCCAATTATCCACTACTTGAAAGGCTATTTTTGCAATACACATTCACTCCCCACTTAGGCCGAAGACCAAGGAAGCAAAGGAGAAGGAGGAGAGCGTTCCTCAAGCTTGAGGTTAGATCCATGGTCACCTTCAACCTTGGGTTGAAGGCTAAAATCGAGTTATAACTCTTCTTTTCTTCTCTCTTCCATCCAATGCTCAACTTTGGCAATCTATTACATCAAAAGGGTTGAGAATGTGGCTTGGATAATTGGAGGAGCTATCTTCACCATTAAAGACAAAAATCTTGGAGCTTTTAAGTTGCTTTGAAGGTGGCTTATATAACTTGAACCCATTGATATTATTATTTGATTTCAATCTTGCAATATATGTTGATCTTTATTTCTTCTTGAATTTTTCTTGAAGTAATTAATGAATCCATCAGTTGTATGGATAGTAGAAATAGAGGTATGAAGCTTGAGGATGATGACATCATCATAGCACACACCTCTAGATCAACAATATCAAATGGTTTCAACTATGTGTGGCCAAACAATTTCAAACCGTTTAGAGGTCAAACGGTTTCAACATTGGATGACCAAACGGTTTCAAGCCGTTTATAGGTCAAACGGTTTCAACATTGGATGATCAAATGGTTTCAAACTATTTAGTGTCCAAATGGTTTCAACTTAACCTAGTTCAAATGATTTCAACCCGTTTAGTGTCCAAACAGTTTCAACTTAACTTAGTTCAAACAGTTTAGTGATCAAATAGTTTCAACTTTCGATAGGCTAAATGGTTTGAAACCGTTTAGAGTGCAAATGGTTTCAACCTAATTTAGCCTAAAAGGTCCCAAACTGTTTAAGAGGATCTCAAGACCGTTTGAAGGTCAAAGGAGTCTCAAGACCGTTTGAAGGTCAAAGGAGTCTCAAGACTGTTTGAAGGTCAAAGAGGATCTCAAGACCGTTGAAGGTCAAAGGGGTCTCAAGACCATTTAAACGTTAAAGGGGTTTTGAAAACCATTTGAAGATTAAATAATATCAAACCATTTAGAGACCAAATAGTCTCAAAACCATGTAAGGTCAAACAACCCTGTGAGTGTTTGTAAAGTATCTCAAGGTTGATTACAATGCAAGTACCTCTAAAGTACTTAGGTGAATAGTACACTTAAAATGATTGTCATTAGATTCCTATGTAAGTAATAAACTCAATACACTATGATAAGCATAGTATGAGCCAACTTAACAAAGTATGGAGTAATCAACATCCTATAGAGGATGAGAGAGAAACTCACACTTGTGTAATAAACATGTAATGTGCATACATTGACACTTTTAATAAGTGTAGAGTATGAATTAGGGTTTGATCTTTGATAAAGTGATCATGAAACCCTAAATTGATAAAGAATGGGAAACCCTAACCATAATTTTGGGTAATGATATGAGAAACCCTAATTGATAAAGAATGGGAAACCCTAACCTTAATGAGGGAATAGTGGTGTTACCCTTGTATTGCATAGTGTTAATATGTAATTGATATGGTTGTTATCAAGTATACTAACCATGCAGGTATCATAATTTGATGAGCATAGCCAAGTATGAGCTATGATGTTTAATGTGCCTTATAAGCTATGTGATATGCTTGTGTAACAAGTATCAAGTATACCTTGGTCAGATGACCTCGAGGTAATAGTTACCTGTTAAGTGATAACAATGTTCAGTGATGAACTAAGGGTTTGAATACCCAGATCTAGTAAACATGATGATGAGAATTCTCGGTAATGAGATAAGGGGTTGAGATCCTAATGTTTTATAAAGTTTTGAAAAGTACTTGATAGATGTATTATACTTTTCTTTGTATCATTTGTCATAATAATAATACATGTTTGAATACTTGGTTGATGCTAAAAGAATATGGTAATGCACTTAATTAATCAAGTGAAATCTTAACATGTAGAGACCTGGCCACCGATCGATCATCGTAAGTAACTGGTGATGATGAAATAGGTTTTCCCACATATTCTCCTAGAGAGCATATTTTTGAATATGTCTGGGTAATGGGTGTGAATATCCTTACACCCTAATGTGGGATTGACGTGAGATAAACACGAGATATCTCAATCCTCCATTATATGTGCTGGTATGGATGTATCACGAATCTCCCGATGATGATTAATGACGGATCGATGTCAGATAAACATGAAATCTCTCGATTGCGAAAAGAGTGCATCCGCCACTGTAGCTCTATAGAGAAGTTGACAGTATACCCTAGAAAGCTATTTAGAAGAGACACAAGATGTCATGCATGTGGTCCCGCACTGATCGAGACGGATGAGGACATGGAGTCCAACTCTTCCATTGACCTAGGTATGGAATCAATGCTTTACGCTGCCATGGTCGGTTGGAGTATGAGCGGTATACCTCATCTCCTCAGGGCATAAGTGTAATTATAAAATGTAATCAGTCGTGTAGTGTATTTTCTTAAGGATGAAATAAGGAAATCATTGGTTGATGTAACATTGATTAATGTATCCTAAAATGTATGAATTTTATACATGTTCTTCATATTCCTTATTAAATAGATGATTTACTACTTCATCATATATAGCTATAATGCTTTAAAAGATGATATTGTTCTATTGTGCATAAATAGTGATTTATCCTGCTTATTAATAATAAAGAATCCTCTGCTCAATTTATTATTGTTTATCTACAATGATAATATTATTGGCAGAGAGTTATATCTCTTGTTGGGACATGGGTCTCACCCCGTTGGTCACCAACATTTTTAGGTGGACGCGGACGGGCCGGTAGAGACCATACAGAAAGAGAAGGATAACAACATCAGGGACAACAATAACATCTCAGGTGGAGATAATGACTGTCATGTCTTAAAGATATGAGTCCTATCTGTTGTCTCTATACTCTCAGGTCCTTGGGGTCAGTACTCAGTATTTTCATGATCGATCTGAGATTTTGGCATGAATGCCTCAAGGTTTTTTCTTATGTATAGTTTTGGCAAAGCAACTGTTGTAAATATATTCCTTGAGAAGAGATGGTACATGGTATGTATAATGTGAACTATAATGTATACAGTACTTTGGTTCTCTTTATAAGAGTTTTCCTGGAATTGGATCTCTTTGCAAAAAGGTTTTAATTTTTAGTGATTTTTGCTATTCTGCTGATTATGGTTAAGTATGCAATTAATTACACAGTGACGGTCAAATTTATTGTTGGATCATCACAAAGTTTTGGTATCAGAGCCTAAGGTTCACTGAGTCTACAAAGACATAGGATTAAGTAGTAGAGTAGATTTGTTCCAGTGTCTTCCATTTTATCTTATAGTGACTTCTTTTCTTATAGGAGGAGGAGAAGAACTTAAAGATGGTTGGATCACACGAGGAACATGATGCTGAAAGCAGTGTTACTGCACCAGGAGGGGGTGCAAGGGGTCAGGCTAGAGGGGAATTAGTACTTGTGAATCCCTAGCTTGACCAAGCTTCGATAGAAAACCCATCTTTCCATGCTCTCTTTGGGAAGTTCATGGCGTCAATGACACATATGGAAGATAGGATGCCACCACCTGCACCAAGGGTACCAATCCCTGATGAGAGACATTGAGATGGAAAGACTTTTGAACGGCTTTGACGGGTAGGAGCCACTGATTATACTGGTACAATTGACCCAACAGACGTAGATTTTTGGCTAACTGAGCTAGAGAAGGCCTTTAGAATTCTTAATATCCCAGAAGTTGAGAAGGTTAGGCGTGCGGTGTACCTATTGTTAGGGAGTTTGAGGATGTGTTTCCTGAGGAACTTCCAGGTGTTCCTCCAGCCCGGGATATTGATTTTGAGATTAATCTAATCTTGAGTACACAACCTATAGCTCAAACACCATATAGAATGGCAGCTCCTGAAATGGAAGAACTCAAAAAACAGTTACAAGAGTTGCTTGAAAAGGGTTTTAATCGACCGAGTACTTCTCCTTGGGGTGCTCTTGTTCTCTTTGTGAAAAAGAAGGATGGGTCTATGAGATTATGCATAGGCTATAAACAACTCAACAAGTTGACCATAAAGAACAAATATCCTCTGCCAAGGATAGATGACTTGTTTGACCAGTTGTGTGGTGCAACTATATTCTCTAAAATAGATCTGAGGTCAGGATACCATCAGTTACGTATCAAGGAGAGCGACATACCTAAGTCAGCCTTTACGACAAGGTATGGTCATTATGAGTTCATAGTTATGTTTTTTGGAGTAACTAATGCACCAGTTGCATTCATGGAACTCATGAACAAAATCTTGCGACCATTCCTTGATCAATTCATAGTAGTCGTTATAGATGACATCCTGATTTATAGTAGAGATGCTCAACAGCATGAGCAACACCTTTGTGAGGCCCTGACTTTACTGAGAGAGCACAAGCTATATGCCAAGTTTAGCAAGTGTGAATTCTGGTTATCAGAAGTGTCTTTCCTAGGACACGTAATATCGACCTCATGTATCTGTGTTGATCCTAAAAAGGTAGAATATGTCTTGGAGTGGGAACAGCCAAAGACACCAACGGAGATACGCAGTTTTCTAGGACTGGAAGGCTACTATAGGAGGTTCATTAAGAACTTTAGTTTTGTAGCATTACCCCTAACCAGGTTAACCAGGAAGGAGGTTCCTTTTGTCTGGAATGACAAGTGTCAACATTCTTTCTAGTTGTTGAAAGAAAGGTTAACAAGTGTTCCTGTGTTAGTGTTGCCTGAGCAAGGAAAGGGGTATATTATTTTCTGTGATGCTTCTAAGAATGGTCTAGGATGTGTGTTGATGCATGATAACAAGTGATTTCTTTTGCTTCTCGACAACTTAAGAAATACGAGTAAAATTATCTGACACATGATCTAGAATTAGCTGTAGTGGTTCATGCGTTGAAGATCTAGAAACATTATCTATATGGAGAGACATTCCATATTTTCATAGACCATAAGAACCTAAAGTACATCTTTTCACAACACGAGTTGAATATGAGACAATGCCGCTGGATGGAGTTAATCAAGGACTACAATTGTACAATTGATTATCATCTGAGAAAGGCTAATGTAGTGGTTGATGCACTAAGTAGAAAATCATCGTCGTTAACCATAGACAAAGCACAATTGATCTCTTTAATGTGCTTTAAATGAGACATGCTTGTCTCTTTGAGGCAAAACAATGTACAATTTAAAGTATCCTTGTTAGCTGGACTGTTAGCTAAAATGCAAGTGAAACCTACTCTGAAACAACATATCAAAGAGGCACAATAGGTTGATACTATGATTCAACAGATCATGACAGAGTATGGTAGTGAGAAACGAGATGGTTTTCATGAGTCAGATGATGAGGTAGTCTGTTACCATGGTAGGATGGTAGTACCTGATACCAACAACTTCAGGAAGTTAGTCATGGAGGAAGCTCATTCATCCATGTATGCAATGCATCTAGGGAGTACCAAAATGTATCATAATTTGAAAGATATGTATTGGTGGCCCAGATTGAAGAAAGATGTAGCTGAGTTTGTTATGCGGTGTCCAGTGTGTTAGTAGGTTAAAGCTGAACATCAAAAGCCCGTAGAAACAATGCAACCTTTACCTATACCACAGTGGAAATGGGATCATGTGACCATGGACTTTGTGGTTGGTTTACCCAAAACAGCCAAAAGTCATGATTCCATTTGGGTGATAGTTGATAGGTTGACTAAGTCAGCACATTTTCTTCCTATCAAAACAACCTATATTTCTGAGAAACTTTCACAGATCTATATAGATGAGATAGTGTGATTACATGGGGTTCCAGCTACAATTGTTTTTGATAGAGGTCCCCAGTTCTCTAGTCATTTTTGGGAACGACTACATAAAGCATTGGGTACGCAGTTAAAGTTTGGTACCTCCTTTCACCCCCAGACGGATGGACAATCTGAGAGGAATATACAAACCTTGGAGGATTTGTTTAGGGGATGTGTCCTTCAGTTTGTAGGAAGTTGGGATCTACACTTGAGCTTAATAGAATTCACGTAGAACAATAGTTATCAATACAATATTGATATGGAACCATATGAAGCATTATATGGTAGATGTTGTAGATCTCCATTGTGCTGGTATGAAATAGGAGAATACCAACTTTTGGGTCCTGAATTAGTGCAACAGACAACTGAGAAGATTAAAGTAATACAACAACAGTTAAAGGATGCGCAGGATAGACAACAGTCATACATTGATAAACGACGAAGACCTTTAGAATTCCAAGTTGGAGACAGAGTATATCTTATATCTCAAAGTCTCACCTTGGAAATGTATTCTTAGATTTGGGAAGAGGGGTAAGTTAGCTCCTAGATTTATGGGGCCTTATCCAATCACTGAACGGATTGGAAAGGTAGCCTATAAGTTGGAGTTGCTACCTGATCTACATAGATTGCATCCAATATTTCATATATCCATGCTGAGAGAGTGCCACCCTGATACGGAGTTAGTTTTGCAACCTATAGAGGTATAGTTAAATGAAGATATGTCCTATGAAGAAGGACCAATGTTGATTCTTGACAGGAGAATCAAAAAGTTGAAAAAGAAAGACATAATTTTTGTGAAAGTTCTCTGGCATCATCGTGGCATTGAAGAGGCTACATGGGAACTGGAGGAAGAGATGAGGAGGAAGTACCCTTCTCTTTTCTCTTGATGATTTCGGGGACGAAATCCTTATTAGGGGTGGATAATTATAACATCCCTGACCTGGGTTACACCTTAACCCTAGGAGTTTTTCTTAAGTAAGTCATTTATATTCTTGTCTTTATCTTTTGAAAAGTAGTTAAGACTAAAGAAGAGCTTATGTTTCAATTTTGGTCCTATTTGAATAATGTTGAAGTAATATTTGCTTGTTTTGGAAAAAAGTACAATTTACCCAACATATGGGGTTACCTTGCAAAATGTTACATGATAAATGTTACTCAGGTACTTTAGCATCATAAGAATGAGAAGGATGCTAAGAGATGGTTTGTGGAAGGCTAACTTCCAGGAAGGGGCTTGTTTAAATAATATGTGTGCATTGAATACTAGTTTTGGTGTAATTTGCAATTTACCCAAAACCTAGGGTTGAATATGTAAAATACCACCTCAAGAGTGTTCCTACTATCTATTGGTATCATTTAGAGAAAATAAAAAGAAAGGGGAATCTTGTTTGAACCATATTTGAGAAATTATATTCTTGATAATAAAATTATCAAGAAATAAGCATAATTGAAACCCTAAATTATTTTGTAGCAAAAATATATAAATTAAATGAAGTGCCCATCAACTAAAAAGCTACGGGTGAAATTCCAAAATGAAATGGAAGCCAAAATACCTTGAGAGGCACCTATATTACTAAGTAGGTGAAAATATCTACCTACATTTTTAATTGAAAAGTAATGTCCACTAAAATAAAGGTGCTAATGGATAATAGTATTATATTTATTAAGGATCTTAACGGCCGATTATAATTCAAGGATAATTCAAAGGAATTTGAAGATAAGAAGGATAGCTTCAGAGACAAGGAAATGGAGGGGGCATGTGGCAAGGAAAGTTGATGACTTCCCTCCTACTTTCTCTCTCATAAGAATTCAATTATTTACACTCAATTATCCACTACTTGAAAGGCTATTTTCACAATACACATTCACTCCCCACTTAGGCCGATGACCAAGAGAGCAAAGGAGAAGGAGGAGGGAATTCCCAAAGCTTGAGGTAAGATCCATGGTCATCTTCAACCTTGGGTCGAAGGCTAAAATCGAGTTATAACTCTTCTTTTCTTCTCTCTTCCATCCAATGCTCAACTTTGGCAATCATTTACATCAAAAGGGTTGAGAACGTGCCTTGGATGATTGGAGGAGCTATCTTCACCATTAAAGATGAAAATCTTGGAGCTTTCAAGTTTCTTTGAAGGTGGTTATATAACTGGAACCCATTGATATTATTATTTGATTTCAATCTTGCAATATATGTTGATCTTTCTTTCTTCTCAAAATTTTCTTAAAGTAATTAATGAATCCATCAGTTGTATTGACAGTAGAAATGGAGGTCTGAAGCTTGATGATGATGACATCATCTTAGCACACACCTCTAGATCAACAATATCAAACAGTTTCAACTATGTGTGGCCAAACAGTTTCAAACCGTTTAGAGGTCAAATAGTTTCAACATTGGATGACCAAATAGTTTCAAACCGTTTAGAGGTCAAACGGTTTAAACATTGGATGATCAAACAGTTTCAAACTATTTAGTGTCCAAACGGTCTCAACTTAACCTAGTTGAAATGGTTTCAAACCATTTAGTGTCCAAACGATTTCAACTTTACTTAGTTCAAATGGTTTCAAACCGTTTAGTGATTAAACTGTTTCAACTTTGGATAGGTAAAATGGTTTCAAACCGTTTAGAGCACAAACGGTTTCAACCTAATTTAGCCCAAACGGTCCCAAACCGTTTAAGAGGATCTCAAGACCATTTGAAGGTCAAAGGAGTCTCAAGACCATTTGAAGGTCAAAGAGGATCTCAAGACCGTTTGAAGGTCAAAGGGGTCTCAAGACCGTTTGAAGGTTAAAGGGGTTTTCAAGATCATTTGAAGATTAAATAATCTGAAACTATTTAGAGACCAAATAGTCTCAAAACCATGTAAGGTCAAACAACCCTATGAGTGTTTGTAAAGTATCTCAAGGTTGCTTACAATGGAAGTACCTCTAAAGTACTTAGGTTAATAGTACACTTAAAGTGATTGTCATTTGATGCCTATGAAAGTAATAAATTCAATACACTATGATAAGCATAGGATGAGCCAACTTAACAAAGTATGGAGTAACCAACATCCTAGAGAGGATGAGAGAGAAACTCATACTTGTGTAATAAACATGTAATGTGCATACATTGATACTTTTAATAAGTGTAGAGTATGAATTAAGGTTTGATCTTTGATAAAGTGATCATGAAACCCAAAATTGATAAAGAATGGGAAACCCTAACCCTAATTTTTGGTAATGGTATGAGAAACCCTAATCGATAAGGAATGGGAAACCCTAACCTTAATGAGGGAATAGTGGTGTTACCCTTGTATTGCATATTGTTAATATGTAATTGATATGGTTGTTATCAAGTATACTAACCATGCAAGTATCATAAGTTGATGATCATAGCCAGGTATGAGCTATGATGTTTAATGTGCCTTGTAAGCTATGTGAGATGCTTGTGTAACAAGTATCAAGTATACCTTGGTCAGATGACCTGCAGGTAATAGTTACCTGATAGGTGATAACAATGTTCAGTGATGAACTAAGGGTTTGAATCCCCAGATCCAGGAAACATGATGATGAGAATTCCCAGTAATGAGATAAGGGATTGAGATCCCAATGTTTTATAAACTTTTGAAAAGTACGTGATATATGTATTACACTTTTCTTTATAGCATTTGTCATAATAATAATACATGTTTGAAAATGTGGTTGCTGCTAATAGAATATGGTACTACACTTAATTAATCAAGTAAAATCTTATCATGTAGAGCCCTAGCCATAGATCCATCATCGTTAGTAATTGGTGATGGTGAAACAAGTTTTCCCATGGGATCTCCTGGAGATCATATTTTTGAATATGTGGGGGTAATGGGCGTGAATATCCGTACGCCCTAATGTGGTATTGACGTGAGATAAACATGAGATATCCCAATCCTCCATTATATGTGCCAGGATGGATGTATCACGAATCTCCCGATGATGATTAATGTAGGATCTATGTGATATAAACATGAAATCTCTCGATTGCAAAGAAAGTGTAGCCGTCGTTGTAGCTCTATAGTGAAGTTGCCAATATACCCTGGAAAGCTATTTAGCAGAGACACGAGATGTCCTACATGTGGTCTCGCATTGACCGAGACGAATGAGGTCATGGAGTCTGACTCAGCCATTGACCTAGGTATGGAACCGATGCTTTACGCCACCATGGTCGGTTGGAGTATGAGTGGTATACCTCATCTCCACAGGGCATAAGTGTGATTGAAAAATGTAATCAGCTGTGTAGTGTTTTTTCTTAAGGATGAAATACAGAAATCATTGGTTGATGCTACACTGCTTAATGTATCCTAAAATGTATGAATGTTATACATGTTCTACATATTCCAAATTAAATAGATGATTTACTGCTTCACCATATATAGCTATAATGCTTTAAATGATGATATTGTTCTATTCTGCATAAACAATGATTTATCCTGCTTATTAATAATAAATAATCCTCTACTCAGTTTATTATTGTTTATCTACAATGATAATATTATTGGAAGATAGTTATATCTCTCGTTGGGACATGGGTCTCACCCCGTTGGTCACCAATATTTTTAGGTGGGCGCAGACGAGCAGGTAGAGACCATACAGAAAGAGAAGGACAACAACATCAGGGATAATAGTAACATCTCAGGTGGAGATATTGATTGTCATGTCTTGTTGATATGAGTCCTATGTGTCGTCTTTGTACTCTCAGGTCCTTGGAGTCAGTACTCAATGTTTTCATGGTCGGTCTGAGATTTTGGATTGAATGCCTCGAGGTTTTTTCTTATGTATAGTTTTGGCAAAGCAACTGTTGTAAATATATTCCTCGAGAAGAGATGGTACATGGTATGTATAATGTGAACTATAATGTATACAGTACTTTGGTTATCTTTATAAGAGTTTTCTTGGAATTGGATCTCTTTGCAAAATGGTTTTAATTTTTAGTGATTTTTGTTTTGCTATTGATTATGGTTAATTCCACAATTAATTACACAATGACGGTCTGATTTTTTGTCAGATTGTCACACTAAGATAGTTCCCTTAAATCACCTAAACCTAGAGAAAGACTAGGAGGATGAGCTAATGTCTGAAGAAGAGGTCAAGCCCAAGTAGAACTTGAATGATAGATCAAGACCAATAGTAGTAGTGCATACTCTCAATGCCCTCTGGATGGACTAGCAGAACAAGCTGACTGAGGCCATTAGTGCCCTAGGCCTCCAGGACATAGCCAAAGGTGAAGATGGTGAGCCACTACCAGTTAGTCCATGACTTGGAGCCACAATTTTGGACTTTTTGAAGTTGAACATTGAGAAGTTCTGGGGATAAGACAAGATCGAGGTAGTTGACAAAGTTGATGCCTGGCTTCAAGTGGTGAAAAATGATTTTTATATGCTGGAAGTGCAGTTAAACAAAAAGGTCCCATTTTTCGCTCATCTTCTAATGGGAGAAACCAAGATCTAGTGGGAGAACTACATCATGGGCCGAGATCTAAATGAAGACCTTTGGGTAGGATCAAATGACTATTCAGCTTGGACTGACTTCACATCCATCTTCTCAGCCATATTCATTCCAATCTCAGTGAAGAAAGAAAAAGAAAGGGAGTTCACCAACCTGATCCAAGGTAACATATATGTCATAGACTTTGGCCACCCATTACACCTCCTAGAGTGGTTTGGATACATGAAAACTGAGGAAAGAGGGGTTGAAAACTTTGTGGAACGTTTATACCCTACCATCAAGCCTCATGTGATGATGAGCAAACCAACAAACTTCACTGATGCCTACAACACTTCCCTAGCCATGGAGAAGATAGTGATGCCAACTCAAAACCCATCCAAGGGATACTTAAGGAATGTCTGGCCCATAAAATGATCACAAGAAAGGACAAGGACACAACCATGCCAAGGGAAAACATAGAGGCAAAGGAAAATCCTACAAGGAGAACAACTGTCCTAGGCATTGCACCTATAGAAGATGGTATTCAAGAGAGTGTTGCTACCAGAAGAAGGTATATTTTTGTTGCTAGAAAGAGGGACACTTCCAAGCTAATTGTCCTTTGCCAGACCCGAGAGGTCCAGTCCCTATAGAAGCCTAGTTGGTATCCGCATCCCCACCTACTAGTGAGAAAAGGCAAGCTCAAGTTTTCTCCATCGACAATGAAGAGGCTCAAGGTAATGCTAATTGATTAATAGAGGGTAATAACCCTTAGTGTTTTCTTTCCTATTTTGAGATAAGCATGCAATAGTTTGTCATGCTATGAAAAACAATGTAGGCATGCTTAAGCTCTTTTTGATTATGTTTCTACTAATACTTTTAATTTTAGAAATCTTGCAACTATGCTTTCTTTGGACATCAAGGATTTAGGATATATTTTGGAAGTCACAACCCCGAGTGGTTGAATCTTTACATCTCTTTGAAAACCCCAGTGATACCTATTAAGTACCTGGATCATGAGTTCCCTACATATTTTATCCTCCTTAACATGAATGACTTTGATGTGATCATTGGTATTGATTGTCTCTACACTTATAGGGCATATATAGATTGTATAGAAAAGGAGATAAGAATAAGGAAACCAGGTGATGCATTGTTTACCATTAGAGGTAGAAAGGATGCTACCACCAACCTACATGTGTCAGCCTTAAAGGCAGAGCGGATGATAACCAAGGGTTATCAAGCTTTCCTAGAAGTAGTTACTGAGCCAGAGCCTAAGGTGCAACCCCTACAGGAAATAGAGGTAGCCAAGGACTACACAGATGTGTTCCCAAATCATGTTGGTATGTATCCCCAGAGAGCCAATCATATGATGATTGGGATATGACAATAGATACCTAATTTGATAATAATAAAGTTAAGCTTCCAATTTATTTTGTACATTCAGTTATGAGATAATGAATTACATAATAAATGTCTAGAGAATGAAATTACTCAACGATGTATGTCTTCAAGTGTGTGACTTGGAAGAAATGAGATCATACAAATGTTAATAGTACATATACATATTCCCATTATGTCCCTAATTGGTTGTCATTGTGGAACATTGATAGAAAACAATGACACATAAGATCAGAGTGTGAGTTGGTTGATGACAAAATCTCATTTGTCATGATATGGAAATATCAAACCAAGCACACAAATACATGTTAGAGAGCGGTGTATCAAACAGACCCACCGTGAGACTGATACATGGAAGCTATCTTCATGGAAGTCATAGTCAACTCTCACAGTGGTGGTGGTGGTTGTGGTTCATAGATATGAAATCAATGTACTCATCACATGTCATTGGGTACACTTTGACATCATCAAACACAGTCTTGAAACATGGGTTGTTATAATGGTGATGATTGGGTGACTTTGACACATGGGGATTGACTGTGAGTGAGAGATATGGGATTTGTCCCTCCTATATGGAGTATGATATCCTCGGCCTCTTGATTAGAGAGACTAAGAAAAGTATGGTTGTACTCATGTGAGTCAATATGTTGAGATCACATATATCGCATGCAGTCTTCTCTGGCTCAAGAAATAAGATTGAATAATAATGAGGATGACTACTCCATTCCCCTAGTTCAATCTGGATATCAGTGATAAAGGAACTATACAAACATTGTAACACCACACATAGATTGTAGGTTGAAGTTTCTCCCCAACTTTGCATTCACTTGGGTAGCAATGATGTGCGACTAGGCACCACTCATTTCTTGTGATGTCATAAACTAGTTATGGACATTCACTGCCAACGAGATATGGGACCTATAGGGTCACACACATAGGAACTCATCTATATGAGGAATTTGATCTTGAATGAGAATTGAATTGATTATTAAAGTTTTAAGTATTTTAATTTAAGTAATATATCATATGACTAGAATGGAAAACGATTGGTTCAAATGTTGAGACTGCTATTTGGAGTGTCAGGTTGATTGTATTGTACATTGGTTGGAATTATGCCTGACATGGGCTGTGAGATGCCTGTCTCACTTGTGTGAAATGGCGATTTGGCTTGGTGTGAAATGCATATATCACTTGCACCAAAAGACCGTTTGGTTTGGCACGAGACGTCCGTCTCAGTTGCACCAAACACCCATTTCGGGGGTATGTCAAGTTGAGTACTAATTTGAATTGATTTGCCAACATATGTGCCGAATTGGAAGGTATGAAATGGTTGTTTCACTTAGCGAAATGACTGTCTCATGTGCGAGACAATCGTCTTGCTGGGAAAGACAACCATTTTGTCACACGTAGGTTGTGAAGATTCTTGAAAAGTTACAAAAATTCAAGATCTACTTGTCCTTTCCACTCCCGCTTTAGTCCCACATTGCCTGGGGACTAGGAACCCTAACCCTAACCCATCTTATATATAGAGGGGTACTAGGGGCTTCCCAGAGCACAATTAATGCATAGACAATTGAGAATCAATTGCTCTAATAATTGTTTCCTCTCTAGTTGTGAAAACCATGAGAGCCTAGGCAAGTCCTACCCAACTAGGGAGGGATATTCACATGAGAGAAACAACTGAGGATCATTTTTGTGGGAGAGCATGTTGGCGACTAGTACACCAACGAGAGGGACAACTCCTTTCTGTCCATTCCTACATGATGACTATAGTTCTAGTTGGTCCATGTGGACTACTCTAGAGGAAGGAATCTATTGGTTGCTTCTAGGAGGGCAACGTCAACTCACAATCTGTGGCAAGATCTGAGGAGCCACTACAGTAGTTTTCTGAATCTGATCTCCATGGAGGAGTAGTTAGATGAGTCTGAGTGCAACTAGGAGCTGCACCACCACCGTCTAAGATAGAGTGCCCATCTACATCGATGAGGATTGTCACTAGACTTGCTCCAGGACCAGGTATATCTTTGTGAAACAATCCTTCCCATTGCATAGTTGTTGACGTGATCTGCTGGTTAATGGGAAATATGTAAGTAAATGTTTGGTTTTCACTGCCTACCTGATGCTATATTTCCCTATAGATCATTTTCCAAAGATTCCTCCTGAGAGAGAGGTACACTTTTTTATAGAGCTAGCTCCTGAGATAAACCCATTTTCTAGGGCACCTTACAGGATGGCCCTCGCTGAGATGCTTGAGCTAAAAAAGTAATGGTAGGAATTGCTAGACAATGGTTTTATCTGACCTAGCACATCGCCATGGGGAGCACCGACTCTCTTTGTGAACTAGAAGGATGGATTGCTTAGAATGTGCATAGACTACTTAATGAACAACCAGGCTACCATTAAGAACAAGTTTCCTTTGCCCGTATAGATGACTTTTTTTACCAACTTAAGTTTGCTCACATCTTTTCAAAGATTGACCTGAGGTCTGGGTACCACCAGTTGCAAGTCAAGAGTGAGGACATCCAAAAAATCATTTTTCGAATCTGTTATGTCCATTATGAGTTTGTAGTTATACCTGTCGGGTTGTCCAATGCCTCGGGTGTGTTTATGAACATCATGAACAGTGTGTTCCAACCTAACCTAAAACTCATTTGTCATAGTGTTCATAGATGACATCCTAGTTTACTCTGATGACCTAGAACAACACCAAGACCATCTGGGTAGAGTCCTTAATATTTTGAGAAAGTAAAATTTCTATGGGAAACTCTTGAAGTGGGAGTTTTGGATAGACTATGTCATGTTCCTTAGGTACATCATCTTCGGAGGGATCATATTAATGGATCTTGTTAAAGTGTCGTTCGTGTGAAATTGGCCAGCTCCGAAGAACCCTTTTAAGATTCGTTGCTTCCTGGGATTGGCCAGATATTATTGGTGCTTCATAAAAGATTTCTCAAAGTCTGCTTTGCCACTCACAAAGCTCACCCAGACCGATGAGAAGTTTGTGTTGTCATACTTATGTGAAGCTCGATTCCGGGAGTTGAAAGAAAAATTGAGCATAGCTCCGGTGTTGACTCTACCATCAGGCAATGAAGATTTTATGATCTTCACTGACGCATCGAAGATGCGGCTTGGATGCGTGCTATAGAAAAATAGGCATGTTGTTTCTTATGCCTCAAGATATCTCAAGCCCAATGAAGTGAACTACCTGACACACAATTTAGAGTTGGTTGTGATTATACATGCCCTGAAGATTTGGCGACACTATCTATATGGAGCCACTTTTGAAATCCTCACCAACCAAAAGATCTTGATGTATCTCTTGACTCATAAGGACCTAAACCTAAGACAAAGATGATGGATGGAGTATATGAAAGACTATGATTTCACCATCGCCTATCACCCTAGAAAACCTAATGTTGTTGAAGATGCTCTTAGTCAGAAAAAACTCACGTCTGCAGTAGTATTTTCTAACCAGTGGAGAGGACTACAAGAGTTTGCTAGGTGGAATTCATAGTTGTTAGAAGACCGAGTCTGAGTGGCTAACATTCAGATAAAACTAGACCTATTAACCGAGCTAGTAGTTGTCCAGTTAGCCAGCACAAAGCTTGACAAGATGAAAGTTTTGTTAGAGAAACCCCAGACCCATCTCTCAGTGGGAGTAGATGGTGGAATCCTCTACAAGAGTAATATTTGGTTCATGAAGATTTGCCTTTGAAGAATCATATCTTGCAAGAAGCTCATGGTTCTAAGTACACAATACACCTTGGCACTACAAAGATGTTTAAGGACTTGCAATGGTACTTTTCGTGGCCTGTAATGAAGAGAGATTTAGCGGCATATGTGGCCACTTGTCTCACATGCTAGATGGTGAAGGATGAACACTAGAGACCCGGTGGATTGCTATACTTGATTGAAATTCCTGAGTGGAAATGGGAACATATCACCATGCACTTTGTGGTGGGTCTCCCCAAGACCAAGAGAGGTCATGATGCAATATTATTTTTGGTAGATTGCCTTACCAAGTCAGTGCATTTCCTTGCCTTAAAAACCACTTACAAAGTGACCGATTTAGCTGAACTTTATATCAAAGAGATACTACGAGTGCATGGTATTTCAAGTTCAATTATTTCTTATCGTGATCCAAAGTTCACTTCCAAGTTATGGAAGCAAGTGTAAGAAGAACTCAATACTAGACTAAAGTTTAGCATAGCATATCACCCCAGACTAATGGATAGTCAGAGAGAACAATCCACACGTTAGACAATCTTTTGAGAGCATGTGTGCTGGATTGGGGTGGATCATGGGAGAAATACCTACCCTTAGCTGAGTTTGCTTACTATAATAGCTACCAGGTCAGTATCGGGATGCCTTCGCACAAAGCTCTCTATGAGAGGACATGCCGCTCACCACTTCAATGGGATTATGCCTATGAAAGGACCTTATTGAGGTTAGAGGAACTACAGTTGTCTACTAATAAAGTCACTTAGATCAAGAAAAGGCTAAAGAGAGCCCAGGATAGAGAATGGTAGTATGCTGATGAAAAGTGGACTGACTTGCACTTCACTATGGGTGAACATGTGTTTTTGAAAATCTGACCCCTCCGAGCTATCTCTAAGAATAGAGGAAAGTTGAGAGCCTGACATGTGGGTCTGTTTGCGTTTTTGGAACAGATTGGTGAAGTTTCTTATTGTTTGGCCTAACCCCCTCAGTATGGTATGATGCATGATGTATTCCATGTGTCCAATCTTAAGCTCTATCTAAACGACTCGAGCCATGTGCTGAGCATTGAACCTATTGAAATACAAGGGAGGTTGATTTACCCTGAGTCACCTATGAGGGTACTAGATACCAAGGTGAAAGAGCTTAGGAGTAAAAGATAGAGATAGTAAAGGTTCTCTAGAAGCATCATGGAGAGGATGAAGCCACATGAGAGCTAAAGACAAACATGGAAAAGGCCTACCCTGAAATGTTTGTTTAATTGGTTGAATTTTGGGTGGAAAATTCCTACAAGGGGGGAAGGATGTTATATCCTCAATTTTGTGTGTATGAATTGACATACAATATTTCAAATAAAAAGGATTTGAATGGATAATTATATGGTTTGTTTTCAAAGAATGAATAATTTTGCAATTTTTCCCTTGGATGCATGATTTCATGGTTCATACTGATTGGATTAATCCAATAATGATAAAAGGGAAAAGAGCTAAAAGAAATCCCATAATGAAAGAAATAAAGGGATAATTTTGTGCATATGAGATAATTATGTTGAATTCTCTAGAAAATGGTATGGATGACCACTATTGATTATGTTTTGGTCCCATTTGGTTTCTTATAAGAATAGAAAGTGAAATGAAGAAAATAAAAGAGAATGAAGGAGGAAAATGAATTTTAATTACATAATATATGCCTTTTGGGTGGCTATTATTAAACAAAGTTTAGCATTTTGACTTAAAAGATGGATTAGATCAAATGGGATTCTAATTGTTCATAATTTTCTTAATTATGGTTCCATAATAATAAACGTGCATTATTGGACTTAAAAACCCTAATTTTGATAACTATGGTGTTTAATGGTTTTAATTGTGGAAATCAAACAAGAAGGCATGATAATGATGCTCTTGGACTAATTTGTGGATAAAGACCCTTAATTTTGATAATTTGAGTAATTAGGGTTTTTATGAGTGGAAAAGTGCTTTTAGGGTTTGTTGACCTAAATAGGATAATAATGGAAAGAAAAACCAAGAAACCCTAAGGAAACCCTAATAAGACTTAGAAACCATATAATGGAATCCCAAGTCAATAAAAGATGTTTGGATGAGATTGTAACCATTAGGTGTTATACATGCTTTTTAGGCTCACGATTTGCTTTATTTATTGCTTGACTTGGTTGATTGGACTTCTTGATTGGATTGGTTGTCTTGCTTGGTTCTGAGACTTCCAGTTCAGGTATGTGGTTATGTTTATGGCTAATTGCTCTAGTTTCATAGTGATTTCTGAGGTTTTACCAATTGCTTGACATTAACTGTTTGGATGAACTGTAATTCTTGCAACTATAAAGTGACTATGGCTATCACCATGAATATGTGCATGACTAGCTCATATCCTAATCCTCCTATGTAGCTTTGTGTATATGTGAGAAATTGATGATCTAGATTTGGGGGCTGTGAATTCAGGTGGAACAACATGATGTTGTACATGTCCTATTTTGGTGTTGTGAAATTGTTTAATTCATTTTGCCTTTCAGCTTCCCTTTGTGCGATTTTCAAGGCTTCTTGTTCGTCCATGTATGTCACATGCAAGAAGCCACTCATTCAGCCATCATGGCCTCCCTTTGAGCAGTGAGTGCCTGCTCAACTATATGATTTGCCTTGTCTTGATCCATCCTAAGATAGTTAATTCAGTTTAGGCCGTGAAAGGTTCTTTCTATCCCCAAGTCAAAAACTGGCGACACAAAATTGATGCTCATCGGGCATCCCATGCACAATTATAATGACAAATATATTAGTTGTTATAGAAAAAATGTATTTCGGGAATGAAAACTCAGTAGAAAGAGGATTAGCACTTCCATAATGGTACTTGGAAGGCAGAAAAAAAGAAAAAAATCTTTTCTTCAAAAAATAATCAGTTATCCTTATCAATGGTGCCTTTTTGATACATGTCACTTCGTGCACCAAATACTAGGGTCTTAATCCTAAATTTTAAACCTTTCTAGTATTGAAAGGGTCAATCCAAACATAGTGTTTATAAGATTGAATCCCAACACAAAAGTCTTTTGAACAAGATTGGAGAAAATAAAATCTAGAGTTAATTGTTGATTATGATAAAACAAAGAAATAAAGTATGCAAAGAAATAAAAGTTACACTAAGAACAATTTAAAGAAAGGATTAGACTAAGACCAAGCAAAATTGTTTTATTTTAAGAACAAGATTAAATTTCAAGAAGTAAAGAATGAGATTGAAATGGGCGATTGAAGAACGAAGTTGAATAAATGGGAAAGGATATTGAGGCTATGGGTTAACCACCGCGGTCGACATGGAACATGATCAAAAGAATCCATATAACAAAACAAGATAGAAGTGGGCATGTAAAAACTTTTGTGAATGAATCTATAAAAGATGAACTCCTTATGGACCCATTCATCATGGCATCCTTAGTTCTTAGTCTGAACATCCCAATAATGATCTTTTAGCGGTCACATCCAGATATTATGAAATTGGTTTGGTTGTTCTATGTATTGGGATCCGCATTCACATCCACCAAGAATAATGTATGGTAAAAGAAAGATATAAAGTCGTTAAACTGGCAATTATTTAAGACAAAAACCATCTACCAAATGGAATCATATTGAGGAATCGATCTATGTAACGCTATGGACGTGTGGTTACTCCCGACACCCCAATATGAGGAACTACTCGCTAGCCGTAAAAAAAGAAGGAGAAGTAAAGGAAAGAAGGAAGGACACCATAGAATAAAAAAAGAAGAATGTCTAAGGAGATCTAGCTGGTGACAATAAAATGACTTTCTCTCTGAATTCCCCCTCCAAGGAAAGAATGAGAAAAGAGGAACAAGATCCAAAAATCTAGAGATGAAGGACTAATTTTTATTACAATAGTAAAGAGTAAACAACTATGAATTGAAATAACAATGCTTAAATGAAATTTCAAGTACAAAAAGTTGGATCCTTTTCTTTGTGGAGTATCCCCCTCCGCTTATAGGGGAAAGAGGGATGGAAATCCCAAAGGGGAAGAAGAAAGGAAGATTGTCATCTATTGAAATATGTTATTTGTGCACCACGATCCGACTGTCTTGCAAGATGAACCAATCAGTTGGCTGGTTATGTGTCATGGTTATTCGACAATGAATCAAACCCTAATCAACAAGTGTTGTGGAGCCTTTGACTGTTCAATTTTAGTCATTAAGTAATCCTTGAACTAATTGTCTGATGGAGTGGAATGGTTGGTTGGTGTCGCCACGCACGTTAGTCCATTAGGAAACCCTAATATTCATTGGAGACACCTTAATTAAGAGTGTCTATCGTGGAGTACATGAGACGGCAATCTAGGGTTCTTGAGTCGATTGTTTTGCTCGTCTGAGATGAGCACCTGAGTAAGTGGATTGCTCATTTGAGTTCTGAAGCATCAGGGTGGAACGGAGGACAAACATAGTTGTGTGGGTTTGGGATGTTAATCAAATGACCATTAAGCATAGTGAATCGATTAGTGTGTGTGCTCGTATGGTCAAGAATTTGTTATTGAAGGTAAAACGTACAGAAAGTGAAAGGAGAAAGATAGGCATTTTCATATTTAATCGAAAAAATTAGTAAATTGTAATTTGTCCTAGGAAATTACTAAAAATGGATAAGTTCTAATAAAAAATATAATGAAAACTATGTAAAAGAAGAGATGAATATTCGTTCATCAGGATTGTTATTCCACTTCAGGGCCTATTCATTATCTTTTTTTGTATATTTTTTGAGGGATTATCATAGGAGAGATAAAATAATCCATGTATCATTTCTTTTCATAATAGAATATTGTTAAGTTATTTAATACATAGAGGAACAAGACATATCACATTTAATGTAGAAATAAAATTTTATAAATTGTGACTATTTAAATTATTTCCATTATTTAACTTTTATAAGAAAATCTTATTAAGAAATCCAAATCATATATGTAAATTTTTTTGGGATGTTATAATTACTATCCAAATCTCAGATACATAATAGAGTAAGAAAGATCATTTACATGTCCCAACAATTATGACATATAAAGGGGATGATACCATCATAAATGATGAAATTTGGGAACAAAGGACCCATATATAAGAGATGCAAGATTTCAATAACAAAGAATGGACAAATAACTATAAAACAATTGATGTCCAAAATATTGAAAGATATTGGAAAAGCGGAGCAAAATACAAAATATGTATCATAGGTAAGATATTAAGACTTAGTCATTATATACCCAAATAAAATTAGAAATATTAAGATAGCTAATCTTCAAGAGTAATATGTTTACATGGTCAAATACTAGGTCCATGATTGGGTCCCCAAATCATATAATATCATTTTAAATAAACTAGGGTTAATTTAAAACTAAATAAGAAGACCATAAAAATCACCTTTCCATTACCTTTTTAGTAGTTCATAATACTATCACTATTGCATAGGAAATATCCCCCGGTTCCAAAACATATACCTACCTATATTTCTAATGTTACAATTAATAGTTATGAATCTATTAAGAGAAATGGATTTTCTAGATTTATCAATTAAAAAAATTCAACAAAGAAAAATATATCTATGTTTCATGCATCATAAGTTAGATTGTGATAAAGTTATATATCCAAAACTGATGATAAAAACATTCACTAATAGATTCAGAGTTATGTACATAAAGATATTGTTGATTGTGTGATATATGGGAAAATAAACCCAAGGACACATTGATCTTGTCACCAACATGGAGTCTTCTCCTTGACCATGTCGAGCGGCTTATGCATTTGCCAAACCTACAATAAAACTTCTTGCAACCTAGTCATGAACTACACAGTCACCAAGTTCATCAACAAATAAGCCATGACAACAAGACATGACCCAAAAGTGAAGAAAACTACAACCATGAATTCAATTTCTACAAATTTGATAAGATTTCAACATGAAGAAAAATAAGAAGAGACGGTCCACCAAACCATCAATACTCAACAATGGCTTCAAATAATCCTTTGAAGTCAATGAGATGAGAAAATAAAACTTTGAGAAGCACTAACGAAGCAAACATCACTATCTTCTTCACATGAATTCAAGAAGAAGGGGAGAAAAACAAGTCTCGGTGCATACCATGACTTGAAGGAATTTATTGACGGTGAAGGTTTCTTGAAGGCATCTTCAAACTACTAGGGCATGTATCAAATTGTGTAAGTACCCAAAAAACCATTCTTGAATAGTATTAGGGAGCAACTGATCCATAGGTTGGGGAGATCAAACAGAGAAGAGTTGTTGTAGGAAGTAGAATGTGATTGGGTTATAGATGTCTACTTCAAATTGATGTATAGGTGGAGGAATAATCTAAGGGGGGGTGAATGGAGGTTACACCATGACCTTTTGGGATGCAAACCCCCTTTTGGCCATTGGATTACTAGGAAACACACTCACACAATGAGGGAGGAAAATAGTTATAATCAAGGGGAGAGGTCACTAAGGAAATGGATGATTCACTAATGGTGAGGAGATGGAGAAATATGAGAAGGAGTAGATGAAAATCTAGATTGGGATGGCACTAGAGATATCACTATAAAAAATGGAGGAAAAAGATTAGTAAGCATGAGGGGAACAGAAAAGAACTTGAACAATTTTTAAGAAAACTTAGGTATAATTAAATCTTGAGTCAATTTATATGTATTCCAACTTCTATACTCACTCCATTAACTGGGATAGTAAATAATTTTTGATCGATTTTGAATTGGTATGTATTCTAAATAAGATGTGAAGAATCCAATTTCAATTTTACTTTGTCATTCTAAAAATATTTGGTAAGCTTTCTTTATTCAGTTTATAAGTACTAATATATTTTATTTATTCTCTCCTTTTAATCAATTTGATACATTTTTTCATATTTTTCTATTTATTTTTTACCAAAAAGACTTAGGAAGATTCTATATTTTCAAAAGAGATCCAAACCTCATAAATTGATGATTTGTAAAACTAACCATAATTGGAGATTTAACTAATACATTCATTCTAAAAATTTTACAAATGTATATTTGTTAAAAGATTGTATTTCTTGATACCAATTACCTTATATAATATAAAATAAAGGAAAATAAATATTTACTGACATAACCTAAACTGAAATAATAAATTAGAGTTTTATGATGAGTGTCTATTCGGGTATCTTACAACCTTGTACCCCTTATAGAGGATCTTGTCCCCAAAATCCAACAATCTATATCTCATGACATGATTCTATTTAACTAGTTGTATTCTAATCATAAAATGTCCCTCAAATATCCACTATGATAAAATTAATTTAGTTTATGATTTTCCATTTATGAGGAGTGATTATATTAGGTAAGGTATCTATCTAGAGGTGCCTTCATAATAAATTTTACAACATCCAAAGTTAGGTTATACTTTAAGGTGTACAATATTCCATTATTTGAAGGACCAAACTTCGAACCTACTAGTCACCTAGGGGTATCACCAAGAACGTTTACTAAGTCATATATGTCCTAGTATGCTTCTCTTCTATGGTTTCACCTCTAAACATTGTCTTAGTGTTCCAAATGAACTCTCATTTTTGTTTATCTTGGGGTTTCCCCCAAACTATTATCTTCCTTGAGTGGTGAGTTGTTTCAAAAGAAATTATAAAAACCCAATTTCTTACATATAATATGTAAAAATTAAAATTGTTTAATAGGAAAAAAAATCTAGAAATGAAAATTTTAACAATTTCCACAAAGTAAATACATGAACCAATTCACCAACTTCTCCAACAAGACAAACCATTGATATATACTTCAATCGTCATATGATTCAAGTATATACAACTATTATAGTGTGACCTAGGGTATTTCTCATAACTAAAAAGGCTTTAGTATAGATTGTGTTGGAGGTTTATTTACCTTCATTATATCCACTATATAATTCAGCATATCTTTTGTAGAAAAAAGCATGACATATGCACCTTTTGATGTGGGTTGCTTAAATTGTTGGCTATTGTTGTTTCTAGGTTGTAGGTTCAGTGTTGTTACATGGGTGGCTAAGTATTTGAAGGACCATGTCTAATTTAAGGATACTCTAGTTGTATATCATTGTCCTGGCTTTAGTGGTGGAAGATGGGATTCCAACCCCTCTTAGAGCAGTGGGGTTTTTCGTAGAACACTTTCCCACAAATGCTCAGACCCTTAGCGAAAGTAAATTTGGATAGATAAATAAAGTGGGGAAGCACTCTTGTAAGTCTATTATCCCAAAAATTAGCTATGATTTTGTACATCACTGAACAATTGTCTATATGTTTAAGATGAGCAGCGGTTACAACATGGGTGTTCTTAGGAATGAGATGAAATATCTACTGTCTATTTTCTCAATTTAGGGGAGCGGAGTGGTAGACTCCATGGTGAAGGGGTTAATGATGCATTTGCAAGTCTTTGATACTCTTATAAAATATCTTTTTATGTTATTTAAACCCAAACCCAAGATAGGGAATGGAGTCAACAATATGATTCTTAGAAAGTGGAGTTTTATTGAGAATCCGACTTGTACAATATACAAAGTTTTTTTGTTCTATCCCCTATACTTGATCTATTGAGATTTTTTATCCTTTTTAAGGCTAAAAATGATTTACCTTACAAAAAATAAGCAATAGGTTATAAGACTAACATTGTTGAGTAGGTAATATTCCCAACATTCCAAACCATATTTTCACATTTTTTCAAATATTTCAATGAATTTATTATGATAAAAATATTTCCTATATTTATAAACTTAATCAGTAAGGAAAGAAGACTATACCTCATATCACACATCATAAGTATGAAGTGTGAGTATGTTTTATGGTCAAAACTAGTGATCAAAGCATCCATTGATAGAATCTAAATTGGACATACAAAGATTGAATCACTCTTAATAGTGTGACTTATGATGAATCAAGACAAGGTCACATTGATATTCTCTCCATCGAGGATCTTCTACTCAACCACATAGAGGATCATAGATAGTAGTAATTTCTCTAACGTACTTCACATATTATGGAAACTTGGGAACCAACCACATAGTCACTAGCTACCTATTTTCCTCAATACACAAACTGTGACAATAGGTGGGCTACAAAAGCAAATAATTTTTTAACACAACTCAATCATGACTACAGGTTAGATATAAATTCAACAAAGAAGTATAACATGAAGCAACAATTCAATAAACCATGAATGCTTTGTAATGGCTCCAAAATAATCCTTCAAAGTTAAAATGAAGAGAAAACAAAACTCTAGGAACCACTGAGAATGCATACATCACTATAGGGTTACCAAGCATAAAATAAGAAGGAGATAAAAATAGGTGTGGGCTCATGTCAATATATGAAGGAATTTTTAAGGATCTAGGAAGGCATCTAAAATCGACTAGGGTCTATATTGAGTTGTTGAAGTTCCTAGAACACCATGCTAGATCATTATTAGTGAGCCATCAAGCCACATGTTGGGGATAAAAAAGAGTAAAAAGCTGGTGTAGGAGGTAGAATGAGATTATATTAGAATTTCTTCTTAAAAATGTATGTCTTAAAGGTGGTGAATGGATGTAATATGATGAACTTTTGGGTGCAAACCCTAAAGCTAGATACAATATTACTTGGTGGTGCTCACACCATCAGGGAGGATTGTTCCTATGCGGGACAAGTATAGAGGTCATAAGGCTAAGTGATAGTTCATTGATGGTAAGCAGAAGGATAAATAGGGAAATAGAGAAATGGAAAATCAGAATTGGGTATTCTTTGGGGGAGATTGTTGAATGAAGGAGAGGGAGAAGAATAGAAATTATGAGTGAAAAAGGGAGTACTATGATGAAAACTTTAATTAGAAATGTAGGTATAATGAATGTTGAATATATGTATATATAAGCTTATATATTAAATCAACTAAATGTGAGGGTAAACAATGTCTGGTGGAGATAACATTTCGTATGCAAGCTAATCAAGATGTATAGAATCAAATTTTTATGTTAATTTTGCATATTCCACATACTCAAAAGTTGATTGCAAGTAGTTTTCCCATCTAAAGATTTGGCATGAAGTGTTTCCATTGAATCCATTCATAATAGGATAGAAACATTTTGGTTGTTATGTCAATTTGATGACATTGTATCTGGGATGATGGCTGGTTCCAATCAAACTTAAATAAGAAGTAGGATTGACACATGCAATTGTATGTTTCTAATTTGATTAAGACTTTAAAGGGTGAAAAGCTACTTGCTTGTGCATGGCTTTCAGTAGATTCTAGTTGCATGATAATTTTGAAATTAGGTAGCTTAGGTTTATGAAGATTAAATGTATTTATAGTCAGAGAGGAGGGTTCAATATGGTAATCTACAATGAATCCTTGACTTAAAAAAACAAGTCTTGAACTGTAGTGAAAAACTACTTAAAATATCTGAAACAAAAACATTCTTGGCCCAAAAACCCATCCTTGATGGGTTGGGATTTGTGTGGCTTATGGGTGTCTTGTGGATCCAATTAGTAGTCTGACCCTGGTGGGGTGTGTGTATGAACCCCCCTCCCATTAGAGGGAAGCATTAGGATTTCATAGGGACATAGCTCCACCACACGTTCTAGCAGAGGAAGCACATGTCTGACACCACTCCTCCTATAAAAGGCCTCTCCCCCTCTTGAAATGGAAACAAAAGTCATTTTCCATTCAAGTGAGTTTAAGTACTTATTCCAACTAGGAAAATATTGGAAGAATTCCCTTATATTATTGGGAGTTCTTGGAGCATCCTAGACATCTAGTACAATACAGGTGGAGTGATTTCTAGATCCCCTTTTAGCCTAGCTAAGTTCTCTTCCTACAACAAATTAATCATTGTTTCATCCAAGGAACAAAGGTATGATCACTTTTCTATCTATCGTTTAGTTTTCTAGATTTTTTGTAGCTAGTAGTTGAAAAGTCTTTTAATAGAGATGATTGATTTCTCAGCTTGTCAATTATTAATAATTTGAGTAGAGTATCTTGCCTCTCTTCATATTCAAATTTATGTTTCTCTAGATCATTTTTCACTTTCTCTGTTCAAGGATGTTTTATTTCTGGTACTTTTCCTATTTGTTCCTCACTAGTGGTCCTAAAGGAATGCATTCTCATTCTTAATTATGCATCCTTGTCTTGGTTCTCATTGCCAACAAGAATTAAGGAATGCGAGCTCATTCCTATTTACAAAGCCTCATATCTTTCATTATGATGCATTCTTGAATGAAAGTGTCGTCATTCCTATTTATGCATCTCATATCTTTCTATTTTGGTAGTAGGTCTAAAGAAACACACACTCATTCCTAGTTACACTACCTTGGCTCTTTTTTGTTTAGCCAACAAGCCTGCATAAACACATTTTCATTTATGTTTATGAAACCTCATTTCTATTTTGATTGGCCAACATGATTAATGTAGCATTTGTTTGTCCCTATCTATATAGCCACGTCTCATCTTCTCATTTTCCCTATGTAACATCTTAATTGTTAGTATTTCCTTAAAGGAAAGAGAAGGAAGTGCTCATGCCTGTGCTACAAGTGAGGTCAACAACAAACTATGATGCTTGTAATGCAATTAGTGGTTGAGCAGGAGGAGGCTCAAGGGTAATATATATTTTTCAAAGGAACTTTACCTTGTATATCATGAATTTTCTTACTTCCAATGTCATTTATTTCCATTCATGGTGAGAAATCATGTTATGTTCCCTTTGTTCACGTGGGAGGATTCTTGTGGTTGGAAAATCATCATAAAATCACTCTCTTGAAAGAGATAATTAGTTTTTTTAAATATGTGGGTACTCCTCCGGTGCACCTAAAATAATATTATTTGAACGCTTCTGCAAGGCCTCACTAAACTCATATGCATCTGCAAGCAATGGGGTAAAGTGCATCATTATTTCAGTCTTCTGATTGATGTTGAACATGATCTATTTCATCTAATCGACTTCTTCACTATGATCAACTATCCCTTACAGAAGGGTGACCATTGATGCCAACATTCATGGTGGAAAGGTTTTACCCTAAGAGGAATACCTTTCATTTACACTTTTATGAGATCAGCCATGTGTTGAGTGACTTTTTTGCTTTGATGGGACTCAAATCCCACAAGACTGAGCTCCCCTTTAGGGTGGCTCTACATAGGACTTCTAAAAATTTTTGTTTAGTATCCTTCTAAAGTACGCTACGTAGCCATGGTTCTAGCCAAAAGATCACTTTTCTAAAGAATCATTTCTTTCACAAAGACCAAGATCACTTCATGAGGGCACAATCTTTAATATTCTAAATGATGGGTAACTGACCTATCATTCATCCTTGTGTCTATCTCCTTTTTTTTACCTTGGTTGATTGTCACGGTCACATTGCTTCACTTCATGTCTTGGATCACATAGATTAGGTGTCTTCTTATGGTTGAGGAATCTCAACTTTGGATTTCATATGAAGTTTCTTACACTCTGCGTCATTGGTGACTTGTCTAGTGTACATTTACTATCATGTCTTGCAACAACTTTGTCTCCATTGTGTAGTTAACATTGTGATTACCATTTCTATTTTTTGGATATTTTATCAGGTTTGTTATTTTTTAAAACTTCATCAAAAATATTGAGCATATGAATATCTCCATTGGTTGGAAATATTCCTACTAACTTCAAGGTAGGACAAGTAGCTTCTAATGAAGCTACACAAAAAGTTCCTAAGCATGGTGTTCATGTGAAGCAAACAACTATCATTTTCTGACATTTGCATTTAATACCTTTGGGGTGCTAGCTAATGATTCAGTTTCTCTCTTGTGGCGCATCCAACATATCATAAATAGGAATGTAATGATGTCATCATGAACATCTTTAGATTTTGTCCTTCGATCTTTGGGATTTGCCATTCAAAAAGGATTGGCGGCCCTATTTGCATCTCGTGCTTCTACGAAGATATTTCTTTGGATTACTAGGGGACTACAGTAGTAATAATATGTCATTAAGTATAATAATTTAGAGAAAAAAAATCTCCCTTTGGATCATCCACAAATACTAGGGGAGGCCAACTTCTATACTTGTCTCATGTCTATGTGCGTAATATGGCGTAATGTTTACCTCTTGGCTAACTTTTTTCATGACTACCAATATTCAAGGTGTTTTTTGATGAAATTTGTAATAATATATCATTTAAGTATAATAATTTAGAGAAAAAAATATCTCTCTTTGGATCATCTACAAATACTTGGGGATGCCAATTTCTATACTTGTCTCATTCCTATGTGCATTGTATGGTGTAATGTTTACCTCTTGGCTAACTTTTTTCATGACTACCAATATTCAAGGTGTTTTTGATGATTGTAACTCTCATTTTTGAGTGTTTATGGTAACTTTCTCTTGTCCAGTGTATCGATTGGTTACGCGCCAGTCTTATACGTGTTGGACATATTTTGTAGGTACAATTTTTCTCATTCAAAACATTTCTGAAAGAATGAGTGATGATGGATGGATGCATTTGTCTTGTTTGGGACTACCTTGGACAATGGTCTTCTTATATTTTTCTTCTCATCAGGGGCAGAGCCATGATATTATAGTTGGGAGGTCAATGAAAATTTGAAAGTGTGTAAAAAATAATAAAGATGTTGTAGGTGGGAGTCAAACCCACAACCACACAGACAAAACAGTATTATAAAGACATTGCATCTAATAAACTACCAACACTCTATGCCATACTCGTATACAAGTTTACTTTATATTGGATTACATTATAGAACTCTAAGGTGATTAAGATGGACTTTTAAAAATATGCAAAAATTAGGATCCAAACTAGGGTCATACAATTGATGCACACTTAAGGTCGGTGTTGAGCCAACAAGCTAGTAAACCATTTTTGATCAATTTAGGAGTAAATCATATATAATGTATGTGTACACACATATATACATAATATACATAGAATACTTTATTATAAAAAAAATTGGAGAGGGGATGCAATCCCCGCTCCCCCCTTCCATTACTTCCCTTGTGCAGAAGAGATGCATCTAGCGAAGAGAGTGCCATGTCTCTAGCTTGGGAAATAACATGTTCTGGTGTACCTCTTATCAACGTGGTCGCTATACCACATGTAGATTCAAGTGTAGAGAAGTTGTAGAACAACTCTTTCCCACGGCCACGCCTAGCGCTCTGGAGACTAGGGTTTCTATGCGTGGGACACCTCTCTACCGTCAAGGTTTCTCCTCTTGTAGGTCCAAGGGTCTGGGCGATCTCACTGATATTTTCCCCCGGACAGGTGGAGGAGTTAGCCGAGTGCTACGTGAGACTGTAGTTGACAATGGAAGAAGAGGATCCCATAGAGCTTCACCGGTAATAGGAGGAAGTGGAGACGGGTCACGTACAACTGGCATTGGTGGCACATATTCTGTCTGATAGATCTGTTAATTCTTAGGCGATGAAGCGCACACTTACTCAAGCATGGGGGCTGGCACAAAAGGTCGTCTTCAAGCAACTCGAGGGCAGCAATTTTGTGATTCAATTTCTTGATCGGCACGATAAACATAATGTAGTAGAGGGGGCACCGTGGAACATTGACAACAAGTTGCTTCTCTTTAAAGAGATCATTGAAGAAGAGCAACCATGGTCGATCGTGATCAAACAAAGCCCTTTTTGGGTGCGGATATACAGCATGCCACTAGGGTTCAGATCCAAACAAGATATTGAAGCAGTAGCAAGCTGATTGAGAGAAGTGTTAGCCCTAGACATTGATGAGTTGGGATGTGATGGAGCTGGGACTTACACCAAAAGATTACTCTTCTAATGGGAGCCCCAAATATGCACCAAAAACCCTAGAGAGTTGATGTCTTCCCTAGGTTTACCTAGAACTGGTGCTTAGATAAATGCTCCAACCCCATAAGAGTATGGAAGCCTTATCGTAGTACAGATTTAGGATCGAACCCAAAAGACAACGGTCTTGTTGCAAGCAACAAGATGGAAAACGTATGGAATTTCACTTAGTCACTTACTAGCAGGCACTTATATCGAAAGTTGGATTTTGATGTTTTAAACTAAGAACATGAAAAGTAAAGAAAGCAGGTAAATCTAATGAGTTAAACTATGATAAAAGATCACTAGGGTGTGATCGGTTTTTCACCGCCACTACACATCGATCAACACATGCAAAGCAAAACTTAACCTGCAAAAAGAGTCCTGTCAGTTAGTATCCTTGTAGACTTAGCCTCCTTTCGGAGAATCGAACTACGAGAAGTGCGGGAATGTTGCAACGCCAACCATTCTCGAACAAATGGTCACATTACTTTGCATCATTCCCCTCGCAAAGTGTGTTCCTCGACTTATCAAGGTTGCACTTCCATACGCCAACTGATTCCATTTCATAGTATGAAAGTGCAACGGATGATAGTGAGTTTACTCCACTTCTTGAGATACACTTCTAGATACTGAAACAGATGCATGGTGGATACATGCACCAAGAACCAACATACAAATGAGTTTCGAATCTAATAGTACAAACGTAGACAATTCATACTAAAAGATAAAAGATAACACAAGTTGGAGATCAAGCAACATGCATTCATTAATCGTTTGATGTCGAACTGACAAAGATAAGAACTCTATATTACAACCTAAGGATTACATTTACATGATATGAAAGCATGGGTAGCGGGGCTACTCCCCGTACCCTAGTGAAGAAGACTACTCGCTCATGACTAGGACAAAGAAGGAGGAAAGAAGAGAGAGAGAGAGCATCATCCCCATAAAGGATGGAGGAAGGTCAACCCCTTGGAGAGAGAGAAATGATCCACCAGTCTTAGCAGGTTGCACGAAGATGAGATCTCCCCTTCCCACCTTCTTTGGCGAAGAAGGAGAAAGCAACTTCAAGATGGAGTATGGGTCTTATACCGGCAGCCGCAGGGCAGAGGATGGAAGTAGCAAGAGCTCTGGAACGATTGAGGCAGCCTTTGGATGTTTGAAACTCCCCCCCCCCCCCTTTTGGAGGACCCTTGGGGTCTTATTTATAGGCCTTAAGTGAAGTCCAAACGGTTTGGAGACCGTTTGGACCTCAAGACCATTTGGGACCTCATGACCGTTTGGACCTTGAGACCATTTGGCTTCATGCGGTCTTGAGACCGTTTGAACTCCATGCGGTCTCGGGACCGGTTGGCTTCATGCGGTCTTAAGACCGTTTGAACTCCATGCGGTCTCGGGACCATTTGGCTTCATGCGTTCTTGGGACCGTTTGACTCCATGCGGTCTCGAGACCGGTTGGCTTCATGCGGTCTCAAGACCGTTTGAACTCCATGCGGTCTCGGGACCGTTTGGCTTCATGCGGTCTTAGGACCGTTTGACTCCATGCGGTCTCGGGACCGGTTGGCTTCATGCGGTCTTGGGACCGTTTGACTCCATGCGGTCTCGGGATCGGTTGGCTTCATGCAGTTTTAGGACTGTTTGACTCCATGCGGTCTCAAGACCGATTGGCTTCATGCGGTCTTGGGACCGTTTGAATCTATGCGGTCTTGAGGTTGAGTTGATCTTTTGTGATATTTTTGTGCTTTTTCTGCATATATAGAAAGGAAAAGTTAGTCTGATAGTATATTTACAAAAAAGGGTAAATTTAGGATTATGTATAGTTTTAACTTAGAAAGAGTATGGAAAACTAAAGAAAAGGACTAAGATAATCGTCCAAAATGGGAGGTTATCACCCCCCCCCCCCTAACTTAGAGTCTAGCTTGTCCTCAAGTTAGATAGAGCTGAGACATGTAATGGCGAGGCGATTTTCTTTTTTTAGTTAGGATTTCCATATTCTTGTTTCAATTCTTAACCTGAGTTCCCCTAAGGTCATATCAAGTCTTATTTCTTGCCTTGACTTTTTCAGATTTCGAGAGTTGCTCGGGTCTTAGGTTCTTTCCATATCTCGTAGTTCGCATTGGGACCACCTTTATTTTGTGCATGTTGTTGACTCTAATCAACTTTATACCTCTCTGAAAGACCTACTGGAAGCTAGATAGGGTATGAGGGTTCGCTAAAGGCTTGAAATGTAGCTCCCCCTTCAAGTGGGGGAGGGGTTGTCTATGCTTTTAGGATCTCACTACCGGGCATGACACATCTGCCTTTGTGAGGGCAGCTAAATGTATCGACTGGGTGAGTCCTTTATGAGCCTTTCATATATTTAGATACCTTAGGGTTTCACTATCAGGCACGACACATCTGCCTTTGTGAGGGCAGCGGAATGTGTCGGCCGGGTGAAACCTTCATCGGTTCTTTATATAGATCCTTATTCATGGCACAACTCTCATAATTTTATTCGTCTCTCTGGCTTTTATTCGATAACTCGCAGGCTTGGGTTTTGGGGTTTTGCAAGGAAAATTATTTTGGGCGGCCAAGCCTCTTTTATTTTGAAGAGAGGAAAGATGTTCTTAGGGTTTTTCAACATGCACTTATTTGGTTTGTGGTCCACTTGCAGAACTTCTTGATTTGGAAGTTGCCTGATTCCCCTCTCATCCTTGAGAGCTTGGCTTATTTCTGCCTTGATTTTGACCTGTGGAGAGTCATATAAAGAATTGAAGCAAAAGCAAGAAAATCAAGAGTGGAGTGACATTATTAAATCGCCATTAAACGTCTAAGAGCTATTTACTTTTAGGGACTAACATGATTCTAGAGTTAGTTGGAGTGACTTTATTTAAAAGGGTTAAAAAGGAGAAAATGGAGAAAGTGGGTTTTAGAAAAAAGATACCTTGCCCTTGTCTAAAGTATCCCCCCTAACTTATCACTCACTCTGTCCTCAGAGTGTCAAATTGATAGGGTGAGAAGTAATTAGGACAAGGGATGCAGCTAAACTAATTCATGAAATCTTGGGTTGCCTCCCAAGTAGCACCTTAGTTTAACGTCGCTGGCTCGACGAAACTGTAAAGCTATTATGCTGTTGGCGTAGCATCTCTGATATCGATAGTTTGTCGAGGCATTTTGTCTTCCAGAGTGTAATATCTTTTTAAACGGTGACCGTTGACCGTCCTTTCTCCTCCGTTTTTGTCAATAATAATGGCAGCTCCAGTTGGGTAGATATGTTTTATTGTGAAGGGCCCAGACCATTTTGTTCTGAGTTTTCCGGGAAATAGTTTGAGCTTGGAGTTGAAAAGGAGCACTTTGTCGCCAACGGTGATATCTTTTCTCTTAAGGTGACCATCGTGCCACATTTTTGTTTGCTCCTCATAGATTCTTGCACTGTGATAGGCTGTCATTCAGAGCTCTTCTAACTCCTGTAGCTGGAGTTGTCTGTTCTCTCCTGCACTTTTAAGATCGAAGTTTAATTGCTTGATGGCCCACCAGGCTTTATGTTCTAGCTCGACTGGAAGATCACATGACTTCCTGTACACCAAACAAAATGGGGTCGTTCCGATTGGTGTTTTATAAGCAGTTCGGTATGCCCAAAGGGCATCAGGAAGTTTGGTGGACCAATCAGTGCGGTTTTTGTTCACCGTTTTTTCAAGAATCACCTTTAATTGTCTATTAGATACCTCTACCTGGCCACTAGTTTGTGGATGGTAAGGCGTGGCTACTTTGTGATTGACTCCGTATTTTTTCAGTAAGGCTTCAAAACTTCGTTCCAAGAAATGGGTTCCGCCATCTGATATGACAGTTCTCAGAACTCCAAATCTTGGGAAAATAATTTCTTTGAATAATTTGATAACATGCTTGGAATCGCTGGACACAGTGGGTACAACTTCAACCCACTTTGAGACGTAGTCCACCGCGACCAAAATGTAAGAGAAGCCATATGATGAGGGGAAAGGACCCATGTAGTCTACCCCCCCATACATCAAAAAGTTCAATTTCCTGCCACATAGTGAGGGGCATTTTGTCCCTTTTAGATATGTTGCCCGAAAATTGGCATTTGTTATAGGCTTTCACGAAATCATAAAAGTCTTTTGATATGGTGGGCCAGAAGAAACCAGATTGTAAAACTTTTATGGCCATTTTCTTGGCAATCATATGCCCCCCGTGGGTCTGGAATGGCAATGTTCTAGGACCGGGGTTATTTCTTCCTCTGGAAGGCAGCGACGGAAAAGTCCGTCGGCACAAAGGTGGAACAAGAAGGGTTCGTCCCAGTAATAACATTTTATGTCATGAAGGAACTTCCTTTTATCCTAGTAGGAAGCAGATGGGTGGATAATCCCTGTGGACAGATAATTAACGATATCAGCATACCAAGGGAAACCATGGGTGGCCTTCATAAGCTGATCATCAGGAAGAGAATCCCTGATAGGGATTTTATCTTTTTCTTCAACCTCGATCTGGCTGAGGTGATCGGCCACAACATTCTCCACGCCACTTTTATCTTTGATTTCCAAGTCGAATTCCTGAAGCATTAGCACCCAGCGAATAAGCCTGGGTTTTTCATCCTGTTTCTCAATCAGGTATCGAATGGCAGAGTGGTCAGTGTAAACGATGACTTTAGAACCAATAAGATAAGAGCGGAATTTTTCAAACACGTAGATGATAGCCAGAAACTCTTTCTCCATGGTGGTATAGTTTTTCTATGCTTCGTCTAGCATTTTGGATGCATAGTAGATAACATAGGGTTTCTTATCAATCTGCTGTCCTAAAACAACCCCTATGGCATAGTCACTTGCGTCGCACATGATTTCGAAGGGCTGCGACCAATCTGGAGCTCTTCGAATAGGCGCAGAGATTAACACATCTTTAAGGGTGGAGAAGCTTTGCATACACTCCTGATTAAATATGAACTCAGCATCTTTGGTCAGGAGTTGGGTCATGGGTTTAGCTATCTTCGAGAAATCTTTGATAAATCTTCTATATAATCCTGCATGACCCAAGAAAGCTCGAACTCCTCTTATGTCCTTTGGAGGTGATAGCTTTGAGATAACATCGATCTTTTCTTTATCAACCTCAATTCCCCTATCACTTACCCTATGTCTGAGGATGACACTTGCTTGATTCTAAAAGAATCAAGATACTCTTGTATCATCTTTTTAGTAAAGTTGGTAGTATTATTTGCAATGGTATTGTTGGGAACACCATATCAAGTGATGTTGTTGCTTGCAAAGAACATGATGACCTGTGTGTCTGAGGTGACAATGATGGAGATTGTTTTTTCCCATTTGGTAAAGCAGTCGATGGAAACTAGTATGAAGAAATGGTCATCAGAAGCCTTTGAGTATTCTTGAAAATCATTTCTATCCCTAATGCAATGAACTATCATAGTATTTCCACATTGCATAAGTGAATGTCAGGTACATGGATATGGTAAGCATGACGTTGGCCTATGAAATACTTTGATGCGATGATTTTGAGTCGCATTTATAGACATTTTTCATATGTATTTTGTGCTCTAATTACTCATTTTTATGGATAATATTGCATAATTCACTCATTTCGGTCTTTGCCTTTATATTATGTCAAATCCCCTTTGTTTTACTATTTTGAGCATTATTTATCATAATATTATTATATGTGTGGATTTACTTGGTCTTGTTGTGAAATTTCAGGAAAAAAACAAGTATTTGCTTCCGTCGATACCATCGACGGAAGTCAATACCATCGACCAAGCCACAGATTGCCAGACGAGAGGAGCAGCACAGAGTCGATACCATCGACACCCAAGTCGATGGTATTGAGATTTCTTCAGATTGCTGGCGAGGAAACTGTCGATACCATCGACCCAAGTCGATGCCATCGACACATGGAGAGCTACAGCGTCGCTAAACGACAACAACCGACGCTAAAGAGAGTCGATACCATCGACACCCAAGTCGATGGTATCGAGATGACCACAGGCGCTCAGACTAAAAGAAAGGGAAGCTGCCGCTAATCCGCTGGGTCGATACCATCGACTCGCGTCGATGGTATCGACGCCGGTAGATATGCGTTGGATCTGTTTTGATCTCGATCGGATGGCTGTTGTTATTTGACGACCTAATTAGGGACTTATACCTAATGACGGCCGCCCAGACTAGGGGGGATCTCAAATTTTTGGATTGCACGAGTGCCGAGGAAGGAGAGAAAGGAGAACGGAGGCCATAAGCTCATCCCGGGTGATTCGGACACTGCCGAAGACGATTTCCACCACCGACAGGAGGGGAAGCTCGTGTTCTAAGCCAAGGATCTACCGGTTCTTCTCCGTTCAGGGGTTTTCCCACTTGTTTCACGTTTTTCTTATGAAATCCCCTATTTCTACCATGTATTCGTGTGAGATGAACATGAGAGGCTAAAACCCTCAATCTTTAGGACCGGGAGTAGCCCGGGAATACATTGTATGACATTTTTATATTGATAATTCATATTTTCTCTCTCAAATCCGTGGTATAGATTCGTGTTCTTCATTTCTATTGTTATGCTTGATCACCATAATAATAATTTAATGCCCTTAATCACTTCGACAGAAGGATTAACGGTTGAAAAGAGACGAAATCTACATTAATTAATAAAACCCTTGACAAAGGAGTTGTAAAATTAATGGTGGGAACTGAGGGACCGTTTATAATGCACTTAGTTTAGGGGAATGATTACTACGACGGTGGAATCAACCTAAACCTAAGTAGTGACTTACACCACGACAGTGGGTAATTCTGTATTCAGGCCACTACCCGGATAGAGAGAGAAGTGTGAGGAATTATATGAAACATAATACAATGTTGACCCGCGGTGAAACCACCATCCTAAAGATATCCCTTTGAATTGATTAAATTAACCTTTAATCGATTGTTTTCTTTGTTTGATTTTTATTTTCTTTTAATTTCAACAACAAAACCCTACTTTGTTGATCGGCCTAGCTGATTGCGATTAGTTAGTAGAAGTCTCCAATAATTCACGTATCCCTGAGTTCGACTCGGGCCTCACAAGGCCTATATTACTCGACGCGTATACTTGCGTTTAAGCGCGTAGTAAAATACACGTCAAGTTTTTGGCGCAGTTGTCGGGGATACGGCGAATTATTGGCACTTTGAGTGCTAAGAGCGGCCACTCTAGGCCACATTTTTTTATTATTTTGAAACAATTTTAAATATTCTTAAATTTCTCTATAATTGTGTTTACTCGTTCAAAGCATAGTACTGAACCCCGATCTTCTTATTTCAGGTACTTTGCATGGTGCATACGCGTAGTACCGACTACGCGAATCGCACACCTGAGGTTCCATCTCCGGGACCAGAGGACGAGGACTACTATGAGCAAGATCACCAAAGCGACATAGATTCTGAATCAGAGCAAGAACAAGCAGAAGAAATGGCTGAAGCACAGACAATATGGGAGAAGATCAAGGCGTCTTCTTCCTCAGCATCAAAGGGGCCCATAAAGAAGCAGGCGATCAACATACCGACATACAAGATCGACCCGGCACTGATTGATTTGGTCAAATCCAACGCATTTCACGGGCTAAAAAATGAAGATCCAGTTGCCCACATCATCCAGTTCGTGGAGAACTGTGATATGGTGAAGATAGACCGATTTCCACAAGATGCGTTGTATCTCAAGTTGTTCCCAAGTTCACTGGCAGGAGCAGCGCGAGAGTGGCTACATAACCTCGACGATGAGTTTGTCGAATCATGGAATCATATGGTGGAGGTTTTCTTCGAGAGGTTCTTCCCTCCTAAGAAGACCAATGATATGATCAGGAAGATCCACAATTTCACCCAACAGGCGGGTGAAACTTATTCTGAGACTTGGGAGCGATTCCAAGTCATGTTGAGGAGATGTCCACATAATGGATTGGACAAGGAGACACAAGTGAAAATCTTCTATTTTTCTCTCTCCGAGCACGATAGAAGTAATCTTGATTCAGCCGGATCCGGATTTTTTCTGAATAATACGGATATCAGATGTTGGGAGATACTGAAAAACATGGCTAGGAAACAATCATGGGGTGATAGAGGGGTTGTGGAACATGTCAAGGCTGCTGGTGAATCCAGAATAGTGAGGGAGCTGAATGATAAGTTAGATCTTCTAGCCAAGAAGGTGCTAACTAAGGAGGATGCATCTGATGATGGGGAGGCCCAAGTGAAATTCATGCAACAACAGGGCTATAGAAACAATGACTATGCATGGAGGAAAGATAAAAAGTTTTCATGGAAGGATCCGAACAATTTTCTACAGGATCTGGATGCCAAGCCACAGCAGAAAGCCGAGGACAAGAACACTGAATTACTAACTCAAATGGTCCAGCAAAACCAAGAGATGATGGCCATGTTTGGAAAACAATTGCAATCTCAAGGTGATATTCTAACCAAGTTTGGGTAGACGTTGCAAAGCCATGGAGCACAAATGCGGGCATTAGAGACCGCCGTGGCACAGATTTCGAGTGAAGTGGCGGCCATTAAGCACGCCAACCAACAGAAACCAGCCGAGAATGCAAATGTGGCTCAAGCACACCATCAGGTCAAGTACATGTCTATGGTAAGCACTGAGGAGGAATCTCAGGTGCAAGAAGTTGTAGAAGAAAGAAAAATGACTTTCAATGTGAATGCAACACCGGCGATACCATATCCACGCACTTACTATGGACTACCAGGCGGAAGCACTTTTTCTTTTTGGAAAAGACGCCAAGAGCCCTTGGTGGTCACACCTCCACCTAGGCGAGAAGAGCAAGTCAAGACTGTCTGTCAAGGTGCTGATATATCTCTTGTTGATATTAATGTTGATGATGTTTCACCAAAGCCCACGCCGGAGGGAGTAATTGAAGCAAGCTTAGGGGAGGTACCCCCGAAAAGCTCTTATGTGCCACCTCATAGGCGTGTTGAGGCAGCAGATGTTTCAAATGTGGTTAATCCTAAGTCAAAGAAAGAGCATCGTCACTTTAAAAAATTCCTGGAGATATTCCGAAAACTCCACATCAATATTCCATTAGTGGAGATGATCGAGAAAGTACCCTCCTATGGGAGGTTCATCAAGGAAATCATTAATATGAAGAGGTAGATAAAAGACGATGAAATTTATTGGATGAATGAGACGGTGAGCTCAATGATTCACGGGAGTTCACCAAAGAAGAGAAAGGACCCAGGAGGTTTTTACATTCCGTGTTCAATAGGTGGTCAACATGTTTCTAAAGCGCAATGTGATTCCGGTGGTAGTATAAATCTCATGCCTTTGGCTACATTTCAAAAGTTGGGGTTAAAAGAGATAAAGAAGTTGGCTGCAACAATTGAATTGGCAGATGGGTCTACCGTGAGACCCTATGGAGTATGTGAAGATGTTCTCGTCAAAGTGGATAGATTCATATTTCCTGTGGACTTTGTCGTCATGGATATGCCACCACTCCAAAGTTGTGAAATTCTCCTAGGAAGATTGTTTCAAGCAACGGCAGACGTTGTGACTGACTTAGGGAGAGGTACTTTGTCTTTGGGCATTGGAGGAGATCGTGTTGAATTCAAATTACCGCATGATCCGCTAAGTGCAGTCCCCAAGGTGAAAAGATGATGACTGTCATACGTCTAGTCTAAGACGTTAAAGAAGGGCGCTTGTTGGGAGGCAACCCAACCATTGGTACATTAGGATAGTTTAATTGTAGTCCTAGATTGCTTTTATTTCGTTTAAATTTTAGTTTAAAGAAGATACCTTGATCCGTTTGTTCAATGTGCAGGCACAGGCAGGGTCGATACCATCGACACACTGGTCGATGGTATTGACATGGGTTCAGGTTGACAGCTGAAAAAAATCACACTGAGTCGATACTATCGACGCCCCCGTCGATGGTATCTACATACCTACAGGCAGGTCGCAACAAAATATCGATGGTATCGACATGCTAATCGATACCATCGAGATCTCTGGAGAAGTTCAGACGAATTTTGCTCAATCAACTCGATACCATCGATGGCCTCGTCGATGGTATCGACATGATCACAGGTTGAATTGAAGAAGTGGCGGTGTCGCAATAAAAGCAAGTCGATACCATCGACCCTCGTCGATGGTATCGACATCCATGTCACCGATCCGCGCCAAGACATCGACGACGATAGCGAGTCCACGTCAGCGATCCGGGTGCTGCGTCAATACTATCGACTTCTGTCGATGGTATCGACACGTCAGCAATCCGGGTTTCTCGATCCAGCAAACGTCAGCCGTCGATACTCACGAGGGAGGCGGATACCCGCGAGACATGTCGATACCATCGACCCGCGTCGATGGTATCGACGGGTCAACAGTGGCGCCGGCCAAGTCTATTTAAGGAGACTTGCAACGTCATTTGACGTCACACCTTCAGAGCAAGCATCCTCCTTTGCGCCGAGCACTCCCCCGAGCTTTCCAAGACTGAAGAGAAGCGACATCGCGTGAAGATCTTCACCGAGCGGAGAAATTCTTCTCCATCTTCACCGAGCTCTCTTCTAATCCCATCTTCTCGCAACCATGGTGCATGTCGCCGGAGCCTCTTCATCGCAAGCTAATCCCATGGAGATCGAGGAGTTCGTTCCTCCCCCAACCGCTTCCGTCTCTCGTCCACGCCTAATTCATCCTTCCATGGAGGCGAGGAAGGTCTACGAGGATATAATGAAGCGGAAGTTCGAGCCGACCCGGTATGTGGACCGGAATATGCTACAGGAGCTGGGGTTCGAGGCCAACTTGGCCTATGTGCTTCACGGACAAGCACGCCACACCAGCATATGGCCAGGCGAGCTGGAGCGCCATGCGGATGGGCAGCCGTTCTTCGGCGAATGGGACACCTACAAGGAATTGGTGGCGGAGTTTATGGCGTCCCTCGACGTCTGCGTCGTGCCCAACGACGTGGTGGCATTGGATCGTGAGTGGATCAGGGGCCGGGTGTCCTTCCGGCTGTTCAACATCACTCTGTTCCAGTTCAATAACATCTTTAACTGGAACCACTCCCAACATGATCACCGACGCCCAGATTCCCGCACCGACTACGACAAGATCTTCGCCGAGCTAGTTACAGTGCCGGCTGGAAAGACTGTGAGCTACCATAATGCAGCGGTAGCAGATTTTGAGCACCCGTTCGTCCGGGTCCTTCATAGGATGTTGAGCTTGACGTTCTTCGCTCGGAGTGATTTGGCGTTGAGCAAGTTTCAGGAGAGCGATCTCTTCTTCCTCTACGCACTCCTGAAGCGACAACCATGCAACTGGTGGGTGTTCTGGCTACAGCGCGTCCTGGCGGTGAAGAGGAGTACAAGGAAGGCTCCGATTCATTTTGGTGGGCTTGTCACCAAGTTGGCATCTTACTTGGGGCTGAACTTTCAGTCCATGACTCCGATCTCTACGAGGAGCAAGGTGAACGTGCAACACTTGCACCGTTCAAACCTCATCCTTCTCTGGGACGGGTTGGCGTACGCACATTGCCACGTCAACCAAGCTTATCAGGAGTGCTCACTGCCGGACGACGTCTTCAACATTGAGAGCGCGCAACATTTCAGGTGGCCAATCATAGTTATCGAGTCCTCCGAAGAAGAAGGCGGAGGTGACGAGCAAGGAGGCGATGCTGAGGAGGAAGAGGAGGCTTTGACACCTCTTCGAGCATGTGTAGCACCACGAAAGCATCCTAGGATGCATCCAGGTGCATCTTCATCATCTCAGCCCCCGCCGCCATCACCACAGCCCTCGCAGCCAGCCGAGGATCCCTACTCCATGCAGGGAATGTACACCATGCTGCAGGATATCCAGCAGACTCAGCAGCATCACATGGCTACGTATACCAGCATTCATGAGACTATGAGTCGGGTACTTGATAATCAACGGGCTATGTTCGAGAACGAGCGGCTCATCCTCGCCAACCAAGAGCAAATACACAACCGGTTGCAGCGGATAGAGACGCAGCAGGAGCCCTTTTATGACCATTACTGGAGTCAGGACTACTTTGGAGGTTATCCACAGCCTCCGCCGAGGACCCAATATGATCCAAGCTTCCAGGGGGAGTATCTGTCTTGGGATCCTACGGCCCCGCAGTACCCGCCTCCACCTCCACAAGAATGATCAGGGTATCTCTGTTCCACTCTTAAGATTGTTTTTGACTATGAGGCCATAGTCGAATTCAAGCTTAGGGGGGTAGCTGGAACAGCTCTATCTTTTATCTTTTCTTTTGTTATTTTTAGTTTTTGCTTTGTTATTTTCTCTTGCAATTTTAGTTTTTGTTTAGGATCCACATCTATCTAGTGTAACCGTGGATGTCTTAAAAATTGTCATCTCGCTGTTTTCATGGGAAATGTTAAAGGAATTTAAAAAATTTTGTGTCTTTTGGATAGCTTGACTTGGTTGTCCTTGGGAAACTTGTCCTATGAAAATGATTGATTATGTCAACTCTAAAGCAATATGTCACACCCACACCCCCATTGACTCATGAAAAGTGGATAGTAATGGTTGTTTGAGCCTAACCTAACCAAATGGTAATGAGACCTTAATTGGATGTAAGAGAGAGAACCCTCCAAACCACTACACATGTCAGTAAGGAGGGACACATAATACTCTTCTAAGGTTCAGTCATCTAATCTTGTGATCATTCCACTTCATTTTTCCATAATCCACCTAAGAATTGGAAGTAAAGTACAGTTTTAATTTCTTTTGCGTGCATAGCATTTAGATAGGAATTGCATTGATATTTTCCATACTTTTGCATAAAACGAAAAATATATAGTGATTCATGCACATTACCGTTAGGTGCATGTCATGTAGTTGCACTCATAACTTTCATGATTTTCATGCTTAAGTACACCATGTACCTCAGTTTTTCCTAAAAAGTGATCTAAACTGTTCCATACCCTCGAAATAATGCAAAGATTCCCAATCGTGAAGAAAATGGCCTTATACATGTATCTCTGAGCAATTATGGATATGTGGGCTAAATGAAAGAAAAAAAAATTCTGAAGATCTGAAAAAAATTGAGAAAAGAAAAAAAAAGAGAATTTAGAAGAAAATGGAATAAGAGGGAGAAAGGATCATGATATCACTTGCATTACAGGAAAATTGAGTACATGATGTGGCTTAAGTAGATTTCCATCTCATTTTGAGGTGGAAGGTTAGGGCATGCATCATTTCACCCAAATTAGGCATTAGGGCATTTTATTGTGCATTTGCATCATTTAGGACATTTTGTTATGTGCATGTTAAAACTGTGCAATACTTCCAAGTTCTTCCATGAACCACCCATTCCATCCACCCGTTGCTCGGATTGGTAGGCCACCGTGAATTTCTCCTCACTAATGATTATCAGGAGAACTGCTTCCAGGTAGATGGTAGTTAAGGGCGAGCAACGTAGTGTAGGTGATCACAAGATGCACCAATGCTGAATCGGCGAATTTTATTATGTTAACTGCCTTATGTGATAGTGTTCATCGGTTTGAAGGATAATTTCTCTTATTGACGATTATTGTCGCCTTTAGGGTAATTACTGTTATGTGGTTAGAGAAGGCCGGTTTGAGAATGTTCAGTGGGAGTCACATGGGATGTGGGTTGGTGTGTTGATTTTTAGTTGACATCTGCAATTCTATTCTAAGGATTAGTTGCTCGAGGGCGAGCAATGTTTAAGCTTAGGGGAGTTTGATGCGATGATTTTGAGTCGCATTTATAGACCTTTTTCATATGTGTTTTGTGCTCTAATTACTCATTTTTATGGATAATATTGCATAATTCACTCATTTCGGTCTTTGCCTTTATATTATGTCAAATCCCCTTTGTTTTACTATTTTGAGCATTATTTATCATAATATTATTATATGTGTGGATTTACTTGGTCTTGTTGTGAAATTTCAGGAAAAAAACAAGTATTTGCTTCCGTCGATACCATCGATAGAAGTCGATACCATCGACCAAGCCACAGATTGCCAGACGAGAGGAGCAGCACAGAGTCGATACCATCGACACCCAAGTCGATGGTATCGAGATTTCTTCAAATTTCTGGCGAGGAAACTGTCGATACCATCGACCCAGGTTGATGCCATCGACACATGGAGAGCTACAGCGTCGCTAAACGACAACAACCGACGCTAAAGAGAGTCGATACCATCGACACCCAAGTCGATGGTATCGAGATGACCAAAGGCGCTCAGACTAAAAGAAAGGGAAGCTGCCGCTAATCCGCTGGGTCGATACCATCGACTCGCATCGATGGTATCGACGCCGGCAGATATGCGTTGGATCTGTTTTGATCTCGATCAGACGGCTGTTGTTATTTGACGACCTAATTAGGGACTTATACCTAATGACGGCCGCCCAGACGAGGGGGGATCTCAAATTTTTGGATTGCACGAGTGCCGAGGAAGGAGAGAAAGGAGAACGGAGGCCAGAAGCTCATCCCGGGTGATTCGGACGCTGCCGAAGACGATTTCCACCACCGACAGGCGGGGAAGCTCGTGTTCTAAGCCAAGGATCTACCAGTTCTTCTCCGTTCAGGGGTTTTCCCACTTGTTTCACGTTTTTCTTATGAAACCCCCTATTTCTACCATGTATTCATGTGAGATGAACATGAAAGACTAAAACCCTCAATCTTTAGGACCGGGAGTAGCCCGGGAATACATTGTATGACATTTTTATATTGATAATTCATATTTTCTCTCTCAAATCCGTGGTATAGATTCGTGTTCTTCATTTCTATTGTTATGTTTGATCACCATAATAATAATTTAATGCCCTTAATCACTTCGACAGAAGGATTAACGGTTGAAAAGAGACAAAATCTACATTAATTAATAAAACCCTTGACAAAGGAGTTGTAAAATTAATGGTGGGAACTAAGGGACCGTTTATAATGCACTTAGTTTAGGGGAATGATTACTACGACGGTGGAATCAACCTAAACCTAAGTAGTTACTTACACCACGATAGTGGGTAATTCTGTATTCAGGCCACTACCCGGATAGAGAGAGAAGTGTGAGGAATTATATGAAACATAATACAATGTTGACCCGCGGTGAAACCGCCATCCTAAAGATATCCCTTTGAATTGATTAAATTAACCTTTAATCGATTGTTTTCTTTGTTTGATTTTTATTTTCTTTTAATTTCAACAACAAAACCCTACTTTGTTGATCGGCCTAGCTGATTGCGATTAGTTAGTAGAAGTCTCCAATAATTCACGTATCCCTGAGTTCGACTCGGGCCTCACAAGGCCTATATTACTCGACGCGTATACTTGCGTTTAAGTGCGTAGTAAAATACACGTCATACTTCTAGGAACAACTAGTACAATGTGATTCCATATTTCTCCAGTAACAACCTAGGATTTGTAAGTGCTTATACATGGCCACACCACCCATATCTTTGTTATAGATGTCCTAATGAACTTCATGAATGAATACTATTCGTTCTCATTGAGGCAATGTAGGAGCATTTGATAGAGGAACATTAGTATATCATGTTTAGTCCCAAATATAACTGATAGTCAGATGCTTGGTTGTATATTGGTCACGCTTGGATGTGCCTTTAAGGAAAGGCCATCTTACAGTGCCTTCAAGGAAAGACCACATTTTAGGGAACCACTTAATGTCATGGAACAAGGGCTCCTCATTTGTCTCTAGATTTTTTTGGATCTACATGCTATAAGTGGTCGAGGTAGCATTTTGCCCTTGATTGAGGAGCTTCATGATTCATGGATTCAACCCAAGATGCCATGGTTTATAGTGCGTCAACATATGCATTTATGTCTCTTCTTTTGTGGGTGAATTTGATCTCATCAAACTCTTCTGCTAACCTAGAGAGGAACTCCTAATAAGATATGATATGCCCTTTCCTTGTCTTTCACTCATGGTTAACTTGAGATGCAATGGACATGGAATATTAAAGTCAATCTTTTAAATACATGTCCTTTTGGCTTCTTGCTAGTCTAGAATGCAATCTTCTTGTTTGGTTATATTATTGTTGTCTTTAGTATATAGTCGGCAAGTGATGGGTACATATTATGTTACTATATTGAGAAGAACAACCCCTATGCCATTATCATTTTGGTTTAAATTGTCATTGAAGAATATGGTATGTGCATCGTCAAGTCCAGACATGGTAGTTTTTGTTGTGTTTTCCATGCTACCTTTCAAAATCAAGAATTTTGGAAACTTCATCTACTTGTTGAGACATGAGATTTTTTTGTTAAGTGATTTACTTGTGCTTTTCATTTTTCATGGGGACGTAGGTGATGTGGAAATTAATGCACTAAGAAATTCACCTAGGAAGAACTCCCTAGATTTTTACCTAAACTATGCACAATAAGCACCACCTGCAAGTGCATGGGTCTCATCATAGTATAGTTAAGGATTGGAATCAAAGAAAAAAAAATTGGAACTTTATCAGATGAAGAAGAAGCTACTAAAAGGATCGGATTATTGTTGGTGGATTAGCTAAATTAACAAAGAAATAAAATCAAATTATGAAAGAAAATTATTTCTAGACTATGATACAATTACCAAGACGACATTGTTCACCACCAATTCCTATGTAATTTTTATAAACGTTGAATGATTCCTTCATATGAATATTGAATTTTGGTCAAGGATTTCATATCCTCTTAGAGTATGAAATCTACATGGACTTATCGCCCCATAGGCTCGATGTTTAGTTACCAACAAATCCTTAATTTGTTGCCCTAGAAAATACCGTCCATGGTCTCACATGTGGTTCAATGATATTGTAACAAGTTCTAATCCTAGAGTTTAAGGTTTTGACATCCATGATTATACCAATCATAGAAGATAGATGATCAACTTATAAATCAAGTATTAAATAAATGATTATCAATCTAGATGTTCATAAAAATAGAAATTAACAATGTAGAAATAGAATATGAGAAGTGGGATAAACCCCATGGCACAATAAAATATTTTGTTGTATAATCAAGTTCACAATACGAAATAAAGAGATAATAAGAAGCTCATAAAGAAGAAAACATCATGGAAGAGAAGCTCGGTGATCTCAATGCAACCCCCAAAACAATGGTTGTAATCTCTAATGTCATCCTATGGAGGAGTGTGTTTGCATGTGAAGTCATCAACTTTCATCTTTTGTTCTCCTTAGCATAGGATAGGGTTGTTTATGAGAGAGAATAAGTATCAACCATTGCCTTGGACATCCCTAAAGTACTTCTATATCAACCTCCAAAACATTTGATGTATCCAATTAATCTTATGGGTGTAAATTTATGTAGATTCTCAGAGTCAGTAAAAAGAGGATAATCGAAGGCCCATAAATCTACTCTTAATGGTAAATAAATATTTTATTTGTGTTATAATCAAATCTCTCTTCCAACCTAACTTGAACCACTCACATATGACATTAAATGTGGAATCTAGAGATGTTTTAGTGTTGTGGTATAATTTTCAATCAGACGACTCATGAAATTAGTTTCCAGATCCACTAATTGGTAAGGATTTCACCTAAAGGTGGGAATTTTGCAATAGTTTCACCCAAAAAGTTGATCTAGAGGTTGAAATTGTGAAGTAGTTCCTATTGGCTACTAACCAACCAAGGATGAATTTGATCAGTGGACCGTGACATAGCTCCCCCAACCTACTTTATGCATGGTCTTCTACCTACAACCGTGTCTCCTGGGTCACAAAGAGATTTAAGGGTGGGTCAAACTACAGACCTATATCATATATGTAGTTGTGTTGGAAGTAGTTAAATTGTGCATCCCATCAAGTATAAATTATCTAATTCAGAGTTTGAATGTGACCGTTATCAGCATTTGAGTGGCAATATTTACTTTCATGATCCTCACTCCAATTGTCAAAGTTGGGGAATGAGGATATGCAATCTTTAATAATTCTCTTGAGTCTTTCATGGACGTTATAATTGCTTATATCTTCTTCTTGCATCAACCAATAAATAAATGACAAAAATGTGTTAAATACCAAACAAATTGCATAAAGTAATCAAAATATAAATATACTTAAATAGAAATTAGAATGCAACTAAAACATGTAAAACTAAATCTAAAATACAACAAAAAGCATAATGAATAGTCATTCTTCACAATCTTGACCTTGAATGTTTCTCAACCTCGGGTAACAAAAATCCAAAAACCTCAATAAGAAAATACTTTCAACCGATATACATGTCTCATACTCACATCATGTCTGATACCACCAATATGGCCAAGAAACTAAACCTCCTGAGATCACAAAACCTATCTTGCCATATCCTTGTTCCTTACTTCTCTTCACAACACCACTTGCTGACAATTGTTCCCAATACCACATGTGTCTAGGGATTTAATGCACATTTTAGGAATATCACAAGATCACAAGTATGTACATAATCCAACATTGAGGCTTGTGAAATGTTTATAAATTGAACATGTAATGATTCCCTAGGTGAAAAGTGGAGTGAATGGGGGTGTGAAAGGAAGTATGATCATATGTCCTCTATTTGAGTTGAAATTACATTTTAGTTGTGCAAATACATATATTGCACTATAATTTTTTTTGTGTGCACATTGGCATATTTTCTTTACCAGTTTTTGTGATACACCCCTATTACATAGTAATGGATATGGAAAAAGTGAATAGAGAGAGAAGAGGATGTTCCACCCTAAAATTTGAGTTTTGCAGACTTTGAGATTTTTTTTCTTTGTTTATGTGGATGCAAGGTAAGAAGATGGAAGAAGAGGAAGTGTAAATGAGGGTTTGGATCATATGCAACACTTTTTTATATCATAAATCGATTGATTTATTCTCTAGTTCACTCTAATGCAACAAATATTTCCCATGTCTATTCGATATATACTGCTAAAGCATGTAAGGTTTTGCCACCAGAATTTGTTTCTTCTTCAGCACTCTATGCGGCAAAGCTATTAATCCCAAAAGATTTGAGTTGTTCTAAAGATAAGTGGTCGTTAACCTATGCTAGCTTGAAATGTATTTTCCTCCTTCATTATTTGATATAACGGTACATTTCATTATCCATTTTACTAGGAAAGTGAAAATGTTGGGTTTGTGTTTCTTGCATTGGATGTATCTTTTTAAATGGTACATGAGTGTTTTAAAGGTGATGTTTGAAACAAGTATCAACTTAAAGGAAGTATTATTGAGGGTCATGTGGCTAGGGAGGTTATGGACTTTTGCAATGTCTTTCTGATTTGTAATGAAGCTCATTTTAATGCAAAGAATATTGATTCTTATTCCAAAAAAGAGACTTTAGGAGCACGGAAGGAAGTAACTAGTAGTGAGCTAGAGGAACACACACACTTGTATGTTTTTCACAACATCGACAAAGTGGGTATTTATATCACTAAACACACCAATTTTATCACGAAAAAATATCCTTGATCCAGTTCAGTGTATCTTGCTAGAGGGAATAATAGGCCATTTATTAGGTGGTTCAAAATTAAAGTCTTCGGTCAACTATCTCAAATGTCAAATGATATTGTTTAGAAACCAAATGACTCACATTATAACCAAAAAATAATGTTATATCTTCATAAGGGTCTGACATAAGTGGATTTTTATACTACAAAAAATGTCAACATGATAAGAGTGTCATGAAAATTAGTGGGGCCACCCTTTAGGCATCTTCATTTTATTTTCTAGTGCAAAGGAAAAGAGTCCATATGAAGCTAAATTCTTATTACAATTTCATTGAAGACATTTGGGAGCTTGACTTCACAGATTTCAGAGTTCTCTTCTTTAACTATAATTAGGTTTATAACCAAAAGGAGTTGTATGGATGAATTGGGTTTCACATTAATAGTTATTGAAAAGATCGGAGCGAAGGATGAACCATTCATCATGGAATCAAAGAAAAGCAATTATTCTATGTCGATGATCTTATCAATGAAAAAATGATTCTTCATTCTTCATAGGAAAAGGTCGTTCATCATAGATCTTATAGATGAAGAAGAGTTCTATGACAAGTATGATGAATCTAGTCCATTCTCACTTGGCTTTCCAAGTGTAAATGTTGAAGCTAACACTAACAAATATATGTGGGGATCACATAGAAGGAATAATAATTGATCAATGATCCAATCAATACTAAAGACATGCTTATTACAGTTATATATGTTTCATATGCTATGTTTTGTATTCCTTATCACTTATATATCATTCTTTGACTATTTTTAATATGACATTTTTAAATATCATTTGACCTCAGGATGTGCACTGTGATGATGTGCACGGTGATGATGAGTCCAATGTAAGTTGTATTGTTTCATTACATAGATGTGCATTTTATATTATCTAAAAAATTTATATAGGTTACATTTCCATCACTTATATGTGTTTCTTCTCAATTTTAGGATGACAAGCCTAAGGATGTGCACCTTGAGGATCTTGTTGGTTCTACTGAGGAGCAGTGTGATTATGCATGTAAAAGAGGAATCACTTTGATGAACAAGTTAGTAGCACAAAGGGGAAAAGGTATGAAGTTGGCTATTAACATTGATTAAATAGGAAATCCTATTGAGAGTAATCACAGTTTTTTGAGGCAATATTTAGGATTATAAGTCGTAGTAAAGTTGAAATAATAATAGAATCTTGGCACAAACTTGCACCTACCATTAAAAACCTCATATGGAAGGACATAGTTGTTATATATTCTAATTTTTAATGATATTCATAAACCTATTCTTAAAAATATGTCTTTAAGTATATGAAAGTTTGCAAATCTTCTTGACCTTTATGAAAAACTACATTGTAAAAATGTGTTGCAACATTGTGGGAGGATGTTGAGGAATTATAGGACAAAGATGACAAGAGAGTGCATAGTGAGAGATAAGAGGAAGAAGCCTTCCATTGAGAAATGGGGTGATCTTGATATGAATGTGTGAGAATCATGTGTTGCTTCATGAAAAACTGATGAATTCATGTTATCACGTCAGTCTAACACACTAAAGGTCTCTGGTTCGAGTCTGGGCGAAGCCAGGATAGTGATGTTTGGGGACAGGGCTCCGGGCCCAGATGGGTTTAATGGACATTTCTTCAAATCTACATGGGATATCATTGGCATGGATGTCACTAAGGCAGTGCTTAACTTCTTCAGTAGTAATAAGCTGCTTAAAGAGGTCAATAAATCCTACATTACTCTCATTACTAAAACCCTTGATGCTGAGAATATTAGTGACTGGAGACCTATTGCCTTGTGTAATTTCTTATACAAGATTATTTCTAAGGTTCTCTCTAATAGGCTTCTGAATATTCTACCTTCCATTATTAGTCCTAATCAAATTGCGTTTATCAAGGGAAGAAAGATTGTGGATGCTCTCTTATTGGCAAATGAGTTGATCAGTGACTTTAACCTTAGCAATGGCAGTGATAAAATGTGTATAAAGGCGGATTTAACTAAAGCCTATGATTCGGTCAAGTGGCCTTTTCTTTTCAAGGTGATGGAGAAGATGAACTTTTCTTACTGTTTTGTGAATTGGATCAAGACTATTATGAAGACCACCAGCTTGCATATTCTTGTAAATGGTTGTCCTTATGATGTGATTTTTCCTTCCAATGGTATTCGCCAAGGTGATCCTCTGGAACCTTCTTTGTTTGTCATTGCAATGCAGGGTTTTAGTGCTATGATGGACAATGTTGTGAAAAGGAATATGCTTGATCCTATTAGTAATGGGAGTGTTGCTATTTTGCATACTTTATTTGCTGATGATGTTATGATTTTTGCTAAAGGCAATCCTGAGAATGCTACATCTATTAAATCTCTTCAGAAGCAGTTTGGAAATTTTTTTGGATTGGAAATGAATCTGAACAAGAGTCATGTGTTCAGTAGTAAAAATGTGAATGGGGACCTCATTGCTAGTATTTTAAAGATCAATAAAGGTTTGCTTCCTATGCGGTATCTTGGTCTCCCTCTTTTTTGTGGGAAGTTGAAGAGTTCTTACTGTTTGCCTCTTATTGATAAGATTAAGAAGAAGTTAGAGAGTTGGAAGATGAAAACCTTATCTTTTGGAGGAAGAGTAGAACTTTTGAACTATACCCTGAATGCTTTGCATCTTTTTTGGTATGCGACTTTTCCTCTGCCTGCTAGTACTATGAAGGAGATAAACAATATCTGTAAAAGTTTTATTTGGGAAGGCTCATATGCTGAAAAGAAGATTCACTATGTGAAATGGGATCGAGTTTGTAAGCCGAAGAAAGAGGGTGGTTTGGGGATAAGGAAGGTTGATGATTCTAATAATGCTGGTATGATTGTGAATGTTTGGAATATTGCTTCTAAAAAGGATTCATTATGGGTAAGATGGCTAAACGGGAAGTATTTAAAGAATGACTCTTTCTGGTCCAGTAAAGCTAATTCTAACAGCTCATGGATGTGGAAGCAGTTGTGCAGTTACAGAAGTATTATTTTGCCTCTTATTAAGCTTCACATTGGGAATGGTTCTTGCTTCAGGATTTGGAAAGATCCATGGCTGCCCAAAAATAAGTTCCTGGGTGTTTGTATTGATACTACGAATGTGCTAAAGATCGGAGGTGGTCTGAATGGCTTTCTTAGTACTTTCATTAGTGATAAAAAGTGGATCATTCCGGAGAGAATATGCTTTAAGGATTTCAAGAGTTGCATTGATTAAGCTGGTATTGATCTTTATGATGAGGATTCGATTAGTATTGAAGGTCTTTATTCTCTCAAGATCAAAGATGCTTGGAATGTCATTAGAGGCAATAAGACTTACCCTGCTTGTGCCAAATGGCTTTGGAAATTTGACCATCCAAGAGTCATGATTATCAATGCTTGGAAGATTTTCTTAGGCAAGCTTCCCGCCCTTGATTATCTTCAGAATGTGGGATTTCATCTAGCTTCTCGTTGTTGTCTTTGTGAGAGTGATTCTGAAAGTATTGCTCATGTGCTCTTCAATTGCAAATTTGCTGCTACAACCTGGGGATATGGAGTGAGTGCTGGGTACATTGAAAATGCCCCAAAGTGTCCTAAAGACTGTCTGAGGATGAAGACAAAAAAGTAGCAGCTGATGTGTCTTGCTTCTCTGTTCTTCATATGGAAGGAGAGAAATTTCAGAATCTTCAAGAGTTCGTCTACTGATAATAAGAAATGCTAGTAAAGCATAGCTAACATAGTTTCTTTGTATGATTGATTGTTGTTCTTCTTTGTTTGAGATGTATAGTTGTTTTCACACTCGTTCTTTCTTCTATACCTGTAAATAAGAATTCTTTTCCTGTCGAATAAAGAGAAAGGCGCTTACTGAGCAAAAAAAAAGATGAATTCATGTTATTAAGCCTCCTTTAAAGTACATTCTTATGATTATTCAAATGAATTCAATGTATTATGTAATTAACATATGTTTTGGGTTAATTAACATATACACAATACTAAAAAAGAAAGGCGTGAAAAGAATGTGCACGACCACAAGTTGAATCTAGGTGGTTACACATGACGTCATAAGTAGATACAACAAGAGTCTTCCATTGAGCAACCTACCCTAGGTTTGCTGAGTCTTCTACTACTCTTGCACCTCTATCTAACCAAGGGGCATTGATAGATGTGAAGACAAGCCTCTCTTGAGAAATACGCAACCATGCAACCACTAAGGTGTCTGTAAAAATAATAAAATTTAACTCTTACAGTGCATCTTCATTTTTAACCTTGATTGTTTTGTTTTATTAACCAATTACTACTGATGATGACTAGTGGGATCTTTATAAGCAAAGAAAAGAAGGAAAGTTCATTCCTAAGGGCCAAAGGGATGAATTGACAGTTGCTCTCGATAGTATAGAGCATCTTGTGTGTGTGAGAGCCGATGAGGCTAGTGTAGGTTTAAGATCATTTTTTGGCACATGAGAGCATTAGCTTAGATCTATCAAGAACGACAGATTGTCACAAAAAGAGGTATAATACATGATTTCAAAGAGAATAGATGAAGCAATGAGATAGTTTCATGCTCCTCAATCTCAACCTCCTTAAAGATCACCTCGACCACACTACTCTTCTACAAGGTGGACCCTCCTCAAACAGAGGTGGTTGGGAGTAATCTCGTGGACCCTTTGGGCATGCCCTGCTTAAATTTTTTTGTGAAATAATAGTTTTTAAGGTAAATTTGTGGTATGTTGTGTTTGGATATATATAACACTATATACAAATTAGTTGGGATTATGGTCATGTCGTCATGCATTACGAGAACCTAAATTCTACATCATTGCATTGTGTGACGCTTTCCCATCCCTTCCTGGTGATACGATTCATGTTGCTCTAGTGCCCGACAATGTGGTTCCTGTGACTATCATGCTTGTCTACCTAGATTGCAATTAGATATGATTGACATATGGCCACTAGGAACTCGACACAACAGGAGATATAGAAGGTGACATGGTTGCATTGCTTAAAGTCAGAGTCATCTATGAGAAAGTATGATAAATTTACATTGCAATTTTTATTTCTTTTATATTTGTTTATATAATTGACAACTAATATGAGAAACCATGCAGATCATAGTACCTAAGAATCCCCCTATAATTCCTCCTCTTATTCCTCGTTGACGCAATTTTACTGTGCACTGAAACGCAAGTGAACGCGTCGAGTAGTACAAGCCTTTGTGAGGCCCGAGTCGAACTCAGGGATACGTGCAATCGTCGGGGACTCCTACTAACTACTCGCGATCAGCTAAGCCGATTAACAAGTTGAGAGTTGTTTTTGAAATTAAAAGAAAATAAAAACAAAACAAAACAAACGATCGATTAAATGTTGATTTAATCAATTCAAAAGGGTATCTTTAGGATTGCGGTTTCAGCACGAGTATTCATTGGATTAGATTTTATATAATGCCTCAATTTTATCTCTCTATCTGGGTAGTGGTCTAAAAATAGAATTGCCCACTGTCATGGTGCAATTCACTACCTAAGTCTAGGTCGGTTCCACCGTCGTAGTAACCTATACCCTAAACTAGGTGCATTATGAACGATCTCTCAGTATCCACCATTAATTTTACACCACCTTGTTCAAGGGATTTGTCGATTAATGTGAATTCTGTCTCTTTTCAGCCGTTAATCCTTATCTCAAAGTTATTAAGGGAATTAGGTTATAATTATGGTGATCAAGCATAACAATATATTGAGAAAACGAAATCGTACCATGGATTTAGGAGATAAAATATGAATTACTATTATAAAATTGTCATACAATGAATTCCCGGGCTACTCCCGGTCCTAAAGACGAAGGGGATTAGCCCCACATGTTCATCTCAAGCAAGTACATGGTAGAGATAGGGGAAATCATATAAAAAAATGTGAAATGAGAGGTGAAACCCCTGAACGGAGAAGAACCAGTTGATCCTCCGCGTAGAACACGTGCTCTCCCACCTTCCGGTGGTGGAATCTATCTTCTTCGGTGTCCGGATCAACTGGTATGGGCTTCTGGCCTCCGTTCTCCTCTCTCCTGCTCCTCGGTACTTGTGTAATGGCTAATCAGATCCCCTCCACGTCCGGGCGGCCGTGATTAGGTATATCTCCCTCACTAGGTCGCTAATTAACCATGACCGTCCGATTAAGATCATTCCAAAGCAAACACATATCTTACGGTGTCGATACCATCGACGCGAGTCGATGGTATCGACTCAGTGTGGTAGTGGCAACCCTTCTTTCCTTTCATCTGAGTGCCTGATGTAATGTCGATACCATCGACGTGGGTCGATGGTATCGACGAAGCTGTAGTGACGGTTTTGTCATTTTGCGTCGCTGTAGCCTCCGTGCGTCGATGGTATCAACTTGGTGTCGATACTATGGACTTGGTGTCGATACTATCGACTGCTCCCTCGCCAGCAACCTGATGGTAGCTCGATACCATTGACATCCCTATCGATAGTATCGACTCTTTGCTGGTACTCGCGGCTGGCAACCTGTGGTCCGGTCGATGGTATCAACTTCCGTCGATGGTATCGACGGAAGCAGATACTTGTTTTCCCTGAAATTCAAACACGAAACCACATAAATTCATACAAATAATAATATTTTAACAATTAATGCTTAAAATGATGAAATAAAGGGGATTTGACATACAATAGTAGCAAAGACCAAAGTGGATGAATTATGCAACATTAACCATAAAAATGACTAATAAAAACATAAAACACATATCAAACAGGTCTATAAATGCGACTCAAAATCATCGCATCAAACTCCCCTAAGATTGAACATTGCTCACCCACGAGCAACTAATCCTTAGAATAGAATTGCTAAAGTCAACTGAAGAACAACACACCACAACCAACATCCCATATGACTTCCACCGGACATTCACATACCGGCCTTCTCTAACCACAGAACGGTAATTACCCTGAAGGCGACAGTAATCATCCATAAAAGAAATTGACCTCAAAACTGATGAACACTATCACATAAGGCAGTTAACATAATAAAACTCGCCGGTTCAGACTTGGTGCATCTTGTGATCTTCTATACTACGTTGCTCGCCCTAACTACCATTTACATGGAAGCAGTTCTCCTGATATACCTTAGTGAGGAGAAATTCACGGTGGCCTACCAATCCGAGCAACGGGTGGATGAAGATGGGTGGTTCATGGAAGAAAGTGGAAGTATTATACAGTTTCAACGTGCATAAAATAAAAATGTCCTAAATGATGCAAATGTACATGAAAAATGCCCTAATGCCTAGAATTGGGTAGAATAATGCATGCACTAACCATCCATCTCAAAACGAGATGGACATCTAATTAAGCTACATCATGTACTCAATTATCTTGAAATGCAGGTGCTATTATGTTCCTTACTCCTTCTTATTCTTGTTGCTTCTACATAACTCTTTTCTTCTTTTCTTTTTTCATTATGCAGATTTATCAGATTTTTCTCTTTCCCTTTTTTTTCATTTTTCAACCCTTATATCCATAATTGATAATGAATATTTTAGTGGGCTTATTTTTCTTCATACTCAAAAATTTGCACTATTTAGAAGGTATGGAACAATTTAATTCACCATTGGAGAAAAATAGAGATACATGATATACTTTATGCATGAAAATTATAAATGCAACTACATGGCATGCACCTAAGGGTAATGTGCATGTATCACTATTCTAATTTGTTTTCTTTCTTTTTATGCAAAACATATGGAAATAAATTCAATGCAAGACCTATCTATATGCAATGTTGTCAAAGAAGTTAAAACTGTAAAGTACTTCCAATTCTTGTGGTGGATTGTGAAAAGTAAAGAGGTGGAAAGATCACAAGACTAGATGACTGAACCTTAGAAAGATATTATGTGTCCCTCCTTACTGATCTGTGTAGTAGTTAAGAGGTTTCTCTCTCTTACATCCAATTAGAGTCCCATTACCATTTGGTCATTTTAGGCTCAAACAACCATTTCCGTCCACTTTCATGAATCATTAGGAGTACAGTTGTGAAATTTTGTTTTAAAGTTGACAAAACCAATCATTTTCGTAGGATATGTGCCCAAGGTTAAACAAGACAAGCTTTGCAAACACACAAAAAAAATTAAATTTCCCTTGATTTTCCCATGCACAATTAATGAGATGACACAAACTTTATGACATCCACGATTAGACTAGATAGCATGTGGATCCTACAAAAACTAAAATTGCAAGAAACAAATAACAAGAACAAAAACAATAAAGTTAAAAACTAAAAATAGTAAAAGATAAAGATGTTCCAACTACCTCCCTAAGCTTGAATTTGACTATGACCTCATAGTCAAGAACAAACTTAAAGATTGGAACAGTGATACCAGATCACTCCTGTGGTGGTGGAGGCGGGTACTGCGGTGTCGTGGGGTCCCAAGACGGGTACTGCCCCTGGAATGTCGGATCGTACTGGGGCATCGGCGGAGGCTGTGGATACCCCCAAAATAATTCTGGCTCCAGTAATGATCGAAAAATGGCTGTTGTTGCACCTCCATCCTGTGCAACCTATCATGGATGTTCTGCTGATTCTCGAAAAGAAGGCGCTCATTCTAAAAAATCGCCTGCTGATTTACAAAGAGCCGGTTGGTAGTATCTTCAATACCGGCATAGGTGGCTGTGTGGCTATGCTGGGTCTGCTGGATGTCTTGAAGCATTGCGTACATGCCCTGCATAGAATAGGCATCCTCGCTTGGCTGCGAGGGAGGTGGTGGTGGCAGCGTAGGCTGTGATGATGAAGATGCACCCGGATGCATCCGAGGATGCTTCCGTGGTGCCACTCATGCCCGAAGAGGTGTGAATGCTTCCTCTTCCTCCTCAACCTCGTCGTCATTTCCGTCGTCGCCACCTTCGTTGCCGCCTTCGTCATCGGAGTCGGCGATGGCTATGATTGGCCACCGGAAGTGTTGCGCCCCCTCGATGTTGAAGACCGGATCAGGCAACGAGCACTCCTGATAGGCATGGTTGATGTGTCAATGCGCATACGCCAAACCATCTCGAAGAAGTAGGAGATTGGACCGGTGTAGATGTTGTAAGTTCACCTTGCTTCTTGTATAGAGAAGAATCAGCTGCTCGAGATTCAACCCCAGGTAGATGGCCAGCTTAGTGATAAGCCCGCCAAAGTGAATCGGGGCTTTCCTCGTACTCCTCTTCATGTCCAATACTCACTGCAGAAAGAAGACACCCCAATTGCATTCTTGTTTCTTCAGGAGTTTATACAGAAAGAATAGGTCCGACCCCTGAAATTTTCTGAGGGCCAGATCACCCCGGGAAAAAAGTGTAGAACTCAGCATCCGGTGCAGTACCCGGATGAAAGGGTGCTCGAAATCGGCTACCGCAGCATTGTGGTAGTTCACCGACTTTCCTTGCGGCACCGTCACCAGCTCGGAGAAGATGGCGTCATAGTCGGTGCAGTTGTCCGGCTGTCGGTTGTCGTACTGCAAATGGTTCCAGTTGAAGATCCTGTTGAACTGCTTGAGCGTGAGCGTGTAGTCGTGGTTGTATAGCCGGAAAGACACTCGGCCCTTGATCCACTCACGATCGGTAGTTACGATGTCGTTGGGAATGACACAGACGTCTAGTGACACCATGAACTCTTCCACCAACTCCTTGTACGTGGGCTAGTCACTGAAGAACGGTTGGCCATCTACATGAAATTCCAGCTCACCAGGCCTTATTGGTGTGTGGCGGGCCTGCCCCATCAGAACGTAGGCCAAGTTGGCCTCAAATCCGAGATCTCAGATCATTTCCCGGTCCACATACCGGGTGGGCTCTATCTTCCTCCACATGATCTCCTCGTAGATCTTCCGGACCTCTGAGGAAGGATGGACAAGTCGGGGACGTGCGATCGATGATGGTGGTGGTGGCACGAATTCCGGGATGTCCATCGGATTCGCGCGCGAGGAGGAAGCTCCGGCCACATGCGCCATGTTTGCGATGAGAAATGGGGATCAGAAAGAGAGCTCGGTGAAGATTGGAGAGTTGAATCTCCGCTCGATGAAGACCTTCGCTCGGTGCTGCTCGTCGTCGGGCTTGGATGGCTCGGGGGATCACTTGGCACAAGAGAAGGAGTTTGCTCTGAAAGCGTGACGTCAACTGACGCAATCACTCCCCTTAAATAGATGTGGTCGGCGCTACTGTTGACCCGTCAATACCATTGACGCGAGTCGATGGTATCGACACTTGTCGATGCTATCCGCCCCCTCACTGGTATCGACGGTCGTCGATAGCTAGATCTTGAAACCCCGGATCGCTGACGTGTCGATACCATCAACATGGGTCGATGGTATCGACGCTGCACCCAGATCGACCGTCTTGATGCCGCGATCGCCGTTGATTTGTTCGCACGGATCGATGACGTGGATGGTCGATACCATCGACGGGAGTCGATAGTATCGACCCTCTGATTAGGGCAAATCCTCGCGAGGCCCGGCCGCCGCCTTTTTCACTTGAATGTGTTGATACCATCGACACTCCCATCGATGGTATCGACATTCCTGAGTCGATTTCTTCTGTAAATCTTCAGAGATCTCGATGGTATCGACAGGCATCTCGATACCATCGACCTTTATTTTACGATCTGCCTGTAGGTCTGTCGATACCATCGACGAGGCCATTGATAGTATCGACATAGTGAAAAATATTCAGTCGTCAACCTGTTCCATGGTCGATACCATCGACCAGTGTGTCGATGGTATCAACTCTGCCTCAGCCTGCACAAAGAACAAACTGATCACAATATCTTTTTTACACTAAAAATTAAACCAAAACAAATCAACCTACGAACGGACATGAACTAAACTAAGGTACCAATGGTTGGGTTGCCTCCCAACAAGCGCCCTTATTTAACGTCTTAGGCTAGATGACTTTTGGGCACCTCATGCATCTGAAAGTGAAATGAGTTTGACCTCATTCCTTTTCCTCTTGTAATTTTCACCAAAGTAGAGCTTCGATCTTTGTCCATTCACCAAGAATGTGGTCTCACCATCACGCACCAAGATTGCGCCGTGTGGTTTGACCTCTTCTACCACGAACGGTCCACTCCACCAGGATTTGAGCTTCCCGGGATGCAACTTTTGTCGTGAATTGAACAGCAATACACTATCTCCTTTCTTGAACGTGCGCAACTGGATGTGGCGATCGTGGATTAACTTGGTGCGCTCCTTGTATATCCGTGAGTTCTCGTATGTCGTCATCCGCAGCTCATCCAACTCATTCAATTCAAGAAATCTCTTCATCCCTGCTCCATCGTAACTCAAGTTGAGCCTTCTAAGCACCCAATGTGCTTTATGCTCTAACTCTACCGGTAAATGACAAGCCTGACCATACGCTAACCTAAAAGGCGTGGTGCCTATAGGTGTTTTGTAAGCCGTCCTGTACGCCCACAATGCATCCGGTAGTAGGGCACTCCAATTCTTCCTTGTGGATGCCACCGTATGCTCCAAAATCTTCTTAATTTCGCGATTGGCAACCTCCACCTGTCCTTGAGTCTGCGGGTGATATGGGGTACCTATGTTGTGTTTGACCCCATATTTCTTTAACAATGCCGAGAACTTCTGATTCCTAAAATGCGTACCCCCATCACTGATGATCATTCGGGGCACTCCAAACTTGCAGAAAATATTTTCTTTCACGAACCTGCACACTACAGTGGAATCATTAGTCCTTGTGGGTATTGCTTCTACCCACTTCGACACGTAATCAACTGCTAAAAGAATATATAAATTTGAATTTGAGGACACAAAGGGTCCCATGAAATCTATGCCCCACAGATCAAATACCTCCACTTCTTGGAACACATTTAGGGGCATCTCCTGTCTCTTTGAAATATTACGTGCTCGTTGGTAGGAGTCACATTGCCTTACAAACTCGTAGGCATCTCAGAACAAGGTTGACCAATAAAGGCCACTCTCCAGAACTTTAGCTGCCGTATGAGAGCTCGCATGGTGTCCTCCCGTAGGTAGTGCGTGGCAATGACAGAGAACACTCTCGTACTCCACCTCAGGCACACACTTGCATAGGATACCATCCCTGCATTGCTTAAGAAGAATCAAGTCATCCCAAAAATAATATCGTAAAGAGTGGAAGAATCTTTTCTTCTCTTGATATGACCAATCTTCCGGGATGATCCCGCAAGCCAAATAATTCACAATCTCAGTGAACCAAGGGTCTTTAGAATTAACTGTCAAAATATGTTCATCCGGAAATGTCTCGGTTATGGGTATATGTAAATCTTTCTCATCCACCCTATCTAACCTAGACAGATGATCCGCCACAACATTTTCAATCTCAGCTTTATCTTTGATTTCGATGTAAAATTCTTGTAAGAGAAAAATCCACCTAATTAATCTAGGCTTTGCATCTTTTTTCTCCATTAAATATTTAATTGCGGCATGATCAGTCCATACGACTACTTTGGATCCAACTAAATATTGTCAAAATTTTTCAAAAGCGAAAACAACGACGAGTAATTCTTTTTCAGTAGTTGAATAATTTAATTGTGCGTCATTCAAAGTCTTTGAAGCATAGAAAATCACGGCGGGTTTATTGTCCACCCGCTGCCCCAACACGGCTCCTACCACAAAATCATAAGCGTCACACATTAGTTCAAACGGTTTAGTCCAATCCGGTGTTTGAACAACCGGTGCAGAAATCAGTTTCTCCTTCAACACGTCGAACGCATGTAGACATTTGTCATTGAAATCAAATACAGCGTCTTTCTCAAGCAGTTCGGATAGAGGTTTCGTGATTTTTGAAAAGTCTTTTATAAACCGAAGATAAAATCCGACATGTCCCAAGAAACTCCTTACCCCTTTAATAGAATTTGGTGGGGGTAACATGGAAATAACTTCAATTTTTACCGGATCCACCTCTAAACCTGTGCTAGACACCTTATGTCCTAGCACTATCCCCTTAGTCACCATCATGTGACATTTTTCCCAATTGAGGACCAAATGTGTATCCTCGCAGTGCCGTAAAACTTTGTCCAGATTGTAGAGACATTCGTCAAACGATGCACCATACACCGAAAAGTCATCCATAAACACCTCAAGATAGTGTTCTACCATGTCAAAAAAGATAGCGAGCATACAACGCTGAAAAGACACAGGTGCATTGCATAAACCAAAAGGCATTCGGTGATACGTGAAAGTCCCATAGGGACAAGTGAAAGTAGATTTCTCTTGGCCCAAAGGATCAATTGAAATCTGGTTGTACCCCGAGTACCCGTCAAGAAAACAGAAGTGCGATCGGCCGACGAGACGCTCTAGAATTTGATCGATAAAAGGTAAAGGAAAATGATCCTTTAGCATAGCGGCATTCAGACGGCGGTAATCAATACAAACTCAGCACCCGGTTACCAATCGGGTGGTGACAGGTTCATTTAAAATATTTTGGGTGACAATAATTCCCCCCTTTTTAGGGACTACCTGTGTGGGACTCACCCATGTCGAGTCTGATATTGCGTAAATGATACCTGCATCAAGAAGTTTAATAACCTCCTTTTTCACAACCTTCATCATGCTTGGATTGATACGTCATTGAGGTTGGATCACGGGCTTGGCTCCCTCTTCGAGCCGAATCTTATGCTAACATAATGTAGGGGAAATCCCCTTGATATCTGCAACGGACCACCCAAAAGCTCCCCGGTGGTTTTTCAGCACTATCAACAATTGTTCCTCCTCATCCGCACTCAAATAAGAAGAAATGATCACAGGTAACTTGTCTTCCTCAGCTAGAAAGACATATTTGAGATGCGGTGGCAGCGGCTTTAATTCTAACTCCGGCGGGCTGATCAGAGATGATTGAAGCGGTGGGGGAAGTTCACCTAAATCTTCATAATGCCTCGCATAGAAGCATGGAATCATCTGAAGCATTTTTGCACACTCCTTGAGTGATTTACTCCGCATCCAATCATGTGTAATATTTACCAAGCAAGCCTTCAATGGTAATTCAGGATATGCATCAAAAACAAAAATTGCAATAACATCATCTTCTGTAGAAGGCGGAATGTCCTCATCCTCATCATTAGGGAACCCTACAGCTTTACACATAGATACTACCTTGGTCTGTTCCATGATGTCCATAGCCAAAGTTCCATTGTCCACTTTGCTCATCACATGAGCCATGTCTAGAAATGGCTTCCCAAGACAGAGTGAAATATTATTATCCAGATGTTTTACCACACGACATTGTTCCTTTGCTTTAGACGACACAGTACTAGAGGGCATGACCATCTCAAATCGGTCATCGGCTATACCCAAGGTCAAACGACCTCTCCCCATCTCTAAAATCATGTCAGCTGTAGCTTGGAAAGGACGTCCAAGTAATAGCTCATTGCCATGTTCATCTTGCATCTCCATGACTACAAAATCTGCAGGAAAAACAAATCTGTCCACTTTTACTAACACATCTTCATAGATTCCATATGGCTTTACCACCGAGTTGTCTGCCAATTGAATAGTCATGTTGCTTGGTCGTGACTCCTTCAATCCCAGCTTTTTGAATGTAGAAAGGGGCATCAAGTTGATGCTTGCCTCTGAGTCACATAATGCTTCACCAAATTTGACTTTTCCAATATAACAAGAAATGTTAAAACAGTCTGGATCTTGCCTCTTTGGCGGCAAAGTGCCCATGATGAAGGCACTCACTTGCTCTTTGAGCACGATAACCTCTGTATCCAGAATTTTCCTCTTCTTAGTAATGATGTCCTTTAGAAATTTCCCGTAAGACGGGATTTGCTCAATGGCTTCCAATAGAGGGATATTGACTGAAAGCTTCCTGAAACTATCTAAGAACTTCTTAAATTGCGCATCTACCTTCCTTGCCTTAGCACTGTTTGGATACGGGACCGGGACCGCTTGTGCCCTTTGATGTGGTGGCACATAGGGTGTCTTTTTCTGAGGTCCTTCCTCCTCTACAATCGGGTCTTCAGTAGAATCCACAATTGTGTCATTGATTGGATCTGTGACCAGTGTGGGCTGCTCCTCATTGACGTCACCTTCTACTTTAGCTTGTGGTGTGCTTGTCTCCTCGGCCCTTGGATTTAACAATTTCTTGCCGCTTCTTAGCAAGATGGCCTTTGCCTACTGGTTTCCCCCTGGAACATTGGTGTTTCCTGGAAAACCTGGATGTGCCGGTTTCTTCAAACTGGCTATCTCTGCTACCATCTGTGCCATAGATGTCTCAATGGTCCTCATTTGTGCCCCATGGATCTGCAGTGTTTGCCCAAACTGATTCATAAACTCCCCTTGTTGTTTAATTTGCTGGCCGAACGTAGTCATGAGTTCTTGATTTTGCTTTATCACTTGATTGAGAAGCTCTGTGCTCTTATCCTCTGCTACTGGTTGGGGTTTGGCATCTGGATCCTGCAGAAAATTGTTTGGATCCTTCCACGAGAACTTTTTGTCCTTTCTCCATGAATAATCATTATTCTTGTAACCTTGTTGTTGTCTCATAAATTTCACTTGAGCCCCGTCCTCAGACTCAGTATCCTCCTTTGCGAGCAATTTCTTTGCAAGAAGATCCATCTTCTCATTCAGTTCTTTTATTGCCTTAGATTCTCCTACTGCTCGGACCTGCTCCACGGTGCCTCTTTCGCCCCATGATTGTTTCCTAGCCATGTTCTTTAATATCTCCCAACACCTAGTGTTCGTGTTGTTCAAAAAGAATCCTTACCCAGCTGAATCAAGGTTGCTCCTATCGTGCTCGGAGAGAGAAAAATAGAAGATCTTTACCTGTGTTTCTTTATCCAATCCGTGATGCGTGCACCGTCTCAGCATGACCTGAAACCTCTCCCAGGTCTCAGAATATGTCTCACCTGCCTGTGGGGTAAAGTTATGGATCTTCCTGATCATGTCGTTGGTCTTCTCAGGAGGAAAGAACCTCTAAAAGAAAACCTCCACCATATGGTCCCAGGACTCCACAAACTCATCATCTAAATTGTGTAGCCATTCTCACGCGGCTCCTGCCAATGAACTCGGGAAAAGCTTAAGATAAAGTGCATCCTGTGGAAACCTGTCAATTTTAACCATGTCACAGTTCTCAACAAACTGACTTATGTGCGCGACAGGGTCCTCATTCTTGAGCCCATGAAAAGCATTGGACTTCACCAGATTTATTAAAGTCGGATCAATCTTATATGTAGGTATGTTGATTGCTTGCTTCTTTATAGGCCCTTTTGACGCGGATGCGGAAGAAGCCTTGATCTTCTCCCATATTGTCTGTGGCTCGTCCATCTCTTCTTGTTCAGGTTTTGACTCTATTTCTTCTAACTGGTCTCGATTGTAGCTTTCCTCATCTTCTGGTCTCGATAGAGGAACCTTGTTGGATAAATTGGATATTATGATAAATCCCTTTTGTTTCGATGATGACAAACATTTCATTCTTATTAATCTAACGAGCTACTTAAGTGTGCAGGAACAAGGTGATGACAAAGTTCTAGGGAATCCTTACGCTTGAATGTTTATAAATATCATGCAATGTAATCATATGTAAACTTGTACAAACATATAATGTACAAGTACTTAGACTTAATGTAAATCAAGCGTTAGATCTCCCTAACTAAACACTACACTTAGTTAGGTCATCTCCTTCTAATAGGATCACATAATGCACACTCATGCACTCACTTAGTATCTTAATTGAAAGATTGAAAACAGAGTCAATCTCGGTCGACCACACTCCTCGACCGATACACTCTCGGTCGACAAACTTCTCGACCGAGATTGACCAAAAGTAGTCGTTAGACACAGCAGTTGACAGTTGCAAATAAACGTTAATCCAGAGAGCCTGTCGGTCGAACAATCCTCGACCGACCGGGCATCTCGGTCGACAAGTCCTCGACCGAGATGGTCTCTGACAGCAACTGCAGAATTAATTAACTAGCCGTTGCTAATACGCCTAACTTATTCCTAACGGCTAGTTAAGCACTAGGAATCCCCTAGAAGTTGTCTAGAACGTTCTTAAGCATACTTAGGCCATTCCTATAAATAGGACAAGCTATAGGACACTGGCACTTACTTACACATACTCAATTGTGCAATCTTTGAGCATACACTACATTGGCAATCTGATTAGAGCAATTGTGAAATTCCCACACTTGTTATACATTCACATTGCTACCATTTCGTGTCCTATAGACTAGGATCTCCTACACATAATAATCACATTGATATATATCTTGGTTGGGAGATCCAAACGCTTGATATAGGAAAATCAAGCCTTGTGCTTACAACGGTATTGTAATTTCTGTATTTCTTTCTTGTTCCTATTTATTCCTTGTACTCTCCTTGCTACTCCTAGGGTTGGAGGCTGCGGATTGGAGAGAGTGGACTTCTCAGGTGGAGAAGGGGACTTCAAGCTACTTCAAGAAGGCTATCGCACGGGAAGCTACTTCAGTAGGCTGGTGCAACGGGTGTTGGTGCATCTACCTCAAGGGAAGGCTGCTTCGAGTTGGGCGATTACTTCTAGGTGAAGGCTGCTTGAAGGGTTTAGGGAAAAGAAATGTATTTTATGTAAAATCCTTGTGAGGTAATAAAATAATTTCTTTTCAAATCCCGGTTGGGTAAGCAACCGGGTAGTGGACTGACTACCTTAGTATTTGCTAAGGCTAGGAACCACTCTAAACCCTTGTGTCTCTTTGTCCAATCTTTCTTTGTGATTGCTTGAGTTTAAATTATTTTAAAATCTCTATAAAACTCTATTCACCCCCCTCTAGAGGTTTTCAATTGGTATCAGAGCAGGCTTCAAGGAGCCCTAACAAGGTCTTGAAGAGATAAAGGGAGGAGGTAACTACAACCACAAGAAAAGGAGCATGGACCAAAGTTCGACAAGTTGCAATTGGTGCTTAGGAACAAAGCACTCTACGTCTAAATGTCCATGGAGGTCAAAGAAAGGAGATGCACATAAAGAGTGTTTCGTTGCTACAATAAGTGAGGAAGAAGAAGAAGAGGTAAGTTTGCTTGATTTACCCAAGGAGGAGTTAGTTGCTATTATTGAAGAAACACATAACAAATATGTTGAATACAAAAAGAAATTAAAGAAATCAAATAAAGAAAATGATGATCTAAATGCTAGACTTCTTGAGCTTACATCTGAAAATGATGATTTATATGCTAAATTGAATACTCTTGGTTTTGAAAAAGATAGCATTATGTCTGACAATCGTACTTTGAAATCATCTCTGAGTAATAGTGAAGTGAAAATTTTCACTCTAGAGACTAACTATGATCTTCTATGTCAAGAAAAGACTGAATTGCTTGCAAAGTTAAATGATATTCAAAAACAACCTATATTGTGCACCCATGTAGATTATGACAATATAGTGAAAGAAAGAAATATGTTATCATCCAATCTAGATCAAGCAAAATTAGATATCAAGAAAAGAATGGATGAGATCGTTAAGTTGCAACAAAAAGTTAGCAAGTTAAGCAACAATGGAATCCTTAATAATATACTAGAAAATTCCTATCATCAAATAGGGAGAAGAGGACTAGGTTATAAGCCTAATGAGAAATCCCATCAACAACCTAGAAGGACACAAGCGAGTCAATCTGCTTATATACCTAGAGGCACAAAAATGTATATACCCAAGAATAACCCAAATCAAAACCATAGAAAAAGGCTTGAGGTTGATTCAATTTGTTGTCATTATTGCTCACGCCTTGGACATTATTCTTTTTCATGCCCATACAAGAAAAAGCATGTCGAAATGGTATGGGTTCCAAAAATCCCAAATTAAATAGGTTCGACTAAGTTGAGATATGACCTTAGACCTTAAGTTGTATATCCTTATGTCTATCTCAACTTAACATTTAGGGATAACAAAATCAAAAATTAAAAAGATTTAATAGCATCTTGATACACATACGTTTATCTCAAACTGCTGTAAATCTTTACATTGTATGTGAAAATTATTCTTGAAAGATTCTATTTAATCATTCTTTTATTGCACATTTTTCAGAAATACTTACAATGAATAAAATGTTTCAAACAAATTTTTGTGTGCTTTTATATTTTAGTCTAAGTCTATCCAAAGTAATCTTAAATTCATGAATGGATATTATTCTTGAATATGCTTCACCATATTTCATGTCCTTTTTAAGCTCTCATAATTAGTACACTTTAATGTGTCTCAAATTGATATTTGCAAGCTATCTGCAGAACTCATACTTCGCATATGAATGATTCATACTGGAAACCTGCAGAATATGCCTCTTGGTTAAAATAAAATTTGACCAAGGGGCGCTATGGTCGTAATCAAGGGCGACCTAAAATAAACTTTGATAAAAATTGTTTATTTGAACATTATTTTATTGAACTTAATCTTAGCATATTTTTAAATCAAAACGTCAAATCATTTGTGGTAATTAGAAGCCTTAAATATTACTACTCCCTTGGAATATACATATGCTCTACAAAAATGTTCTATGATTTGCATTAAAATTCAGCCAGAAATTGAACTCAGTAAGTTAGTCGGTCGACCAATGCTCGACCGAGAACCACTCGGTCAGCCCACCTCACTCGACCGACAAATTCTAAACAGACTCAGTATCAGACAAACAGTCGGTCGACGAGTGCTCGACCGAGACAATGTCGGTCGACAAGCGCTCGACCGAGAAATAGCCGTTGGATATGACCGTTGCGACCCGACCGTTATGACCGTTTTCTTTACCGTTGGAGGACCAAGTGGCGCGTCTGCAACTCGACCGTTGCGGACGCTCGGTCGATGAGCCGTCGACCGACCGGGTCGCTGGAATTCTATAAATAAGTGCAAAAACGAGCCACTTACTCACACTTGCATTTCCTTGCTTCCATAGTCCATCTCTAGTGCAATTTCGTGCAATCCTTCGGCACTCTTACTCTCAAATCTTCCTTGCTTCTTCACTCTCAAGAAACACAATGGCCTCATCATCAACTGTCTGAGGGAAGAAGAAAGTTGCTGGAAGAAAAAGAAGAGAAGAGAGGGAAGCCACTCCGCCACTGACGATCATCAATGACATAGCTTTCGTCGACGGAGATGCTGGAGATAGATACTTTCGGCTTTCCTCTAAAGCTCCTCTTCCCCGACGTCCGGTCGAAGTGATGGACTTCATCAACATAGTCGACCTGGAGCATCTCTTTGGAATACAAAAGCTGAAGGACTTCATCAATCCATCCTTTCCTTCCTACTCCATTAAGGTAGTAAACGAATTCTATGCCAATCTTCTATCTCACACCGAAAATGACACCACTTTCTTCTACACCATGGTCAATGGGCATAGTTTTAAGTTTTCCGAAGGGGATATTCTTGACATGCTTGAAATTGATATAGATGAATATCAAGATTTCCTTGACCTTACCACCAGCAATCCAATAAATTTATTTTCCCATGATGACCACACCACTAGCCTAAGTGATATCAAAAGAGCCATATTTCAAGCCAATACCACTTGTCATGAAGATAGGGGAACCTATTATGCTATAAACCTAAAACCAGCATGTAGAATAGTAAATCTCATTGTTTCCACCAACATACATCCACGAGCCAATAAATCCGAGGTTCCCATTTTCCATATGTGTCTCATTTATGCTATCATAAAAGAAATTCCCATCAACTTCATTCGCATAGTACTTAAAAATATGCTTGAGTTTTCTGGCAATCCACCATATGCCGATTTTGTATGCCAGATTACTCAACATTGTCTTAAGGTAAACATTGAAGATATGGGATATATATGGGAGCGTAGACCACCAAAGATAAGTAAGAACACCGTAGAGAAGATGGGGATTGACTTTGGCCATAAAAAGGCAAGAGTAGAAGGAGAGTCATCACATCAGGATATACCACCCCCTCCTTCTACTAACCTTTCCATTGATCCCATCCAAAATACCCTTACTTATATTGCTGGCTCCCAATACCACCTTAGTAAACAATTAAACTACAATCACCATGCCATGACATATTTAAATCAAAGAATGCAAAACCTTTCTCCTGGCCAAACCGATGAATATCCGCATTCTTTAAACCCTGGCATGCTCAACCCATTTAACCCCTCATACAACTACTATCAACCTCCACCTTCACCATCAATGGATCTTGCACATACTCAATTTTCTTCCATACAATTGCAAGACATAGCTGCTCACTTCCGTTTTGACCGAGTTCCCACTTTCCTGGAAGCATATGCGTTGACTACAACTGGTGCTTTGGATTGGAAAACTCTGGTCCAATACTATGAAGCCGAGCCATTTCTTGGGAAAGATCCGGACATTGATGTAATTCTTAAATCTTTCCTGTGAAGTGTTGGAGTTGTAATAGTTGTATTCTATATGATTGTAATCTTCTTCATGCCATTGAATGAAATTTGCCATTTTTATTTGATTCACATGGATATTTGTTTGGCATATGAGACTTCTTCAAATATGCATTATACGTTCATTATTGTAGAGCATAACAAATAAGGGAATAATAATAATTAAGACAGGCAACTATTACAAATTAAAATTAAATAACAAAATAGGTCTCCAGAAACATTCTCGGTCGAGCTACTAGTCGACCGAGAACATTGTCGGTCGAGCAACTGTCGACCGACTGGGTTTCTGTTTTTACAGATTGACATAATTGCATACATCTTTGTTAAAATCTTGGACATTTTATATATATTTGCTCAGTATTCAAACTTTCATTTGAGATATCTATCGAAGGGGGAGCAAAACATAAGAAAAAGGGGGAGATCATTAACATTTTGATCATTGTTTAAAAGAAGCTTACAAAAACTTTGTAATCACTATGTGTAACTGAATATTTTCAAGAAAGTTATGAAATTGGTATCTTGTACTTGAAGGAACTCTCTATCCAAAATGGGGCTTAAAATCCCTTGATGGAGACATTTTTTTAGGTACTCTAAGCTTAGAGGATTCTCATTTAATCTAGGGCTTAACATCCTTTGATATATGAGAAATCCATATACATTTCATCATAGGCTTAAAGGTATCTCATTTCATTTCAAGGCCTCACATCCTTTGCGAATGATTGAGAAACAAATTATGGATAAATTAGATAAAAATCAATGTTCCTAATAGGATATCTAATTAAGGGGGAGCATTATATTAAGGGGGAGAAGAAATATACAACATTCAACTTTGGATATCTTTTTGAAATGACAAAGGGGGAGAAAGAATATAAAAATATAAAAGAAAAATATAAAAGAGTTTCATCACATCTTGGCCAGTACTTACTTGAAAAACATAAATGGCTACAAAAGGTAAATTTTCAGGTATGAAACTCATATACTTTATATTTCCTTATTTCATATTTAGGAAATGTTTGTCATCTTCAAAAAGGGGGAGATTGTTGGATAAATTGGATATTATGATAAATCCCTTTTGTTTCGATGATGAAAAACATTTCATTCTTATTAATCTAACGAGCTACTTAAGTGTGCAAGAACAAGGTGATGACAAAGTTCTAGGGAATCCTTACGCTTGAATGTTTATAAATATCATGCAATGTAATCATATGTAAACTTGTACAAACATATAATGTACAAGTACTTAGACTTAATGTAAATCAAGCGTTAGATCTCCCTAACTAAACACTACACTTAGTTAGGTCATCTCCTTCTAATAGGATCACATAATGCACACTCATGCACTCACTTAGTATCTTAATTGAAAGATTGAAAACAGAGTCAATCTCGGTCGACCACACTCCTCGACCGATACACTCTCGGTCGACAAACTTCTCGACCGAGATTGACCAAAAGTAGTCGTTAGACACAGCAGTTGACAGTTGCAAATAAACGTTAATCCAGAGAGCCTGTCGGTCGAACAATCCTCGACCGACCGGGCATCTCGGTCGACAAGTCCTCGACCGAGATGGTCTCTGACAGCAACTGCAGAATTAATTAACTAGCCGTTGCTAATACGCCTAACTTATTCCTAACGGCTAGTTAAGCACTAGGAATCCCCTAGAAGTTGTCTAGAACGTTCTTAAGCATACTTAGGCCATTCCTATAAATAGGACAAGCTATAGGACACTGGCACTTACTTACACATACTCAATTGTGCAATCTTTGAGCATACACTACATTGGCAATCTGATTAGAGCAATTGTGAAATTCCCACACTTGTTATACATTCACATTGCTACCATTTCGTGTCCTATAGACTAGGATCTCCTACACATAATAATCACATTGATATATATCTTGGTTGGGAGATCCAAACGCTTGATATAGGAAAATCAAGCCTTGTGCTTACAACGGTATTGTAATTTCTGTATTTCTTTCTTGTTCCTATTTATTCCTTGTACTCTCCTTGCTACTCCTAGGGTTGGAGGCTGCGGATTGGAGAGAGTGGACTTCTCAGGTGGAGAAGGGGACTTCAAGCTACTTCAAGAAGGCTATCGCACGGGAAGCTACTTCAGTAGGCTGGTGCAACGGGTGTTGGTGCATCTACCTCAAGGGAAGGCTGCTTCGAGTTGGGCGATTACTTCTAGGTGAAGGCTGCTTGAAGGGTTTAGGGAAAAGAAATGTATTTTATGTAAAATCCTTGTGAGGTAATAAAATAATTTCTTTTCAAATCCCGGTTGGGTAAGCAACCGGGTAGTGGACTGACTACCTTAGTATTTGCTAAGGCTAGGAACCACTCTAAACCCTTGTGTCTCTTTGTCCAATCTTTCTTTGTGATTGCTTGAGTTTAAATTATTTTAAAATCTCTATAAAACTCTATTCACCCCCCTCTAGAGGTTTTCAATTGGTATCAGAGCAGGCTTCAAGGAGCCCTAACAAGGTCTTGAAGAGATAAAGGGAGGAGGTAACTACAACCACAAGAAAAGGAGCATGGACCAAAGTTCGACAAGTTGCAATTGGTGCTTAGGAACAAAGCACTCTACGTCTAAATGTCCATGGAGGTCAAAGAAAGGAGATGCACATAAAGAGTGTTTCGTTGCTACAATAAGTGAGGAAGAAGAAGAAGAGGTAAGTTTGCTTGATTTACCCAAGGAGGAGTTAGTTGCTATTATTGAAGAAACACATAACAAATATGTTGAATACAAAAAGAAATTAAAGAAATCAAATAAAGAAAATGATGATCTAAATGCTAGACTTCTTGAGCTTACATCTGAAAATGATGATTTATATGCTAAATTGAATACTCTTGGTTTTGAAAAAGATAGCATTATGTCTGACAATCGTACTTTGAAATCATCTCTGAGTAATAGTGAAGTGAAAATTTTCACTCTAGAGACTAACTATGATCTTCTATGTCAAGAAAAGACTGAATTGCTTGCAAAGTTAAATGATATTCAAAAACAACCTATATTGTGCACCCATGTAGATTATGACAATATAGTGAAAGAAAGAAATATGTTATCATCCAATCTAGATCAAGCAAAATGAGATATCAAGAAAAGAATGGATGAGATCGTTAAGTTGCAACAAAAAGTTAGCAAGTTAAGCAACAATGGAATCCTTAATAATATACTAGAAAATTCCTATCATCAAATAGGGAGAAGAGGACTAGGTTATAAGCCTAATGAGAAATCCCATCAACAACCTAGAAGGACACAAGCGAGTCAATCTGCTTATATACCTAGAGGCACAAAAATGTATATACCCAAGAATAACCCAAATCAAAACCATAGAAAAAGGCTTGAGGTTGATTCAATTTGTTGTCATTATTGCTCACGCCTTGGACATTATTCTTTTTCATGCCCATACAAGAAAAAGCATGTCGAAATGGTATGGGTTCCAAAAATCCCAAATTAAATAGGTTCGACTAAGTTGAGATATGACCTTAGACCTTAAGTTGTATATCCTTATGTCTATCTCAACTTAACATTTAGGGATAACAAAATCAAAAATTAAAAAGATTTAATAGCATCTTGATACACATACGTTTATCTCAAACTGCTGTAAATCTTTACATTGTATGTGAAAATTATTCTTGAAAGATTCTATTTAATCATTCTTTTATTGCACATTTTTCAGAAATACTTACAATGAATAAAATGTTTCAAACAAATTTTTGTGTGCTTTTATATTTTAGTCTAAGTCTATCCAAAGTAATCTTAAATTCATGAATGGATATTATTCTTGAATATGCTTCACCATATTTCATGTCCTTTTTAAGCTCTCATAATTAGTACACTTTAATGTGTCTCAAATTGATATTTGCAAGCTATCTGCAGAACTCATACTTCGCATATGAATGATTCATACTGGAAACCTGCAGAATATGCCTCTTGGTTAAAATAAAATTTGACCAAGGGGCGCTATGGTCGTAATCAAGGGCGACCTAAAATAAACTTTGATAAAAATTGTTTATTTGAACATTATTTTATTGAACTTAATCTTAGCATATTTTTAAATCAAAACGTCAAATCATTTGTGGTAATTAGAAGCCTTAAATATTACTACTCCCTTGGAATATACATATGCTCTACAAAAATGTTCTATGATTTGCATTAAAATTCAGCCAGAAATTGAACTCAGTAAGTTAGTCGGTCGACCAATGCTCGACCGAGAACCACTCGGTCAGCCCACCTCACTCGACCGACAAATTCTAAACAGACTCAGTATCAGACAAACAGTCGGTCGACGAGTGCTCGACCGAGACAATGTCGGTCGACAAGCGCTCGACCGAGAAATAGCCGTTGGATATGACCGTTGCGACCCGACCGTTATGACCGTTTTCTTTACCGTTGGAGGACCAAGTGGCGCGTCTGCAACTCGACCGTTGCGGACGCTCGGTCGATGAGCCGTCGACCGACCGGGTCGCTGGAATTCTATAAATAAGTGCAAAAACGAGCCACTTACTCACACTTGCATTTCCTTGCTTCCATAGTCCATCTCTAGTGCAATTTCGTGCAATCCTTCGGCACTCTTACTCTCAAATCTTCCTTGCTTCTTCACTCTCAAGAAACACAATGGCCTCATCATCAACTGTCTGAGGGAAGAAGAAAGTTGCTGGAAGAAAAAGAAGAGAAGAGAGGGAAGCCACTCCGCCACTGACGATCATCAATGACATAGCTTTCGTCGACGGAGATGCTGGAGATAGATACTTTCGGCTTTCCTCTAAAGCTCCTCTTCCCCGACATCCGGTCGAAGTGATGGACTTCATCAACATAGTCGACCTGGAGCATCTCTTTGGAATACAAAAGCTGAAGGACTTCATCAATCCATCCTTTCCTTCCTACTCCATTAAGGTAGTAAACGAATTCTATGCCAATCTTCTATCTCACACCGAAAATGACACCACTTTCTTCTACACCATGGTCAATGGGCATAGTTTTAAGTTTTCCGAAGGGGATATTCTTGACATGCTTGAAATTGATATAGATGAATATCAAGATTTCCTTGACCTTACCACCAGCAATCCAATAAATTTATTTTCCCATGATGACCACACCACTAGCCTAAGTGATATCAAAAGAGCCATATTTCAAGCCAATACCACTTGTCATGAAGATAGGGGAACCTATTATGCTATAAACCTAAAACCAGCATGTAGAATAGTAAATCTCATTGTTTCCACCAACATACATCCACGAGCCAATAAATCCGAGGTTCCCATTTTCCGTATGTGTCTCATTTATGCTATCATAAAAGAAATTCCCATCAACTTCATTCGCATAGTACTTAAAAATATGCTTGAGTTTTCTGGCAATCCACCATATGCCGATTTTGTATGCCAGATTACTCAACATTGTCTTAAGGTAAACATTGAAGATATGGGATATATATGGGAGCGTAGACCACCAAAGATAAGTAAGAACACCGTAGAGAAGATGGGGATTGACTTTGGCCATAAAAAGGCAAGAGTAGAAGGAGAGTCATCACATCAGGATATACCACCCCCTCCTTCTACTAACCTTTCCATTGATCCCATCCAAAATACCCTTACTTATATTGCTGGCTCCCAATACCACCTTAGTAAACAATTAAACTACAATCACCATGCCATGACATATTTAAATCAAAGAATGCAAAACCTTTCTCCTGGCCAAACCGATGAATATCTGCATTCTTTAAACCCTGGCATGCTCAACCCATTTAACCCCTCATACAACTACTATCAACCTCCACCTTCACCATCAATGGATCTTGCACATACTCAATTTTCTTCCATACAATTGCAAGACATAGCTGCTCACTTCCGTTTTGACCGAGTTCCCACTTTCCTGGAAGCATATGCGTTGACTACAACTGGTGCTTTGGATTGGAAAACTCTGGTCCAATACTATGAAGCCGAGCCATTTCTTGGGAAAGATCCGGACATTGATGTAATTCTTAAATCTTTCCTGTGAAGTGTTGGAGTTGTAATAGTTGTATTCTATATGATTGTAATCTTCTTCATGCCATTGAATGAAATTTGCCATTTTTATTTGATTCACATGGATATTTGTTTGGCATATGAGACTTCTTCAAATATGCATTATACGTTCATTATTGTAGAGCATAACAAATAAGGGAATAATAATAATTAAGACAGGCAACTATTACAAATTAAAATTAAATAACAAAATAGGTCTCCAGAAACATTCTCGGTCGAGCTACTAGTCGACCGAGAACATTGTCGGTCGAGCAACTGTCGACCGACTGGGTTTCTGTTTTTACATATTGACATAATTGCATACATCTTTGTTAAAATCTTGGACATTTTATATATATTTGCTCAGTATTCAAACTTTCATTTGAGATATCTATCGAAGGGGGAGCAAAACATAAGAAAAAGGGGGAGATCATTAACATTTTGATCATTGTTTAAAAGAAGCTTACAAAAACTTTGTAATCACTATGTGTAACTGAATATTTTCAAGAAAGTTATGAAATTGGTATCTTGTACTTGAAGGAACTCTCTATCCAAAATGGGGCTTAAAATCCCTTGATGGAGACATTTTTTTAGGTACTCTAAGCTTAGAGGATTCTCATTTAATCTAGGGCTTAACATCCTTTGATATATGAGAAATCCATATACATTTCATCATAGGCTTAAAGGTATCTCATTTCATTTCAAGGCCTCACATCCTTTGCGAATGATTGAGAAACAAATTATGGATAAATTAGATAAAAATCAATGTTCCTAATAGGATATCTAATTAAGGGGGAGCATTATATTAAGGGGGAGAAGAAATATACAACATTCAACTTTGGATATCTTTTTGAAATGACAAAGGGGGAGAAAGAATATAAAAATATAAAAGAAAAATATAAAAGAGTTTCATCACATCTTGGCCAGTACTTACTTGAAAAACATAAATGGCTACAAAAGGTAAATTTTCAGGTATGAAACTCATATACTTTATATTTCCTTATTTCATATTTAGGAAATGTTTGTCATCTTCAAAAAGGGGGAGATTGTTGGATAAATTGGATATTATGATAAATCCCTTTTGTTTCGATGATGAAAAACATTTCATTCTTATTAATCTAACGAGCTACTTAAGTGTGCAAGAACAAGGTGATGACAAAGTTCTAGGGAATCCTTACGCTTGAATGTTTATAAATATCATGCAATGTAATCATATGTAAACTTGTACAAACATATAATGTACAAGTACTTAGACTTAATGTAAATCAAGCGTTAGATCTCCCTAACTAAACACTACACTTAGTTAGGTCATCTCCTTCTAATAGGATCACATAATGCACACTCATGCACTCACTTAGTATCTTAATTGAAAGATTGAAAACAGAGTCAATCTCGGTCGACCACACTCCTCGACCGATACACTCTCGGTCGACAAACTTCTCGACCGAGATTGACCAAAAGTAGTCGTTAGACACAGCAGTTGACAGTTGCAAATAAACGTTAATCCAGAGAGCCTGTCGGTCGAACAATCCTCGACCGACCGGGCATCTCGGTCGACAAGTCCTCGACCGAGATGGTCTCTGACAGCAACTGCAGAATTAATTAACTAGCCGTTGCTAATACGCCTAACTTATTCCTAACGGCTAGTTAAGCACTAGGAATCCCCTAGAAGTTGTCTAGAACGTTCTTAAGCATACTTAGGCCATTCCTATAAATAGGACAAGCTATAGGACACTGGCACTTACTTACACATACTCAATTGTGCAATCTTTGAGCATACACTACATTGGCAATCTGATTAGAGCAATTGTGAAATTCCCACACTTGTTATACATTCACATTGCTACCATTTCGTGTCCTATAGACTAGGATCTCCTACACATAATAATCACATTGATATATATCTTGGTTGGGAGATCCAAACGCTTGATATAGGAAAATCAAGCCTTGTGCTTACAACGGTATTGTAATTTCTGTATTTCTTTCTTGTTCCTATTTATTCCTTGTACTCTCCTTGCTACTCCTAGGGTTGGAGGCTGCGGATTGGAGAGAGTGGACTTCTCAGGTGGAGAAGGGGACTTCAAGCTACTTCAAGAAGGCTATCGCACGGGAAGCTACTTCAGTAGGCTGGTGCAACGGGTGTTGGTGCATCTACCTCAAGGGAAGGCTGCTTCGAGTTGGGCGATTACTTCTAGGTGAAGGCTGCTTGAAGGGTTTAGGGAAAAGAAATGTATTTTATGTAAAATCCTTGTGAGGTAATAAAATAATTTCTTTTCAAATCCCGGTTGGGTAAGCAACCGGGTAGTGGACTGACTACCTTAGTATTTGCTAAGGCTAGGAACCACTCTAAACCCTTGTGTCTCTTTGTCCAATCTTTCTTTGTGATTGCTTGAGTTTAAATTATTTTAAAATCTCTATAAAACTCTATTCACCCCCCCTCTAGAGGTTTTCAATTGGTATCAGAGCAGGCTTCAAGGAGCCCTAACAAGGTCTTGAAGAGATAAAGGGAGGAGGTAACTACAACCACAAGAAAAGGAGCATGGACCAAAGTTCGACAAGTTGCAATTGGTGCTTAGGAACAAAGCACTCTACGTCTAAATGTCCATGGAGGTCAAAGAAAGGAGATGCACATAAAGAGTGTTTCGTTGCTACAATAAGTGAGGAAGAAGAAGAAGAGGTAAGTTTGCTTGATTTACCCAAGGAGGAGTTAGTTGCTATTATTGAAGAAACACATAACAAATATGTTGAATACAAAAAGAAATTAAAGAAATCAAATAAAGAAAATGATGATCTAAATGCTAGACTTCTTGAGCTTACATCTGAAAATGATGATTTATATGCTAAATTGAATACTCTTGGTTTTGAAAAAGATAGCATTATGTCTGACAATCGTACTTTGAAATCATCTCTGAGTAATAGTGAAGTGAAAATTTTCACTCTAGAGACTAACTATGATCTTCTATGTCAAGAAAAGACTGAATTGCTTGCAAAGTTAAATGATATTCAAAAACAACCTATATTGTGCACCCATGTAGATTATGACAATATAGTGAAAGAAAGAAATATGTTATCATCCAATCTAGATCAAGAAAAATTAGATATCAAGAAAAGAATGGATGAGATCGTTAAGTTGCAACAAAAAGTTAGCAAGTTAAGCAACAATGGAATCCTTAATAATATACTAGAAAATTCCTATCATCAAATAGGGAGAAGAGGACTAGGTTATAAGCCTAATGAGAAATCCCATCAACAACCTAGAAGGACACAAGCGAGTCAATCTGCTTATATACCTAGAGGCACAAAAATGTATATACCCAAGAATAACCCAAATCAAAACCATAGAAAAAGGCTTGAGGTTGATTCAATTTGTTGTCATTATTGCTCACGCCTTGGACATTATTCTTTTTCATGCCCATACAAGAAAAAGCATGTCGAAATGGTATGGGTTCCAAAAATCCCAAATTAAATAGGTTCGACTAAGTTGAGATATGACCTTAGACCTTAAGTTGTATATCCTTATGTCTATCTCAACTTAACATTTAGGGATAACAAAATCAAAAATTAAAAAGATTTAATAGCATCTTGATACACATACGTTTATCTCAAACTGCTGTAAATCTTTACATTGTATGTGAAAATTATTCTTGAAAGATTCTATTTAATCATTCTTTTATTGCACATTTTTCAGAAATACTTACAATGAATAAAATGTTTCAAACAAATTTTTGTGTGCTTTTATATTTTAGTCTAAGTCTATCCAAAGTAATCTTAAATTCATGAATGGATATTATTCTTGAATATGCTTCACCATATTTCATGTCCTTTTTAAGCTCTCATAATTAGTACACTTTAATGTGTCTCAAATTGATATTTGCAAGCTATCTGCAGAACTCATACTTCGCATATGAATGATTCATACTGGAAACCTGCAGAATATGCCTCTTGGTTAAAATAAAATTTGACCAAGGGGCGCTATGGTCGTAATCAAGGGCGACCTAAAATAAACTTTGATAAAAATTGTTTATTTGAACATTATTTTATTGAACTTAATCTTAGCATATTTTTAAATCAAAACGTCAAATCATTTGTGGTAATTAGAAGCCTTAAATATTACTACTCCCTTGGAATATACATATGCTCTACAAAAATGTTCTATGATTTGCATTAAAATTCAGCCAGAAATTGAACTCAGTAAGTTAGTCGGTCGACCAATGCTCGACCGAGAACCACTCGGTCAGCCCACCTCACTCGACCGACAAATTCTAAACAGACTCAGTATCAGACAAACAGTCGGTCGACGAGTGCTCGACCGAGACAATGTCGGTCGACAAGCGCTCGACCGAGAAATAGCCGTTGGATATGACCGTTGCGACCCGACCGTTATGACCGTTTTCTTTACCGTTGGAGGACCAAGTGGCGCGTCTGCAACTCGACCGTTGCGGACGCTCGGTCGATGAGCCGTCGACCGACCGGGTCGCTGGAATTCTATAAATAAGTGCAAAAACGAGCCACTTACTCACACTTGCATTTCCTTGCTTCCATAGTCCATCTCTAGTGCAATTTCGTGCAATCCTTCGGCACTCTTACTCTCAAATCTTCCTTGCTTCTTCACTCTCAAGAAACACAATGGCCTCATCATCAACTGTCTGAGGGAAGAAGAAAGTTGCTGGAAGAAAAAGAAGAGAAGAGAGGGAAGCCACTCCGCCACTGACGATCATCAATGACATAGCTTTCGTCGACGGAGATGCTGGAGATAGATACTTTCGGCTTTCCTCTAAAGCTCCTCTTCCCCGACGTCCGGTCGAAGTGATGGACTTCATCAACACAGTCGACCTGGAGCATCTCTTTGGAATACAAAAGCTGAAGGACTTCATCAATCCATCCTTTCCTTCCTACTCCATTAAGGTAGTAAACGAATTCTATGCCAATCTTCTATCTCACACCGAAAATGACACCACTTTCTTCTACACCATGGTCAATGGGCATAGTTTTAAGTTTTCCGAAGGGGATATTCTTGACATGCTTGAAATTGATATAGATGAATATCAAGATTTCCTTGACCTTACCACCAGCAATCCAATAAATTTATTTTCCCATGATGACCACACCACTAGCCTAAGTGATATCAAAAGAGCCATATTTCAAGCCAATACCACTTGTCATGAAGATAGGGGAACCTATTATGCTATAAACCTAAAACCAGCATGTAGAATAGTAAATCTCATTGTTTCCACCAACATACATCCACGAGCCAATAAATCCGAGGTTCCCATTTTCCGTATGTGTCTCATTTATGCTATCATAAAAGAAATTCCCATCAACTTCATTCGCATAGTACTTAAAAATATGCTTGAGTTTTCTGGCAATCCACCATATGCCGATTTTGTATGCCAGATTACTCAACATTGTCTTAAGGTAAACATTGAAGATATGGGATATATATGGGAGCGTAGACCACCAAAGATAAGTAAGAACACCGTAGAGAAGATGGGGATTGACTTTGGCCATAAAAAGGCAAGAGTAGAAGGAGAGTCATCACATCAGGATATACCACCCCCTCCTTCTACTAACCTTTCCATTGATCCCATCCAAAATACCCTTACTTATATTGCTGGCTCCCAATACCACCTTAGTAAACAATTAAACTACAATCACCATGCCATGACATATTTAAATCAAAGAATGCAAAACCTTTCTCCTGGCCAAACCGATGAATATCTGCATTCTTTAAACCCTGGCATGCTCAACCCATTTAACCCCTCATACAACTACTATCAACCTCCACCTTCACCATCAATGGATCTTGCACATACTCAATTTTCTTCCATACAATTGCAAGACATAGCTGCTCACTTCCGTTTTGACCGAGTTCCCACTTTCCTGGAAGCATATGCGTTGACTACAACTGGTGCTTTGGATTGGAAAACTCTGGTCCAATACTATGAAGCCGAGCCATTTCTTGGGAAAGATCCGGACATTGATGTAATTCTTAAATCTTTCCTGTGAAGTGTTGGAGTTGTAATAGTTGTATTCTATATGATTGTAATCTTCTTCATGCCATTGAATGAAATTTGCCATTTTTATTTGATTCACATGGATATTTGTTTGGCATATGAGACTTCTTCAAATATGCATTATACGTTCATTATTGTAGAGCATAACAAATAAGGGAATAATAATAATTAAGACAGGCAACTATTACAAATTAAAATTAAATAACAAAATAGGTCTCCAGAAACATTCTCGGTCGAGCTACTAGTCGACCGAGAACATTGTCGGTCGAGCAACTGTCGACCGACTGGGTTTCTGTTTTTACAGATTGACATAATTGCATACATCTTTGTTAAAATCTTGGACATTTTATATATATTTGCTCAGTATTCAAACTTTCATTTGAGATATCTATCGAAGGGGGAGCAAAACATAAGAAAAAGGGGGAGATCATTAACATTTTGATCATTGTTTAAAAGAAGCTTACAAAAACTTTGTAATCACTATGTGTAACTGAATATTTTCAAGAAAGTTATGAAATTGGTATCTTGTACTTGAAGGAACTCTCTATCCAAAATGGGGCTTAAAATCCCTTGATGGAGACATTTTTTTAGGTACTCTAAGCTTAGAGGATTCTCATTTAATCTAGGGCTTAACATCCTTTGATATATGAGAAATCCATATACATTTCATCATAGGCTTAAAGGTATCTCATTTCATTTCAAGGCCTCACATCCTTTGCGAATGATTGAGAAACAAATTATGGATAAATTAGATAAAAATCAATGTTCCTAATAGGATATCTAATTAAGGGGGAGCATTATATTAAGGGGGAGAAGAAATATACAACATTCAACTTTGGATATCTTTTTGAAATGACAAAGGGGGAGAAAGAATATAAAAATATAAAAGAAAAATATAAAAGAGTTTCATCACATCTTGGCCAGTACTTACTTGAAAAACATAAATGGCTACAAAAGGTAAATTTTCAGGTATGAAACTCATATACTTTATATTTCCTTATTTCATATTTAGGAAATGTTTGTCATCTTCAAAAAGGGGGAGATTGTTGGATAAATTGGATATTATGATAAATCCCTTTTGTTTCGATGATGACAAACATTTCATTCTTATTAATCTAACGAGCTACTTAAGTGTGCAGGAACAAGGTGATGACAAAGTTCTAGGGAATCCTTACGCTTGAATGTTTATAAATATCATGCAATGTAATCATATGTAAACTTGTACAAACATATAATGTACAAGTACTTAGACTTAATGTAAATCAAGCGTTAGATCTCCCTAACTAAACACTACACTTAGTTAGGTCATCTCCTTCTAATAGGATCACATAATGCACACTCATGCACTCACTTAGTATCTTAATTGAAAGATTGAAAACAGAGTCAATCTCGGTCGACCACACTCCTCGACCGATACACTCTCGGTCGACAAACTTCTCGACCGAGATTGACCAAAAGTAGTCGTTAGACACAACAGTTGACAGTTGCAAATAAACGTTAATCCAGAGAGCCTGTCGGTCGAACAATCCTCGACCGACCGGGCATCTCGGTCGACAAGTCCTCGACCGAGATGGTCTCTGACAGCAACTGCAGAATTAATTAACTAGCCGTTGCTAATACGCCTAACTTATTCCTAACGGCTAGTTAAGCACTAGGAATCCCCTAGAAGTTGTCTAGAACGTTCTTAAGCATACTTAGGCCATTCCTATAAATAGGACAAGCTATAGGACACTGGCACTTACTTACACATACTCAATTGTGCAATCTTTGAGCATACACTACATTGGCAATCTGATTAGAGCAATTGTGAAATTCCCACACTTGTTATACATTCACATTGCTACCATTTCGTGTCCTATAGACTAGGATCTCCTACACATAATAATCACATTGATATATATCTTGGTTGGGAGATCCAAACGCTTGATATAGGAAAATCAAGCCTTGTGCTTACAACGGTATTGTAATTTCTGTATTTCTTTCTTGTTCCTATTTATTCCTTGTACTCTCCTTGCTACTCCTAGGGTTGGAGGCTGCGGATTGGAGAGAGTGGACTTCTCAGGTGGAGAAGGGGACTTCAAGCTACTTCAAGAAGGCTATCGCACGGGAAGCTACTTCAGTAGGCTGGTGCAACGGGTGTTGGTGCATCTACCTCAAGGGAAGGCTGCTTCGAGTTGGGCGATTACTTCTAGGTGAAGGCTGCTTGAAGGGGTTAGGGAAAAGAAATGTATTTTATGTAAAATCCTTGTGAGGTAATAAAATAATTTCTTTTCAAATCCCGGTTGGGTAAGCAACCGGGTAGTGGACTGACTACCTTAGTATTTGCTAAGGCTAGGAACCACTCTAAACCCTTGTGTCTCTTTGTCCAATCTTTCTTTGTGATTGCTTGAGTTTAAATTATTTTAAAATCTCTATAAAACTCTATTCACCCCCCCTCTAGAGGTTTTCAAACCTCTGGTGTGTGCCACGTGTAGTCAGTAATACGCGTCTGCACCATGTACAATACCTGAAAATGGAAAATTTAATTTAGTACTGTGCCTGATGATTGCAAATACTCAGAAAAAAGATTATGAATTTTTGGAATGATAAAAAAAATAAAAAAAGGTGGCCTAGAGTGGCCGCTCACAGTACTCAAAGTGCCAACAAATTTCCGTATCCCTGGCAATGGCGCCAAAGACTTGACGCAATTTTATTGTGCGCTGAAACGCAAGTGAACGCGTCGAGTAGTACAGGCCTTTGTGAGGCCCGAGTCAAACTCAGGGATACGTGCAATCGTTAGGGACTCCTACTAACTACTCGCGATCAGCTAAGCCGATTAACAAGTTGAGAGTTGTTGTTGAAATTAAAAGAAAATAAAAACAAAACAAAACAAATGATCGATTAAATGTTGATTTAATCAATTCAAAAGGGTATCTTTAGGATTGCGGTTTCACCGCGAGTTTTCATTGTATTATATTTTATATAATGCCTCAATTTTTTCTCTCTATCTGGGTAGTGGCCTGAAAACAGAATTGCCCACTGTCGTGGTGCAATTCAGTACCTAAGCCTAGGTCGGTTCCACCGTCGTAGTAACCTATACCCTAAACTAGGTGCATTATGAACGATCTCTCAATATCCACCATTAATTTTACACCACCTTGTTCAAGGGATTTGTCGATTAATGTGAATTCCATCTCTTTTCAGCCGTTAATCCTTCTTTCAAAGTGATTAAGGGCATTAGGTTATTATTATGGTGATCAGGCATAATAATATATTGAGAAAATGAAATCATACCACAGATTTAGGAGATAAAATATGAATTACTATTATAAAATTGTCATACAATGAATTCCTGGGCTACTCCCGGTCCTAAAGACGAAGGGGATTAGCCCCACATGTTCATCTCAAGCAAGTACATGGTAGAGATAGGGGAAATCATATAAAAAAATGTGAAATGAGAGGTGAAACCCCTGAACGGAGAAGAACTGATTGATCCTCCGTGTAGAACATGTGCTCTCCCGCCTTCCGGTGGTGGAATCCGTCTTCTTCGGTGTCCGGATCAACTGGTATGGGCTTCTGGCCTCCGTTCTCCTCTCTCCTGCTCCTCGGTACTTGTGCAATGGCTAATCAGATCCCCCCCACGTCCGGGCAGCCGTCATTAGGTATATCTCCCTCATTAGGTCGCTAATTAACCACAGTCGTCTGATTAAGATCATTCCAAAGCAAACGCATATCTTACGGTGTCGATACCATTGACGCGAGTTGATGGTATCGACTCAGTGTGGTAGCGGCAACCCTTCTTTCCTTTCGTCTGAGCACCTGATGTAATCTTAATACCATCGACGCGGGTCGATGGTATCAACGAACCTGTAGAGACGGTTTTGTCATTTTGCGTCGCTGTAGCCTCCGTGCGTTGATGGTATCGACTTGGTGTCGATACTATCGACTGCTCCCTCGCCAGCAACCTGATGGTAGCTCGATACCATCGACATCCCTGTCGATAGTATCGACTCTTTGCTGATACTCGCGGCTGGCAACCTGTGGTCCGGTCGATGGTATCGACTTCCGTCGATGGTATCGACGGAAGAAGATACTTGTTTTCCCTAAAATTCAAACACGAAACCACATAAATTCATACAAATAATAATATTTTAACAATTAATGCTTAAAACGATGAAATAAAGGGGATTTCACATAAAATAGTAGCAAAGACCAAAGTGGATGAATTATGCAACATTAACCATAAAAATGACTAATAAAAGCATAAAACACATATCAAACAGGTCTATAAATGCAACTCAAAATCATCGCATCACTCGTCAATTACCTTCACGAATTGAAAATGACCTATTTGATTTGCTAGGTCCTAAGTGTAGGGTATTGGCACTATGGTTACACAATTTATAAGAACGGTCAAATATGATGGTTCATATCTAGGAGGACCTTACAGATTAAGATCACGATACTAGACTATTCTTAACAAATATTGTGCAGTTGTTTACTTATGAATGGTTAAATACAACCATGATAGTATCTTGGATATGGGTGATATATTATGACTAAATATCTCATTCTATGTATATGATGATATATATTGAATTTTTTCTTATCTATTAATATGTACATATATGTTTTGCAACTATATACACATGATGTGTGGATAGTTCACATTAGCCAATATGACATTTTTAGTTCCATAATTGATTAGTTGTGTTTATAGAGACCAAAATTTGTTAGGTGATTATTGTTCTACCACATTTAAATATTGTGGTACTGTAGGAAAGAGCTTGATTGTAGCTCCCTTCAATGTTAAGTATGTTTTGAACACTTTGCTAATAATTTTGACTAATGAATTACATTTCATTATGACATTTGATTTTTCTCTATTTGCCTTCTTTTCAATTAGTAATAAGCATTGGGATTTGTTGCTAATTTTCCATGAGACTCTATATGTGTATTACCAAGATCCATTAGGTAAAAAAATAGGGAGTTAGTTTCACACAATGAAATTGGCATAAGTAGTGTAAGTAACTTTTATATCCCACAACATATATTAGTGGATGCATCATTATATGACTATTTACTAGTTCAAATAGATGTATAAGTTTAACTTATAAGGGTATAAAAGCATTTAAATAGGACAAAGGAATGGTAGATAAAAAGGAAATTATTAACTTGGAAGAATGTTAAGGTAGTTTTTTTACTTCATGGCATACATATTCCAACTATGCCTACTTTTATTTATTAACATTGCACATAATTCAAAATTTATAGTGACCTATACAAGGTAATAATTGGGCATGCGAATACAACATGATGTGGTATATGGAACAAAATGTTAAACAGGCATCACAAGACGTCTATTATATATAAAAGATAATCTATATAGTCTTGATTGTCATAAGTTAATAGTCTCATTTTATAATATAAAAAAAAATAAAATCAACTCTTGAATTATGCCATCCTCTTTGCAGTAGTTTGACATGACTAATCCCTACACAAAAGTAGATTTCGGTGAGATACAAGAAGAGTGGGAAAAGTCCTTCATTATGGAAGTCAAATTTGTATTTGATATGGATAAAATATGAGTTTTCTAAACTTTGATATAATTATTTATATGTACATGTAATGGTTATGACTTTTTGTAACTTTAAAATTTAATGTAAGTGGATTACTGGTACATATGTGAATGATGTGTGAATATATGAATATCTATGTGATTGGATGTGGAAGTTAATAAATATAATGATAATTTCATTTGTACATGTGATGAGAATGAAATTGCATTTCTGAATTGTGTATGTGCGAGACAATGGAATAAAGTGTTCATGGGAAATACATGTGTGTGAATGAATTGTGTGGATGTGGACTCTTGTATGTGTTTGTTGTTGTAGGTTTTGCAAGTATGTTGACATGTTAAGTTGAACAAAATATGGAGCCTAATGTTCTAAGGAATTACATGTTCTGCATCCTATTGAGTAGCCAGATTAAAAGTCTACAGACCTGTTATTAAAAAAACCATGCATGAAACGTCTATTGCTATAAGAAACTAACAATATAGATCTATGTTGTTGGGTTTCTCAAAAAAACTATCAACTCATCTCTCCTTATCAGTTAAAATTTTAACTAAAAGGAAGTGCAACATCAGTTACTTTAGATAAATTGATGTCTAATATTTTATAGATATTGCTTTGTGTCATTATTCTGACTTAAATAAATTGTTGATACAAATATGTGTCATTGGGTTCCTTTTTTTGAACCAATGATTATAATCCCAAAACAATTTTCTAGTTATTACTAATACCTCTTTGTGTCGTTGGTGGTTTATATTTTCATAGAAACTAACACTGGCTTTGTGGCGTTAGTTTTAGCTTACCTTAGAAACTAAAGCAGAAGGTCCTTAGTGGTAATGTCACCCACTAAGGTGTTGGTACAAAACTAACATTGTAGTTCTAATTTAACTGACATTATAGATGGTATGTGTACTAGTGTCTCCACTACAAGATTACCCATTTATCTTTAGGCTCTTAGTAAAAAAATAATTGATGGGTGAGTCCTTACACAAAAGGTCAACAATGTAAAACATGCCATCGAATGTATCGCTAAGAATGTCATAGAGACATATGGTAGGTACACCTTGCTAGAGAAGCACAACTTTGTTTTGGTCCATATTACTAAGAATTTGAAACATTACTTGATGTCATATCCATTTCTTCTAATAAAACTATAGGGAAATATCGCTATAGAATAGGCAGTAGAAAAATAATATAACTTCTATATTCACCATTGAATAGTTGATTGCGTCAATAGCTATGTCATGGTTAGGATGGTTTGTGAGGTTATACATGGTCCTGGAGCAAGTCAAATGAGACTTCCCTCAAAGTAGTGTGCTACTTTTGTAAAGACCAAGTCTCTACTAAAAATCATGGCAAACAAAAACACCAATTGTGTGGCAGCGGAAGAAATAAAACTTGACTTTATTCAAAATGTATAAAGAGTACATTACAAATTTTTCCCAAAAGGGGTACATCTTTATACAAGGATCCATGATCTAGGTAGAGGAAGACTTAGACTAATAAAACATTGTCTCAAAATAAAACAACTTAATACATAAAAGTAACTATGATCATGCAAGCTATATATTCCTTTTCTTCTTGTCCTATCCTTAGCCATAGGTTCACCAAGCTTCCATGAGCACTCTAATCCTAGCCTGGATGGTTGGGGCCATACAACAAGAGAAAGATAAAAGGTATGTGCAATAATAAGATAAAGGAAATCATACAGTTAAGCATTTCATAACAAAAGGTTCCACAAAGGAATTTCAAAGAGTGAGAGGCAAAAGAGTAAATAAGGTTTTAGAAAACTGCCACATTCCAATATCAACAAATATCATGTTTGCATGAATATAAATTATGACTCAAAATCATCTCAATGTAGGGTAAGGAACCTACCGGACCTCACCAACGGTAGGGGGACTAAAACCCCAGTGCCTAAAAAGTGGCAGGGGGACTAAACCCCAGTGCCTAATATATAAAATGGAAGGGGGACTAAAACCCTAGTGCCTACGGCAGGGGGACTAAAACCCCAGTGCCCTATGGGTGGTTTGTACTCATGTAAACTACATTTTCATTTGGCCTAAAATACATCATGCTTAAACATTCACTTGGTAGTAGAGTGAAAAGTATAACAAGATTGCAACATAGCATTGGGAATAAATCCCAAGAAATAAATAAATAGGCCATCATAGGCAACAACAATATCCAAGAACTCCAAGAAATAAAGGAGCCAACAAAGCAACAATAATATACAATATTTCCAAGTATTTCAAAAGGATGAGACAACACTGGCCAAGACAAGATTAAATATTTCACATAAGTGAGCCACAAATGCAATTGATTCATCAAAGAAGTAAAAGAGCCAAAACTGCATTTAGGAGAATAACAAGGCTAGCACGATAATGATTGTGGGGTTGGAAAAGACCCAACTGAGAGATTAGGATTGTTCGTATAATAATCATTCACATTCATCCAAAGATGTTCACATAAATATGATTCACATACTAAAATAGGCTTCACATACATAGGGGCCACATACATAAATAAGTGTCACATACCTATTTTAATTAATTACCATCACATTCACCAATCTGATTGTATCACCATTCCATATTCCCCTAGTTACAAACATTACACATGTATTAGGTTACTTAAAGGTACTTTAAGTGTAAAATGTCCATATTTATAAACCACGGATTAAAACTTTGGATTTTGGGTCTGAAAATAGGGCCAAACGATTCCTAATATTTTTCTACTCGAGAAAACATATTTATTTACCAAAAACAGAGTTAAAAGACTATTATAATCATTTTATAACACTTTATACATTTACTTTGAGGTTTTAATTAATTATCAGAGTTGGGATGGAAAACAAGACCCAAAAACTAGAAGTTCGGATTCTACTCAAAAAATCATTTCCAATGACTATTCATTTGTATTTTTCCGATAACTGAGCGATTTTCTATGAATTAAACAAGATTGACCAATTAATTGCTAAATGGGTAAAAAAAATAAGGTTTTGGATAACGAAACTTCCCCTGGCGAGAGGATCAGGAAAAGAGGGTGCGCGGGGGCAAAATGGTAAAAAGCCACCTGAGCTTTGGGAACTTGGGCGTTTTTGCGTTTCTCCACCAAAATCGTCGTGCGGGTACTCGAAACGAAGAGAATCGAAAGACGAATTCACCTAGCCAATAAATTTTGATGCACAAGCACTCTAGCTCCAGGGAGAGGTGCCACAAGGTCAGCAGCTAGAGCTCCACGCCGTCGGCTAGATGCACGTCTTCAGACTAAATTGATGGATTGGGAAAGTTGCTAGGGAGCCGACGTAGCTGGGTAGGAGGATGCTTATAGGTGGGGATGTCCGTGGATGCGAAACCGAGGTGGAGGTGAGAAGCCTTGGCCGGCGCCCCTTGGCGTTTAGGCTACGCCGCACCTCTCTGGACGGGTAATGACTCAAATAGACTGGAGGGTCACTACGAATCTGTTGGTGAAGAAATTTCTAGAAAAGATGGAGAAACGAGGTAGAACGGTGGAGACGAAGCGAGCTGCGGCTGCTCGTTTGCTCCTACAGTTAGACGAAGGTAGGAGATGAAGAGCCGGCTGTCGGATGGGATCCACGTCCACCCTGGACCTTTGGATCGTGACCCACAATGGGCCGCACGTGTGACAGATCAAATAAAGTTGAACCTTAGCGTAAATGATGCAAATCAATGATATGTCGATTGCTATTAAGTCACACTATATTAAAAACTTTTTAAATGCATTTGGAAGGTGAAATGAACTCCAAATGACTTCAAATTTTAACCCCAGGTTTCTAATGACGTCTAGATTCATGCTATATAATTAGATTTTCGTTTCACCCAACCTTTGGCCTTAAAAAAATTATTTTGATTATTAAAGCATATATTATTATAATGCTTGGGCAAATAATTGTGTGTTGCTTTTATAAGCAACCCTTGGTTCCCAAATCCGAGATATGGAGTCCAAGAGTCCTCCATTCACTTATTACATGTATTCTCAAGCTTAATTAGTCCATAATATGAGTGAGGTGTGAATGTGGGTTATTTATTCATCATTTTAATTTACACTATATTAAAAGCGTATTAAATAGTTTTGAGGGGTCAAAAGAACTCCAAAAATCACCAAATTTGAACCATTAGCTCACATTAAAGACTAGAACAATGTTATGCAATTATATTCTCGTTTTACTCATAATATGGCCCTTAATAAATATATTTCTCATTAAAGTGTTTATTAATATATTAAAATGAATGAATTATATGAAAAGACTTCTTTTTATGAAACATGTGAGTAAATTTCGAGATATTAAACACATTAAGATTTCAATAATCATTTCTCAATTAAATAACATATTTTCATGAATTAAAATCATATTTTTAGGAGAGAGAAACAATTAAGGTTAATGTTCTCATTAATTAATTCAAATACACATTATTGCTAATATATTTATCCAAAAAGCTCCAAATTAATATTATCTACTTATATCACTCATAAAACTTTATTTTGCACTATTAGTCCTCAATTATTACATTGTGTGGGTTATTTGTGCAAACACCCCTCCACTATCATAAATGAAGGAAAAAGGTGATTTCAACCTTGAATTGTGCTCAAATTGCACAAAGAGTGCAAAAATGATCCAAAAGGATGGAAAATTTATGAAAAAGGTCCAAATGGACTAGAAGGCAAAGAAAAGCTCAAAAGTGGGTAAATTGTAGGAAAGGCCCTGAGATTTAGTATGTTACAACACACCACCCCTTAAAGAAGATTTCGTCCCCGAAATCACAACAAGAGGATAAAGAGGGTGAGTGTACAACTTCCCAACCTTAAACACTAGGCTATAACCCTTAATCTACAGTACAACACAAAATCTACATAAGCCATGTGTTACTAAGGTTTCCACAAAACCTATAGTCTTTTATAAAACTCAACCTAATTAACCTTTTTGCCTTATTAACATAGTATCCATCATTAAGAGGTATCATATTTATTATACTATTACTTGTGCCACATTTTATTCAAAACAATTACATCTCAATATTATATCATGTGTGTTTCCCTCATCAAGGGTTTTAAGCACAATTAGGGTTTACTAAGCCATTTCAACATTAATTAATGTATGACGTCAAAAACCTTAATAACATGAATTAATTTTCCATTATCCTATTAAAACTATCATGTATAATTATCACAAATTATTTTGTAGAAAAAGTTAATATTAACCAACAAGTTATTAAGCCTATAATAATTCCAAATAATGTTCATATTGCACATTTTCATATCATCTTTCATACTCATATTAATGACATCATTAATCATTTTCGTCCATTACACTTCATATTATAAATTATACATATTTTACATCACATTAGGCATTTATGAATATTTATGTGAATCCAATTATTCATTATCATATTTGAGTCATTATATTCATTTTAGTGAATAGGATGTAACACATTAAATATTAATGAATTAATTAATATATCAAGTTATGATGAGGTGTTCATTAGAGAACAAGGTGATATACCTTACATATAATGATAACTTTGTGACTATAATCCATTTATATGCATTAAGGTATATTATTTGATGATGACACCTAATGTCACTAATGTATCATGAAAGGCATTAAGGATATATATATATGTATATGTTGTCAAAGCTAGATGATTACATATTAGGGTTTAGGTCAGCATGATCATTACATGTTAAAGCGTCCTTAGGGTGTATTATCCATACACATTTTACCATTAGGGTGGCATAGCCAACATTATGTATATTCACAATTAGTAATGAGTAAATCATTATTATGTGAATCATTAATATATGAAGGTTCAAGCATATGAACTATCTCTATATGACTTACTACATATTCATGTGTGTATAAAAAAACAAGTTGAATTACAAGTATAATGTGTTTGGTAAATTCTTGTTGACATAAGTTATTATGTACATATATCCACATAGATAGGGTTTCTAACTCCCAAGGTATTTGATTTTGCTTTTAATTGGGATTCCATTCCCCTAAAAAGGGATTTCATCCTCAAAATCAGATTTGTAAAACCAAATAGGGTACTGACACCATTACCCTAACTCCACCCCTTAAAAGGGTCAACTAAGTCAAACTAAGCTAAGGGTACAAGGTACATAAAACTCAACACTATAAGGATTTACTAACCAAGTTCAAGGTGTAACATAGGGTACACTAAACCCTAAACATAGGAGTATAAGGTATTCAAGGATGATTTTTATGTAAGAGATCAAATCATCACTTATGGTTTTCCTAAGGTATTCAACAATTAGGAAACATGCCCAAAGATAGACTATTTTGAGCTGTCTGTATCAGATCAGGCCAGGCCAGGTCATACGAGCTCAGGAGTCCTCGTTACCAAGCTAGTGGGGCAGAGGAAAATATTGCCAGCCCCCAAGCTCTGACCCTTTCTAGACACCATCACTTCAACTACTTGCTCTAGTAGCTTCTCAATAGACAATTCACCAAAAAGTTGATAAATTTTATTTCTAATGTGAAATTATTATGATCCTAAATCAAACTTTCATGCTAGGTCAACTCTAAGGTGAAAAACTTACTAAAGAAACTATATATGATAAGGGTTCTATCTAGGAGACAATTTGAATTAGTCAAGAATCTGACTACCATGATGCTCTGATACCATGATGTAAAGACCAAGTCTCTACTAAAAATCATGGCAAACAAAAACACCAATTGTGTGGCAGTGGAAGAAATAAAACTTGACTTTATTCAAAATGTATAAAGAGTACATTAAATTTTTTTCCCAAAAGGGGTACATCTTTATACAAGGATCCACGATCTAGGTAGAGGAAGACTTAGACTAATACAACATTGTCTCCAAACAAAACAACTTAATACATAAAAGCAACTATGATCATGCAAGCTATATATTCCTTTTCTTCTTGTCCTATCCTTAGCCATAGGTTCAGCAAGCTTCCATGCGCACTCTGATCCTAGCCTGGATGGTTGGGGTCATCCAACAAGAGAAAGATAAAAGGTATGTGTCAATAATAAGTTAAAGCCAATCATAGAGTTAAGAATTTCATAACAAAAGGTTTCACCAAGGAATGTCAAAGAGTGAGAGGCAAAAGAGTAAATAAGGTTTTAGAAAACTACCACATTCCAATATCAACAAATATCACATTTGCATGAATATAAATTATGACTCAAAATCATCTCAATGTAGGGTGAGCCACCTACCAGACCTCACCAATGGCAGGGGGACTAAAACCCCAGTGCCTAAAAAGTGGCAGGGGGACTAAACCCCAGTTCCTAATATATAAAATGGCAGGGGGACTAAAACCCCAGTGCCTACGGCAGGGGGAATAAAACTCCAGTGCCCTATGGGTGGTTTGTACTCATGTACACTACATTGTCATTTGGCCTAAAATACATCATGCTTAAACATTCACTTGGCAGTAGAGTGAAAAGTATAAAAAGATTTCAACATAGCATTGGGAATAAAACCCAAGAAATAAATAAATAGGCCATCATAGGCAACAAAAATATCCAAGAACTCCAAGAAATAAAGGAGCCAACAAAGCAACAACAATATACAATATTTCCAAGTATTTCAAAAGGATGAGCCAACACTGGCCAAGACAAGATTAAATATTTCACATATGTGAGCCACAAATGCAATTGATTCATCAAATAAGTAAAAGAGCCAAAAATGCATTTAGGAGAATAACAAGGCTAGCATGATAATGATTGTGGGGTTGGAAAAGTCCCAACTAAGAGATTAGGATTGTTTGCACAATAATCATTCACATTCATCCATAGATGTTCACATAAATATGATTCACATATTAAAATAGGCTTCACATACATAGGGGCCACATACATAAATAGGTGTCACATACCCATTTTAATTAATTACCATCATATTCACCAATCTGATTGTATTACCATTCCATATTCCCCTAGTTACAAACATTACACATGTATTAGGTTACTTAAAGGTACTTTAAGTATAAAATGTCCATATTTATAAACTATGGATTAAAACTTTGGATTTTGGGTTTGAAAACAGGGCCAAACGATTCCTAATATTTTTCTACTTGAGAAAACATATTTATTTACCAAAAATAGAGTTAAAACACTATTATAATCATTTTATAACACTTTATACATTTACTTTGAGGTTTGGATTAATTATCAGATTTGGGATGGAAAACAGGACTCAAAAATAGGAAATTCGGATTATACTCAAAAAATCTTTTCCAACGACTATTCATTTGTATTTTTCCGATAACCGAGCGATTTTCTATGAATTAAACAAGATTCACCAATTAATTGCTAAATGGGTAAAAAAATAAGGTTTTGGATGACGAAACTGCCCCTGGCGAGAGGATCAGGAAAAGAGGGTGTGCGGAGTTAAAACGGTAAAAAGCCACCCGTACTTCTTCAAGCTCGGGCGCAGCCATGGCGCCGAGGTGTATCATGGGAACTTGGGCATTTTTGCGTTTCTCCACCAAAATCACCGTGCAGGTACTCGAAATGAGGAGAATCGAAAGGCGAACTCACCTAGCCAATAAATTTCGACGCACGAGCACTCTAGCTCCAAGGAGAGGTGTCACAAGGTCAGAAGCTAGAGCTCCACACCATCGGCTAGATGCACATCTTCAGACCAAATTGATGGATTGGGAAAGTTGCTAGGGAGCCAACGTAGCTGGGTAGGAGGATACTTATAGGTGGGGATGTACGTGGATGCAAAACGGAGGTGGAGGTGAGAAGCCTTGGCCGGTGCCCCTTGGCATTTAGGCTACGCCGCACCTCTCTGGACGGGTAATGACTCAAATGGACCAGAGGATCGCTACAAATCTGTAGGTGAAGAAATTTCTAGAAAAGATGGAGAAATGAGGTAGGACGGTGGAGACAAAGCTAGCCGCGGCTGCTCGTTTGCTCCTACAGTTAGCTAAAGGTAGGAGATGAAGAGCCGACCGTCGGATGGGATCCATGTCCACCATGAACCATTGGATCGCAACCCACGATGGGCCGCACACGTGATAGATCAAATAAAGCTGAACCTTAGCGTAAATGATGCAAATCAATGATATGTCGATTGCTATTAAGTCACACTATATTAAAAACTTGTTAAATGCATTTGGAAGGTCAAATGAACTCCAAATGACCTCAAATTTTAACCCCAGGTTGCTAATGACGTTTAGATTCATACTATATATTATAATTTCGTTTCACCCAACCTTTGGCCTCCAAAAATTATTTTTATTATTAAAGCATATATTAATATAATGCTTGGGCAAATAAGTCTGTGTTGCTTTTATAAGCAACCCTTGGTTCTCAAATCCGAGATATGGAGTCCAAGAGTCCTCCATTCACTTATTACATATATTTTCAAGCTTAATTAGTTCGTAGTATGAGTGAGGTGTGAAGGTGGGTTATTTATTCATCATTTTAATTTACACTATATTAAAAGTGTATTAAATAGTTTTGAGGGGTCAAAAGAACTCCAAAAATCACCAAATTTGAACCATTAGCTCACATTAAAGTCTAGAACAATGCTATGCAATTATATTATCGTTTTACTCATAATATGACCCTTAATAAATATATTTCTCATTAAAGTGTTTATTAATATATTAAAATGAATGAGTTATATGAAAAGACTTCTTTTTGTGAAACATGTGAGTAAATTTCGAGATATTAAGCACATTAAGATTTCAATAATCATTTCTAAGTTAAATAACATATTTTCATGAATTAAAATCATATTTTGAGGGGAGAGAAATAATTAAGGTTAATGTTCTCATTAATTAATTCAAATACACATTATTGCTAATATATTTATCCAAAAAGCTCCAAATTAATATTATCTACTTATATCACTCATAAAACTTTATTTTGCATTATTAGTCCTCAATTATTACATTGTGTGGGTTATTTGTGAAAACACCCCTCCACTATCATAAATGAGGGAAAAAGGTGATTTCAACCTTGAATTGTGCTCAAATTGTACAAAGAGTCCAAAAATGATCCAAAAGGATGGAAAATTTATGAAAAAGGTCCAAATGGACTAGAAGGAAAAGAAAAGCTCAAATGTGGGTAAATTGTAGGAAAGGCCCTGAGATTTAATATGTTACAGCTTTCTTCATGTTGAACCCAAACAACGTCAGCAAAAATTTCCTAGTTGATAACCATGGACAACAATTGACCTCATCCTCCTAGCAGTAAGTAATAAAATCCTTGCCTCTATAGTAGTCCACACAGACCACTGGGAATTCCTATAGTTCTAAAAGAATGAATAAGAAGGAGTTATCCTTTCTGGTCGGTGTGCTACCACAAACTTTCTCTCTTACAATTGTCTCTCCCTTTCTATCCCTTCCCTTGACAAGTAGGACATGCTCAGGTTCACTCGGTTATGACAATAAGATAAGACAACAATTATCACAACTTATTGTTGTGTTTGGGAAGCCCCCAATACCCCTTGATTTATAGGAGGGTTAGGGTCAAGATTCCCTATCTGAGTGGGAGTCAAAGGGGATTGAATTTCATGAATTTTTGCATCCTACAAATGGGGAAATGGTCAGTTCAGAAGTGAACTAATCGGTTGGAAAGTGAGTTGATCAGTTCAACCCTTGAATTGGTCATTTCACCATGTTTCCCAACCGTAATTGTATTGGAAATTAATGCACACCGTGACATCAACACTAATTCTTGATCTAATCAAATTGAACATCCAAATGGTCGGTTGGTCGGTTCACAACTTGAACCAGTTGGTTCATACACATGAACTGATCAGTTCACTTCCTAAACCAATCGTCTCATGGACCAGATTGCCAATATCAGTTCAATTGACTTGAAACTTTGAAATGATCGGTTGAACACTTAAACGCATTGGTTCACAGTCCAGTCAGTCAACATTCAACTGATGTTGTTTAAATTGAATACCTAACTATTTTGTAATCAATTTTAAACCACATTCATGAATATACTCCTATTCCAAATGTATGCTATGTATGTGACCCTATAGGTTCCAAGTTACATTGGAAATGAGTGTTCATAGCTAATTTATGACAACCTAAGTAAGGATTGGTATCTATCAAGACATCATTAATACCCAAATAATAAAAACATTGGAGAACAACTTCAACCTCCAATCTATGACTAGTGTTACAAGGATTGTATGATTCCTTTTTCACTAATATATAGATTGAACTGAGGCATGGAATCACCATCATCTCAACATGCTATCCATGTTCCTTGAACTAGACAAGACATTATGAGATATATGTGAACTCAATATCATATATTGATTCACCTATGCATGCACATAATTTTCCCGGTCTCGCTTATCAAGTGTCATGGATGTCAAACTCCTGTAGGAGGGACAAATCCCATCTACATCACTCATAGTAAACACACCTGAGCACCACCTTTATGGTATCCCTTATTCAAGGTTACGGTGGATGATGTCCAAGTACATCGAATGGCATGTGATGAATATAGTTGTTTTAGGTCTAAGAACCATAATCATCACCATCACCATGAGAGATGATTCTAACTAGAAATCATGCTTTACATGTGTCACTCTCAAGGTGGGACTATCCAAAACACTGTTCTCCAACATGTATTTGTGTGTTTCGTTTGATATGATATATTGTGACTAATGAAATTCTATCAGCAACCAACACACACTCTAGTCTGATGTGATATTATTTTCTATCATCCTTCCACAATAACATCTGACTAGGGACATAACAAGAATTTACATACTCTTCACATATGAATGATATCATTATTCAGGTCGTCAACCCGAAGACATATGTCATTGAGTAATATCATTCTTTAGACATCTATTATATTTTAGCATTATCTCATAATTAAATGAAATAGAATAAATCGCAAGATTTCTTTTATCATTAATCAAGTTGTTTACAAAATATGTCATCACAAACATCATATGATTGGATCTCTAGGTATACATACCAACACACTCCCACTTTATTAGTCCATAATATGAGTGAGGTGTGAATGTGGGTTATTTATTCATCATTTTAATTTACACTATATTAAAAGCGTATTAAATAGTTTTGAGGGGTCAAAAGAACTCCAAAAATCACCAAATTTGAACCATTAGCTCACATTAAAGACTAGAACAATGTTATGCAATTATATTCTCGTTTTACTCATAATATGGCCCTTAATAAATATATTTCTCATTAAAGTGTTTATTAATATATTAAAATGAATGAATTATATGAAAAGACTTCTTTTTATGAAACATGTGAGTAAATTTCGAGATATTAAACACATTAAGATTTCAATAATCATTTCTCAATTAAATAACATATTTTCATGAATTAAAATCATATTTTTAGGAGAGAGAAACAATTAAGGTTAATGTTCTCATTAATTAATTCAAATACACATTATTGCTAATATATTTATCCAAAAAGCTCCAAATTAATATTATCTACTTATATCACTCATAAAACTTTATTTTGCACTATTAGTCCTCAATTATTACATTGTGTGGGTTATTTGTGCAAACACCCCTCCACTATCATAAATGAAGGAAAAAGGTGATTTCAACCTTGAATTGTGCTCAAATTGCACAAAGAGTGCAAAAATGATCCAAAAGGATGGAAAATTTATGAAAAAGGTCCAAATGGACTAGAAGGCAAAGAAAAGCTCAAAAGTGGGTAAATTGTAGGAAAGGCCCTGAGATTTAGTATGTTACAACACACCACCCCTTAAAGAAGATTTCGTCCCCGAAATCACAACAAGAGGATAAAGAGGGTGAGTGTACAACTTCCCAACCTTAAACACTAGGCTATAACCCTTAATCTACAGTACAACACAAAATCTACATAAGCCATGTGTTACTAAGGTTTCCACAAAACCTATAGTCTTTTATAAAACTCAACCTAATTAACCTTTTTGCCTTATTAACATAGTATCCATCATTAAGAGGTATCATATTTATTATACTATTACTTGTGCCACATTTTATTCAAAACAATTACATCTCAATATTATATCATGTGTGTTTCCCTCATCAAGGGTTTTAAGCACAATTAGGGTTTACTAAGCCATTTCAACATTAATTAATGTATGACGTCAAAAACCTTAATAACATGAATTAATTTTCCATTATCCTCTTAAAACTATCATGTATAATTATCACAAATTATTTTGTAGAAAAAGTTAATATTAACCAACAAGTTATTAAGCCTATAATAATTCCAAATAATGTTCATATTGCACATTTTCATATCATCTTTCATACTCATATTAATGACATCATTAATCATTTTCGTCCATTACACTTCATATTATAAATTATACATATTTTACATCACATTAGGCATTTATGAATATTTATGTGAATCCAATTATTCATTATCATATTTGAGTCATTATATTCATTTTAGTGAATAGGATGTAACACATTAAATATTAATGAATTAATTAATATATCAAGTTATGATGAGGTGTTCATTAGAGAACAAGGTGATATACCTTACATATAATGATAACTTTGTGACTATAATCCATTTATATGCATTAAGGTATATTATCTGATGATGACACCTAATGTCACTAATGTATCATGAAAGGCATTAAGGATATATATATGTATATGTTGTCAAAGCTAGATGATTACATATTAGGGTTTAGGTCAGCATGATCATTACATGTTAAAGCGTCCTTAGGGTGTATTATCCATACACATTTTACCATTAGGGTGGCATAGCCAACATTATGTATATTCACAATTAGTAATGAGTAAATCATTATTATGTGAATCATTAATATATGAAGGTTCAAGCATATGAACTATCTCTATATGACTTACTACATATTCATGTGTGTATAAAAAAACAAGTTGAATTACAAGTATAATGTGTTTGGTAAATTCTTGTTGACATAAGTTATTATGTACATATATCCACATAGATAGGGTTTCTAACTCCCAAGGTATTTGATTTTGCTTTTAATTGGGATTCCATCCCCCTAAAAAGGGATTTCATCCTCGAAATCAGATTTGTAAAACCAAATAGGGTACTGACACCATTACCCTAACTCCACCCCTTAAAAGGGTCAACTAAGTCAAACTAAGCTAAGGGTACAAGGTACATAAAACTCAACACTATAAGGATTTACTAACCAAGTTCAAGGTGTAACATAGGGTACACTAAACCCTAAACATAGGAGTATAAGGTATTCAAGGATGATTTTTATGTAAGAGATCAAATCATCACTTATGGTTTTCCTAAGGTATTCAACAATCAGGAAACATGCCCAAAGATAGACTATTTTGAGCTGTCTGTATCAGATCAGGCCAGGCCAGGTCATACGAGCTCAGGAGTCCTCGTTACCAAGCTAGTGGGGCAGAGGAAAATATTGCCAGCCCCCAAGCTCTGACCCTTTCTAGACACCATCACTTCAACTACTTGCTCTAGTAGCTTCTCAATAGACAATTCACCAAAAAGTTGATAAATTTTATTTCTAATGTGAAATTATTATGATCCTAAATCAAACTTTCATGCTAGGTCAACTCTAAGGTGAAAAACTTACTAAAGAAACTATATATGATAAGGGTTCTATCTAGGAGACAATTTGAATTAGTCAAGAATCTGACTACCATGATGCTCTGATACCATGATGTAAAGACCAAGTCTCTACTAAAAATCATGGCAAACAAAAACACCAATTGTGTGGCAGTGGAAGAAATAAAACTTGACTTTATTCAAAATGTATAAAGAGTACATTAAATTTTTTTCCCAAAAGGGGTACATCTTTATACAAGGATCCACGATCTAGGTAGAGGAAGCCGTAGACTAATACAACATTGTCTCCAAACAAAACAACTTAATACATAAAAGCAACTATGATCATGCAAGCTATATATTCCTTTTCTTCTTGTCCTATCCTTAGCCATAGGTTCACCAAGCTTCCATGCGCACTCTGATCCTAGCCTGGATGGTTGGGGTCATCCAACAAGAGAAAGATAAAAGGTATGTGTCAATAATAAGTTAAAGCCAATCATAGAGTTAAGAATTTCATAACAAAAGGTTTCACCAAGGAATGTCAAAGAGTGAGAGGCAAAAGAGTAAATAAGGTTTTAGAAAACTGCCACATTCCAATATCAACAAATATCACATTTGCATGAATATAAATTATGACTCAAAATCATCTCAATGTAGGGTGAGCCACCTACCAGACCTCACCAATGGCAGGGGGACTAAAACCCCAGTGCCTAAAAAGTGGCAGGGGGACTAAACCCCAGTTCCTAATATATAAAATGGCAGGGGGACTAAAACCCCAGTGCCTACGGCAGGGGGAATAAAACTCCAGTGCCCTATGGGTGGTTTGTACTCATGTACACTACATTGTCATTTGGCCTAAAATACATCATGCTTAAACATTCACTTGGCAGTAGAGTGAAAAGTATAAAAAGATTGCAACATAGCATTGGGAATAAAACCCAAGAAATAAATAAATAGGCCATCATAGGCAACAAAAATATCCAAGAACTCCAAGAAATAAAGGAGCCAACAAAGCAACAACAATATACAATATTTCCAAGTATTTCAAAAGGATGAGCCAACACTGGCCAAGACAAGATTAAATATTTCACATATGTGAGCCACAAATGCAATTGATTCATCAAATAAGTAAAAGAGCCAAAAATGCATTTAGGAGAATAACAAGGCTAGCATGATAATGATTGTGGGGTTGGAAAAGTCCCAACTAAGAGATTAGGATTGTTTGCACAATAATCATTCACATTCATCCATAGATGTTCACATAAATATGATTCACATATTAAAATAGGCTTCACATACATAGGGGCCACATACATAAATAGGTGTCACATACCCATTTTAATTAATTACCATCATATTCACCAATCTGATTGTATTACCATTCCATATTCCCCTAGTTACAAACATTACACATGTATTAGGTTACTTAAAGGTACTTTAAGTATAAAATGTCCATATTTAAAAACTATGGATTAAAACTTTGGATTTTGGGTTTGAAAACAGGGCCAAACGATTCCTAATATTTTTCTACTTGAGAAAACATATTTATTTACCAAAAATAGAGTTAAAACACTATTATAATCATTTTATAACACTTTATACATTTACTTTGAGGTTTGGATTAATTATCAGATTTGGGATGGAAAACAGGACTCAAAAATAGGAAATTCGGATTATACTCGAAAAATCTTTTCCAATGACTATTCATTTGTATTTTTCCGATAACCGAGCGATTTTCTATGAATTAAACAAGATTCACCAATTAATTGCTAAATGGGTAAAAAAATAAGGTTTTGGATGACGAAACTGCCCCTGGCGAGAGGATCAGGAAAAGAGGGTGTGCGGAGTTAAAACGGTAAAAAGCCACCCGTACTTCTTCAAGCTCGGGCGCAGCCATGGCGCCGAGGTGTATCATGGGAACTTGGGCATTTTTGCGTTTCTCCACCAAAATCACCATGCAGGTACTCGAAATGAGGAGAATCGAAAGGCGAACTCACCTAGCCAATAAATTTCGACGCACGAGCACTCTAGCTCCAAGGAGAGGTGTCACAAGGTCAGAAGCTAGAGCTCCACACCATCGGCTAGATGCACATCTTCAGACCAAATTGATGGATTGGGAAAGTTGCTAGGGAGCCAACGTAGCTGGGTAGGAGGATACTTATAGGTGGGGATGTACGTGGATGCAAAACGGAGGTGGAGGTGAGAAGCCTTGGCCGGTGCCCCTTGGCATTTAGGCTACGCCGCACCTCTCTGGACGGGTAATGACTCAAATGGACCAGAGGATCGCTACAAATCTGTAGGTGAAGAAATTTCTAGAAAAGATGGAGAAATGAGGTAGGACGGTGGAGACAAAGCTAGCCGCGGCTGCTCGTTTGCTCCTACAGTTAGCTGAAGGTAGGAGATGAAGAGCCAACCGTCGGATGGGATCCATGTCCACCATGAACCATTGGATCGCAACCCACGATGGGCCGCACACGTGATAGATCAAATAAAGCTGAACCTTAGCGTAAATGATGCAAATCAATGATATGTCGATTGCTATTAAGTCACACTATATTAAAAACTTGTTAAATGCATTTGGAAGGTCAAATGAACTCCAAATGACCTCAAATTTTAACCCCAGGTTGCTAATGACGTTTAGATTCATACTATATATTATAATTTCGTTTCACCCAACCTTTGGCCTCCAAAAATTATTTTTATTATTAAAGCATATATTAATATAATGCTTGGGCAAATAAGTCTGTGTTGCTTTTATAAGCAACCCTTGGTTCTCAAATCCGAGATATGGAGTCCAAGAGTCCTCCATTCACTTATTACATATATTTTCAAGCTTAATTAGTTCGTAGTATGAGTGAGGTGTGAAGGTGGGTTATTTATTCATCATTTTAATTTACACTATATTAAAAGTGTATTAAATAGTTTTGAGGGGTCAAAAGAACTCCAAAAATCACCAAATTTGAACCATTAGCTCACATTAAAGTCTAGAACAATGCTATGCAATTATATTATCGTTTTACTCATAATATGACCCTTAATAAATATATTTCTCATTAAAGTGTTTATTAATATATTAAAATGAATGAGTTATATGAAAAGACTTCTTTTTGTGAAACATGTGAGTAAATTTCGAGATATTAAGCACATTAAGATTTCAATAATCATTTCTAAGTTAAATAACATATTTTCATGAATTAAAATCATATTTTGAGGGGAGAGAAATAATTAAGGTTAATGTTCTCATTAATTAATTCAAATACACATTATTGCTAATATATTTATCCAAAAAGCTCCAAATTAATATTATCTACTTATATCACTCATAAAACTTTATTTTGCATTATTAGTCCTCAATTATTACATTGTGTGGGTTATTTGTGAAAACACCCCTCCACTATCATAAATGAGGGAAAAAGGTGATTTCAACCTTGAATTGTGCTCAAATTGTACAAAGAGTCCAAAAATGATCCAAAAGGATGGAAAATTTATGAAAAAGGTCCAAATGGACTAGAAGGAAAAGAAAAGCTCAAATGTGGGTAAATTGTAGGAAAGGCCCTGAGATTTAATATGTTACAGCTTTCTTCATGTTGAACCCAAACAACGTCAGCAAAAATTTCCTAGTTGATAACCATGGACAACAATTGACCTCATCCTCCTAGCAGTAAGTAATAAAATCCTTGCCTCTATAGTAGTCCACACAGACCACTGGGAATTCCTATAGTTCTAAAAGAATGAATAAGAAGGAGTTATCCTTTCTGGTCGGTGTGCTACCACAAACTTTCTCTCTTACAATTGTCTCTCCCTTTCTATCCCTTCCCTTGACAAGTAGGACATGCTCAGGTTCACTCGGTTATGACAATAAGATAAGACAACAATTATCACAACTTATTGTTGTGTTTGGGAAGCCCCCAATACCCCTTGATTTATAGGAGGGTTAGGGTCAAGATTCCCTATCTGAGTGGGAGTCAAAGGGGATTGAATTTCATGAATTTTTGCATCCTACAAATGGGGAAATGGTCAGTTCAGAAGTGAACTAATCGGTTGGAAAGTGAGTTGATCAGTTCAACCCTTGAATTGGTCATTTCACCATGTTTCCCAACCGTAATTGTATTGGAAATTAATGCACACCGTGACATCAACACTAATTCTTGATCTAATCAAATTGAACATCCAAATGGTCGGTTGGTCGGTTCACAACTTGAACCAGTTGGTTCATACACATGAACTGATCAGTTCACTTCCTAAACCAATCGTCTCATGGACCAGATTGCCAATATCAGTTCAATTGACTTGAAACTTTGAAATGATCGGTTGAACACTTAAACGCATTGGTTCACAGTCCAGTCAGTCAACATTCAACTGATGTTGTTTAAATTGAATACCTAACTATTTTGTAATCAATTTTAAACCACATTCATGAATATACTCCTATTCCAAATGTATGCTATGTATGTGACCCTATAGGTTCCAAGTTACATTGGAAATGAGTGTTCATAGCTAATTTATGACAACCTAAGTAAGGATTGGTATCTATCAAGACATCATTAATACCCAAATAATAAAAACATTGGAGAACAACTTCAACCTCCAATCTATGACTAGTGTTACAAGGATTGTATGATTCCTTTTTCACTAATATATAGATTGAACTGAGGCATGGAATCACCATCATCTCAACATGCTATCCATGTTCCTTGAACTAGACAAGACATTATGAGATATATGTGAACTCAATATCATATATTGATTCACCTATGCATGCACATAATTTTCCCGGTCTCGCTTATCAAGTGTCATGGATGTCAAACTCCTGTAGGAGGGACAAATCCCATCTACATCACTCATAGTAAACACACCTGAGCACCACCTTTATGGTATCCCTTATTCAAGGTTACGGTGGATGATGTCCAAGTACATCGAATGGCATGTGATGAATATAGTTGTTTTAGGTCTAAGAACCATAATCATCACCATCACCATGAGAGATGATTCTAACTAGAAATCATGCTTTACATGTGTCACTCTCAAGGTGGGACTATCCAAAACACTGTTCTCCAACATGTATTTGTGTGTTTCGTTTGATATGATATATTGTGACTAATGAAATTCTATCAGCAACCAACACACACTCTAGTCTGATGTGATATTATTTTCTATCATCCTTCCACAATAACATCTGACTAGGGACATAACAAGAATTTACATACTCTTCACATATGAATGATATCATTATTCAGGTCGTCAACCCGAAGACATATGTCATTGAGTAATATCATTCTTTAGACATCTATTATATTTTAGCATTATCTCATAATTAAATGAAATAGAATAAATCGCAAGATTTCTTTTATCATTAATCAAGTTGTTTACAAAATATGTCATCACAAACATCATATGATTGGATCTCTAGGTATACATACCAACACACTCCCACTTTCACTTAGAGATAATCACCCAAATATGTTATTCTAAGTGATATTAAACATGTCCATCATGCTTCTAAAATGCAAGATCTTATCTAGCATATTTGTAAAATTTTCCTCTAGTCAGTGTATTGCAAGTTTCACAACTCTTCGATGTACGACCATTCTTATGAGATGGAATTGCCACTATCTAATATGATATTCCTTACCTAACCACTAGCTCCATTGTTGTTTTAATATTTCTAATGTGTCATCAATGGTTAAAACATCCCATAATTTTATCTATATGAACATCTTGATCCATACAATATCTTTTTATGTGTAAATAAAACCAGGATACTTGACTTCTATTGTAGAATTGCACATTCATCTCTTGCTTGGAACTTCTCCAATTATAGTTCTTCTTTTAAAGTCAAACACACATTTTAGATTTTGATCACCAATTTTATTTGGCATTTTGGAATATTACATTGGTGTAACCCTTTACATCAAACACTTCCCTATTTTTGAAAACAAGGAACTAATCCTTTTAGTGCTTTACAAGTACTTAAGGATGTTCTTTATGGCTTTCCAATTACGTTCATTGAAATCTAATTGATATTATATCATCATTTCCAACACATAGAAGATAATGCGATGAGCACATTATATTGCATACATGATAGATATAATTGTGAATGCATATGCAATATTACTCATATTTTCCCATTTTTTTATAAGAAATCGAATATTGGGCTCTTATGAAATCAATCCCATGGAACAGGGATAGAATTCCTAGAACTGAGTCTATTATGTTAAACAATTTTAGCATCTTTCCAATGCATGTCCTCTTACTTAGGTCAAGAAGCTTTCTTCATCTATCTGTATTGATCTCAATTCCTATCACATAGGATGATTCACCTAAATCCTTCATAGATAAGGTACTTTCCTTGCCAGGTAGTATAAGGGCATTACTCCCCTTTAATTTGTGGAATGTAAATATGCTCCCAATAAATATTTTGTAATCAATAATTTCATCTTCATTTTAACTTAAAGTCTAAATATTTGACTATCCTATTAAGGCGAAGATTTCATCTTTGGGACGATTGCTTCAATCACATTGATTGACTTTTCAGCTTGTAGAATTTATTTGCATTAATGGAGTTTTAAACCTTCAGGTTGTGTCACATACACATCCTCTTAATTATTCCTATTAAGGAATGCAATTTTAATATCCATATGCCAATTATCATAGTCATGATAATTTGCAATGGTAAGCATGATCTTGATGGACTTAACCATGGAAATTAGTAAAGAGATTGTATCATGTTCAACACCTTGAACTTGTTTGAAAACGTTGGCGACCAAACTTCTCATATAGGTTTTTATATTACTATCCATGTCAGTCTTCTTCTTCAAGTCCCAATTGTACCCTATGGGTTGTACTCCTTTAGGTAGTACCACCAGTTTCAAATGTTATTGGTGTACATGGACTCCATTTTGAATATTATGTCCTCAAGCCAATTCTCAAACTATGGTCCCTCAATTTCTTCTAGATAGATTGTTGACTCATCATCTTATGACCAACACTCCATATTTATAAGTTATAAGTAGCATAATCTTTCAAGATCATGGAGTGTTCTACTTGATTTATGATTTTTTTGTATTACATAAGGAACTTGAGTTTCCATAACAATTTGTGATTCTCATTGTTTCTATTGTACTTCCTAACATTCAATGTTTTCTTATTGATCTCAAACTTTTTTCAGTTCTAGTTTACTCCCACTTATTCCTTTGAAATCTAAATTCCCCTAAAGGAATTCAGCTATCCTTGTAACAAAACACATTTTGTTATTGGATTGAGATGAAATCAACAAACTAAAATTTATGTGATTTGTGGATAAAGCTTTTCAAGAAACTATTTTCTTATACAATGTTTCAATCCTAATCCTTATATAGATATATAGGACCAAAAAAATTCCTAATCCTTTTAACGACATATTGGAACACCTCCGATGCCATATCTAATATTTTGTCTTTTGTACAATTGTAGCCAATACATTGTTTTAGTATAAAGCATGTGCTGAAAAGGAATTTTGGAAGATTAGCTAGATTTACTTATAATTTCACCATGACTAATCGGGGTGTGATTCCTTCTTTTTGATACATCATTATGTATAATGTGGAGTTCATTGTGATGAACTATAATGGTATGTACAGAAGGTCCTCGAACTCTTGGTTTAAAGTATTTCAATCATTGATCATATCAAAGTGTCTTAATACTTTTACCAAGGTGTTTATGTAATTCATATATGATCTTCTTGAACATTTCAAGATATTCTTGTTTGTATTTGACTAAATAAAAATTACTATATTTACTGATATCATCTGTAAATCTAATCAGGTGCTAGTAACTACCTTAACATTTATTCCAAAAGGTGTATATACATCAATATGTACATGTCGTAGTAGAATATTCTCTTCTCCCACTAAATCTAGTGAATTGTGTTTTTGTCATATTGCCCAATAGATAAGATTTGCATGTCCATATTGGTTTGATAACCAAAAGAATCTATAAAAACACCATCATGGATTCAGGCAATGCATTTCTCATTTATGTTCTCTAGATGGAAATGCCATAGGTATTCATTATTTGAGTTTATCAAGTTTTAATCTTTTGGTATTCACATTATAATCATTTATCCTTAGATATAGCAAAAAAGGACTATAAGATATTTAGGGAACTACCATTGAAATATCACATCCTTTTTTAATATAACATTGACTATACTTAATATGATCTCCATATTCATCCTTGTCCATACAAGATGTAGAAAGTAAAATGTTTCTATTATTGGAAGATATGAAATAGCAGTTCATTAACTCTATCGCATGCCATGTGGGTTGAGATAAATTATAGATTATTACTATATTAGAAACAACTCTTGCTCGAGTTACAATGCATATCCTGACCTTGCCCTTTTATATAGTCTTACTTCTATTTAGATCCTGCATATTCAAACATATGTGAGATTTACATCAGGTGTCATATACCGAAGATGAATAGGTAGTCAAATATATCTCATAACATATATGCCTGAAGTGAGATCTCTATCCCCTCCTTCTTCTTTACTTATTTTAGGTAGAGAGGGCAATTCCTCTTCCAATGTCTAGGCTGGTGAAAGTGGTGACAATTTCCTCCCTTCTTCACCCCTCCCTTTTCTTTTAGCACTGAATACAAGGGCTTCTGGACAACTTTAGAACTCTTCTTATATTTTCCTTTACCTTTGGACTTCCCTTTGATCTATTGATCATCATCACAGACTTGGGCTTGTCTTTCTTCATTTGTGCCTCAGTTGTTCTCAACATTCTAACAAACTATGTTAACGACTTGTCAAGTCATTGTAACATACTCAAATATGGGTATATAACTTATTTTTCCCTTTCATAATGTCCACCTTTAATTATTTGATTTTTGAATCATTGTTCCTTAATTATATAAAATAATAGTAATTGGATCTGAGGAAATAATCAAGTCAATAGTTCAAGTTTAGTTATTAATTCACTGATTAAGTAGAGTAGACCCTAATTTGTTAATCCAAAAGTACCATTAGTCTAATTGAAAAAAAAAATTGATGAATATGAAATAATACATCAAATTAATTAAAAAGGAATTAAATTTTTAAGTGAGTACCTAGCTTAGAAATAATTAAATTAAATAGAAAATGTTATTATAAAATGAAATTAACATTGAAACTTTATTCCTCTTGTCTTACTTGGCCAACATGTCAAATTTCATGTTAGTATGACTTTATTTGACTACATATTTAATTAGTCTAGATTCAATATATTCATTGTTTCATTTCACTTTAGTTAATCAATTAAATTGATTCTAGAAATATCTAACGCAAGCGTTACTTCTCTTTCACCTATTCACGATGCATCTTATGTTTTCTGTGGACTACGAGAGGTAGGTAAATGATGCCCCTTTTTCTTCCTCCCTCTCCATTTCCGTTTCCAACCTCACAGATTGTCAACTATAATCAGCGGCCGCTCTTTCCTCCTCCTCTTCATCTCACCATCCCCTCTTCCCTTCGTCTTTCTTCCACAACATATTTCTAATCCTAGATGTCGTCTACTTATTCACCTACTACTGGTAGTGCCAAGTACCATTCAAAACTAGTTGCCATCACCAGGAAGAGTTTCCTCCTCCTATTCTCTTCCTTGCGCCAAGAACCCTAACCGTCCTATCTCCTTCTCCAACCTTTCATGGGCCAACATGCCACAAACATTAGTGTCACCTCCATTACAAGGTCATCTCCACTCCTTCTCTTCCTCTAATGCCAACCTCACTTCACCTGCAATAGATATATGACACTACCATTTCACAATGACAAGGGAAACGACCAGAAGCCACCACGATTCCAGTGTACCTTCCCCCATATAGATCCCCTTTGTTTGCCTTTCTCTTTCAGCAAGCCACTTCCAGTTGCTGGGAAATTGCTAGTAGTTGTCTCTTCTTCATGTGTCTGACAGTCGTGCCAGTCAAAGATGTTCTCCTGCCGTCTGTAGTGGATGGAAAAGGATCATGTAGCATCCAATAAACTATAATGATCACATCTCCTTCACTATTTGAATCCACAACTTGACCTACTTATCCAAAGGAACATGTAGGCAATGTTCTAAACCTCGACACACCTTCACCTAGATCTATTAATCTCCAAAGTTTAGATCGCCTTCCTCCTACTAGATCACTTAAGATCGAGACGCAATCCTCAAGACACAAAAAACACTTGGCCCTACATATCCCCCAAGTGTGTCGGCCTAAAGAGTCACATGTAACTCCATGCAATAAGTTGGAGCCATCCATCTACTTCTTCCTTACCATCAAACATCACACCAACCTTCATTTAGATAAGAAGTACACAAAAATCAGCTAAAGGAGAATCAAATATAGATTTATCCACTAAAGATAACATCATATGATCTTGTTACACCTAAGTATGAAGTTCATTGTCTTCATCTCTTTGTGATTTAGTTGTTAACACCAACTAATGACGATCTTTGGCTACTAGTTAATGTGATTACTAGACATCATCAAATATAGAAACTAATTATATGGATACCCAAGAATGTGGACCCATTACTATACATGATAGCATGTTCATATGTTGGTGTATGGGTAGTACAACTATATATCGTAGTATATTACTTTCAAATAACCCTAATTATATCCACTTAATTAGTATTATACCAAAGAACAGATTTGAGTATATCATATGGATGAATGATATAGTACATAGGTATGATAATGACTAATATCAAAAAGTAATTAGAGACATCATAAGAAATATGTAGGTAATCACATATGATTGTATGTGGGACTTCAATAAAACACATTCCTAATAAGGGTATTTTGATCCAATGAAATCTCATGTACTGCATGTCCCTAGCCTCATTGACCATTTGAGCTATATGGTATTGAGGGAGAGAATGGTATTAAAAGATCTAAAATGGGGTGAATGTGTATTACTACTCACTTACATATGTAACCTCAGCACACTTCATCTTATGTGATTGAATAATGACATTAGAACTAAAATACATATCTAAGGAGTCACATGTAAAACGAATCAGGTTAAATCCTAAAATGTCACTAGATGATCAAAACTAGGTCAAGAAAGATATAAATCAATAAATGAAATACATACACATATTCATTTTGGTTTGCCTAATATATATAATCTATTTCTAGGATGATTACTCAAGTTTGGAGATCAATTATACCTAATGAACTAACCATTAACCATGAAGATAAGGTATGTATGCCTCCGTATTTAATTTTGGGAATGATTTGACAAAATATTCTTAAATTGAGGCATCTTTTGGGACATTTATCCTTTTTTCTCCACTTGTTGAAATATCACATTCTATCATTTCTAAATTATTGTTCTATTTTGTGATTGTTGTTTTTATGATGTATTGGGTCAATGACCCCACCTGCTATTATTCTTGTATCTTGCTACATGTGTTTGATGAATAATGTATATTGTCTCTCTATTTATGCATGTTAGAATAATTTGACTAGATAACTATTGTAGAAGTTATGTGTAAACATTAGGGTGTGCTACTTATACCCTTATGTATAGAGGCATGCTAATTCTACCTATGAGTGTACTATTTCTACCCAAAATATATATAGGCCAATGACTCGGTCGTGCCTTGGCCCTAATATAGTTACCTTAGTCCAATATATCTACATGCAAATGATTATGGTTGTTGTGATATTGTGAATGGTTAATGGCAAGATTTGTTATCTCATTTATTTATTTATATGCTTCATTCTATTGGAATACATTTTCATGATATATCTCTTGTTGGAACATACATATCTTTTGATGACCCTACTTTTTAAGAGAATATATCTTTTGCCCTTTTCACACATTTAAATGTCAAAAATATTGTTAAATGTACAAACTCAGCTTTTGTTGATGCAAAATCTTTTGTTTCCTATTTTCTAGGTGTTCCCTCCACCTAGGTGTAGGTGTTTTATAGGATAGAGACTTAGGATGATCATAAGCTCATTGGTGAACTTAAGGAAAACTAGAGATATCCTTGTTACCCTCTGCATATGGGCTTATGTGTATGTATATGTAACCATTTCAGTTTATGTACCACCCTTAGAGTGAGAAAGTTATGTATATGAAAATATTTTGTAACTTTGTAAACAGTTATTGTTACAACCCCAAATTTTGGGTTCTTTTGATGAGAAATGCAATTTCACTTAATAAATATAAATGGTGTGATTTGGTTTGAATTTCGTCTATAATAGCCTTGATGGTTGCTTAATGGGCTTTGTTGGCTATTAGGCCGAATAATAAGGAAATTCTATTAATAAATGAATAATTAAGAAATGGAGAAAAGAAAAGATGTAGAAACCTCTAGAAGGCAAACGAATATAATCCAAAATTGAATTTCGTGCCTCTTGGGTTCCTAGTAGTCCAAGGTTGCAAAAGTAATGCAATAAGAAAAGAAAAGATCAATTAAGTATTTCTTTATTAAGAAAGAAATTGAAAATAATGGTAAAATGTGGAAAATAAATGGAAAGAGGTATAATTGAGTTATCCTTGGTGGAATTTCGTATCCCAAGGATTCCTAATGTTAAAAGGAATGCCAATGAGGAAAATAAAAAGAGAGATAAAGAGAAATCCTCAAAAAGATATATTTTAATAAGAAATAAACAAGATAATGAGAAATAATGGACATAGATGCATCTAGAAGGATAATAAGTATCCATTAAAAAGGATTTCGAAATATTAGAGTTTCTTGAGGTCCAAGGAACTCCAATGGAGAAACAGAAAGACAAAATACTAATAAAGCAAAATAAGAGAGTAATGCAATACATTATTAATGAATTTTGGTGGCATTGCTAAAGAGGTGGTATTTTCTACTTAAGGAAAATATATTTTCGTGGCCAATGAATTAAAAGGAAAGAATAAAGAGAGTAAGGGAGAGGATTTTCATATTCCTAAATATCCAAGTAATAAAGAATGTCAAAAGATAAGGAGGAGAGAGAAGATTTCTTCACTATGAAGGAATATGGTTTCTTATTAGGAAAGGGATTTGTTTTCCCTTGAATGAACATCTTGGGGTGTGGATACCCTCCCCTATATAAGGGGTAGATCCCAAGGACAAGTTCTAAAGAGTTCCACATATCCCTCTCTTCTTCTTCTCCTTCTTTGTGAGCAAACCCTATTCGAGAGTAGGGATCTATCCTTGGAACTATGAATGTTGATTTTGTGGTTACAATCACCCCAGACCAATCGACTATTGCCCCTTTGACCTCGGCTTCATGCAGCTGTTGCCGACCTGCTGCAGTTGCAGCAGTAGTCGCATGCTTCTCCCTCTTAGGAGCGGCCACCTCAGCATCAGCATGGAGCCCTACAGATGCGGCGGACGGTGGCGGGAGGAAAGGAACCCCTTCCGGTGCCATTTGGTCCAGGGATGGAAAGAGAAAGCTCTCCCCCGAGCCGCTGCAGGCGTCGAAGATAGGGCATCGCGAGGTTGAAGAAAGCTCGGGTGTATAGTTGACGTTTCTTCCCTCCACGTACTAGAGAATTCGATCACTTAATCAAGGGTATAATAGTCTTTTCAAAATGTTTCAACCAGTCGATCAATGTTGCATGAGATGAATGACGTGGCAGCCTCCCATTGGCTCAAGTAAGTAAATTTTGCAAAATTCATAACTAAATAATGGTAGCTCGGATTAGTACATATAAAATATGAAAATTTCTCAGAAAAACTAGAGGAATCCAATAAAAATATCTTTAAAAGCTAGTTATTCTTGAAATTCGAAAAGTAGTGTAGGTTGTCAACATTGATGAATTAAAGATTAAGAATCCCTATTTTGATATGATTAATGTATTTCGAAGGGATTTATTGATGATTAAATTTGACATTAAACTGTTAATTGAAAAAAGGTACATTAAGAACAAAAAAGATGAACTTTGCACGTCATTGGTTTATTTAGAATTTCATGTGCATTACTATGCTTTAATGGGCCTTGAAACCCTAATATTAGTAAATGCGACTATTAATGGATTTAATTGTTCAATTTCATGATTAAAGTTGAGATGTGATAATTCTAAGCTATTTCGAGTATAAAAGTTCCTAATTGTGGATAAATAACCTTAATGTAGTAATTAGGGTTTTCTCATGGATAAAGGTAGAATTAATGACAAATAGAGTTCATATGTGAGTTAGACCGTAATGAACTATGAATTGATGATAGATGAGCATAATGATATTGTCATGTATTAAAAGGATAAAAATGGTAGCTTCAACGTAAAAGAGGCTTAATGTACTTAATTGATGGTTAATTATGCTTTTTCTGATATTAGGGTTAAATGTTGTTAAAAGATAACCTTAGTATCTTTCATGATGAATAGATGAGATAATTAGGGTTTGTGAGTAATTGTATAAAATTAGTGTTTAAAATAGTAAGTGATGAAGGGAAACCCTAATTGCAATGAAAACCATAAAAGTGGACTAGAAACCCTAGGAAGTGAACTAGGTTTAGTAGTTCTTGATGGCATGATTAATAATAGGAAATTGTATGCATATTTCAAGATCTAATAATGTGCTTGCTTGCCTATTTGGATTTCTTGATTGGATTATTCTATCTCAAATCAACCTGACAAGTATGTGGTTACGCTAATGAATAATCGCTTTAGTTTCGTAGTGATTCTCAATTGTTTTATCAGTTGCCTGAAAATAACTACATGGATGGCTTTTATTTCATGCAACTATAAAGTGGCTATGAGTATCACCATAAGCATGTATACATGATTGACTCAGATCCTGGTCCTCCTTTGTGGCTTTGCTAATGATGAAAAGGGTAACCTGGTAAAGGGTCTACTTGTCAAGTGGGACCATCAGATATTTAAGAGTTAGGGATTGGGATACCTATGGGGCTTTCCATGTGACTCTTGAGCACACCATGAGTTAGGGATTGGGCTACCTATGGGTAGTGTCATTTGACTCAACCCTAGATATTGATATGCCTATTAGGTAGGATCATGTGGGGTTTAATGGGGATCTACCATGAGGAAGGTAGCATCAATGTCCACTGCAGGGACAACATAGAGGCTTTGATATATATATATATATATATATATATATATATATATATATATATCGACTGAGCAGTTATTTTGAAAATGTAAAGTTGTTTGTTAAATCATATTTGATTGCAATATGTTGTTATCATAGTGGCACAATTATTGTTTCCCCCACATACCAGCTTTATGTTGACCAACATTTTGTTTGTCGGCGTTTTAGGTACAAGTGAAAAGAACAAACAGTAAAGTGGCATATGTGGAATTAAATATGAATTAAAGTTCAAAGGAGGATTAGTTAGAAAAGTCTCCATGTGGATAGAAGTAAATATCCAAGTTTTTCAAAAAGGTATGAAAAGTTTAATTTTATTAAAGCCTTTCAGTTTAGTTTGGTAGAATTCGATAATTATTATTGATTATTTGTCAAACCTTTGATCCGGAAATTGGGGTAACGGTTCTGACCTCTTGGTCTCCCTTAATTGGGGGTTACCAGGAGGTGGGGTCGTTACATTTGATATCAGAGTGTAGGTTCCTCATTTAATCTCTAATAATTATTAAATTTTACAAACTATGTAGAACCCAAAGGAGTTATTAGAGTAATTTTCGAAAGAGAGAGGTGTCTAGAAAAGGATCACATCCGAGGGCTGGTCAGATTTTCCTCTGCACCGCTAGTTAGAATATGAGGACTCTCGGATTAGTGTGACTGCCTAGCCAATGTCTCAGGATTTGACTCGAAATAAGATACATGTAGGACTCTCTCATCTTGTTCATTCCTTCTCAACTCAAATGATGTTAAGGATTATAAGGATTAGGGTTTTCTCTTTTTTCCTCACCCTCTTGAGGTATGGGTAAGGTTGATAAGGATTAAGGAATCCTCTACCAAATTAATAAAAAACATGTAAATAAGATGTCATGGACATAAGCTTAATAGATTAAGTGTAAAAGAATAGATGCATGCTTAAGTCGTATGACATAAGTTATCATGCCCTCAGGAGAGACTTGAGGCTAGACTTTCTTGTCAGGAGGATAAGTAAAGAGAGTTAGTCTTGGAGGTAGAGAACTCCATTATAAGTGGAGACCTGGAACATCCTCAGAGAATGATGCTAACCCTAACCCTAAGTGAAGGTTAGAGAGAAAGATGACATGATGAGTTAGATGTCATGGTAGACCAGGTGTTTGGATGGACATGCCTTGGATTCCATATGAGCCATGATAGGTTGGATGACCAAGTACCTTTGGCAACCCAACCCTAGGAAGGGTCGTGCATGTTAGAGTGAAGGATAGCTCCTTCATTGATGAGGTTAGAGAAGAACATATGGAAAACCCCTAAGCTTATATGAGCATGGCATAGTAGGCACCCAAAATACATCGGTAGTGTGAGCAGTAGGTTGAAACCCTAGCCAAGGGAGTATGTTGGATAGTTGATGAGATAAACATAAAAGGCTAGGGATCAAACATAAGTTGAACATAGGCTTCACCCACGTAGGGGTATGCTTGTGAGCTTGATCCATCTTCAAGGAGAGAGGACCTCTGGTAGTGAGGTTGTTTGTGGATTTAGCTCTAGAGAGAGGGAGCATGACCCAAGCAAGAAGGTTGGAAGCCTAGACTCCAAGATATGAGGAAAAGTGGGGAGTTGAGGATGATGATACCTAAGTGGATGTTTGTGGTTTCCTCATGCTTGATCCCTGGGGGCTGATGATGTCTTGGTTGCCCTGAGAGGAACCAAACCCTAGAGAGAGGATGAGTCAGCCGGTAACTCTGTACCTATGGTATAGACCAGAAGAAGAGTTTCTTAGACCTAGAGAGGTTTACTAATAGGTTGTGAGGACTTGTACCTTGTTGTTTGTCCTTGAGGAGGACTCAACTTTAAAGTGTTTCTCGAGTAGAAGGATGACAGGAAGTGTATGTCATACCTGGTACATGTTTGGTTTGTGGTTAAGAGGTTTAGCAAACAGTTGGACATTAGAGAACTGAACCTAGGGTTCCTAAGCCTAAGAGGGGAAGTGATGTACCCGATGACCATGATTCGAGCATGGTACTCCTCATGTGTAGAGGAAAATAAAACCCCTTAAGTTTAAGGTATGTTTAATGAACCCCTCACAGCTAAGTTGATGACATGGGAAGGTATGATCTTGATCCAATGTTGAGGATGAGAACAAGCGTGACCTAGCATGGTTTAGTAGGTGGTCTTCTTGTGCCTTAGTGGCTTGCTAGGGTTAAGCATGCTCATGAGGATGTAAACCCTAGACATAAGGCGTTTGTGGCCTTTGTTATCAAGAGGTATAATTTCCTCCCATACTGGGAGAGGGACTCATGTGTAGGGTGTATACCGGTTTTGTTGGTTTAAGGTAACCTAAAGAGGTCTCATAGGATCTTGAGAAGCTAAGTGAAAGTACATGGTAAGAGAATGAACCTGTAGACCCATAGATAACCATCTCTAAAGTGCATATGGATGTGTTACCATGGAGGTAACTGATGTGGGGGCCTGACCAAGGTAGGCATGTCGCCATGACCCCTATGAAAGGATGAAATTCATCCCATGAATGCAGAGAGAGACGATGAAGGATTGGGTAAGGTTCTAAGTTGAACATGTACTATGTTAGAATCCTAAGTCTATCCTAGGGTCAAGTAGGGATAAGACTGATGGAAGTAGGAGTTGCCTAATTCCCTAGTTGCACATGACCATAGGGTCGGGAGGTAACAACTATCTTTGTCTGAGGGCCATGGGTTAGGAGATTGATCACCTTCTTGAACTCATGGGACCCAAAGGGCAGATGAGTATGGCACTCTCTGGATGCATGAGGGAAGAGGGACAACCCCAAAAGTGTCGGCACCCTATAGACCTAGAGGAGATGACCAAGGATTGTGTGTGGACCCAAGTAGGTTCGAGACCAGTTCTCCATAAAAGTAACCTTGATATCAAGATGATTGTAATATAGAGGCATAAGGTTCACGTTTCAACTTAGATTTAATGGTGTACTAGCAAGTTGGGATGTACCATCTCTACTCTTAGAACAGGAAGAAATTTGTATTTGGACTGCAGCCAAATGCTTATTTCCTCTTGTTATGGGAGTGAGAGATAGGACAATACGCATGCCACATACACCAAGGATAAAAGATGATGTGAGTTGGAACGTTGCTATAAGGTATGAGGATAGAGATGATAACATACCATTGTGGAGTGAATGATACGTGGATGGTTTACAAACACTATGAGTATTAAGGTAGTCATCTGGTGAGGATGTTTTATCATGAGCTATGAGTTATACAAGGTTGAGTTTGAAAACCAAGAGGATAAGCTCAGAGTTTCTTGAAGAAGACAGACTTAGAGATGAGATGAGGTAATAAGTGGAATACATGGAGGTGTATGTCTTCAACGTTACCTAACACCTAAGGATGTGAAATGGTAATGGTTGGTCTGGATGAGATATAGCTACCTAGTTTAGATGGAGGCTTGAAGAGGTTGTTAGGTTAACCCTCAGTTGGAAAAGAGATAAGTTTAGCTAACACTCAGATGTAACAATATCGGTTGATTAAGTTAATGGTTGTTTGGTTAGCCGGCCTAGTCCATGAAGCAATAAAAGGATGGTTGTAGAACCTCATATGCACTTATTTGGAAAAGAAGGTGATGAAACCCCGACCAGAGTGGTTTAGGGTTTCCAAGGTATCGATCTTGAGGAATCATGACATACGGGAGATCATGATTTAAGATCACCATATACCATGGTACTACCAAGATAATAGGTGACTGTATTACTTTGGATGCCTAAGATGATGTTGAATGTGGTATGTTGCCATGCATACCAGGAGGTGAAGGACGAACGTTAGTAACCCAATGTATCGATATAGAGGATAAAAGAGTCCCTGAGAGGGAATGGGAGTTCATCACTATGGATGTTGTGGTAAGTCTCCCCTAGACCAAGGAAGGTCAAGATGTAATATGGGTTATGGTAGATCGCCTTACCTAGATGACATGAGAAAGAAAGAGTTCTGTCTAGGGACAGATTCGGTTGAACTACATATGAGAAAGAGATGGTTCAACAATGGTAAAATGGATTTCGTATAATCCAAAATTAGATTTCGTGCCTCTTGGGTTCCTTGGGTTCTAAGGAGTCCAAAGTTGCAAAGGTAATGCAATAAGAAAACAAAAGACCAATTAAGTATTTCTTTATTAAGAAAGAAATTGAAAACAATGGTAAAATGTGGAAAATAAGTGGAAAGAGGTATAATTGAGTTATCCTTGGTGTAATTTCATATCCCAAGGATTACTAATGTTAAAAGGAATGCCAATGAGGAAAACAAAATAAAAGATAAAGAGAAATCCTCAAAAAGAGATACTTTAATAAGAAATAAAGATGATAATGAGAAATAATGGACATAGATGCATCTAGAAGGATAATAAGTATCCATTAAAAAGGATTCCAAAATATTAGAGTTTCTTGAGGTCCAAGGAACTCCAATGGAGAAAAAGAAAGAGAAAATACCAATAAAGTAAAAGAAGAGAGTAATGTAATACATTATTAATGAATTTTGGTGGCATTACTAAAGAGGTGGTATTTTCTACTTAAGGGAAATATATTTTCGTGGCCAATGAATTAAAAGGCAAGAATAAAGAGAGTAAGGGAGAGGATTTTCGTATTCCTAAATATCCAAGTAATAAAGAATGTCAAAAGATAAGGAAGAGAGAGAAGATTTTTTCACTATGAAGGAATATGGTTTCTTATTAGGAAATGGATTTGTTTTCCCTTAAATGAATGTCTTGGGGCATGGATACCCTCCCCTCTATAAGGGATAGAGCCCAGGGATGAGTTCTAAGGAGTTCCACGTATCCCTCTCTTCTTCTTCTCCTTCTTTGTGAGAAAGCCCTAGCTGAGAGTAGGGATCTATCCCTGGAACTACAAATGTTTGTTTTGTGGTCTTTCTTGAGGCAAGAAGCCTCCACGATCACCCTAGACCGATCGACTACTGCCCCTTTGACCTCGGCTTCGCGCAGCTGTTGCCGACCTGTTGTAGTTGCAGCAGGGGTCGCATGCTTCTCCTGCTTGGGAGCAACACCTCAGCAGTAGCATGGAGCCCTACAGATGCGGCAGAGGGTGGCGGGAGGAAAGGAACCCCTGCCGGTGCCATTTGGTCCAGGGATGGAGAGAGAAAGCTCACCCCCGAGCCACTGCATGCGGCGGAGATAGGCCATCGCGAGGTTGAAGAAAGCTCGGGTGTAAAGTTGACATTTTTTCCCTCCGCATACTAGAGAAACCGATCACTTAATCAAGGGTATAATCATCTTTTCAAAATGTTTCAACCAGTCGATAAATGTTGCATGATATGAATGACGTGGCAGCCTCCCATTGGCTCAAGTAAGTTAATTTAGCAAAATTCATAACTAAATAATGGTAGCTCGAATTAGTATGTATAAAATATGAAAATTTCTCAGAAAATTGAGAGAAATCCAATAAAAATATATATAGAAGCTAATTACTCTTGCAATGTGAAAAGTAGTGTAAGTTGTCAATTTTGATGAATTACAGATTAAGAAACCCTATTTTGAGATGATTAATCTATTTAGAAGGGTTTTATTGATGATTACCTCCCTACTATTGTTCTTTTAAGTCACTGAAGACTAAATTGGCATGTGAAGACATCCAAGTTCAATGGATCATGGTTAATCATCACCCTAAAACCCAATTCGTCTCTCAAATTCCTGATAGACTGATAGCCCTAAGGGTTATCCTTAGTTTAGAGGATAATTCTTGTAATGGTACTGATAATACCATATTTTATGATGTTCATATTAGTGTGTTATATGTAAGCTCTTGTTGATGTAATAAAAGGTAAGGTTGAGTTTAAAAAAAACAAAGTTGATATTAACATGTTAATTGCAAAAAGGTACATTGAGAACAAAAATGATGAACTTTGCACATAATTGGTTTAATTAGAAGTTCATGTGCATAAATATGCTTTAATGGGCCTTGAAACCCTAATATTAGTAAATGTGACTCTTAATGGCTTTAATTGTTCAATTTAATGATTAAAGTTGAGATATGATAATTCTAAGCTATTTCGAGTATAAAAGTTCCTAATTGTGGATAAATACCCTTAATATAGTAGTTAGGGGTTTTCTAATGGATAAAGGTAGAATTAATGACAAATAGAGTTCATATTTCATTTAGACCATAATGAATTATTTATTGGTGATAGATGGGCATAATGATCTTGTCATGGATTAAAAGGATAAAAATGGTAGCCTTAATGTAAAAGAGGATTAATGGACTTAATTGATGGTTAATTATGCTTTTTTCGATATCAGGGTTAAATGTTGTTAAAAGATAACCTTATTATCTTTCATGATGAATAGATGAGATAATTAGGGTTTGTGAGTAATTGTATAAAATTAGGGTTTAAAATAGTAAGAGATGAAGGGAAACCCTAATTGCAATGAAAACCCTAAAAGTTGGCTAGAAACCCTAGGAAGCGAGCTAGGTTTAGTAGATCTTGATGGCATGATTAATAATAGGAATATGTATGCATATTTCAGGATCTCATAATGTGCTTGCTTGCCTATTTGGCTTTCTTGATTGGATTATTCTATCTCAAATCAACCTGATAGGTATGTGGTTACTCTTATGAATAATCCCTTTAGTTTCACAGTGATTCTCGATTGTTTTATTGTTTGCCTAAAAATAACTACTTAGATGACATTTATTTCATTCAACTATAAAGTGACTATGACTATCACCATAAGTATGTATACATGACTGACTCAGATCCTGGTCCTCCTCTATGGATTTTCTAATGATGAAAATGGTAACCCAATAAAGGGTCTACTTGTTAAGTGGGACCATCATGTATTTAAGAGTTAGGGATTGGGCTACCTATGGGTAGTGCCATGTGACTCTTTAGCACACCATGAATTAGGGATTGGGCTACCTATGGGTAGTTCCATGTGACTTAACCCTAGATATTGATCTACTTGTTAGGTAGGATCATGTGGGGTTTAATGGGGATCTACCATGAGGAAGGTAGCATCCTGGTCCACTGTAGGGACAACACAGAGGCTGGGATATATATGGATTGAGCAGTTATGTTGAAAATGTAAAGTTGTTTGTTAAATCATATTTGATTGCAATATGTTGTTATCATAGTGGCATGATTATTGTTTCCCCCCACATACCAGATTTATGCTGACCAATGTTTTGTTTGTCGGTGTTTTAGGTACAAGTGAAAAGAAAAAATAGTAAAGTGGCATATGTGGAATTAAATATGAATTAAAGTTCAAAGGAGGATTAGTTAGAATAGACTCCATGTGGATATAAGTAGATATCCAAGTTTTTGAAAAAGGTATGAAAAGTTGAATTTTATTACAGCCTTTCTGTTTAGTTTGGTAGAATATGATAATTATTATTGATTATTTGTCGAACCTTTGATCTGAAAATTGGGATAACGGCTCTAACCTCTTGGACTCCCTTAATTGGGGGTTACCGGGAGGTGGGGTCGTTACAGTTATATTTTCTGCTACTTAAATACTTCATGGCTCATGTTTGTACCATTGAGTGGGCGCACTATCGGGTTCAACTTTTTATAGAATCATGTCAGAGCCTAAGCAATAAGTCCTTGACTATTTGAAGTTGTACTAGTGATTGTTCCTTAAATAGGTAAGGTGTTCCTTTAGAGGTTTTTGTCGTACCTAAACCTGAGTCGTACATTACCAAATAGGGTTTCAAACACTTTCACATTGGTTTTATTCAACCCAAACTATCTGTCCCATTGACTTTTGGGTAAACCCTCATCAACCCTACCCTCACTATAGAGGTATAGCTTTATACACCAAGGGTTGACTCTCTTAAACATAAACCCTTACTCCTCACCTTATGGGTAGATACTTTGTCTCGTATAGAGAGTTGGTTGACTCGAACTTACATAATTGTATGTCACCCTAGTACAAGTAAATAAACCTTCTATGTTTGTTGATTTCTATCATTCCTATGATACTTGCGGTTTGTGGACTGAGCATGCCTGGATACAGACATAAGGTATTGTCATGAGTTTTAGATTTTAAGAATGTTTATGATATTATGCGATGATATGAACTACATCGTTAAGGTTAGTCTTGTCTTGCCTATAACATGGAGTTATTTCAAAATATTTTTTCTTGAGACTCACCATCCAAGGGTTGGATACTATCTTAGCTAAACTTGTGATAACTCATAAAAGGCTTTGGGACAAAGTCACCACCACAATGAAGTTGTAGTAGTAGATAGTCCCTTTTGTGAAGAAATATTAGACTTGAATGTTCAACTCTCTAACCCTAGGCAAAAGTATGGCATAAGGTTTAAGAGGAAGAACAAATATAACATCTATGATCTAGTCAGCTACCCTTCTGAACTCTATGTATGGTTAAATAGGTCCTTTAATGGGTGGAGCCTTATACACTTAGGTCTATAACTTAAATTAATTAATAGTTGAAATCAACATTAGCACTTGAAACTAATAATGGAGTGAATACGAAACATCATAATAGTAGGATTGACAAACCTCCTTAACAATGTAGATAACCATAAAAAATTAAAATTGTTAATATCATCTTTAATCTTAGTGTAAAGTTCCTAGACCAATAAATGATATGAGAAGATAATAAGATGTGATGGATGGAGTTATATAAGTTCACAATCGGGTTTCGTATAAATGTGTGATATGAATGTGTTATGCTAGGGGTCACTATATTGACTCGATCTAGTGAATTAGAAACTTATACTTTCTTAGAGTTATAAACTAGAATGTTGGACTATAGCTTGGTGGATTTCGGGGAAGAAATCATCTTAAGGGTTTGAGTGTTGTAACATACTCAAATCTAGGTATATAACTTATTTTTTCATTTCCTTAGGTCCACCTTTAATTATTTGAGTATTGACTCTTTGTTCCTTAATTAGATAAAATAACAGAAATTGGATTCAAGGAAATAATTAAGTCAATAGTTAAAGTTTAATTATATTTCACCGATTAAGTAGAGTTGACCCTAATTTATTAATCCAAAAGTACCATTAGTATAATTGAAAAAATGATTTGATAAATATGAAATAATACATCAAATTAATTAATAAAGACATTAAATTTGTAATTGAGTACCTAGATTAGAAGTAATTAAATTATATAGAAAATGTTACCAAAAGATAAAACTAAATTGAAACTTGATTCCTTATGTCTTATTTGGCCATCATGTAAAATTGCAGTTCAATATGACTTTATTTGACTACACATTTAATTGGTCTAGACATAATATATTCAATGTATCATTTAATTTTCGTTAATCAAAAAAATTGATTCTAGAAATATGTAATGCAAGCGTTACTTCTCCTTCACCTCTTCAAGATGCATCTTGCTTTTTCAGTGGACTGTGAGAGGCAGGTAACTGGCGCCCCTTTTTCTTCCTCCCTCTCCTCTTCTATTCCCTACCATGTGCAGACTGCCAACCCTTAACCAGCAGTCGAACTTTCCCCCTCCTCTTTTTCTTGTTGTCCCCTCTTCCCTTCCTCTCCCTTACACATATATTGCTAACCCTATCAACCGTCTACTTATTGAGATGCTTCCAGTATTGCCAAGTACCGTTCAGAGCTAGCTGCCATCACTAGGAAGTGTCACCTCCTTCTCTCCTCTTCCTTGTGCCAAGAGCCCTGGCCGTCCTATCTCCATCTCTGACCTTATGCCAGCTAGCATGCCACAGACTTTAGTGCCTCCACCACAACAAGTTGCTGCCACTTCTTCTCTTCCCCTCATGCCGATCTCACCTCACCTACATCAAATTTTCAACACCACCACTACACAATGGCAAGGGGCAATGACCAGAAGCCACCATGATGCCTTTGTACCTTCCCCCATACATATCCCATCTATCTTCCTTTCTCTTTTAGCAAGCCATTGCTAGTGGTTGGGAAATCACCAGCAACCATCTCTTCTTTATGTGTCTAACTGCCATGATAGTCAATGATCTTCCGTCGTCATCGGCAGTGCATGGAAAAGGATCATGTGGAATCCAACAAGTTATATGATCACCTCTCCTTCATTATTTGAATCCGCAACCAGACATGCTTATCCAAAGGAACATGTGGGCAATGTCTTAAGCCTTGACACACCTTCACCTAGATCTGTTAATGTCTAGAAAATAGATCACCTTCCTCCTCCAAGATTGCCAGAGATCTGGATGTAATCCTCTCAAGAGACATAAATAATTGGCCCTACATATCCCCCAAGTTTGTCGGCCTGAAGTGTTACAACCCCAATATTTTGGGTTCATTTGATGAGAAATATAATATCTCCTATTAAATATATTTGAACAACAAATGATATAAATGGAATTCATTTACAATAGCCTTGATGATTGTGTTGTGGGTTTTATTGGCTATTGGGCCCAAATAATAAGAAAATTCAATTAGTGAATGAATAATTGAATATTTGAGAAAAGAAGAATGTGGAAACCTCTAGAAGGCAAATACAAAGAGGGATTTCGTTCCACATGGGTTCCTTGGGTCCCAAGGAGTCCAAAATTGTAAAGATAAAGCAATAAGAAAAGAGAAGATCAATTAGATATTTCTTTATTAAGAAAGAAATTGAGAATAATGATAAAATGTGGAAAACATGTGGAAAAAGGTATAATTGAGTTATCTTTGTGGATTTTCATATCCAAAGGATTCCTAATGTTAAAAGAAACTCCAAATAAGGAAATAAAAGAGAGATAAAGAGAAATTCTCAAAAGGAGATATTTTTATATAGAAAAAGTAAGATAATAAGAAAAGGGATGAAAGATAAGGAAAGAGGCTAAGGAAATATTCCCAAGAGGGGATTTAGAGACATTAAGGTTCCTTGAGGCTGAAGGAACTCAAATTAATAATTTAAAAGAAAAGGAAAGAGAAAATAGGTGAAATATATATATAATAAGAGATATCTTGCACACAAAGAAAAGTAAGGTTTTATTTGAGATAATGAGCCCAATTTTAGTAGAGCTATATATTACGTCATTATGGACTTTCTCTCCAAATTTGGGATTAATTGGATACTTGGTTTGGGAGTTATAGCTTTTACAAGATTCCCTAAAGTGTTGGTTTATAATAAATGTTATGATTTCTCTGATTTAAATGGAAATAGAAGGAACAATGACAGTCGTCAGATCGAGATCTGAGGCAAGCTGTGCATCACCTTCCTTGAGTCTAAGAAGGACTGAACCCCAAGAATAGAGGGTTATTTCCCTCGATTTTCCTCGCAAATAAATCCATGTGCAAACCTGGGAATCTCTTAGATTGATTCGGGAGGAGATTCTGAGTCAGTTCTACCCAAATTTCTCGCGCTTTGGAGGAGTCTAGGAGATGCACCCAAGTCCCAGTTTCCATCTGGATACCTATTGACCCAAAAGCTATATATATATAGCTGATCCAGTCAATTTGAAGGAACGTAATGGTCATGAGACTCATCCAAACCAATGGCTTCAAAACCAGACTCCAGATCCCGCTCTCTATCCTTGCTCTTCTCCTTCTCCTTCCTAGTTTTCGTGGGAGGGAACTCCCTAGTCGTCTTCCCTGTACATGCATCTTAGGTGGGAATTGAACCTGCCAACAGGTTTGGCGGTGAGTTGCGGAGCTAGGCGCTCCCTTTTCGGTCGAGGAGGAAGCCTGAAGCCCGGAGTCAACCTCCTCGTTGACTCGGCCAAGATGTTGGCTCGCGAACCAGGCGCGTGAGGAAGAAGAAGGTTAGGAGGAAAGACCCGCCTACCCCTGACTCCAGAAAAGGCGAAGAAGGGCAGAAGCATCCTTTTGACATCGTTTGGGCCAACCTGCGTGAAAAAAAAGGGCTGATTGGGCTGATGTGGCGCGTTCCTATTGGTGTCCAGGTATTTAACCTTGCAAAATTCATATATATAGATTGGTAGATCTAATGAAGACAAATTATATATGAATCTTGCTTAGAAAAACATGAAGACTACAATAAAAATGTAATTGATGCTTAATTTTTCTTGCAATTTCAAAAGTACAACAAATTATCACCTTTGATGTATTGAATTATGGTAAAACCCTAATGATGATATGGAACTCGAATTTAATGACACTTTTGGGTTAATTTGGTTTGGAACCCTAATTCTGAGAAATACTAACCTATTAAGAATAAAAGGAAGAGTTAATTTTGAAAAAGGTAGTTTCATGCTTGTTTTAGGGTTTATGCACATAATTATGTTTAGAAACCCTAATTTGAGGAAATATGGGTTTTAATGGGTTAAATCTAAAAATATAATTATAGAACTGGGTTTTCATGATATAATACCCTCAAGTTGGTGATTTGGGTTTTCTAATGGATAAATGAGGAACTAATAGTAAATGGAATACAATTATGAATTAAATCCTGATAAAGTATGAGTTGTCAATTCGAAGGAAACTAAAGGTGGTAATTGAGTCTAATGATCTTGAAGTAACTTAAAAGAGATAAAGACGGTAGTTTTGGTATAAAAGAGAAATAATGGACTTTAACTGTGCCTATGATGTTGAAATTAGGGTTTGTGAAATAAGAGGGAATTAAATGTGATAAAAGTACTATGGAGGCTAAAACCCTAATAAAACCCTAAAGTGGCCTAGAAAGCTTAAGGTGGAATCCGAGTCTAGCTTTAGAATGTTTTGGATAAACAATAACACCTGGATGTCATGCATTAATTTTAGGATCTTATTGAATGCTTGCTTGCCTATTGGTTGATTGGATTATTTCTGTCTCACATCAAATTGACAGGTATGTGGTTACGCCTATGAATATCTCGAATTAGATTCTCGAGGATTTTTGAGGTTTTATCGATGCTTTGAATTAAACTGTTGGATGCATTTAATTCTTGCAAATTATAATGTGAATATGACTAGCACATAAGAGATGTTCCTACTAGCTCATATCCTAGTCCCCTCTGTAGCTTTATAGATTGATCTAGTAAATGGCTACCAATGGGGTAGGTCCATTAGGTCATTAAATGACTTAGTAAATGGCTACCAATGGGGTCGATCCATCAAGTCATCATGAATCAGGGATTGGGCTACCCTTGGGTAGGATCATGCGACTCCATAACCCTAGGAATTGGCTACCTGTGTGGTAGGGCCATGGGGGTAAGGATCTACCATATGAGATAGGTAGTATCCATGTCCACTGCAGGGACGGTACAAAGATAGGGGATATGCAAGGATTGAGTAGTATTGCTTAAAATGTAATCTTAGATGTGAAATGATATTTGGTTGATTACATTGTTAACATAGTTGCACAATTATTGTTTCCCCCACATACCAGCTTCTTGCTGACCGACGTTTTGTTTGTCAGCATTTTAGGTATAAATGAAAAGAACAAACAGTAAAGTGGCATATGTGGAACTAAATGAGAAATAACATACACAGGAGGATTAGATAGATTAGTACCTTCATGGATAGAAGTTTAGAAATCCCAGCTTTTAAAAGGTAAGTAAAGTTTTTATTTTATACCAGTTTTCAGTTTAGTTGTAGAATTTCATAATTATTATGGATTATTTGTCGAACCTTTGATCCTGTTAATTGAATAACGGCTCTAACCTTTGGGTCTCCCTTAATTGGGGGTTACCAGGAGGTGGGGTCATTACAATTGGTATCAGAGCATAGGTTCCGCAATTAATCTTTAATAATTATTAAATTTTACAAATTTTGTAGAAACCAAGGGAGTTATTAGAGGATTGTCTGAAAGACTGAGGTGTCTAGAAAAGGATCACATCCGGGGGCTGGCAATATTTTCCTCCGCACCGCTAGTTGGAATACGAGGACTCATGGATTGTGTGTCTGCCTAGATGATGTCTTAGGGTATGACTCCAAATAAGATACCTTTAGGACTCTCTCATCTTGTTCATCCCTTCACAACTCAAATTCTGATAAGGACCTTAAGGATTAGGGTTTCCTCTCTTCTCCTCACTCTCTTGAGGTATGGGTTGATAAGTATTAAGGAATCCTCCACCAAATTAATAAAAAGCATGTAAATAAGATGACATGGACATAAGCTTAATAGAGTAAGCGTAGATGCATGCTTAGATCGTATGACACAAGTTGTCATCACCCTCAAGAGAGGCCTGAGGATAGACCTCTTGTGAGGAGGATGAGTAACGAGGGAGAGACCTCCAGTAAAGGTAGAGACCTAGCACATCATTTGAGGATGATGGCAACCCTAACCCTAAGTGAAGGTTAGAGAGAGAGATGACATGATGAGTTAGATGTCATGATTGACCGAGTGTTTGGTTGGTCATGCCTTTAGGATGCCATAAGAGGGTAGATGACCTAGTACCTTTGGCGACCCAACCCTGGAGAGGGTCGTGCATTCCATAGCAAAGGATATCTCCTTCGTGGATGAGGTTAGAGGAGAACTGATAGTTACCCTATGGGCTTAGGCAAGTAGGGTATAGGTTGATGAAATCCTGGTTAAGAGATCATGATGGATGGCTTATGAAAGGGGTATGGATGCTCTTGAGCCAAACATGAGTTGAGCATAGGCTTCAACCACATAGGGGTATGCTTGTGAGCATGAGCCTTCATGGAGAAGGGAACTCTAGTAAGTATGGTTGGAGGTGGAATTAGCTCTAGAGAGAGGAAGCAGAACCCCAACAAGGAGGTTCAAAGCCTAAAATCCCAAAACTTGAGGAATAGTGAGGAGTCGAGAATGATGCAACCTAAGTGGATGATAGTGGTTGCCTTATTCTTTATCCCTAGAGGCTTATGTAATCTTGGTTGCCTTTAGAGGAACCAAACCCTAGATAGAGGACGATGCTTCTAGTACCCAGGGTATAAGTGGTTACCTACTGGATGAGATAAAGAGTGCCTTAGACCCTGAGGAGGTTTAAGTACCCTGCTGTGAGGTTTTATACCTAGTTGAATGTCCTTGAGGAGGACTCAACTCTGAGGTGTTGCTCATATGAAAGGATCATGGGAGTACATGGCATACCTTGGACATGATTGATTCGTGGTTAAGAGGTTGAGAGTGTAGTTGGATATCCAAAGGTGAACCTAGGGTTCCTGGCCGAAGAGGGGAAGTGGTGTACCTAATGCTCATGATGAGAATTGTGTCTCTATAGTTTCGAGTATGGTACTCTTCATGTATAGAGGAAAAGGAAACCCCTTAAGTTGAAGGTAGGTTTGATGAACGCCTCACAACTAAGCTGGTCTAATGTTGAGGATGAGAACAAGTGTGACCTAGCATGGTTTAATAGGTGATATGCTTGTGCATTGGTAGCTGTTGGGTTAGGCATGTTCATGTGAATGTAAATCCTAGGGACGGTTGTGACCTTGTTGTCAAGAGTTGTAGTTTCCTCCCATCCTGGGAAAGGGACCCTTTGGTAGGGTGTATACCAGTTTTGCTGGTTTTGAGGCAACCTAAAAAGTCCCATAGGATCTTGAGAAGCTAAGTGAAAAGTACATGGAATGAGAATGAACCTGTGGGCCCATAGATAACCATCTCTAAGTGCATGTGGATGTGTTACCATGGAGGTAATCGATATGGGACCTGACCAAGGTAGGCAGGTTGCCTTGACCCCTATGAAGGGATGAAAGTCAGTCGAGAATGCGGAGAGAGATGATAAATGCTTGGGTAAGGTTCTAAGTTGAACATGTACTATAAGAGAATCCTAAGTCTGTCCTAGGGTCAGGAATGGATAAGACCGATGGAAGAAAGAGTTGCCTAATTCCCTAGATACACATGACCATAGGGTCGGGAGGTAACAACTATCATTGTCTGAGGGCCATGGGTTAGGAGATTGATCACCTTCATGAACTCATGGGACCCAAAGGGCAGATGAGTAGGGCACTTTTTGGATGCATAAGGGAAGAGGGATGACCCCAAAAGTGTCGGAACCCTACAGACCTAGAGGACATGACCAAGGATTGTGTGGTGACCCAAATAGGTTCGAGACCAATTTTCCTTGAAACTAACTTTGATATCAAGATGACTGAGAAGTAGAGACATAAGTTGCACGTTTCAACTTAGTTTTAAAGGTGTACTGGCAAGGTGGGATGTACCATCTCTACTCCTGGAATGGGAAGAACTATGTATTTGGACGGCCGCCAAATGCTTATTTCTTCTTGTTATGGGAGTGAGAGATAGGACAGTAAGCATGCCATACACCAAGGATAAAGATGAGGTAAGTTGGAATGTTGCTACAAGGTATGAGGATAGAGATGATAACATACCTTTGTGGAAGGAATAATACATGGATGGTTTACAAACACTAAGAGAGATAAGGTAGTCATCTTATAAGGATGTTTTTAGCATGAGCTATGTGGATTTTGCAGGTGATACAAGGTTGAGTTTGATCACCATTAGTATGAGCTGAGAGTTTCTTGATGAAGACAAACTTAGAGTTTGATATGAGATGATAAGTATAATTCTTGTAGGAGTGTGTCTTCGACATTACCTAACACCTAAGGATAAGAAGTGGTAATGAATGCTCTGGTTGAGATATAGCTGCCTAGTTTAGCTGGAAGCTAGAAGAAGTTGAGGTTGTTCGACTAGCCCTATGTTTGGAAAGAGGATGTGTTTTGCCTAACACACAAATGAAACAAGATATGTTGAAAAAGTTAATGGTTGTTTGGTTAGCCAGTTTAGTCATTGATATAATAAAAGGATGGTGATAGAACCTCAGATATATTCCTGTGAGTAGGAAGGTAATAAAACCCTTTTGAGAATGGTTTAGGGTTTCCGAGGTATCAAGCTTGAGGAATCATAACAATACAGGAGGTCATGGTATACCTTGGTACTACAAAGATAGTAAGTGTGGGTAGCATTCTGGATGCTTAAAACAAAGTTGCATGTGACCATGCATGCCAGGAGGTGAAGGACGAACACAAGTAACCTAGTGTATCGATATAGAGTATAAAAGAGTCCCTGAGAGGGAATGGGAGTTCATCACTATGGATGTTGTGGTAAGTCTCCCTTTGAACCAGAAGGTCAAGATACAATATGTGTCACACCTCAATCTCACACTAACCACTAATCATGAGATTAGGGAGCGACGGAGGGATTATCACATAAACAAATCACTGAGAAATTTTTCTTTTTAAAATATCGTAATGATATCCGGATTATTGCTGTAAACTAAAACATAATAAACTATTGCGGAAGCATTTCAATTAAACCGGCTAGAGAACATAAACAGAGTTTACAACATGTAACATTGTTTAACAGAAAGTAAAACATAACAAATAATTTACATCTTTTACTCATCACCATACATACTCTCTCTCACCCACACCATGTCCTAAGGATCGAGGGGAAAGGACTAAGAGACCTCTAACTACTAACTACGTATACCTTCTACAGACTAAGCGTTAGGATGAAAGGATCCTTCAGATTTCTTGCTGCTGATGATGACCTGAAAATGTTTTGAGTAGAGGTATGAGCCTACTCGCTCAGTGAATAGCATTTCATTTAGCTATCACTAAACAACTCATCAGGTTTATAAAATTGAAATAAACATAAATACAATACGAGAAGGGCAGTTCTAATGACATAGAAGATTACAGAATATAATCGCATTTCTATGCAGCAACAGATAATTTAAACAAATAAACAGATATAATGAATTGACACAAAAGTTCGGATATATTAATTTACTGTGATCCTATATGATTACATATTTATATTATTATGCCCCAAACATATGCAGCGCACTCTACATATGAAGATTTGTAGCGAACTACGATCCCACCGTACAAGACTTAGCGACACACCCGGGAAATGCTAAGTCTGACTGTCCGTCCTGGTCTGCACAGGACTCTCAGGCGCACAAGGGCCTGTCTGCACTAACTCTGAGTGCTCTGGACTCTTCCCGCAACCTGTAGTGCACATTCGGAGGGTCTGGGTTACCACCGTGACACACGCACGGATTATTGTTGAATAACCCCTGTTTACTCCAATGCCACCGTGACACATGCACGGATTATTGTTGAACACTGTCTCTCTGCCCTCGTGCCACTGTGACACACGCACGGATTATTGTTGAACACGAGCCACCGATAATCTAGGCACAAGGCTAGATCGATCGTTTCCCCCCAAAGGTACAGACCGCGCAATGGGGTTCTACGGTGTTGGGGCACCTAAGTCTATTAACTAATTAACTTATAAACATTTAAATAGGAAAATCACATTTACTGATTTCATTTCAGATCACAATACACTGTCATTCTAAACCGACAGAGTAATATATTTCAAATCATTGTATCTTCTGAGAAATTCTCATACCATGCATTCAGGCAAATTAGAAATACATAAATAACCCAACTTATTTCAGTTTGGCACATAAATAGCGAATTTACGCAATTGAACATCTTATTGCACAAATTAAAGAAATTTACTTCACATATGAGAATCATACTCAACAATTATCAATTCTCTAAAATTCTCGAAAAACGTGCACATTAACCCAAATCCTGGTTTGTGCATCACTTAACTCAATTAAGAGTTAATTACATATCACAATACAATTTAATAACAATACTTGAGAATTTCTGGTAATATTTTAGAGAAATGTGCCATTTCATGTAAATATCAATTTACACATATTAACGTCAAAAGATATATGCAATTAGGGTTTTCATGCATATTTTATTTATTCATATCAACTTTGAAATCGTACATCTGATAATTTATCAGAAATCTTCATTGTCTGGGTTCATACCCAAATCATACCATTTTCAGACATGAATTTCTAATTTCAACATTCAAATGAGCAATTTAGGTTCCAATGAACCATATAAATCTACTGATTCAATCCATACTGTTCAAATGCTAAATTTAATCATCTAACAGTGTCTAGAAGCATTTTATGAACTAAAAAGGTCGGGCGACGCCAAACGCTGCCCGACGTCTGATAACGTCAGTTATCAGCGTAATTCGCACACAAAACAGAAAATATTCAAATGCCTGATTTATTAATGATAAATAAATGAAACCCTACTCACCGCGTTTCGAATTGTCCGGGTTCGTCCGGAATTGCGTCCAAGGCCGGATTCTGGACGATTTTGGATCGTCTTCTACCTTGGTATTATTTGATTTACTGTTCTTGCTCACGGCCTGTTGCTTCACGCTCAACTGGAATCGGCTACTAGGCGTTGATTTGGGCCAAATTGATGGCAATTTCCAGCGTAAACCTCCTAGCCGAGGTCCAAGATGAAGATTGGAAGCTGTGGCCGTGTCAAGCTACCCCTTCCAGCCACGCACGGCCGTTGGCCTCAAGCTAAAGCTTGCCGCAGCCAAGCTGCTGTGCGGCAGCTTGCTAAGAAAGTAGGAAGAGTGGGAAGCGTAGGTGGTAGGAAGAGTGGGAAGAAGAAAGAAGTAAGGAAGAAGAGGAGAAAAGAAGCGGAATCAAACTCTGGGAATCGACAACCTGATCGCCTCTAGCGATCTTCCTTGCAGCTGCTCCTGTGCACCGCCTCCAGAGTTGAACAAATGAACGGATAATCAATCACGAAATGAAGGAAAGACAAAAATTTGGACATTTTGCAAATTTGACCCTGGAATTGGAAAAGTTCATAACTTTTGACTCGAAAGTCCAAATAGTGTGATTTCTTTTCCATAATTTCAAGAATGAGGCCCACTACAAACCCAAGGCATGAAAACGCGCTAATTATATTGTTTTACTGATTCAAAATTCCAATTGCATCTAATTATTACTTTACTCAAATTAATCATCTTAATTATGCACTAATCATCACATGAGCACTTAGGTTAGCTCAATTAACTTAATTATGGACTAATCATGATACTTATTGGTTAACTTTGAAACGGGTCATAACAATCTCCCTCCCTTATAAGAATTTCATCCCCAAATTCCTAAAAGAGAAAAGGAAACTTGTTACGCATCTCTGACTCAAGCTCCCACGTAGCTTCCTCTAGGTTATGATTCCTCCACAAAACTTTCACTAATGGTATCTCACAATTCTTGAGTTTCTTGATCCTTCGATCACTATCTGAATTGGTCCCTTAACATAGGACACATCTGATCTGAGCTGTGCAGGTTCTGGGTCAACTATCTCATCTGTACAAGGGTAACATTTCTTCAACATCGATACATGAAACACATCAAGTAAATTAGCCAACTCAGATGGCAATTCCAACCTATAGGCTACAGGTCCAATCCTCTCAATGATAGGATATGGGCCCATAAACCTAGGAGTCAGTTTGTCTCTCTTACCAAACCTCAACACTCCTTTCCACGGTGAAACCCTCAGATACACTTCATCACCAACCTGAATCTCAAGTGGTCAACGCCTCTTCTCGGCCTGACTCTTATGTCTATCATGTGCAACTTTCAACTGTACTTTGATCACAGTAATCATTTCAGTGGTCAAATCCACTATCTCTAATCCATGAATCTGCCTTTCACCTACCTCATATCAACATATGGATGATCTACACTTTCTTCCAAACAGAGCTTCATACTGAGCCATAGCAAGACTAGAATGGTGACTATTATTGTATGCAAACTCTATAAGGCTCAAGTGTTCTTCCCAACTTCCACTGAAATGCATGAGACATGCTCTTAGCATGTCCTTAAGAGTCTGAATGGTCCTCCCGGACTGATCATTCGTCTGTGCGTGGAAAGTTGTACAGAATCTCAACTTGTGCCCAAAGCATGATGCAACTGATTCCAAAACCTAGATGTGAACTTAGGATCCTAAATGGTATAATTGAAATTGGGATACCATGGAACCTGACTATCTCATCCATATATATCTTAGTCAACTTTGGGACATCAAAGGTTGACTTAATATGAAGAAAGTGAGCAGACTAAATTAATCTATCCACAATCATTCATATAGAGTTACAACCTCTAGGTGTCCTGGGCAACCCTATCACAAAATCCATTGTGATATGTTCCCACTTCCACTCAGGTATAGGAAGAGATTGCAAGGTACCTGTAGGTTTCTGGTGCTCAACCTTAACCTGTTGATACACACTGCACCTAGTCACATACTCAGCTACATCCTTTGTCATATCAGGTCACCAGTACAACTCCTTGAGATCCATGTACATCTTAGTGTTACCTGGATGCATGGCATACATCGATGCACGTGCCTCCTCAAAAATCTGTTCTTTCAAATCACTGTCTCGAGGTACATAACATGTCATGCTAATACAACACACCATCATCTGAAAATCTAAACTTTGGTCTTTTCCCCCTGTCATGTCATGTACGATCTGCTGCAACCCACTGTCACCCTACTGTAGTTCCTTGATCTGATCATAAAAAGTAGGCTTGACTTGCATCTATGCAATCAAACCACTATGTTATGTCACCCTTACGTCTAAGTTCAACTTTCACATTTCTACTAGCATGTCTCTCTCGAAACATGCCATAGAGAATGCATCAGTTGTTGAACTTAACTTCCTGCTGAGGGCATCATCTACTACATTCACCTTTCCAGGATGATAATCTATCATTATATCATAATCCTTAATCAATCCTAATCATCTCCGCTGTCTAAAATTCAGATCCTTCTGGGTAAAGATATATATATCAAGCTCTTATGATCTATAAACACCTGGCACACCTCACCATAAAGACAGTAACATCATGTCTTATGAGCATGAACTACAACAACTAATTCCAGATCATGTATCGCGTAGTACTCCTCATTCTATGCTACTGCTTATTATTACTACTGTAAGAATTTATTTCAAAATTATATCTTACTCTTTTCTCCGAGTCATTTTCATATTGTGTATCTACCTTCCAGATTAGCTAACTTTAAACCCTGGATTTTATTAGTTCTAGGTTACCTTTCATAGTGAAAATCGTATGATCTTGTTTTATAAAGATACTAGTATTCAAGGTCAAATCACTAGCGACATCCCTTGAACTACTTCAACTCTAAACATTCTAGGGTTTGGTCCTTATCAGCAACATAGCATTATTGTGGTGTGACTTTGCTTCCTTAGTTTGAAATCAAACTTTAGATCTCATAAGTTCATCCATCCACTTGTAATGAATACAACAGATATGAATAATCATCAATGAACTATAGATATATAACAGAAATGTAACATCAACCAAGTTCTCTAGCATAACTTATTAACACAAAAGCTACAAATAAACATGATACTTGTTACCCAAGCATCACACATGGCTCACAAGGCCATTCATATCTTGTCACCTCTCACTAGGCAACAACTTATTCACATGGTTCATAAAATCCGTACACATTATTACTTTTATTAAGAAACAACAACATCAACACACAAAAAGTCAATCAACATTTATTATATAAATGTCACAGCCCAAACTTGGCTATATTCATCATCTCATCATACCTGCATGGTTATTAGGCATGATAACAGTCATACAAGATATTCATCACATCATGTGATACAATAGTAATACCATCATTCCTTGACCAGGAATTAGGGTTTAATATCAAACATGGCTTATCATTCCCTTTTCCCCAAATTAGGGTTAGGGTTCCCCATTTCTCATTAATTCATACCCTCTTGAGTTAACCAACTTTATCTTGTATTAAGGTATTTCCCCTCTTAATGCATTCCATCACAGAATACTCACCCTTAGCATATAATGCATAGGCCACACATTAGAATTGTCCAGCTATCTCACATGATATGGACTTATCTTAGTTTAAGGCATAACTTATAAAGTTGCTTATAAACTATCGCACTGATACATCCTCAACTAGGGTTTCACAAGGATACACCCTCCACTAGGGTTTACCAATCATGTATTGGATCCATGCATTTGTTATGCATTATTGATTAGTACCATTAAGGGTATTTCTCACCTAATCATTAAATTTAATCTGAACATGATTGTGTTCCTTTATTTCTAATTAAGGATTGCTCATATGAGGTTCCAACATTGGGCCTCTGATATCATTTCCAACAAATTCTTAGTTGTTCTAATCTTTCTTTTACATCTCAACGTCTTAGTGTATGTACATTCTTACTATGATGTGAGTCTAAATTATCCAGAGTCTACTCTTATTATACTGTTAATAGGAGTCATTAGATCTCAGTAACGCATCCTACCAGCCGGACCAGGCCGAACCTGTAGTCTTGAAGCCAAGAGCTACTCAGGATTAACCAACTCCTATTAATCTCAAACATGTGGAAAGAATATCCACTTAGGGCAGACTCATTTAAACATAAATTCTGGTCTACTTAATACAAAGAATGTAAACAATAAATAAATCACTTCATGACACTCAATCAATATAAAAGAATCATATTTATTCTACAAGCTGAAAATCTAAATTCATACATATAAGAGCATTTCTAGTGATTTCCACTCAAATAAGCAATATAAGGCAAGAGTTGCATCACATCCTATGTTTAATCTCTTATTCCTGTATTAATTTCTAGTTTCTTAACCCTAAGATTTCTAGGGTTTCTCTCTAGCCTATCCTTCCTCTGCATACCTGGCCAAGGCATCCAGAGAAGAATAGACAGAGTAGCTTGATACTGGTCAATCTAAGTATTCAGACACCTGGCCAGGGTTTCTAAACACTCAGACCTCCCAGAGCTAAAGACATATCACTTCTTATTTTTCTCACTTATAACTCTATCTTTCGAACCTAATGATCCCTGACGATTCAACATAAACTCTTTACTTGGTTCTCGTGACCACATCCTCTTCCTGCCATCTGCAATAGTATAACAGAACACTTCCTGTTAGAAAATTGCAGTTAGAAGGGAGACACTTAAGTCCTAATCCTATTGGTCTCTTATCGTCCCCTGACCTTTACTTAAAGTATTCATATACTCAACCTATGCTCTGATACCAAGATGTCACACCCCGATCTCACACTAACCACTAATCATGAGATTAGGGCGCGACGGAGGGATTATCACATAAACAAATCACTGAGAAATTTTTCTTTTTAAAACCTCGTAATGATATCCGGATTATTGCTGTAAACTAAAACATAATAAACTATTACGAAAGCATTTCAATTAAACCGGCTAGAGAACATAAACAGAGTTTACAACATGTAACATTGTTTAACAGAAAGTAAAACATAACAGTTAATTTACATCTTTTACTCATTCTCCATACATACTCTCTCTCACCCACACCATGTCCCAAGGATCGAGGGGAAAGGACTAAGAGACCTCTAACTACCAAATACGTATACCTTCTACAGACTAAGCGTTAGGATGAAAGGATCCTTCAGATTTCCTGCTGCTGATGATGACCTGAAAATGTTTTGAGTAGAGGTATGAGCCTACTCGCTCAAAGAATAGCATTTCATTTAGCTATCACTAAACAACTCATCAGGTTTATAAAATTGAAATAAACATAAATACAATACGAGCAGGGCAGTTCTAATGACATAGCAGATTACAGAATATAATCGCATTTCTATGCAACAACAGATAATTTAAACAAATAAACAGATATAATGAATTGACACAAAAGTTCGGATATATTAATTTACTGTGATCCTATATGATTACATATTTATATTATTATGCCCCAAACATATGCAGCGCACTCTACATATGAAGATTTGTAGCGAACTACGATCCCACCGTACAAGACTTAGCGACACACCCGGGAAATGCTAAGTCTGACTGTCCGTCCTGGTCTACACAAGACTCTCAGGTGCACAAGGGCCTCAGGCGCACAAGGGACTGTCTGCACTAACTCTGAGTGCTCTGGACTCCTCCCGCAACCTGTAGTGCACAGTCGGAGGGTCTGGGTTACCACAGTGACACACACACGGATTATTGTTGAATAACCCCTATTTACTCTAGTGCCACCGTGACACACGCACGGATTATTGTTGAACACTGTCTCTCTGCCCTCGTGCCACCGTGACACACGCACGGATTATTGTTGAACACGAGCCACCGATCATCTAGGCACAAGGCTAGATCGATCGTTTCCCCCCAAAGGTACAGACCGCGCAATGGGGTTCTACGGTGTTGGGGCACCTAAGTCTATTAACTGATTAACATATAAACATTTAAACAGGAAAATCACATTTACTGATTTCATTTCATATCACAATACACTGTGATTCTAAACCGACAGAGCAATATATTTCAAATCATTGTATCTTCTAAGAAATTCTCATACCATGCATTCAGGAAAATTAGAAATGCATAAATAACCCAACTTATTTTAGTTTGGCACATAAATAGTGAATTTACGCAATTGAACATCTTATTGCACAAATTAAATAAATTTACTTCACATATGAGAATCATACTCAACAATTATCAATTCTCTAAAATTCTCGAAAAATGTGCACATTAACCCAAATCCTGGTTTGTGCATCACTTAACTCAATTAAGAGTTAATTACATATCACAATACAATTTAATAACAATACTTGAGAATTTCTGGTAATATTTCAGAGAAATGTGCCATTTCATGTAAATATCAATTTACACATATTAACGTCAAAAGATATATGCAATTAGGGTTTTCATGCATATTTTATTTATTCATATCAACTTTGAAATCGTACATCTGATAATTTATCAGAAATCTTCATTGTCTGGGTTCATACCCAAATCATACCATTTTCAGACCTGAATTTCTAATTTCAACATTCAAATGAGCAATTTAGGTTCCAATGAACCATATAAATCTACTGATTCAATCCATACTGTTCAAATGCTAAATTTAATCATCTAACAGTGTCTAGAAGCATTTTATGAACTAAAAAGGTCGGGCGACGCCAAACGCTGCCCGACGTCTGATAACGCCGGTTATCAGCGTAATTCGCGCACAAAACAGAAAATATTCAAACGCCTGAGTTTATTAATGATAAATAAATGAAACCCTACTCACCGCGTTTCGAATTGTCTGGGTTCGTCTGGAATTGCGTCTAAGGCCGGATTCTGGACGATTTCGGATCGTCTTCTACCTTGGTATTATTTGATTTACTGTTCTTGCTCACGGCCTGTTGCTTCACGCTCAACTGGAATCGGCTACTAGGCGTTGATTTGGGCCAAATTGATGGCAATTTCCAGCGTAAACCTCCTAGCCGAGGTCCAAGATGAAGATTGGAAGTTGTGGCCGCGTCAAGCTACCCCTTCCAGCCACGCACGGCCGTTGGCCTCAAGCTACAGCTTGCCGCATCCAAGCTGCTGTGCGGCAGCTTGCTAAGAAAGTAGGAAGAGTGGGAAGCGTAGGTGGTAGGAAGAGTGGGAAGAAGAAAGAAGTAAGGAAAAAGAGGAGAAAAGAAGCGGAATCAAACTCTGGGAATCGACAACCTGATCGCCTCTGGCGATCGTCCTTGCGACTGCTCCTGTGCGCCACCTCCAGAGTTGAACAAATGAACGGATAATCAATCACGAAATGAAGGAAAGTTTATAAAGACAAAAATTTGGACATTTTGCAAATTCGACCCTAGAATCGGAAAAGTTCATAACTTTTGACTCGAAAGTCCAAATAGTGTGATTTCTTTTCCATAATTTCAAGAATGAGGCCCACTACAAACCCAAGGCATGAAAACGTGCTAATTATATTGTTTTACTGATTCAAAATTCCAATTGCATCTAATTATTACTTTACTCAAATTAATCATCTTAATTATGCACTAATCATCACATGAGCACTTAGGTTAGCTCAATTAACTTAATTATGGACAAATCATGATACTTATTGGTTAACTTTGAAACGGGTCATAACAATATGGGTTATGGTAAATCACCTTACCTAGATAACATGAGAATAAAGGAGTATTGTTAAGAGATAGATTCTTTTGAACTACATAAGAGAGAGAGAGATGGTTCAATTACACCATGATATGAGTTCAAAAGTTCTTGAGTATGACCTAGAGGTTCACTTCCATAAGGTGGAAGTAGATACATGAGAACTCAATAATAGTACAGTTTATCACCCCATACTAATGGACAGTATGATCCAGACTAGAGGGTATGATGAGAGCATGTGTGCTCATTCAGGGTGATACATAGAGACAGTTCTTAAGATGTGATGTTAACCACCATAACCTTTATCGGGATGAAAGAAGGAGGTTGTGTCGGTCACCACTTCATTAAGATGATGTTGGTGAAGGAGGCCTCGCGAAGGTCAGAAGAGAACCATAGTGTGTGTAGGTGAAGTCGCTTTGATCGTGCAATGGCCGAGAGAGAGAACCCAATGGTGACATGAGTCACGAGCTGATGCAAAGAAGACTGACATGTAGTTCACTATGGGAGAATATGAGATGTGAAAATCCGACCCCTCTAAGCTTCAACTGAGTCCCCGATATATGGGTCCATTTGAGATGGATTGGTAGAGATTGTTGTGTATAGCCTTGCCCCTCAAGAATAACATGATGTGTAATGTGTTCCATGAGTCTGATCTAGAACACTATGTGAGATACCCAAGCCATGTTTTGAGCCCTGAACCTATTCAATTTTTGAGAGCCTAAAATGTCCTGAGTCACCTATGTGGATACAATATACCAAGGTAAGAAAGAACTCAGATGGAAGAATATGTGATGATAAAGGTTCTTGGGAAGCACCATGGAAAGGGTACGACCACATGGGATCCATGATGGACATATGAAAGGCGTATCCTGTTTTGTTAGTTTGCTTGTTGGAATTTTGAGGACAAAATTCTTATAAGAGGGGAAGGATGTTACAACCCCAATATTTTGGGTTCATTTGATGAGAAATATAATCTCTCCTATTAAAGATATTTGAATAACAAATGATACAAATGGAATTCATTTACAATAGCCTTGATGATTGTGTTGTGGGCTTTATTGGCTATTGGGCCCAAATAATAAGAAAATTCATTTAGTGAATGAATAATTGAATATTTGAGAAAAGAAGAATGTGGAAACCTCTAGAAGGCAAATCCAAAGAGGGATTTCATGCCACATTAGTTCCTTGGGTCCCAAGGAGTGCAAATTTGTAAATATAAAGCAATAAGAAAAGAGAAGATCAATTAGATATTTCTTTATTAAGAAAGAAATTGAGAATAATGATAAAATGTGGAAAACATGTGGAAAAAGGTATAATTGAGTTATCTTGGTGGATTTTCATATCCAAAGGATTCCTAATGTGAATAGAAACTCCAAATAAGAAAATAAAGAGAGATAAATAGAAATTCTCAAAAGGAGATATTTTAATAAAGAAAAAGTAAGATAATAAGAAAAGGAATGAAAGATAAGGAAAGAGGCTAAGGAAATATTCCCAAGAGGGGATTTTGAGCCATTAAGGTTCCTTGAGGTTCAAGGAACTCAAAATAATAATTTAAAAGAAAAGGAAAGAGAAAATAGGTGAAATATATATATAATTAAGAGATATCTTGCACATAAATAAAAGTAAGGTTTTATTTGAGATAATGAGCCCAATTTTAGAAGAGATATAGATTAAGTCATTATGGACTTTCTCTCCAAATTTGGGATTAATTGGATACTTGGTTTCGGAGTTATAGCTTTTACAAGATTCCCTAAAGTGTTGGTTTATAATAAATGTCATGATTTCTATGATTTAAATGGAATTAGAAGGAACAATGCCATCCGTCAGATCGAGATCTGAGGCAAGCTGTGCATCACCTTCATTGAGTCTGAGAAGGACTGAAACCCAAGAAGAGAGGGTTATTTCCCTCGATTTTCCTCGCAAATCAATGCATGTGCAAACCTGGGAATCTCTTAGTTGGATTCGGGAGGAGATTCCGAGTCAGTTATACCCAAATTTCTCACACTTTGGAGGAGTCTAGGAGATGCGCCCAAGTCCCAGTTTCTAGCTGGATACCTGTTGACCCAAAAGCTATATATATAGCCGATCCAATCAATTTGAAGGAACATAATGGTCATGAGACTCATCAAAACCAATGGCTTCAAAACCAGACTCCATATCCCTCTCTCTATCCTTGCTCTTCTCCTTCTCCTTCCTGGTTTCTGTGGGAGGGAACTCCCTAGTCGGCTTCCCTGTGCACACATCTTAGGCGGGAATTGAACCTGCAAATAGGTTCAGTGGTGAGTTGTGGAGCTAGGCGCTCCCTTTTCGGCCGAGGAGGAAGCCTGAAGCCCAGAGTCAAGCTCCTCGTTGACTCGGCCAAGTTGCTGGCTCGCGAACCAAGCATGCGAGGAAGATAAAGGTTAGGAGGAAAGACCCGCCTACCCCTGGCTCCAGTAAAGGTGAAGAAGGGCAGAAGCGTCCTTTTGACGTCGTTTGGGCCAACCTGCGTGAAAAAAAAAAAGGGTCGATTAGGCTGATGTGGGGCGTTCCTATTGGTGTCCAGGTATTTAACCTTGCAAAATTCATATATATAGATTGGTAGATCTAATGAAGACAAATTATATATGAAGTTGCTCAGAAAAACATGAAGAATACAATAAAAGTGTAATTGACGCTTAATTTTGCTTACAATTTCAAAAGTACACAAAATTATCACCTTTGATGTATTGCATTATCGTAAAACCCTAATGATGATATGGAACTCAGATTGAATGACTCTTTTGGGTTAATTTGGTTTGGAACCCTAATTCTGAGAAATACTAACCTATTAAGAATAAAAGGAAGAGTTAATTTTGAAAAAGGTAGTTTCATGCTTGTTTTACGGTTTATGCACATAATTATGTTTAGAAACCCTAATTTGAGAAAATATGGGTTTTAATGGGTTAAATCTAAAAATATAATTATAGAACTGGGTTTTCATGATATAATACCCTCAAATTGGTGATTAGGGTTTTCTAATGGATAAATGAGGAACTAATAGCTAGTAAATGGAATACAATTATGAATTAAATCCTGATAAAGTATGAGTTGTCAATTCGAAGGAAACTAAAGGTGGTAATTGTGTCTAATGATCTTGAAGTAACTTATAAGAGATAAAGACGGTAGTTTTGGTATAAAAGAGAAATAATGGACTTTAACTGTGCCTATGATGTTGAAATTAGGGTTTGTGAAATAAGAGGGAATTAAATGTGATAAAAGTACTATGGAGGCTAAAACCCTAATAAAACCCTAAAGTGGCCTAGAAAGCTTAAGGTGGAATCCGAGTCTAGCTTTAGAATGTTTTGGATAAACAATAACACCTGGATGTCATGCAATAATTTCAGGATCTTATTGAATGCTTGCTTGCCTATTGTTTGATTGGATTATTTATGTCTCACATCAAATTGACAGGTATGTGGTTATGCCTATGAATATCCTGAATTAGATTCTCGAGGATTTTCGAGGTTTTATCGATGACTTGAATTAAACTGTTGGATGCATTTAAATCTTGCAAATTATAATGTGAATATGACTATCACATAAGAGATGTGCCTACTAGCTCAGATCCTAGTCCCCTCTGTAGCTTTATAGATTGACCTAGTAAATGGCTACCAATGGGGTAGGTCCATCAGGTCATTAAATGACTTAGTAAATGGCTACCAATGGGGTAGGTCCATCAAGTCATCATGAGTCAGGGATTGGGCTACCCTTGGGTAGGACCATGCGACTCCATAACCCTAGGAATTGGCTACCTGTGTGGTAGGGCCATGGGGGTAAGGATCTACCATATGAGAGAGGTAGTATCCATGTCCACTGCAGGGATGGTACAGAGATAGGGGATAGGCAAGGATTGAGTAGTATTTCTTAAAACGTAATCTTAGATGTTAAATGATATTTGGTTGATTACATTGTTAACATAGTTGCACACTTATTGTACCCCCCACATACCAGCTTCTTGCTGACTGACGTTTTGTTTGTCGATGTTTTAGGTATAAATGAAAAGAACAAACAGTAAAGTGGCATATGTGGAACTAAATGAGAAATAACATACACAGGAGGATTAAATAGATTAGTACCTTCATGGATAGAAGTTTAGAAATCCCAGCTTTTAAAAGGTAAGTAAAGTTTTTATTTTATACCGGTTTTCAATTTAGTTGTAGAATTTCATAATTATTATGGATTATTTGTCCAACCTTTGATCCTATTAATTGAATAACGGCTCTGACCTTCGGGTCTCCCTTAATTGGGGGTTACCGGGAGGTGGGGTCATTACATGAAGAGTCACCTATAACTCCATGTAATAGGTTGAAGTCATCCATCTAATTCTTTCTTACCATCAAACATCACACCAACCCTCATTCAAACAAGAAATAAATAGTAATAATCTTGAGGAGAATCAAATATTGATTTATCGATTAAAAATAACTTTAGTTGAGCCTATTACACCTATGTTTCAAGTTCAGTGTCTTTATGTCTTTGTGATTTAGTTGTTAACACCATCTAATAACTATTTTTAGTTACTAATTAATGTGATTACTAGACATCATCAAAAATAGAACCTAACCATATGGATACCCTAGAATGTGTACCCATTACTATACCTGATAACATGTATGTATGTATGGATACCCAAGAATGTGTACCCATTACTATACCTGATAACATGTATGTATGTTGTTGTATGGGTAGTAGAAGTATATATCATAGTAGATTCCTTTCATGTAACCCTAATTCTATCCACTTAACTAATATTATACTAAAGAATGGATCTGAGTATAATTAGATGGATGAAAGATAGAATACTTAGGTATGACGGTGACTTATATCCAAAAATAACTATAGACACTGCAAGAAATATGTAGGTAGTCACATATGACTATATGCGGGACTTAAATACTAGACATTCCTAATAAGAATATATTGATCCAATGAAATATCATGTGATGCATGTCCCTAGCCTAGTTGTCCATTTGAGCTATATGGTATTGAGGGAGAGAATGATATTAAAAGACCTAAAATGGGGTGAATGTGAATTACTACTCACTTACATATGTAGTCTCAACCCACTTCGACTTATGTGCACTACTACAGAAGTGGCTTATAACATCACTTTTAATGGTGTCGGTTGTAATAATACACCGACACGTAAAGCATACAACGTCGGTGTATAAAATAAGCTGACATCAATCTATGAAGGGCGACCAGACACGGGTATCACTTTTATTCAGTGTCGTTTCCTTAATAAGAAACTGACACCTAAAAGTAACCGCCAAAACCAAAATTTCCAGCGAAAAAAATTACCTCCAAAAATTGACATACATCGTCGATTTTTAAGATAGAAACCGACAACTAAAGGTTTTCTGTGAGATAGAAATTTGCTCACTTTTTATCGTCGGTTTTGTGACAATAACTGACACCATTGTGTTTTCACGCGAATAACAGTGAAAAGTTTCACCTCCCTTTAGTGTCGATATTTTGTTGCAAACTGACATGTAAAGTTTTTATTGTCAGGTTTTGTTTCCAACCGACACCTATAGTTAACTTAATAGCGCGAGGCATACTCTTCCTCTTTTGTTTCATTCATTTCCACTGATCAGGGTTTTTGCTCTGACGATTTCTTCGCTCCGAAGATTCCGCTACTGCTCTGCCTCCGCCTCTGACACCGCCGCCACTCGCTACCTCTACTTTCGCCAGCCGCTGCCGGCGACCACAACTCTCCGCCCGGTGACTGCCCGGCCAGAGCTCTCCACCGTAAGAGCAGCAGGGTCGCCGACAAGGAGCAGCAGTGCCGCCCGCATGGAGTAGCACTACCGCCTGCATGGAGCAGTAGCATCACTGCTTGAAGCAGCTAGCAGCATCGCCGCTTGAAGCATCCAGTAGCATCGCCGCTTGAAGCAGCCAGCAGGGCCGCCTCTTCGAGCTACTAGAAGGGCCGCCGGTTGAAGCACGACTAGCCCTCCTGCATGCCCATTATCAGGTTTTCCCCTAACCTTCCCCCCTATTCTTGCTTTTCCAGTATCACAGGCACACCCATTTATCCTATGGTTGTGGCTGTGTGCTTTCTTTTTATATGTGTGGTTTACATGCATCAATATTCTGTAATTGTTCTATGACAAACTACATTTTGTTCTACACAATATTACTCACGTTTACAACATACTCACATATCAATTCCGGGTTAATGTGGGGGATTTGGGGGCGGGATATTGCACTACAAGTTCTTCATGTGCTTATCTATGCATAACCTTTTATATTTATTTATCCTCTCTCAGTTCAAGTTTTAGAATTCTAGGTAGTTTTAAGCTACATCTTCACTACTTCAACCACTCAAAAGTTTTGATATGTAGATTCATCAAGTTGAGGAATGCATTATTACATTGTTTAAAGCTTGATTAATTATGGTAATCTAATCATTATGTTTTAAAACTAATGAGAAGATTTAAACATTATTTGATTCACATAATTAGGGTTTGAGAATTGAAAATCCTAATCGACATAAATTAGGGTTTTGGTAACATATGAATACAAAATTTGATTAGTATAGTCGTGTACTAAATGATTTTTAGCATTTTATATACAACTAGGATTTAGTTGAAATTTTTACATGGTTTGGAGAAATTAGATATTAGTTGGAAGAATTTTTTGACTTGTTTGTCGGCCGATTTTACCCAAGATAAACTCAATCGGCCATGCATTCAAACTGAAATATAGCAGTATAGTATTTGAATTTTATCTTTTTATTGGTATATGCAATTGATCTAAAATTTTAATTATGTTTTGGAAACTCCATTTTGGATGTCTTGTTAAACTTTCCTAATTTTTTAATGATGTTTGAACTCTATAGAGAGGAGTGGCGGTTGAGTATTCCCTAGATTAACTCGACCGGCCATGTTGCATACTATATTGATTGACGATCCATGGGAAATTCTATGGATATATGACTATGCTATTTCATGTGAATATTGCCTAAAAATCAATTCAGTGGTCAATATGCTTGGGAATTGAATTGACATTTTAAAATCATATTTGAATTGTAATTAGAATGAATTATACAAGTGTTTGTTGAGTCTTACTGAAATTGAATATGATATATACATAAGGATCAGTGTGAGGTGGCAATATTCCCTATTTAGGGTTGTGTTGATGGATTACTAAATTATGTAATTCTTATGATGTTGAACAAAGGATGACTTCTTGAAAATCGTATAAGTTTAGTATTAAGACGGGTATGAGTGATAAAGCTAGAACTTGTATATAATGGTGCAAATGTGATGAATTGTTGAAGTGTAAGTATTAATACTTGTATCAAATGGATGATCAGGACCGTGCTGATGATCATCGTGAGGGTGAGGATGTTCTTGCACCGCCGGACAATGTAAGTTTTAAGAATATATCCCTGATGTTTCTATCTATATGTTCATTTATAATTATATTATGTAAGTTTGTTTTTTTATCAAATTTTAGGTTGGTGATGTACCCCCTGAAGAAATTACAACACTTGATGAGCAGCAAAAGAAAATTGCGAAAGTGAGGGCATCACAATGATGAACAAGTTAATACAGCAAAGGGGCAATGGACCCAAATTGGCTATGGATTTCGATTAGACAAGAAATTCATATGGAGTGAACTGCAACTCATTTGTTTCATATCTTGGGGTTCTTCCTCGCAGCCATTGCAGTCTTATCCTAGAATAATGGCATAGAGTTCCTAAGGAGAAGAAAGACCACATATGGAAGGAACTATGCGTGAGTTATTATTATTTGTAATTCTATTTGTGTAGATTACTAATTTTTAGGATACTAGTTAATATCAATTCTATTTAATTTGCAGAGCATATTTGATCTGGATTTAAAGTTGTATCGTAAATGTGTGATGCAACGTTGTGGGAGGGTCCTAAGGAACTATAGGACCAATCTCACCTGAGATTACACACGCGATGCTGAGAATAGGTTCTTGATAGATTCCAATTCTAGACATTGATCAGTATTTCACTAACTTTACACTAATAATTTTTGTTTGTATTCTCTTTAAAAAATAAATATAGGAAGAAGTAAGCCACACAACAATGGAACTACTTGGACCCCAGAGAATGGGAGGAGTTTGTTACCCAAAGAAACACAGATGAATTCAAGGTATTAAGCGTCGCCACTCCCAATTTAATTAATATACGTTTTTATGTATTCACCTATTCAAGATTAACCTTTAGTGTTACTAACCAAATCAATGTGCTAACTAACTAGGCTAAGAGTGATGCTCAACGAGCAAGGTTTGCACTGAATGTGCACGACCACACAATGGGTCCAAGAGGATATGCAGGCATTCGCCAAAGACTACAGGCTGAGTCTACTTAGCCTACTGCTACTCAAGAGACTGTAGAGTCCTCTACTGCTGCTCCCGCACCTCTACCTCATCATGTTATGTGGATAGTTGGGAGGCAAAACAAGAAGGGAGAGATACCGAAGCCCGCAACCGCTGAGGCGGATGCAAAAATGGTAAAAATAAAACTCTTAGAGAAATCTATTGATATTTATTATTGTTATGTTTACTTATGAATTTTTGTTGATGGTGCTTAGCAGGAGCTGCACGAGCAGAGGAAGGAAGGCAAGTTCATCCCTCAGGGCACAAGGGATGAACTGACAGTTGCTTAGGGTAACCTAGAGCATCCTAGACGTGTAAGGGCTACATGCACTGGTGTGGGAATCAAAGCGTTCTTTGGGCCATCCCAGTGTAAACATGTCCCAAAAGTGGGACTTTCACAAGCTGAGGTAACTTATTCTTATTTTAGAACGTTATTGCGAAAGGGAATTCAATAATCAGAAACTAGCATTTCTTTTATCCATGTGTAGGTAGATTCCTTTATTGAAAATAGACTCCAGGAAGAATTTCACAAGTGGCAGGCGTCTCAGACTGCCACTCAAACAGTATCCATGGTGAACCTCTCTTCTCCTACTCCTCGTACTGCACAGGTTGGGAGTAATCCTATAGACCCACCTAGCACGTCCTCTGTAAGTATTTTTATGGAATATATAATAGCTAGTCTGTTCAAGATGATATGTTTGTGTATATATGCATATAACATTCTTTACGTAAATTTGTAGGGGTTGAAGCCATGTCGACTACAAAGTGAAGGATATATCATTGTAGATGCATCGACTTACCCACCCCTTAAAGGGTGCATGTTTCATGGCAGTCCAGTACTAGATGACATGGTACGTGTGAGCCCCATACATATACTCGCTGGCTAGACAAATCTTGCACTGCCTAATGCACACCCAGATGATGAAACACTTGGTGAGGCAGTAGGCAGAGTGATACTGTGGCCCGAAGCGGATGTCCTCTATAGTGATATTCTGTGATAAATTTTCATTACTTTACTTTGTTAGTGTGTATATATATATATATGAGTCAATTGATATGAAATTATATATACAGGTAAAAAAGATGAGACCCGCTACATCTCGTCCTCCACCTCCTCGACTACCAAGTTGCCTTCCAGGGGACCTACACACCTCGATAGGTCCTAATTGTAGGAGTGTGGCAGTATGGATCAGCAAATATAATCCAAATTGCCCTATAAATGTTACTATTCCGGAGAATGTTGTAGGTAAATCATATGATAACAATCTATTTATACAAGTTTAGTATACATATTAATGCATACGTAATAGAAGTTCTGGATACGTATTAATGCAGGTCAAACATTCAGAAACAATATATTTATACAAGATATTTTAGAGTTGTTTAAGTATGAATGGTTGAACACATCTATGATAGAGTTGTGGATATGGTGATATTATTGCATACGGAAATCTAGTTTATACATCCATATACCTTGTTTTATATACAACAATCTGGTTTCTTATATATTAATGCATACATAATACATGTTTTGCAGCCACTTATACAAGACATGTAAAGATTTTGGGTTTTCCCATGTGGGATTTTTGGTTCCATCTTTGATTAGTCTTGTAGATACAGATCCTAATTCAGTTACTTCATACTGCTGTGATGCTTTTGAATATTTTGGTAAAAATAATAAGACGGTGATAATAGCTCCATTCAATGTCGAGTAAGTTTACTTTGATTGTAATTTGGACTTAAGAAAATTACATTTTTATTGTGGATATTGAGTTATTAATTTTCTACTTTCTTACCTATAGTTCTAAGCATTGGGATTTATTAGTTATTGTCCCCAAGACATTCACTATCTATTATCTAGATCCTGCGTGGAGTGAGTTGGATGTATATGGACATGCAATTAAAAGGCCATTATTCTTGTGAGAAATATTTTATGTTTTTATATATGTTAACATATGTGACTGCATTACTATTTAATTATGCAATTTAATGTGTTACACTAACATATATAGGGCTTTACAAGAGTACAAAAAAGCTCGAGGAAAGGTCCCTAGGAAAAAAAACCTGACACGCATTTGGAAGAATGTGAAAGTAATTTCCCGACTCCAATGTATATATTATTTATGTGAAGTGTGCTTATTTGTATTTTTGAATATTTTGTATGTTTCAATTTATAGTGTGCTACACAAGACAACGACTAGGCATGTGCCTACTATGTGATGTGATTTATGGACCTAATCATCAAACATGATGTATTGGAAATCGATAACATACAACATGTATTATACATAGTCTCGTTAGATAATATGAAATATATGAATCTTATTATATATTATTATAATTATGTATGTATGTCATTCTCTTTGTAGGTCTTTAAAACTGAGGACTTTAACATAGGTGCAAAGCATTTCAATGTACATGCTCCCTATACGAGAGATGAATTAGATGATGTAAGAGAAGATTGGGCAAAATCCCTACAAAGAGTGGGAATTTTTCAATATGATTTTGATGACAATGATGACAATGATGATGATGAATAAAGAATAACTCTATTCTCATAATTAATTTTGTGTGAATGTGAATGAATTTTTATGAATTGTCATATGAGTGTGAAAATCATCAATACATGAATGTTTCTACATGTGTCTGAATGTGAAAAGAGATGAAATAAATGGAACTACATATTGCTAATGGTTTCTACATGCGTGTGATGCAAAAATAATATGAATTAAATTTCTTATACATGAGTGCGAATCACATATTATAATAATTTGTCCATCATGTTAATTTTGCAGGTTTGTGGCCTATTGTTGGCTGATATCAATGGATGTCGTAAAACCTATAGTTCATAACTGAACTGCAGGTTTCTCATCCTGCGACCAGCCACAGTAGGTCTGTAGACTGACAGGAAAAAAATCAAATCATAGGCGTCTGTTATTTGTATAAAACTGATGACATACGGTTACAGTGTCGGTTTCCATACTAGTACCGACGTCGATTTCCCTAATGAGGCCAGACACCATGGCCGTGCTGGCCAGCACGGCCGTGGCAGCGGACCAGACATAAAATACATGTCGGATATCTGTATAAAACTGACGATATATGGTTATAGTGTCGGTTTCCATACTAGTAACCGACATTGATTTCCCTAATGAGACTAGACACCACGGCCGTGCTGGCCAGCATGGTCGTGTAAGCGGGAGATTCAGTGTCAGATTCGAAGCTCATAACTGACGCCTATACCCCCTGCTGGCGCATTTTTGGTGGCATGCAAAGGGTTGTGGCGTCGGTTTGAGAATCGATGTGTAAAGGTTGGGCTTTTAGCGGCGCCTACATAGGTGTCGCTTAGAAACTGACATTAAAGGCCTTAAATAACCAACACGAAAGGCTGGTTTTGTACTAGTGGTGAATGAAGCATGACATTAGAACTACTATACGTATGTAAGGAGTCACACATACAATTAATCATGTTAAAAATCCTAAAATTTCACTAGATGATCAAAAGAAGGTTAAGAAGGATATAAATCAGCAAACTAAATACATATACATATTCACTTAGGTTTGCCTAACATATATAATGTGTTTCTAGATGATTATTAAACTTTGGAGATCAATTATACCTATTGAACTAACCATTAACCATGAAGATAATGTATGTATGCCTTCCTATTTAATTTTGGGCATGATTTGACTTAATCTTCTTTCAATGGGGCATCTCTTGGGGTATCTACTCTTTTTTCTCTACTTGTTGAAATATCACATTCTATCATTTCTACCTTATTGTCCTGTTTTAAGATTGTTGTTACTATGATGTATTGGGTCAATGACCCCACCTACTATTATGATTGAATCTTGCTACATGTGTTTGATGAATAATGTATCTTTCCACTCTATTTATGTATGTTACCCATTTTGACTAGCTAACTATCATAGACTCTTATGTGTAACAATTAGGGTGTGTTATTTCTACTTGGGGTGTGCAAATTCTACCCTTATATATATAGAGGTGTGATAATTTTTCCTATCAATGTGTTATTTCTACCAAAAATATATATAAAGGCCAATGACTCAGTGGTGTATTGGCCCTACTATATTTACTTTAGTTGAGTATATCTACATGCAAATGATTATGATTGTTGCGATATTGTGAATGGTTAATGGAAAGATGTGTTATCTCATTTATTTATTTATATGCCTCATTCTTTCGGGAATACATTTTCTTGATATATCTCTTATTGGAACTTACCTATCTTTTGATGACCGTCCTTTTTTTAAAGGAATATCTCTTTTCCCCTTTTAAACCATTTAAATACTCAAAATATTGTTCAATGTACATATTCAACTTTTATTGACTCATAATTGTTTGTTTCTGATTTTTCTAGGTGTTCACTCCACCCAGGTGTAGGTGATTTATAGGGAAGAGAGTTAGGATGATCATAATCTCATTGGTGAACTTAAGGACAGGTTGATATAGCCTTGTTGCCCTCTACATATGAGCTCATGTGTATATAGACGTAACCACTTCATTGTATGTACCACCCTTACGTTGAGAAAGTTATGCATATGGAAACAATTTATAACTTTGTAAATAGTTATATTTTACATAGCTTAAATAATTCATGGCTCATGTTTGTACCACTCAGTGGGCTCACTATCAGTTCCCACTCTTTATAGTCATTCATGTTGTTGTTCATGAAAAATTGACAGTTTGACTCTAATAGTGACTCTAGGATGACATCAGTGGCCAACACTTGACCAAATTGAAATTCCAGTCTTGCAAAGTTCTCCACATACCCATTAAATATTGAGTACATGAGGACCTACTAGATCTCCTTCTTCCATGTTACATTGGAACATATCCTTTGAGACATCATATCTCACTTGTCTTTCCTATTCTTGGTACATTTTCTTAAGATGTGTTACTATCTCAATTATATCCATGTTCTCATATTGTATCTATAACTCATAGTTCATGAAACACATCATTAAGCATTTGACATCAACAAAATCTTCAGTATGATTCTTGTAAGAATCCTTGTTAGCCTTAGGTGCAGTGGGATCAGGTTCATCTGTCTCTAGGACTTAATGCTTGTGCTCCTATGTGAGAACAATTCTCAATGCCCTGAACCAATCATGAAAATTATTCCCATTAACTTGTCCTTCTCAAGGACTGATCAAAAGAAAAATGTGTTATTGGTTTCCATTTGATTCCAAAAGAGAAATTTGCAATTTGTCAAAACATTTTGATTTGATTTCATATTGAAATAAAAATTTGATGATATATAATTTTGTCTTTAATTAATTATTAGCCTTACTATTTTTTTCAAATTGATAGCCCTCACATGTCAATTTAAAAGATTTTAGCATACAAACTTCTACTAATCCATGATACAAAACAACTGAGTTATTACTTATTGGGTTTTAGGGGAGACAGAGAAGGCAGTGGAAACAAAAAATTTCTTCTCCCAAACCCAGAATAAAGGAATCGCGTCAACATCTATACAATAGGAAGGATGGTTTGTAGAGACATACCTTGTCCTGAGGCTTTCTCGGAGACGTTACCTCGCGGCTTGTGCCGTCTTCACCTCCAGTCTTGGACGGTGTCTGGGCAGCTCCCGGTCTCACCGGGACTATCGGGATTGACAGTTGTCCTCCGAGTGGTAGAAGTCTCCCGCCTCTGCAGTCGTCCACACAGACTGCCTGGAACTCTGATCGCTTTGTCGCACAAGGCACCAGAAGGAGTCGTACCCTCCTATCAATGTACTAGTTACTGACACACTCTCCTGTCACCAGTCACTTTTCTATAGTTGTCTTTTCCTTGTTGTACCTCCCTGATTGGGTAGCACTTGCTCGGGCTCTCCTGGTTACCACAACTAGAGAGAACGACAACTTTACAGAGCAACTGGTGTTACGAGTAGTTCTTGAGAAGCCCCAGATACCCTTATATATATAGGATGGTCATGGGATAGGGTTCTCTACCCCAGACAATGTGGGATTAAAGTAGGAGTAGAAGGGTTTGAGATTTTCCACAAAACAACCAATTGTGCCAGTTGAACCGATCGTTTCATGCATGAACCGGTCGGTTGGGGACCTGAGCCAATCAGCTCACACATGAACCGATTGGTTGAGAAACCTGAGCCGATCTGTTCACTTCTGAACTAGACGGTTCACTGCCCTGGTCAGTTCCCAATTGACTTTTCCTCTTTTGTTTCGAATTGATCCAAATACCAATCCTTGTTCCAATCAAATTGGATGACGAGAAATTTCTCACCAACCTGACTTTCCCAACTTGGTCGGTTGGACCAGTTGAGCCGATCGGTTCAACCCTTGAACCGATCGATTCAGCCTGTCCTGAACCGATCAACTCACCAATCTGAGCCAATCGGTTCACCAAGCTTAGACGATCGGTTCATCATATGAGCCAATCGGTTGGGAGTGCAGAATTCACAGAATCAATCAATTGTAATTTCAATCAATCTGATACTCTAATCAATTGGCCCAACACCTTGAACACTATGATATTGAGCTATCAATTGATTGAGTGTTTAATTGAACTAATAAACTCCTTTAGCAATCAATCTAAACATCGTTTGTGGATAAACTGCTCTTCTAAGTTAAATCCTATGTGTGTGACCCTGTAGGCCCATTTCATGTTGGCAGTGAAAGTCCATAACACTTATGACTTCACAAGTAAAGAGTGGTGCCTATTCGCACATCAGTGCTACCGAAGTGATATAGAAAGTTGGAGAACAACTTTCAATCCTACAATCCATGAATGGTGTTACAGTGAATGTATAATTCCTTTGTCTCTGATATCTCGAATGAACTCAAGGCATGGAACAATCATCCTATCAATGTTCATTCACTTTCTTGATCTCAGAGTAGACTGCAAGAGATATGTATGACATCAATATCATATAATGATTCACACATGCGTGCACACGCCTATCTCAATCCTACTCATCAAGTGGCCATGGATATCAAACTCCCTCAGGAGGGACAAATCCCATATCTATCACTCACCCCTCAAAAGCCCCATGTGTCAAAGCCACCCAATCATCACATTTATAACAAACCATGTTTCAGGACTGTGTTTGATGATGTCAAAGTGTACCCAATGACATGTGTTGAGTGTAGTGATTTTAGGTCAAATAATCATACTCACCACCATCACTGTGAGAACTAACTCTGACTACCATGTCATGGTTCCATGTGTCAAACTCACGGTGGGTCTGTCTGGTATACTTGTTCTCTAACAAGTACCTATGTGTTTGGTTTGATATCTCCATATCATGACTAATGAGATTATGTCATCAACCAACACCACAATCTAGTCTTGTGTGTCATTGTTATCTATCTACCTTCCATAATGACATCCGACTAGGGACATAATAAGAATGTACAAACTCTTAGCATTCATATGATCTCATCGTTCAGGTCCTCAACCTAAAAGCATACGTCATTGAGTAATGTCATTCTCTAGACATTCAATCTATTTTATCATTATCTCATATGACTGAACCAGAAAGAATTGGAAGATTGCCTTTGATGTTTATCAAATCAATCTTAATGTATCTCACCAATCATCCCATGATTGGCTCTCAAGGCATACATACCAACAGACTCCCACTTGCACTGCGAGCCAATCACCCTTGAATCATATTCATAGTGATCTTCAAACATGTCCCACATGTTACTATGCTCTAGTTCTTACGCAGTGCGTTATGGCAACACCTTGCCAAAGTCAGTCTTAACTGCATGTCTCTCATCTCTTCATTGTACGTCACACGTATGAGATGGAGTTGTCGTAATATGCGATCTAACCTTTAGCCACATTGCATGACCAAGTACTCCTTACTTTTCATCAAAGATCAGAATATATATAAGTTCATCTTATGAACTTCAAGATCCATATAATATCTACTAATTTTTTCTAACACCTGGATACTCGACTTTTCCCTTTAAAACAACTTTAATGGAACATTTCCATTTATCAACAAACATTCACTTTTATATATCCCATATATATTTTGCGATTAATTTTCTGTCCTTTTCAGAAGTTCGCATCAGTGTAACTCTTTATAGTGAACCCTTCCTTATTTCCATAGAACTAGTACTTCTCAAGTACTTATCAAGTTCTTATGGTATTCCAGTAACCTTTTGAGACAATCAGATCCATAAACCACGATATAAACTCAGCGGAAGCATTCGATTAGAAGCGGAATACAAAAAAATCACCAAAAATTAAAACTTTTTGAGATAAGATCTTGAAATCATAAAACTTCTTTTATAAGAAACAAGATAAACATTTTACATCTCTATTAAATCACTGCTTGAGTGATTATAAACAACCAGATACAAAATCTCCAGATCTAAAACCAAAATCTCAGACCAAGTAACTCCAAGGACTTGAGAGTACAGAGACGACATAGGACTAACTAACTACATGACTCAGCAGTCAGTATCTCCACCTGGGATTCACTGCTACTCCTGGTGATGTTGCTACTAATACTGATCACCTGCAGACTGGTTCCTTCGTCCCCGACAACCACCTAAAAAGTTTAAATATACGGAGTGAGACAATTTTAAATAATTGTCCCAGCGAGAGTTATAACTCTCCACCAGAAGCTTTATTATAACAATCAAAGGACAACATGAGCAATAAAAACTTTCAAGATAATCAACAGCAGATTGTCATTAAGTAGGACAACCACATTTAAGAAATATGAAGAAACATGTATACTAGCATAATTAGTGTAACTTCAATCATGTATCTCGTAGTTCAATCTAAGAAGATATCCTACGCGGTTGATTATGATTTACAAACATTATTATGCCCTGCGGAGATGAGGTATACCACTCATACTCCAACCGATCACTATTAAGTCGCATCGGTATCATACCTAGGTCATCAAAAGAGCCAGATTCTTATAACCTCATCTTCCTCAGTCAGAGTGAGGATCAACATGTAGGATATCTAGTGTCTCTACTACTATAGCTCACCATGGTATTCTGGTACTTCGCTATTAGAGTCACAGTGGCATTCTGTACCCTCTTCGCTATCAAAAGATTTCTTGTTTATCTCTCATCGATGCGGTATAAAAGATTTCCTTGGGAGAATAGTGTTACATCACCCCGGCATAAACATATAGTGAAGGATTGATAGATTAAGATACATCTACATCAATTTCTACACTAGGATGTAAGGATATTCGCATTCATATTCCCCCACATACTCAAAAGTATGTGATCTAGGAGTTCCCTTAGGAAAACATGTTTCACCATCATTTAACTTATGACAATGATGGATCTATGATCATGGCTCTACATAGTATGATTATACTTGATTAGTTAGGTACATTTCAATATTCTTTTAACATCATACATGTTCTCAAACATTAATCATTAGAACAATAGCTATGGAAGTAGAATACTAAATGTATCAAGTCTAACTCACATCAGTTATCATTTCTTAATCATCTCATCACAAGTCATCTAATTAGCATGACCTTGATGATACTCATGGCTCTTGCAGCCTATCAACCTCATAAGATGCCACTTACTAGGCAACAGGATATGTCACTATTCATTAAGCTAATAACATGCTTTCAATGAATATGGTATCATAATCCTTACCTGGATATGATCATTCTCATATAAGAACCTGCATGCTTCATTTAATTAACAACAATAAACAATTCATATCAAGAGTTGTACCTCCCTGCTCAAAAGCATAACCTGGAATTAAGGTTTATTGTACAATCCATCACTTCACCCTCAATTAGGGTTTACTATTCACATCACATGCTATTACCCTAGAATTAGGGTTTACTATTCACTTCATGGTTAATTGAATTCATAGCATCATCATGTATGATAAACATCATCATTTATGCCTTCCAGTTAGGTTAAGATTCATCAATTATTATAATTAGGGTTTCCATGATCTCACATAGGTGGATCATACCCTAATCATGCACATTCATATACATTGAAGGTATTTTACCTGAGTTTTGTCCATAAATGGAACCTTCTCTCTCCTCTTACTAATAGAAGGTGATTACATCACTCTAAATTAGATTAGGTCAAATCATCTTTGATTAACATAAGCTAAGTCACCACTATCATGTCATTAGGGTTTTAATTAAACAAGGTGTCATCTACTTGGACCCTTCAAGGGTACATTGGTAATGTACATCATTGATCACAATCATGGGCCAATATATTAATCACTGAACCCCTTAATGTCTTTAAGTATCATTAGGGTTTGGACTAGACCACCATTGAACCAATTTAAACCTTCAAAGTATTAAATGATCACAACCCTAAAGTCTCCAATCGGTTACACATTTTCAACCTCCAAACGGTCCTGAGAACGTTTGGATGTGTTGACTGTTTGATATAGTTGACTTCAAGGCCACATGACACTCAAGACCATTTGAGTGCATTGACCGTTTGAGAGTGTTGACTTCCAAACCATTTGGATGAAATGACCTTGAAACCGCATGAGTTGAAACGATCTTGAGATCGATTGGACCAAACGACCTTGAGATCGTTTGAGCCCAAACGGTCTTGAGACCGTTTCTCCCCAAACGGTCTTGAGACAGTTTGGCCTCAAACGGTATTGGGACCGTTTGGATCCAAATCGTCTTGAGACCGTTAGGTCCAAATGGGCTCAAAACCGCATGGACCTCAAAGGTGTATCAAAGGTTATAATCGATTAGGGTTTTCCATGTTGAAGCCCTCAATTGGCCACACCCTTGTTAATCACTTATCCATTGAGCCAATTAGGGTTAACCTTAACCAATTGGACACCAAATTGACCCTCAATTGAAAGCCAATTAGGGTTGAAACCAATTCAATTAGGTTTATAATCGGTTAACCATCAAAATTCATCAACATGAATCTTATTGAGGTTGAACCCATCAATTGACACTCAATTGGGCCCCAACTTGGCCGAAACGGTCTTGAGATCATTTGGACACCCTCCAAACGGTCTTGAGACCATTTTCCCAAATATTCATCAAAATCTAAGTCGATTTGATAAGGGTTGAACCCAAATTAGGTATAAAATCAGCACTTTTAATCAATTCATCAACTTATTGTGATTGGACCCTAAATTCATCAAATTACCTTAACCCTAGACCTCCAAACGGTCTTGGGTTGTCACCAAACGGTCTTGAGACCATTTGAGTGAACTCCCAAATGGTCTTGAGACCATTTGGGTCCTTCAACCCAAAGATCACCAAAATTGGTCATTGGAATCACCAATTGAACCCGATTAGGGTTTAGAAGGTTGAAGTGCCTTCAACTTGTGATTGGTTTGCAATTAGATCATGATTCTTTATAATTGATTAATTCAACATGTGTTCAACAGACCTCTAAATGGTCTTCACTTGGTCAACCCTACCAAATGGTCTTCGAGACCATTTGAATCTAAACGGTCTTGCAAGACCGCATGAGATCAAAAGGTCTTGAGACCGTTTGATTTCAAACGGTTTGCAAACCGTATAGACCAAATGGTCCAAGGTCATTTGGTAAATTACCTAGGAATTCACGCCCATCATCTTCAACCTCTGTTCAGGTCATTTACTTCACAGATTGCTTGCAAAAGTGCAAGAAAGAGTGGGGAAGAAGAAAAACTAGGTATTAACTTGCAAGAACATATATATGCATAATAAAGCAAGAGGTTTAGAGTTATAAAACCCACCTCAAACATTGTTCCTAGAGCTCCAAGCTTCCAATATTCAAGTCTTTAATGGAGTATTGAGCTCCACAAGTTGGCCAAAGGAGTTTCTCAAAGGAAAGGTTGGGGAAAGTCGGCTAGAACAAGAAACCTAAGTGAGATAACCATAAAACCAACCTTATACAAGGAATTCCTCCATGAATCCGAGCTAGAAGATGGTCTCTTCTCACCTTAGAACAAGTTGGTCGTCTCTTGAGCTCCAGAACTCTGCCTTAGTCGATTGAGCAAGATGATAAGTGAAGAAGAGAAGAGAATACGTTTACTTGGTTTGCAAAGAAAGAAGCTTATATAGCTTGGGTTAGTTTTCAACATAAGGACCTCTAGTTTATGGGTTTCTCATCTAGGTCCCTCCTTAACTTCTAAGACACATTCAATCTATCATAACTTAAGCAAATCCCATCAAAACTCAAGATCTAAGGGTAAAGAAAGCCAACATGCAAACTAAGGTACATATATAAAGGGTCTCCTTACTCATACTAGGTGATTTTACTACAAAGGTCATTCTTCTTATTTAATTATTTAATTGAAACGCCCCTTTCATCATTTCTACTCTAAATGATGTCAAGAGTCATAAATGATACTCTATAAGGTGTATTTTACAAGTTTCACCCCACATTTTTGGTAAATTGCACTTTACTCCAAAAATAGGGTTTTAAGCACAAGGATTGCTCCACAAGCTGCATCTTGATGCCCAAGCTTGGGAAATCCATCATTCCTCATCATATTCACTCATATAATGTCTCATCATCAGAGGAACATCTTACCCTGTGTAATTTTGTAAGTTAACCCCTCTAATTGGGTAATTTGCACATAGGTCTGTGCATTACTAAACAATACTACAAAATTATTTAAAAAAAGGACAAAATGAAAATGTATATTCCTCAGGAACTTATTTACATGCCAAAAGATAATCACAAGTATTTAATTACATGATTAATCAAAACACCTAGGGTTAACTTATAACCCAGGTCAGGGATGTTACACCTTTACTAGAACTAGACAGACATCCACTCGTCATGTCCCACACATGAGTCATCAGAATGATCATATCATATTGTCATGTCCTACATACAAGATAAATTCTTTTTATTCTTTCCATGTCAATACATGCAAGATAATGGGATGATTACATACATGATATATCCATATCTATTCTTACTATTCCCATTCTTCATAAGAATTAAGACACTTAGCTCTGGGATACTAACTCCAAGTTTTCTCCCACTGAATCTGCATACATTGAACCCTTTAGTATAGATTTCCAATGTATGCTCTCTCCTTTTAGGTCAAGAGGTTTTCGAGAACTATCTCTATAGATCTCTATTCCTATTACATAGGAAACATCTCTATCTTCCTTAAAGATAATTTCTGCTTTGGATTCCATTATAGAACATCTCATTCCTCATCGACATGTGGAATGCAAATACGCTCCCACTAAATCACAAATCCCTTCTTTATCTTTGTCATATCAGTAAAACCCTTTGACTATATTATCAAAGTAAAGATCCCAACTCTGAGTTGCTTGTACTCAATCAATCACATTGATTAGTCCATTGTAACTTATAGACTTTATTTGCATTAATGGATTTATAAACCTTACAAGTTGTGTCATGTATACATCCTTGTTTTATTCCTCATAGGAATGCAGTTTTAGTATCAGTATGCCAAATTTCTTAGTCATTAAGTTGCAATAAACAAGCATCATCCTTCTCAAAACGTCATCCATGTGTCTTAATGCTTAAGACTCATTCACACTTATGGATTTCATCCCAATGGGTGGTAACATCAAGGTCATACCTTATGGTTCACATGGAAGTCATTTAGGATGTAATGGTCATAAACCATAACTCAAAATCTGGTTCCTCAATATCATCTAGATTGTTGAATCATCATATAGATATTTGCGGTGTATCTGTTAAGGAATTTGAGAACTCACAACACTTTGTGAGTCTTAATATCCTCTATTAGTGTAGGGTATTCTTTATTTAAGAAGAACTTAGTTATTTGATAATCATCCTCTATCTCCTTAGAGTATGACTCCTTTTGATTTAGACATCACCATGCCTTAATCACGAGCTCACTATGATACACTATCATAATCACTCGTAAGGATCTCAAACATTTGGTTCAAGTATTTCATTCATTTATCTCATCAAGAATTAACACTTTACCAAATTCGTACTTCATCTATGATATTCTTGAACACTTCAAGATATTCATATTGGTATTTCTCTAAACACCGTTTGAGGTATTAGCATTTGCTTCAATAGGTATGTAAATACATCACATGTATTATACCTAATAGGATAATCATTCTCCCACTACCACTAGTGAAGATTGATTAATCATGTCTAAGATATTCATGTCTCTTACTGGTTCTCTAACCAAAAGAGTCTAGACTTATCCACCACATGGAAACTAGAAATGAATTTCTCATGATTTATGCAAATTTGATTGTTTGAGTTATCAATAACTTTTAGGTATCATTTTATCTTATGCATACCAAGTACCACAAGATAAACAAGGCATTTCCACAAAGATGGAAACATCAACTTTATTAATTGCCATCATTGTCATACAATATGCAAAAATTAAGGTGTTTCTATCCATTGGCAAATATGAAATAGTAGTTCATAACTCTATTACATACCTTTTAGGCTGAAAATAAACTAAAGGACTCCTATCTATGGCGGAAACACTTGCCCCATTTATTGGGTGCTTTACACTTTATATCTTGGTATTATATACCTCAAAAATGTTACAAGTTTATTTTATGACACCTTCAGGTGGAGACGTCTGTCGCCTCCTTCTTATTTAGTTCTTCTAGATAGAGAGGACAATTCCTTTTCCAATGTCCTAGCTTTTGACAATGGTGACAATTTCCTCTCTTGGTCACGCCTCCCTTGGCTTTGAGAGTTGAAGATGACTTGGGTTGTTGGCTAGCATCAGAACCTTTCTTAGCCTTGCTCGTGCCCTTACGCTTGGACTTGCCTTTCTTGTTGTTGATCATCATCACAAATTTAGGCTTGTCCTTCTTCATTTGTGCCTCGGCTATCCTCAACATGCCCAACAACTCTGTCAATGTCTTGTAGAAGTTGTTCATGTTGTAGTTCATCACAAACTGACTGTAGGATTCTGGCAATGATTGTAGTATCACATCCATAGCCAACTCTTGGCTCAGAGGAAATACCAGTCTTGTCAGGTTCACCACATACCCAGTCATTTTAAGTGTGCGAGGACCAACTGGATCTCCTTTTGTCATGACACACTTGAACAACGCCCTGGAGACATCATATCTCTCTTGACGTGCTTGATCTTCATGCATGTTCTTAAGATGCTGAATCATCTCAATGATACCCATGTTCTCATGTTGACTCTGCAACTTGTGGTTCATGGAGCACAACATCAAGAACTTTACATCAATGGCATCTTCAAAATGCCTTTTATAAGCATCCCTTTCTGCCTTTGGTGCGGTAAGAGCAGGTTCCTCTAGAGCTGGAGTATCCAGGACACAAAGCTTTTGCTCTTGAGTAAGAACAATTCTTAATGTTCTAAACCAGTCGTGGAAGTTAGTCCCATTCATCCTATCCTTTTCAAGGATCGATCACAATGAAAAGTGATTGTTGTTTGTTTCCATTTATACTACTAAAGGAAATATATGCAATTTAGTCCAAAAACTCCTTTTGACTAATTTGATTGATTTGAAAAGTTTTACAATATAATTAGGACTTTAATTAATTATCTCTCCCACTATTTTTGTTCAAATTGATAGCCCTCACCATCAATTCAGAAGATTGTAACGTACAATCTTCTAGTGGGTCAAGATCCGTATTTCATCAAGTCATGAGTCAGCTTTGGCTGATCACCCACAACTTGACTATTTAGGTAGGCCATCATGCCAATTGCATCATATGCAACTCTTGGATAGTTGGCATGCACATCTCCTTGCCATTCATCCCATGCCTCTGGGCTTAGCCACTCTAAGAATCACCAGTTAAGTCTAACCCAAAAGCTGACACGGTAAACATGCATCTTGCTTTGGCAGATCCTACATGTCTACCCTTCACACATCTGCAAGATCGACGTCGCACCACACTTTGGCGTAATCTACGCTTGGTCTATCGAGTTTTTCATGTGTGCCACTAATGGAAGGCATATACGACTTAATATTTAGATGAGGGATTTGGTTTTATAGGTACTTATACATATACAATCACCACAATATATAGTATGTATCATATACATGCTATATCCCATAAAAAACTTGCAAAATGATAAAAGTGATGATTATGGCCATCCTAATTTGATTTCTTGAGCCAAAAGGAATCACAATCATCTAGGTCCACATCACATGCAACATGTACAAGATGAACTCTGTGCTTTGCCGTTCTGGGTTTGATCAACTCATCTCCATGATTGATCGACTTGCCATCAGGCCAGTCGATTGGGTGCCACCAGCCGATCGATTGGCTCCTCCAACCCATCAGTTCATCTGGTCAGCGTGCATCTCCTCATCGCTGCCACCCGCTCATCTCGCTCCGCAAACTTGTCATCTGGAATGCTAATTGATCGGTTCATGGCTTGAACCGATCATCTCTGTCGTCGTCATGTTGTCTGCCATTCTTTGACATGACAAGAGATAAAAGATCTATCATATTTTACATTTGAATGTAGAAACCCAAAGTTACATTCGGGGGGAGTATAGGTAGGAAAGAAATCTCAAGTTATCTCGAGTTACATCAAGAAAAGGAGGTAGGAAATCAGTGCACAGACCGAGATGCAAGCAACCACATTCAACCATACATAGACATAGGGTTTATTGGCCATAACCACGCTATACAACCACCACAAAACTCATTTAAGGGTGACGCCTATCGAGTGCATTCATATTACATATCATATATGTATATTGGGATTTGTGGATTTAGGATTGGACATGCATAAAGCCAATTTTATTCACATCGTATGCAATAATTAAAGGCTACAAACCAAAATCGATCACATCGATAATCCTAAAGTATAGACCAGTTTTTGTGGCTCTGATACCACTATTGGGTTTTAGGGGAGGCAGAGAAGGAAGTAGAAACAAAAAAATTTTCTCCCAAACCCAGAATAAAGGAATCGTGTCAACGTTTATACAATAGGAAGGATGGCTTGTAGAGACATACCTTGTCCAGAGGCTTGCTCGGCAACGTTACCTCACAGCATGCATGGTCTTCACCTCCAGTCTTGGAAGGTGTTTGGGCTGCTCCTAGTCTCATTGGGACTGTCGGGATTGATAGTTGTCCTCCAAGTGGAAAAAGTCTCCTGCCTCTGCAGTCATCCACACGAACTTCCTGGAACACTGATTGCCTTGTCACACAAGGCACCAGAAGGAGTCATACCCTCCTATCGGCGTACTAGTCATCGACACACTCTCCTGTCACTAGTCACTTTTCTGCAGTTGTCTTTCCCTTGTTGTTCCCCCCTAATCGGGTAGCACTTGCTTGGACTCTCCTGGTTACCACAACTAGAGAGAACGACAACTTTACAGTGCAACTGGTGTTCTGAGTTGTTCTTGAGAAGCCCCCAATACCCCTATATATAGGATGGTCATGGGACAGGGTTCTCTTCCCCGGGCAATGCGGGATTAAAGCAAGAGTAGAAGGGTTCAAGATTTTTCACAAAACATCCAACTACGCTAGCTGAATCGATCGTTTCATGCATGAACCAGTCGGTTGGGGACCTGAGCCGATCAATTCACACCTGAATCAATCGGTTGAGACACCTGAGCCATTCAGTTCATTTATGAACCAGTCAGTTCACTGTCCAGGTCAGTTCGTAATTGACTTTTCCTCTTTTGTTTTGAATTGATCCAAATACCAATCCTTGTTCCAATCAAATTGGACGAAGAGAAATTTCTCACCAACCTGACTTTCCCAACTTGCTCGGTTGGACCAATTGAGTCGATTGGTTCAACCCTTGAACTAGTCGATTCAGCCTATCCTAAGCTGATCGACTCACCAATCTGAGCTGATCAGTTCACCAAGCTTAGCCGATCAGTTCATCATATGAGTTGATCGGTTGGGAGTGAAGACTGTGCAGAATCAGTCAATTGTAGTTTCAATCAATCTGATACTCTAATCAATCTGCCCAACACCTTGAACACTATGACATGGAGCTATCAATTGATTGATTGTTTAATTGAACTACTAAACTCCTTTTGCAATCAATTCAAACAACATTTGTGGATAAACTCGTCTTCCAGGTTAAATCCTATGTGTGTGACCCTACAGGCCCATTTCACGTTGGTAGTGAAAGTCCATAACACTTATGACTTCACAAACAAAGAGTGGTGCCTATTCACACATCTGTGCTACCCAAGTGGAATAGAAAGTTGGAGAACAACTTTCAATCCTACAATCCTTGAATGGTGTTACAGTGAATGTATAATTCCTTTATCTCTGATATCCCGAATGAACTCAAGGAATGGAACAGTCATCATGTCAATGTTCATTCACTTTCTTGATCTCAAAGTAGGCTAGAGGAGATATGTATGACATCAATATCATATACTGATTCACACATGCATGTGCACACCTATCTCAATCCTACTCATCAAGTAGCCATGGATATCAAACTCCCTCAAGAGGGACAAATCCCATATCTATCACTCACCCCTCAAAAAACCCATGTGTGAAAGCCACCCAATCATCATCTTTATAACAACCCATGTTTCAGGATTGCGTTTGATGATGTCAAAGTGTACCCAACGACATGTGTTGAGTGTAGTGATTTCAGGTCAAAGAATCACACTCACCACCATCACTGTGAGAAGTGATTGTGACTACCATGTCATGGTTTCATTTGTCAAACTCACGATGGGTCTGTCCGGTACACTTGTTCTCTAACAAGTACCTATGTGTTTGGTTTGATATCTCCATATCATGACTAATGAGATTCTGTCATCAACGAACACCACAATATAGTCTTGTGTGTCATTGTTGTCTATCTACCTTCCACAATGACATCTGACTAGGGACATAATAAGAATGTACAAACTCTTAGCATCTGTATGATCTCATCGTTCAGTTCCTCAACCAGAAAGCATATGTCATTGAGTATTATCATTCTCTAGACATTCAATCTATTCTATCATTATCTCATATGACTAAACCAAAAAGAATTGGAAGCTTGCCTTGGATGTTTATCAAATCAATCTTAATGTATCTCACCAATAATCCCATGATTGGCTCTTAGGGCATACATACCAACATTACTCGGCCAACTCTAGCATCCATAATCGATCATTAAGGTAGGCAACTTTTTCCAATTGCACCTTATGAAATTCTAAGATAGATGGTATGCACAACTATTTGTCATAGTCATCCACATGCTTTGAGGTGCATAATATCATTAAGACCACTTAGTTGAGTATGACCCAATAGTCAACACGATAGTAATGCAACCTACTTGGTAGTCCCACATAACTACCATCATAGTTCCACAAGATGGACATCACAACATGCTTGGTGTGCCCACACATAGTCGATCAAGGTTTTCATGTGTGTTTCTAATTTAAAGCATCATAGACTTAATATGTTTGATTGAGGGATTTAATATTTATAAATATATTTACAAATCCAATGACCACATACTATAGTACGGATCATATACATGATATATATCACATATGTAAACATGCAAACATAAGAGATGGTTATGGCCATACTATTGTAATTCCTTAGAGCCATAAGGAATTACTACCAGCTAAGATCTACATCACATGCAACAACCTATTGTTGATGAATATTTGTACTTGAACCACTCTGGGTTGATTAGTTCAACCCTTGAATAGATCAACTTGTCTCCAGGTCAGTCTGTTGGCTATCAGATTGTTTGTCTGGCCTCTGGTCCATATAATGTCTGGACACCTCTAATTGTTCTGTTGGACCACCAACCTATTAGTTTAGCCATCAAGTCATATGTCCTCCTTGGTCCTCCAACCAATCAGATCGTCTTCTGAAATAGGTAGTTTGTCTGGTGTTGAATGTCTTCTTCATTGTAACAAGAACTAAAACTATCTTATTTAACATATTACATGGTAATAGAGAAACATCAAGTTACATTTGAGGAGAGCATAGGAAGGATAAAATACTACTTTTACACGTGGAAGAGAAAATAGAGGCTTGGTATGCAAACTAAGATGTGAATAGGAATAAAAAACTACAACCAACCAAGAACATACAACTAGGGTTATTGGCCATAACCATGCTTCACGTCCACCGTCAAAACCAATTTGTAGGGAGACACATGTAAATTGTATATATATCATATCATATATACATATTAGTTGGTATCATATATGGTATTTAATTGGATATGCACATTAATCATTTTAAGTATTAACATTGTATGTAATAAATAAATGACAAAAACCAAAATCCGATCACATCGATTAAATCCCAAAGCATAGTAAATTGGTGTGGCTCTGATACCACTAAAGGGAAATATGGCTACAGAATAGGAAAAGGAAACAAAAATATAATTATATTATTCTCCTTTGAATAGTTGGTTGCGTCAATAGCTATGTAATAGTAAGGATGGTTTGTGAGGTTATATACCTTGTCCTAAAGCATTTCTAGTGACAATTCCCTCATAGTTTTGTGTGCATTTCTTCAAGTTGCACTCTACGAGTCAGAACAACTTCCTAGTTGATCGCAACGAACATCAGCTGACCTCATCCTCCTACAAACAGGAAACAATCTCCTTGCCTTTATAGTAGTCAATATGGAACACTATGAACTCCTATCATTATAGAAGAATGGACAAGAAGGTGTTATCTCTTCTAGTCAGTGTGCTAGCACCAACTTTCTCTCCCACAATTGTCTCTCCCTTACTATCCCTCCCTTTGATGGGTAGGACTTGGATCGGTTACTACAACCAGAGAAGACGACAATTGTCAGAGTTGATTGTTGTGTATAAGAAGCACCCAGTACCCCTCTATTTATAGGAGGGTCAGGGTCAGGATTTCCAGTCTGAGTGGGAGTTGAAGGGGATGAAATTTCATGAATTTTCACATCCTACAAATAGAAAAATAGTTGGTTTAGTAGTGAATCAATTAGTTGGTGTGTGAGCCATTCGGTTCAACCCTTAAACTGATTGTTTCACTATGTTTCCCAATTGCAATTATATTAGAAATTAATATTCGATTAATGCACAACATGACATCAACACTAATCATTGATCTAATCGAATTGAAAAATCAAATGATTGGTTAACAAATTGAACACGTCAATTCATGGACCTGAGGTGATCAGTTCACTTCCTAAACCAATTATCTTATACACCGTTGTGCCAATATTGGTTCAATTGACCTTACACTTTGAGAGTATCGGTTCAACACTTGAATTGGTCAGTTCATAGTCCACTGAGTCAACATTCAACCAATGTTGTTCAAATTTAATACCTAACTCTTTAGTAATCAAGTTTGAAACACATTCATGAATATATTCCTATTCCAAGTGTATCCTCTGTGTGTGACCCTAAAGGTTCCAAGTTACATTGGCAGTGAGTGTTCATAACTAATTTTATGACATCATAAGAAATGATTGGTGTTACGACCACACCTTCTGGTAACCCCCAATTTAGGGAGATGGAGATGTCGAAGCCGCACCCATAACTTCCTGATCAAAGGTTCGACATTTAACCCAGAACAGTTATTAAATTTCAACAATCTATACTAAAAAGTTGTAATAAATTTTTTTTGCATACCTTTGAGAAGTTTGGATAATACTAAACTTCTAACCACAGTTGAACTACTCTACCTAGTTCCTCCTTGTTCTTTAATTTGTGAATTAACAATGTGCCACTTTACTGTTTGTTATTTTTGGGATTTTGTACCTAAATCGCCGACAAACAAAGCATCAGTCAGCCAAAGCTGGTATGCGGGGGAAACAATAATCATGTAAATATGTTAACAATGTAATCATGCAATTAATCATTTAACAACCAATATTATGTTTTAAGACAAACTACTCAATCCATACCTATCCACAACTTTGTGTTGTCCCTACAGTGGACTTATATGATACCTCTATAAAGGTAGATCTTTACCCCCATGGTCCTACCTTACATGTAGCCAATACATAGGGTAATAGAGTTGCATGGCACTACCCAAAGGTAGCCCAATATCTAACTCAATATGAATTGATGGTCCTACCCTCTAGGTAGCCATATACTAAGTCATTCAATGACCTGATGGACCTACCCTCTAGGTAGCCATATACTAGGTCAACTATTAAGCCATAGAGGGGACCAAGATCTGAGCTAGGAGGCACATATATTATGTGATAGTCATATCCACATTATATTTTGCATGAACTAAATTCATCCAACAATTTATTTCATGTCATTGATGAAAACTTCGGAAAACCTCGGAAAACTATCAAGATATTCATAAGCGTAACCACATACCTTTGATTGCAGATTTCAAGATAGAATCAAATATGCAGGGGAAACCCAATCAAGCAAGCAATGATGAATACACATCCTAACATAAAAGTACCAATTTCCTTTTATTAATATTTATCCAATTTCATCACGTTACTTAGGATTTCAATTGAAATTTTAGGGTTTCCTTAGGAATTAGGGTTTTTGCCTCCATTATTAATAGTATGATCTCTAATTTATCAAAACCCTCAATTCCTTTCATTTTAATATTCCCAATAGTATTAGGATCATTATTTGGCAATTTACTTTCTTAATCTGAAATTTCAAGGTTTTTCTCTTCCTTTATCCCCAAATTAGGGTTTCTATATATATTATCCTTTATTTATGGATTACAACTCTAAATCAGGAAATATTACATTCAAAATGGATAAACAATCCACCTTTATCATTAAAAGGGTCAATTTTATCAATTTGACCCATTAATTCACCAAAATACACCCTTTATCTTCAATTAGGGGTTCTCATCAACTTTTAATACATTTTACTAGAAAATTAAAGTACTTTTGTAAAAGGTTCCCAAAGTATTTTTATTAGATTCCTTGTATTTTTCTACACAACTTTCATGTATAAGGTTTTTTCCATCAGACAATCCTATCAATTTCTATGAATTTTGCAAATAATATCCTTTTCTTGATTATTCGATTAGAGAGGAATTATTACCAAAAAGAACGGGCCGCTCGATCAGTGGTCCGGTGATCCGCCTCTTTGATCTAACGATCCTGGTCACACACACCTAAGCAAAGCCGCTCCCACCCTGGAGCATTAGATTTGTCCTGAGACCATCGTGGACCCAGATCCAACGGTGACTGGTTGTCATCTTCCTCCAACTCAGTAGCTCCGCGATGGTCAACCTGGAGGTTGACTTAGAGCTCTCGTCGCTCTTTTCTCACACTAATCGACCAGGGACATTCGTCTCCCCTCGACGAATTTGTTGGATGGCGTAATTCCTCACTCGTGCTTCTCCACTGTCGCCCCCTACTCGTCGGACTCCGGCGAGGGTCACCGAGGTGTTGATGATGAAGGGCAGAGTAGAAAGATTAATTGAGTGCAAAGAAAGGCTACTCGCACCCTTTCACAGAGGTTGGGATAACAAGAAACGATGTTGGTTCTCTCCATAGACCTCCCATATATATAGGATCGGGCCACGCTTGTGAGGTTTGGGTGTTTCCCAGAACCTCCACCAATCCTAGTCAAACAGGGGGTTTTCCGTTCATTTTCATCTCCTGAGTTCAAAGGACAACTCAGCAAGCCTACCCACTCCTTGGATCATGAGGAAACTAAGAGGGAAAATCCCTCTGACATAGCCAGAGTCCTAGTCCGCTTGGGACCTAGACGATGAGTGGCGCCTGTTGGATTAAGATCCAACGGCTCACCTTCTTTGCGTTCAACCAACTAAAAGAAACAAATTCCTAAATTCTCAATTAAAACCATATTTTGAGAATATCTTGAAAAAGCAATAACTCTCAAATCTGATTTCCTTTTTAAAACAAATTTTGAGGAAACATTATTCGTACTTTTATCTTCCATCCTACAAAAATTGGGAATATAATCTTAAGGAAACGATCCCTTTTATTTGATTGCAAGTTTTTTTTTGGTCGGCCGAAAAAACTGTTGCTATATAAAGAACCAAAACTTCAGGTACAGAGTGCCTCATGGGATCTGGGATCATATGCCCCATACTAGGAGAAGACATATGATCAAAATGAAAAGAAAAAACCCCAAAGAACCTGATTCCCATGAACAAGGGCAGAACACAGCCTGCAAATCAGCCTAGACACAGAACTAAGAATCTGTCCCACAGATTCATTACAAAACACCCACAAATACATCTGAGAAACACTTCTCAGCTCAGGTTCAGACCATTTAACAAACTTGCCATAACTTGCACATAGGCATCAGGACCTGGGAGCACGAAGAAATGCACCTAAAGAATACTCCAAACTGCCACTCTGAAGCATTCAACCCAGAAGGAAAGAATCTACCACATTCTCAATTCCCGGCCACCAAAATCAGGAACAATTCTCTTCTTCCGACTAGGCAACCAAATAGCCAAGGTTATCTGTACCAACCTATCAGACCCTGAGAGTACAGACTTTACATAATACCCACAAATACGTGCAACCCAGGATGCAATTGGATCAGTACATCAAACCAGTACCTATGAATGAAGCCCAACCAAGAAGAAACTATTCGAAGATCTGAGAATGAAGGAGTATACAAGATAGATGATGCCGAGGCCCTAGATTGATTCTGAAAAACCTATCATCGGGATCTCTTCTGTACCACCCCTCTTATGCTTCTTCTTCTTCTTCTTCTTTGTTCTAGGTTCCTTATTCACGCTGAAATCATCATCAATTAGGCCATGATCACAGTCATAGGAACTAACCGAAGACGCTTCATCGGAGTCAAAGTAGCCTCGCTACTGGAATTCTAGAGAGATTCCAGTGTCTTGAGCCAATTGCTTCAGACAGGGAGGAGTAGCCGCAATTTTGGAAGAGGAGAGCTCCCAATCCAGATTCAGGGCACCCGCCACCACCACTGGAGCATAGGTGACCATATCAGGTTCCCGTTGGGCACAATGAGAATCGTCACCCTTCATCTTCTCTGCATCAGCATCATCACAGGGGTGGGTCTTCTCTTTGGCCTTACGTCGAACACCTTCACGCTTCTGAAGTTTCCCGGTTCTCAACTGGAGCTGGCTTTGCATCGGCTTATTGGCTGCCTTCTTCGGACAAGAGGGGAGACGATGGCCGAACATAGCGCATCCGGAGCACACAAGGGGTTTCGAAGCGTAGCTTACCTTCAAGTCGCGAGACTTTCCGTCGACCTTGATCTTGACTGATCTTGGAAGTCTGGCTCCGGCGACAAGATCCACGCATACCGTAGCTTCTTCCAGGAAGTGGACAGTCAGGCTGGAGTCCTCTAGATCTAGAGGTTTACCAACCAGGCTGGCAACTCCACTAATTCTTCTCGGCGTCCAGTGTAGCCCTGGATTCTCGATCTTTACCCAGATGGGGATGTTCCGAAACGAAAGAGGTTGGAGGGGAGCGCCGGGTTCCCATGCCTGGATGATTGTCAGGGACCCATCCATCATCCAAGGTGCCTCGCTAAGAACTCTTTCCCTTTCTTTCGCCGTAGGCAGCTTCACGATGAATCCCTCAGCTTCCTCCACCACGATGTTGAAGGCATCGCTCGGTCTCCACTGGCGGCGTATCCGCCCGTGCAGCTGGCTCCGGAATGGCTTCCTGCCTGTGAATATGACCGAGATGTACTCCTTCCAAGAAGGGAGAGGCTCATCTTTGCTCGAGATGGAGAAACTCTTGACTCCATCTGCAATATCAGGTTCGATATAGGAGATGGAGGATGGAGTAATCTCTACACAGGGGAGCCCCGATCTGCTAGCAGCAAGCCATTCGCACACCTTGCTCCCTGTAGAGGGAATTCCTTCTGTATTCGGCGGCCGGGTAGGTGAGGTAGGTCGAGAGGTGGAGATTGAGGAAGTAGTCGCCTCCAGAGTGTCAGCAGCTTGGGTCGTTTGGGTCTTCTTTGCTCTTTCAGCCTCACTTGAGCTGACAGGATGAGCCCTAGACTCTCGAGAAGAGCATCCCACACCATTATTTCCGTCAACCCTAGGGTTTTCCCCCCTCCCACGACCTCGCCCCCCTCTGCCTCCCCTCCGCTTTTCAAGTTACCATCTCATTATTCATATTTTCCATATCTTTTCTATTTCTTTTACCAATAATTTATTATCTTGAGTTCCTTGAACGCCAAGGAATCCTAAAAACTCGAAATTCTATTTTTGGAATTATCCCTTAGCCTTTTGTTCTTTATTTATTTTATTATGTACTCCTTATCCAATTGAATTTCTTTTTCTTTTTCCTTCAATTGGGCTCAATGGCCAATAAAACCCACAACACAAACATCAAGGCTATTGTAAACAAAATACATGTACTCAAAATGAATTATATCATTATTTGTTGAAATATCTTTAATATGAGAAATTATATTTCTCACCAAATGAACCTAAAATTAGGGTTGTAACATCCTTCCGTTCTTATAGGAATTTTGTCCTCAAAATTCTATCAAGCAAACAAACAATTTAGGATAAGACTTTTCCATGTCCATCATTGGCCCCTATGTGGTTTTACCTTACTCATGGCACTTCCAAAGAACCTTTATCATCACATATTCTTTTCTCTGAGTTCTTTCATCCCGGCGTCTATAAATTGCACAGGTGACTCAAGCCATTTCAGCCTCCCTTGGGCTCACTAGGTTCATTGTTCAGCACATGGTCTAGGTATCTCACATAGTGCTCTAAATTGGACACATGGAACTCATCACACATTACTTTATCCTGAGGGGTAAGGTCAAACTTAACCTTCTTCACCAAACCAAGTCAAAAGAACCCATGCATCGGGGACTCAACTCTCTTAGGTATAACTTAGAGGGGTCAGATTTTCATGTCACATATCCTCCCACAGTGAACTATATGTCAGTCTACTTTGCATCTGCTCATGACTCATGTCGTCCATGGGCTCCTTTCAGCCATTGCAAGATCAAAGTGACTCCATCTGCACACACTGTGGTCCATTTTTAAACATCACGTGGTCCTTTCACCAACATCACCTTACTGAAGTGGTGACCGACACAACCTCCCTTACAGAGCTTCTTTAAATCCTGATACTGGCTATGGTGGTCATCATCACATCTTTCATTGGACAAGAACTGTCTCTAGATATCACCCTGAATGAGCACACGTGTTGACATCAGACCCTCTAGTCTGGATCACACTAACCATTAGTTAGGGGTGATAAATTGTACTAACATAGAGTTCTTCATGTACCTACTTCTACCTTTTGGAAGGAAAACTTTAGGTCAATCTCAAGAACTTTCAACCTCATGGTGTAGTTGAACCATATCTCTCATATGTAGTTCAACCTGATCTGTCCCTTGACATTACTCTTTCTTTCTCAAGTCATCTCGATATGGCGATCTACCATAACCCATATTGCATCTCGACCTTCCTTGATCCAGGGGAGACTTACAACATCTATAGTGATGAACCCCCTTTCCCTTTTAGGACTCTTTATCCTTTATATCAACTCATTGGGTTATTGATGTTCATCCTTTTCCCTCGGCTCGCATGGCCATATACCACATGCAACATTATCTTAAGTATCTAAAGTACCACTGTCACATATTATCTTTATAGTAAGGTGTATGGTGATCTTAAATTCATGATCTCATGTATGTCATTATTCTTCAAGATCAATACCTCAAAAACCCTAAACCATTCTATCAGGGTTGCATCACCTTCTTTTCCAAAGAAGTGATCTGAGGTTCTACCACCATCCTTTCATTGCATCAAGGACTAGACTGGCTAACCAAACAACCACTACCTTACTCAACATATCTCGTTACATCTGAGTGTTATCCAAACACATCTCCTTTCTAAACTTAGGGTTAGCTTAACAGCCTCTTCTAGCCAAACTAGGCAGCTATATCTCAACCCGAGCATCCATTACCACTTCACGTCCTTAGGTATTAGGTAATGTAGATGGCATATCCCTTCATTTATTCCACTTATTATCTCATTTCAGCTTTAAGTCTAACTTCATCGAGAAAACTCTGAGCTCATCCTCTTGGTTTTTAAATTCAACCTTGTACCACTTGCAAATTCCACATAGCTCGTGTTAAAACATCCTTACAAGATGATTACCTTATTTCTCTTTAGCATTCGCAAACCATCCATGTATCATTCACTTTACCAGGGTATGTTACCTTCTCTGTCCTCATACCTCATAGAAATGTTCCAACTCACATCATCTTTTATCCTTGGTGTATGGCATGCGTACTGTCCTATCTCTCACTCCCATAACAAGAGGAAATAAGCATTTGGCTGCAGTCCAAATACAAAGTTCTTCCTGTTCCAAGAGTAGAGATGGTACATCCCACCTTGCCAATACACCTTTAAATCTAAGTTGAAACGTGCCACATATGTCTCAACATCACATTCATCTTGATATCAAAGTTACTTCCATGGAAAACTGGTCTCGAACCAACTTGGGTCACCACACAATCCTTGGTCATCTCCTCTAGGTCTATAGGGTGCCAACACTTTTGGGGTCATCCCTTTTCCCTTTATGCATCCAGAGAGTGCCCTACTCCTTTTCCCTTTGGGTCCCATGAGTTCACGAAGGTGATCAATCTCCTAACCCATGGCCCTCAGACAATGATAGTTGTTACCTCTCGACCCTATGGTCATGTGCAACTAGGTAATTAGGAAACACCTATTTCCATCAGTCTTATCCCTACCTGACCCTAGGATAGACTGAGGATTCTATTATAGTACATGTCCAACTTAGAACCTTACCCAATCCTTCATCATCTCTCTTTATGCATTCATGGGCCAACTTTCATTCCTTCATAGGGATCATGGCAACTTGTCTACCTTGGTCAAGCCCCATACTAGTTACCTTCATGGCAACACATCCATATGCACTTAGAGATGGATATCTATGGGTCTAAAGGTTCATCTCATACCATGCACTTTACACTTAGCTTCTCAGGATCCTATGAGACCTCTTTAGGTTACCTTAACCCAACAAAATTGATATACACCCTACCAAAGGGTCCCTCTCCCAGGATGGGAGGAAAACTATCTCTTAACAACAAGGTCACAAATGCACTTAGGGTTTACATCCTTATGAGCATGCTTGACCCTAGCAAGAAATTAAGGCACAAGAGGACCACTTCCTAAACCATGCTAGGTCACACTCATTCTCTTTCCTCAACACTGGATCAAGATCATACCTTCCCATGTCATCCACTTAGCCGTGAGGGGTTCACCAAACATACCCTTAACTTAAGGGGGTTTCCTTTACCTCTACACATGAGGAGTATCATGAAACTATAGAGACTAAACTCTCATTATGAACATTAGGTATACCACTTCCCCTCTTAGGCCTAGGAACCCTAGGTTCACTTTTAGGTGTCCAACTGCATGCTCTATCACTTAACCATGAATCAAGCTTGCAAAAGGCATGACATGCACTTCCTGTCATCCTTCAACTTGAGCAAAACTTAGAGTTGTATCCTCCTCAAGGACAAACAATAAGGTACAAGGTCTCATAACCTGTTACAAATCCTTTTCAGGGTATACAAAACATCTTCTTCCTTTATTAGAAGGTAAACACTTATACCATAGGCACATAGGTGCCAGAAACCTCATCCTCCCTCTAGGGTTTGGTCCCTCCCATGGAAACCAAGACATCATCAACCTCTAGGGATCAAGCATGTGGTGACCCCTATCCTCATATCTCAGAGTCTAGGATTCCAACCTTCTTTCTGGGTTTCTTGCTCTCTCTCTAGAGCTAACCCTACAACCAACCTCACCATTAGAGGTCCTCTCTTCATGAAGGATCAACCTCAAAAGCATGCCCTTACCTGGATGAAGCCTATGTTCGCTCAAGGTTATCCATGGTTCTTAATTCTTATTTCATAAGCCATCCTTCATACTCTCCTGGTCAGGGTTTCAACATATTGTTCACACTACTAACGTACCCTGGGTGCATGCTATGCCCTATTCTCATAAGCCCATAGGGTTTCTACAGGTCCTTCACTAACATCATTATCATCAAAGGAGCTATCCTTTACTCTAACATGCACAACCCTTCCCTGAGTTGGGTTTTCAAAGGTGCTAGGTCACCCATGGATCATATGGCATCCCAAGGGCATGTCCTTTCAAACAACCGGTCTATTGTGATATCTATTCACCACTTGATCTCTCTCTAACTAACACTTAGGGTTAGGGTTAACATCATCCTCGGAGGATGTTCCAGGTTTCTACTTTAAATGGAGATATCTATCTCCAAGACTAAATCTCTTTACTTATCCTCCTGACAAGGAGGTCTATTCTCAAGTCTCTCCTAAGGGCATGACAACTTATGTCATACAACCTAAGCATGTATCTATTCTTTAGTTTGTGCTTAATATATTAAGCTTATGTCCATGACTTCTTATTTACATGATTTTCATTAATTTGATGGAGGATCCCTTAGACCTTATCATCCTTACCCATATCTCAAGAGGGTGAGGAGAAGAGAGAAAACCCTAATCCTTAAGGTCCTTAACAGAATTTGAGTTGAGAAGGGATGAATAAGATGAGAGAGTCCTAAAGGTATCTTATTTCAAATCATACCCTAAGACTTTGGCCAGGAAGTCACACAGATCCGGAAGTCCTCGTATTTCGACTAGCGGTGCGGAGGAAAATATTGCCAGCCCCCAGTCATGATCCTTTTCTAGACACCTCCGTCTTTCAGATAATCCTCTCATAAATCCCTTGGGTTCTATGGAGTTTGTAAAATTTAATAATTATTAATGGTTAAACGAGGAACCTAAGCTCTGATACCATATGTTATGACCCCACCTTCTGGTAACCCCCAATTAAGGGAGATCACGAGGTCAAAGCCGCACCCATAACTTCTGGATCAAAGGTGTGACATTTAACTAAGAACAGTTATTAAATTTCAACAATCTATACTAAAAACATGTAATAAATTTTTTTTGCATACCTTTGATAAGTTTGGATAATAATAAACTTCTAACCATAGCTAAACTACTCTAACTAGTTCCTCCTTGTTCTATAATTTGTGAATTCACAATGTGCCACTTTACTGTTTGTTCTTTTTGGGATTTTGTACCTAAATCTCTGACAAACAAAGCATTGGTCAGCCAAAGCTGGTATGTAGGGGAAACAATAATCATGTAAATATGTTAACAACATAATCATGTAATTAATCATTTAACAATCAAGATTACATTTTAAGCCAAACTACTCAATCCATACTTATCCACAACTCTATGTTGTCCCTATAGTGGACTTATATGATTCCTCTATAACGGTAGATCTTTACCCCCATAGTCCTACCTTACAGGTAGCCAATACATAGGGTAATAGAGTCGCATGGCACTACCCAAAATTTTCCCAATATCAAACTCAATATGACTTGATGGTCCTACCCTCTAGGTAGCCATATACTAAGTCATTCAATGACCTGATGGACCTACCCTCTAGGTAGCCATATACTAGGTCAACTATTAACCCACAGAGGGGACCATGATCTGATCTAGTAGGCACATATATTATGTGATAGTCATATCCACATTATAGTTTGCATGAACTAAATTTATCCAACAGTTTATTTCAAGTCATTGATGAAAACTTCAGAAAACCTCAGAAAACTATTTTGAGATATTCATAAGCGTAACCACATACCTTTGATTGCATATTTCAAGGTAGAATCAAATATGTAGGGGAAACCCAATCAAGCAAGCAATGATGAATAGAAATCCTGAAATAAAAGTACCGATTTCCTTCTATTAATATTTATCCAATTTCATCACATTACTTAGGATTTAAATTCCAATTTTAGGGTTTCCTTAGGAATTAGGGTTTTTGCCTCCATTATTAATATTATGATCTCTAATTTATCAAAACCCTCAATTCCTTTCATTTTAATATTCCCAACAGTATTAGGATCATTATTTGGAAATTTACTTTCTTAATCCAAAATTTCAAGGTTTTTCTCTTCCTTTATCCCCAAATTAGGGTTTCTATATATTATCCTTTATTTATGGATAACAACTCTAAATTAGGAAATCTTACATTCAAAATGGATAAAAAATCCACCTTTATCATTAACAGGGTTAATTTAATCAATTTGACCCATTAATTCACCAAAATACACCCTTTATCTTCAATTAGGGTTTCTCATCAACTTTTAATACATTTTACTAGCAAATTAAAGTACTTTTGTAGAACAAAGAATAAATAGGTTCCCAAGTATTTTTACTAGATTCCTTGTATTTTTCTACACAACTTTCATGTATAACATTTTTTCCATTAGACAATCCTATCAATTTCTACGAATTTTGAAAATAAAACCCTTTTTCTTGATTATTCGATTAGAGAAGAATTATTACCAAAAAGAACGGGCCGCTCGATCAGCGGTCCGGTGATCCACCTCTTGGATCTAACGATCCTGGTCGCACGCGCCTAAGCAAAGCCACTCCCGCCCTGGAGCATTAGATTCGTCCTGAGACCACTGTGGACCCCAATCCAACGGTGACTGGTCGTCATCTTCCTCCAACTCAGTAGCTCCACAATGGTCAACCTGGAGGTTGACTCAGAGCTCTCGTCGCCCTTTTCTCACACCGATCAACTAAGGAGCTTTGTCTCCCCTCAACGAATTTGGTGGATGGATTAATTCCTCGCTTGTGCTTCTCCATTGTTTCCCCCTACTCGCCAGACTCCGACGAGGGTCACTGAGGCACTGATGATGAAGTTCAGGGTAGAAAGATCAATTGAGTGTAAAGAAACACTCCTCACACCCTTCCGCAGAGGTTGGGATAACAAGAAACAATGTTGGTTCTCTCCACATACCTCCCATATATATAGGATCGGGCCACACTTGCGAGGTTTGGGCGTTTCCCAAAACCTCCTCAAATCCTAGTCAAACCAGGGGGATTTCCATTCGTTTTCATCTCCTGAGTTCAAAGGACAACTCAGCAAGCCTGTCCACTCATTGGATCATGAGGAAACTAAGAGGGAAAATCCCTCTGACATAGTCGGAGTCCTAGTCCGCTTGGGACCTAGATTATGAGTGGCGCCTGTTGGATTAAGATCCAACGGCCCACCTTCTTCGCGTTCAACCAACTAAAGGAAACAAATTCCTAAATTCCCAATTAAAACCATATATTGAGAAGATCTTGAAAAAGTAATAACTCTCAAATCTGATATCCTTTTTAAATCAAGTTTTGAGGAAACATTATTCGTACTTTTATCTTCCATCCTACAAAAATTGGGATTATAATCTCAAGGAATCGATCCCTTTTCTCTTATTGGAAGTTACCATCTCATTATTCATATTTTCCATATCTTTTCTATTTCTTTTACCATTAATTTATTATCCTGAGTTCCTTGAACCCCAAGGAACCCTAAAAACTCAAAATTCTATTTTTGGAATTATCCCTTAGCCTTTTGTTTTTACTTTATTTATTTTCTTATGTACTCCTTATCCAATTGAATTTCTTTTTCATTTCTTTTTCTTTTTCACTCAATTGGGCTCAATGTCCAATAAAGCCCACAACACAAACATAAAGGCTACTGTAAACAAAATACATGTACTCAAAATGAATTATATCATTATTTGTTCAAATATCTTTAATATGAGAAATTACCTTTCTCACCAAATGAACCCAAAATCAGGGTTGTAACAACTGGTATCTCGCAAGACATCCTTTCTATCCAAATAGTTGGAAAGTTGGAGAAGAACCTCAACCTACAATTTGTCATTGGTGTTATAGTGATTGTGAAATTCCTTTGTCATTGATATCTAGATTGAACTCAGGGAATTGAATCGTCATCCTCTCAATATTCAATCCATGTTCCTTGAACTAGAGGAAACTTCCTGAGATATAGATGAACTCAATATCATATATTGATTCACATGTGCATGCACATGCATTTCTCAGTCTCTCTTATCAAGTGGCATGGATATCAAACTCTTGTCAAAGGGATAGATCCCATCTACATCACTCACAGATATCCCCATGTGTGACATTGCACCCGAGCACCACCTTTTTGGTAACCCTTATTCATGGTCAATGTGGATGATGTCTAAGTGCATTGAACAACATGTAATGAGTGTAGTGATTTCAAGTCTATGAACCACAATCACAACCAACAGTATGAGAGAATATTCTAACTAGAAATCATAGTTTCTATGTGTCATTCTCAAGGTGGGTTTGTATGATACACTATTCTCTAACGTGTATCTATGTGTTTGGTTATATCATATATAATGACTAATGAGATTTTGTCATAAACCAACACACATTTTAGTCTTATGTGTTATAGTTGTCTATCATCCTTACACAATGACATCTCACTAGGGACATAACAAGAATGTACAAACTCTTGACATTTGTATGATCTCATAGTTTAGGTCCTCAATCCGAAGACATACATCATTGAGTAATATAATTATTTAAACATTCATTATGTTTGATCATTATATCATAATTAAATATAGAATAAATTGGAGTTATTATTAATCAAATTGTTTACAAGATATTCCATCACAATCATCATAGGATTGGCTCTCTGGGCATAAATATCAGAAAGAATTTCATTATTTATTACACTATTTGTGTCATCACCCCGCCCATATTGGAAGATGTACAAAATTTTGGGTTCTTCTCAGTGAATTCAATATCACCTATTGAAGAATGTTTACTCATAATTCTTTTAGTTGCATTTTAGATTTAATTTTTCATATTTTATTTGCAATCTACTCCATATTTGACTTATTATATATTTTGAAAAGTTAATGCAATTTTTTTGATATTTAATATATTTTGTTGTTATAGTTATAGGTTAATTCAAGAAGAAGAGAGAACCTATTTTCTCTTCATGAAAATCCCAAGAAAATTATCAAAGATTACATATCCACACTTCCCAGTTGTAATAGTTGGAGGGAGGATCATTAAAGTATAGATGGTCACTTAAACATAAATAACATTCACATAAAAATTTTGACATAGATAACTCCAAATGCCATGGATGTAACATTGAGTTTCCCTCAAAAAATTATATATTTGACCCATGCCAGTTGGAAAAAACACCCTTGAATTGATGTATGAGTCGAGAAAATAGGTTGTAGACAAAAGACACATAGAAAGTGGAGCGGCCCACCAGTGTTACCATTTGTCCGATTAGAGTTCATCTTCATTAGGCTAGTAACATAAATGAATTTTTGCACAATTACAATCAACCAATCTTCTTTTTGGGCCTGTTGACCATGTTGTAGGTGAAATTATTATCAGCTAGTGGCTTCACTGACTAGATTCATGATTTAGACAGTACAAAGTATGCCCGAAAACTAAAACATCTCTAAATTCCATATCTAATACCAGAATAAAGTCATTCAAATTGGATTGAAAGTGCAATTCAAGTATCTATACAATGAGTGTATTTATAGACCACTTCTAATCACCTATATCAGTAGCACTATGAATCTATAGAAATTTACAGTCAGCATATAATTTTGGATGGATCTCATATTTAGAGGTTGATATAAAAACAATTGAGATATATATAGGACAAAGGTTGACAACATATTCTCTCTCATCCATAACCCAATACACCTCCAAGAAGGTTCCAAGATGAAAGATGATGGCTTGATAAGTAGACACTCTAAGTTGAAGGACGTGGCTGGAGATTCTAGCCATCACTCGAGAAGTTTTGATAAGACCATTGAGTTTCTTTCTACAATAGTATCTACTTCATGAGCTTATATTGTGAACACGATTGGATATTAGATCTATTATTGGGAAATGAGCATTAGCCCTACTATTTTTATTATATTTCTGCATTGTTAATGGTAATTTTTAAAAATCTCAATTGATAATCAATTTTTGAGTGATTTCTTTATATCTTGGTCATCTATTTTGCATGATTTGTAATAAATATAGACATAGAGACCTTGTAATCTAGGATTATAATACTAAATAATATTTTTTTATCCCCAAATGAGACCATGAAAGGGCATTCTCTGGGATGACATATTAAGGATTCAAAGGTAAAGATACATTGAGCCTACATGGAAATCAGGCCATGTGTATTGCATACCATGAAAGGATATAAAATCCCTTGTCTTCAATCTAGTATTCATATAAATGAATCATGCAATGTTAAAATAATTATGTAGGTAATGATGGTGGACTCCATCATGTGTAAAGTGTAGTTATTCTAAGGTTGGATTTTATTCCTAACTTTGTTTATTTAATAAATCCATCAACAACCATCCATCTATCCTTGTTAACCACTTTTTCTTAATTATATTAAATATCCAATTTATACATAAAAATCTATCATTCGAGTTTGATCCTTAACTTTACTATGATAAGACCCCTACGCTTGTGGCTAATGACTATTGTACCTAGTTTTAGTAAAAATCTACTGTTACGACCCCATCTAAGCTTAATTGGTAAACTAGGGTTTACCTAGACAATTTCAAAGATTAATTGGAATAATCATTCTTGAAATCTAATTAATGACGATAACATAATTAGGATGTTTTAACTATGATAAGAAGTTTAAGTGTTCGTTTGCCTTGAGAATTAGGGTTTGAGAAACATAAACCCTAATCGGCCCTTTCTTCATAATCCCTCATTTTCAAGGTTTCTGAGTTGAATGGAAAGAAGAATTGGGAGATTTGCTAGGGATTTGATATGAGTTTGAGATCCCCTGAGTTGAGCTGCAGTTTTGAGGTGTTTTCACACCTTGGGGTGAGTGGGTTCTTCCTTTAAACAGTATAATGCACGAAATTTGATTATAGCATCCAAATCCCTAATTGCTTGGTATGTGATTCTAAACCCTGAAATGTCCGTTTAATTTGAGTTGTTGCAAATTGATATGATATGGATTCCTTTACTGTTTGAATGACTCTTGATGGTAGATTCACATCAGAAACGTATACAACACATCCTAGTAAGAATGCTTTTCAGATTTATACCATACGATGTAATTAGGGTTTAACCTAATTGAGATATCAGTAGAGTTTCAACCTTATTGAAGAGGACTAGTAATCTTATAAGTGGTTAGGATGTACCTCATGGGTTACCTTATTTGAATTTTATTCTTGGTGCATGATATCTCAGTGAATAGCATGGAAACCTAAATTTAGTTCAATTTCCATGGGTTCATACATATATTGATTGTATATAATTGTTGAAAGCAGTCTTTAATTTGTGAATGTTTATATCGTGTGAAATCCTTATGAGAGCCATGTGATATGTGAATGAGGCAAATGAAACCCTAAGAGCAGGGTGTTGCTATGTGATAAGAGAATAAGGAAAGGAAACCCTAAGGACAGGGTGTTCTATGAATTAAGTTATGGTGATATGAAAGGTTTCCATATGAGATGTGGTGATGCTTAACTGTTGAATTGTATGTTGTTTGTGCATTTAACTTTACCTGCTTGTTCTCTTTGAGTTGGTATATATATACTACATGGTTTCTTATTTTCACAATACATATCTCGTGAATTGCAGGTGATGAGATATGACATGCCCTAGAAAGGGATGTTACTGAGATTATGCATATATGTATGAAATGTTAGAATGAGAATACTTGTTGGGCAGACATGATATATGTTTGAATACATGAGCTATGATGTTTTATATGATATGATATGGCAGGCCGTGTGAGCCTTGTGAGAAATGTAAAATGAGTTATGATTTCTGTTTAAAATGTATCTATAATGTTAATGTTAGACTTAGGTGCCCTGAACACCGTAGAACCCCTTTGGGAGGTCTGCGCCTTAGGGGTGAAACTCGTGTTGCATCAATAACCTGTGCGGAGTCACGGTGGCACGAGGACAGAGAGGCAGTGTTCAACAATAATCCGTGCGGAGTCACGGTGGCACTGGAGAAAATAGGGGTTATTCAACATTAATCTGTGCGGAGTCACGGTGGTAACCCAGTGAGACTCTCCGCCTGTGTGCTCAGGTTAGAGGAGGAGTCTAGAGCACTCAGAGTTAGTGCATTGAGGCCGGAGAGCCTGTGGTCCTATAGCAGAACAGGGCTGGCAGTCAGACTTAGCATTTCTCGGGTGTGTCGCTAAGTCTTGTACGGTGTGGCCGTAGTGCACTGCGAGTCTCTTATGCAGAGTACACGGCATAAGATCAGGGCATAAGCTAAAATATGATCATATAGGTTCACAGAGTTCCTTATAAATGAAAGAGTTAAGGAAGACTAGAGCATAGTCTTCTAGTAGTTATTCTTTGGATGCAATATTTACATTCTTTATTATTTCAATTATATTGTTTTAGAACTACTCAGTGTAGTATTTATTGTTGTTAAATTTCATAACGTTTATTCAAAGTTATACCTGTAATCACATTAGTGCCTTAGACTGTTTCTTTGAAGTACTCATTCACTCAGCGAGTAGGCTCACCCCTCTACTCAAACATTTTAGGGTTAACCGCGTGGACTTGAAGATGGTCAAAGCATCAGCGTAGATCTTCCACAAGAGTTAAGTACAAGATTAGTTGAGTCAGTCGGTCCTTGTCACTCTAGGTCCTTAGTAAGAGATAAGAGAGAGAGTTGTAATTACAATGTGTAATATTATTCCTCTTTTGAAATTGTATGCTATTAGTAGGTCTTATGTGCATAAGGTGTGAGAGACATCATGAATGTTTATACATGTATCTTTACTATTAAAGTTTGATTAGTAAAAGAAATGTTCAGATTCCCTTGTTAAAGTGATTTATGTGGTTCAATGCGAAGAAACAAGAGTTTTAACAGAAAAGAAAAGAAAAGAAAAAGAAAAGTTAAGGGTGTTCTTTGTATTACATATAAGTCCTATCTTATGCCCTAATCTCATGATTTGAGGAAATTGTGAGATCGGGGTGTAACAGCTTGGTATCAGAGCATGGATGGAATCTTGACATGAGAGAGAAGATTCACCATAAAAGTCTATGCAAAGGATCCAAACTTACTTGATTTCACCATTCCTCGGACCGCAAAACCCTAGGTCAGCAATTCCTCCTCTTTCTCCACTCAATCCCTAACTCTCCCTCTCTCTCTAGATTTTCATTTCTCTAGGGTGGATGAAGAAGAATGAGAGCTGTGTGTGTGTGTGGTCGATCATATAAGTCAATTTGAGCTGCTTGGGTCAATTGCATATTAACCCAACACTCAACTTTTATTATATTGGCTGAATATTCAGTTACACAAAGTTACTGTAATTCGTGTATTTAAGAGATCAAACCTTATCCAACAATTATGGGAATTTATCACGTTGTTTATAATTGATCTATAAAGCTTCAGTTAAAATTTAAGATCATTTGGAGTTACCAATAAATAATTAAAAATAGAACAGTGCACTGCTATATTGCAGTCTGCAGCAGATTCGGTCGAGTTTGTCCTGCACAGAACTCGACCGACACCCTCACTGTAGAGATCAAACGTCATCCAAAAATTATTCCAATTTAACATAGTGTCTAAATCTGTGTTTTTCAAGCACAGTTAAAATTTAAGATCAATTGGATATACCAATAAAAAAATAAAATTCAATTACCACACTGCTATATAAATCTGGAAATATGATCGGTCGAGTTTGACAATCGACCGATAAACAGGTCAGAACATTCTTGAAAAATTCTGATATTTACCAATGTTGTTCACATTTTATGTATCCAAATCATATCCAAATTTGAAGTAAATCAGAGTTACATATAAAATACTAAAAATCATTTACTGATACACTATACTTATCAAATTTTGTGTTCATGTATCCTCAAAACCCTATTTTGGGCCGATTAGGGTTTATGTTTCTCAAACCCTAATTCTCAAGGCAAACGAACACTTAAACTTCTTATCATAGTTAAAACATCCTAATTATGTTATCGTCATTAATTATATTTCAAGAATGATTATTCCAATTAATCTTTGAAATTGTCTAGGTAAACCCTAGTTTACCAATTAAGCTCAGATGGGGTCGTAACAATATAAGTCCTATCTTATGCCCTAATCTCATGATTTGAGGAAATTGTGAGATCGGGGTGTAACATGAGAAGTACTAGTTCTATGGAAATAAGGAAGGGTTCACTGTAAAGAGTTACATTGATGCGAACATCCGAAAAGGACAGAAAATTAATCGCAAAATGTATGAGATATATATAAAAGTGAATGTTTGTTAATTAGAAACATTCCAATAAAGTTGTTTAAAAGGAAACACCGAGTATCCATGTGTGAGAGAACATTAGTGGATACTATATGGATTTGGAAGTTCATGAGATGAAATTATAGATATTCTGATCTTTGATGACAAGTAAGGAGTGCTTAGTCATGCAATGTGGCTAAAGGTTAACAAAGGAATATTGGATCACATATTATGGAAACTCCATCTCATACGTGTGACGTATAGCGAAGAGATGAGATACATGCATTTAATACCGACTTTGGCAAGGTGTTTCCATAACTCACTATGTTAGCACTAGAGCACAGTAACATGTGGGACATGTTTGAAGATCACTATGAATATGATTCAAGGGTGATTGGCTCGTAGTTCAAGTGGGAGTCTGTTGGTATGTATGCCCTAAGAGCCAATCATGGGATGATTGGTGGGATGCATTAAGATTGATTTGATAAAGATCAAAGGAAATCTTCTAATTCTTTCTGGTTCATTCATATGAGATAATGATAGAATAGATTGAATGTCTAGAGAATGACAATACTCAATGATGTATGCTTTCATGTTCATGACATGAACGATGAGATCATACAGATGTTAAGAGTTTGTACATTCTTATTATGTCCCTAGTCAGATGTCATTGTAGAAGGTAGATAGACAACAATGTCACACAAGACTAGATTGTGGTGTTGGTTGATGATAGAATCTCATTAGTCATGATATGGAGATATCAAACCAAACACATAGGTACTTGTTAGTGAACAAGTTTACCAGACAGACCCATCGTGAGTTTGACACATGGAACCATGACATGGTAGTCAGATTTAGTTCTCACAGTGATGGTGGTGAGTGTGATTCTTTGACCTGAAATCACTACACTCAACACATGTCATTGGGTACACTTTGACATCATCAAATGCAGTCCTGAAACATGGGTTGTTATAAAGGTGATGATTGGGTGGCTTTGACACATGGGGCTTCTGAGGGGTGAGTGATAGATATGGGATTTGTCCGTCCCGAGGGAGTTTGATATCCATGGCCACTTGATGAGTAGGATTGAGATAGGTGTGCGCACACATATGTGAATTAGTATGTGATATTGATGTCATACATATCTCCTCCAATCTACTCTGAGATCAAGAAAGTGAATGAACGTTGACAGGATGACTGTTCCATGCCTTGAGTTCATTCGGGATATCAGTGACAAAGGAAATATACATTCACTATAACACCATTCACGGATTGTAGGTTTGAAATTTATTCTCCAACTTTCCTTTTCACTTGTATAACACTGATGTGTGACTAGGCACCACTCTTTTCTTGTGAAGTCATAAGTGTTGTGGACTTTCACTACCAACGTGAAATGGACCTGTAGGGTCACACACATAGGATTTAACCTAGAAGAGGAGTTTATCCACAAACAATGTTTAGATTGATTACTAAAGGAGTTTAGTAGTTCAATTAAACACTCAATTAATTGATAGCACAAAATCATAGTATTCAAGGTGTTGGATCGATTTATTAGAGTATTGGATTGATTGAAACTACAATTGACTGATTTTGCATAGTCTGCACTTCCAACCGATCAGCTGATGTGATGAACCGATCGGCACAAGTTGGTGAACCGATCGGCTCATGTATTGAACCGATTGGTTCAAGACAAGGTGAGATGATCGGTTCAAGGGTTGAACCGATCGTCTCAACTGGGATCGGCTCATGTGATGAACCGATCGTCTCAGGTTGGTGAACCAATCAGCTCATGTAATGAACTGATTGGCTCAAGACAAGGTGAGATGATCAGTTCAAGGGTTGAACTGATTGGCTCAACTGGCCTAACTGAGATCGTTTGGAAAGTCAGAAGACTATTTTGCAAATACAATTTGTTTCACTTGTACAAATTCAATTTGGACAAGGATTAATATTTGATTAATCGGAAAAAAATTTGAAAGTCAATTTGAGTTGGATCAGGACCACGAACTGATCGGCTCAGAAGTGAACCGATCAGCTCAGGTTCCCCAACCGATCGGTTGAGGTGTGAACCGATCGGCTCAACTCCCCAACCGACTATTTCATGCATGAAATGATCAGTTCAGGTGGTGTTGTTGGTTGTTTAGTGGAAAATCTCGAACCCTTCTACTCCTGCATTAATCCTGCATTGCTCGGGGTAGAACCCTGTCCCATGACCCTCCTATATATATAGGGGTAGTGGGGGCTTCTCAGGTACAACAACTTAGTGCACCCGTTTCTCTATAAAGTTGTCGTTCTCTCAGGTTTTGGTAACAGAGAGAGACCAAGCAAGTGCTACCCGATAAGGGAGGCACAACAAGGGAAAGACAACTACAGAAAGCGACTGGTGGTAGGAGAGTGTGTCGGTGACTAGTCTGTCGACAGGAGGGTGTGACTCCTTCCGATTCCTTATGGGACAAGGAGATCGGAGTTCCAGGTGGTCTGTGTAGACTACTTCAGAGGCGGGAGACTTCTACCGCTCAGAGGATAGTTGTCAATCCCGATAGTCCCAGTGAGACCAGGAGTTGCACAGACACCGTCCAAGACCGGAGGTGAAGACCGTGCAAGCCGCTAGGTAACGTCGTCGAGTAAGCCTCGAGATAAGGTATGCCTCTACAAACCACCCTTCCTACTATATAGATGTTGGCGTGTTTCCTTTGTTCTCGGTTTGGGGAGAAGAAAATATTTGTTTCTGCTGCCTTCTCTGTCTCCCATAAAACCCAACAGTGATCATGTTGGCAGTCTTCTAGAGCATTATCATCTTTCCTTTAGGTTTCCATGGTATTATTTGCTTTGGCTTAGCTCTTGGACACTAGGGGTAGGTTGGGGGAGCTCTTGGACCCTCATTACATTCCTCCACAGGTGAAGCAACTCTAGGATCATATTCCTTACCTTCCGTCCATCCAAGGCATGATACAAGTGCCTGAAAAACACATTGAACATCCATAGTGCATTTATTGAAGGGATTAATGTACATTCTAACATATTTATATTTGAATAAAGAATTATATGTAACATTATGAAGCCCTAAATTAGGATTGCATCAACCTTCTCAGTGGGGCATGGGAGTATCTTTATCCCCTATAATCTATCTTGTTATTATTAAACTTGATCTTTCCTCATGAAATTAAACTATTCTCCATTCATTTATTCCTTGGTATTCAAATTGATCACTCTTCTAGCATGTTTGACATAATCCAAATTTCTGAGAACATGAAATGTAGGACTAGATTATCAAATGGATGTGTAGGACTCAATATGTGATCATGTAAGGGATTCTACAAGATGACTGAATCTTGAACTATGGGTAATGAGACCTCGATGAAATACTTCCTAGTGTCTTTGATTATGGAAGAGTTTATTGAATTAGATTGGTATGTAGGCAACGATGGTGAAACACATACATCCCAATGTCTACTATCTTTGAAAAAAACTCATAGTTTATAATCATTTTCAAATAAGTGGATCTAAATATTGTTCTCAACAATTACTTTGAAGTGATTTCTTAAAAATGTTATCTATTAGGATTTGACCCTTTATGATACTATCATTGATCTATCATCTTGAGGGCTTGTTAGTTGCAAGTTTGTTAATGCTTTAAAATCTATGATAATCATTCCTAGGGAATTGTATTTGAAACTAACATGCATTAGGAATATTAGTGGATCATGTTGGATGGATTACTGAGTGAAATAAAGAATTACTTCAAACATCCAGACAATACATTTTAGCAACTCTAACCACATGGTCATATTCAACATATGGAGATATCATCTATAAATAGACAATCCATGTTCATATTCCATTTAGTTGGACCCTGTATGAGATTCCAGGATCTCTTTGATGAGCATTAAGGATTTCTTTTCCACCATATTGGGTTCAATGTTTTCTCAAGATGAGACAATTTCTAATATCTAGGTGGAGGACTGGTGGGACACACTCCTCTTCACCCACATCTAACTATTTTATTTTCTTGTTTTATTTCAACACTTTTTAGTTTTGCATGCATCTAATGCATTTAGTTTACTTGTACTACATATCTTACATTATTGTTATTTATATTCTTGATTCTTCCAATGATAATTGAATCCATTAATTTGTTTCCTTAGTCTTCATTCTTGTTTCATTGCATATAGAATTTTTCATACAACCCCCTTCTTTGAAGTAAGTTCTTTATGTTAACTATATATCTAAAAAAATTACAAATGTTGGAAATAACCCTTTGTAGCAAATTAATATAAGTATAGTGTTCATTGGAAAGGATGCCAGGTGTTAGAGAAAAAAATAACTACCAAATATTAGCAAACACTCATAAAAAGTTCTCTTCTCCTATCTAGACAATGTCTAACAAGTAGGAGGTAAATATGTTTTTGATCACTGCTAACTTCTATTATTAATTCTTTCCTAATACCCATTACACATAGGTCCATTCTAGATTTGATGCCATATTTAGTATTACCTATTATATTCAACAAAGTACCAATGATGCTATCAAAGACAATTTTCTCAAAATGCATGACATAGATACAAAGCCTAACTGCCAAAGAACTCCAATAAGGAAGAAGCCAAAATATTAATCTCTTCTTCAATAAAGATTTGTCACTCCATGTGCAAAAAGTACATTGTGTCTCTTACCAAATGCATTTACAAAGTATTTTACTCTTTCAAAAACATTATTCCCTGATAAAGGTTAGGGGCACTCTGTTCCTTAGTTGATTCATTAAATTATTTGCACAACCTCCAGTTTGGATGCACTTTCTGAAGAAACTTCTAAAACCAAGATATACAGTCTCATATCTATGTTTTAGTCATATTGAATCATTGTTTTCCTTGCATAAAGGTCATGCTTCAAATCTGCTTAAATTGTATCCAAACAAATTCCCATATGCTAGAGTCACTCGTGTGTAAAACAACATAGCATACAAATGAAATGTCTTTCTACACAAAGCATCATTGGTCATCACACCTCCCCCCTAGAGTTTGTTTAATTCATAAGTCATAGGTTCAAGAAAAACATCAATATGATTTCCAGGTGGTTTCGGGCATGATATCAATATAGATAGCATAGCGTACTTATTTTTATACATAATCGGGGAGGAAGATTGTGTATATCAATCATAGAAGATCAAGTGCTATGTTGGCTTCTTAATGTGTTGTATGGATTCCTCCTATAAATACAAAGCCTAAGTCTTAGATTCCCAAATTCTTCACCAATTTTAGGGCATAAAAAAATTAATTTCCTTTCAATGAGGGCAATCAAAATGCATGTCGTAATATCCCAACATTGTTTTTCTTTACATTTACAAGCCAAGATAAATTATGTGTGTCCATGGTAAAGGAAAACAAGTGTTGTGATCAGTGTATTATAGATAGATACCATATCACCTTGGTAGGAGAGACAGTCATGTCCTTATCTGAAGTCATTTTTACCTTAACGCCCCACATTTTAGACAATCTTCTAAATTGATATAGGTCCTTTTTAAATAACACACAATCATTCGGTGATGCATATATCTTCTTGGCATCCATTCACATTGGGCACATCATTTACTTTGTTTTTAATGTTGATATTAGCAACTCATATTCTTTAGGAACAATTTCTTTCAACAAAGACAAGAGAGACATGAAGCTTTTGTCACTCCATCTATTATTAACCTATACAGTATAAAATCTTAACTCAATGCTCAACTTCATAAACTTAGTACAACTTAAGTATAACCGTCTCTTAGCTTCATGAACAATGCTTCTAAATAAGGAAGGTGGATTATTAAGATTTACCCCCGCAACTATTTGGCATCCCATCAACCATGTCTATCAGAATTACTTCGTTTGCATCAACATCATCGACTATTTCTTTTTCAACACAAGTACTACTATTGATATATACTAATCTCCTTGTAGGAATATCTCCTTCCCAGTGCCATCATTTATATCCATGTACAATCACATTTCACATGACTTTTGATTTCTTCAATAGTGTCAACTTACAAGTGCTTATTGCAATTTCTACATGGACCATAGAACCTATCTCTAGGTCAATTTCTATGTTCCTATACAAGTCTTATAAATTGTTCAAGACCAATAACAAACTAGGAAGTGCAATGATTTGGAATGGGAATCCATGATCAATCCATTCTATTATCATAGAAAAAATAAATATTGAATCAGGTGTTTTGAGATTAGGATTTAGATTTTAGGGTTTAGGGTTTAGGATTTATTGATTAGTGTTTAGGGTTTAGGATTTACTAATGAATATGTACCACCTAAACCATTTTTTAACACCTAATCTCACTACACTAGTATCAATTTCACCTTTATATTTGGTTAAATTAGCCATATAAAGTCAGTGTTTTACTAACACCTAAGTGGGTGACACTACATGTAAGGATCTTATGCGTCATTTTTTAGGGCACTGTCAATCTGGAGACATGGACAGAGTGTCAGTTTCTATGAAAACAAAAATTGACAAATCACTCGATGACTCAGAGTGATAAAGTGTCATTGAATTTCCCTGCTTCATGAGTTCCAGGAAAGCAACCAACACTATAGTAGAACTATGTTGTTGGTTTTGGTTTAGAAAACTGACGACGTAGAGCGGTGTGGCCGTATTGGAAGCATGCTTGTGTCAGGAAGCATGGCCATGTTGCGGCTTCAGTAGCTCCATCATTAGTTTTGTAACAAAAACCAAAGGCATATGTTAATAGTGTATGTTTTTTAAATATAATTAACACCAAAACTGATATGTGTCATCGATTCAATCACCAACATCGACATTGTACTTCCTAATTAGGTAAAACTTTTAACTGATATGGGTAGATGTATTGTTGGTTTTGGTTAAAAAACTGACTCCACAGATCTATAATGTTGTTTTTTTTATAATAATTGAGGTCACCATTTTTTTAATAGCAGGTCTGCAGAGCTACTGTCTGGTTGTTTAGTAATATGTAGAACCTATAATTCATTAGAACTATAGGTTCCATCTTGTGTTTAGCTTAACCATAGGCCATAACACCTATAAAACCTACAATAACAAACACATACACATAATTTATCCACCACATACATTTCTATTCTCTTCAGCACTTAATTCCATTCTCATGCACATATACAATTTAGAAAACACACGTACATGATCCATTCTCCAATTCAATTATCATGAAATGTAAAAATGAAGTTTTCATTGTATTCATTCATCTTCACATTCATTCACACACCAACATATGTACACATATCATTCACATATGCACCAAAATTTCACTCCCATCATATTTAAAGTTCCAAAAGTCATAACCACCATATGTATATAGAAATAAATGATATCAACATTTAGAAAACTCATATTTTATCCCAATCATATTCAAAGTTGACTTCTTCAATGAAGGGGTGTGCCCACTCTTCCTGTATTTAATCTATCTCTTCTTTTTTATAGGGCTCTGTTGTGTCAAATAGCTGTAAAGAGAATGACATAATTCAAGACTTTGATTTGATTTTTTCATATTATCAATTGAAACTATTTACTTATGATGATCAAGACTATATAGATTACCTTTGGTATACAATTGGATTCTTTTTACTGCAATCCCTACATGGACAATAGAACCTATCTTTAGGTTGTGTTCTATATTCCTTCATAAATCTTATAAGTTGATCAAGATAAGTAATAAACTTCAGGGTGCAGTGATTTGCAATAGACATCCATGATCGATCCATTCTATATCACAAAGAAAATGAGTATTGAATTAGGTATTTGGATATTGGGATTTAGACATTAGGGTTTAGAGATTAGGGCATCAATATTAGGGTCCAAAAATTAGGGTTTATTGTTTAAATATTAGGGTTTAGGGTTTACATATTTAGGAATTAGAGTTTAAAAATTAGGGTTTAGGGTTTACATATTTAAAGATTAGGGTTTACAAATTAGGATTTAGGGTATAATAGTGAATTTGTACCACCTATCCCATCCTTGAACACCTAATCTCACTAGTAAGTGTATAAGGTATTCCATTTTCAAGAATATTTTCTACAGGGTTTCTAAGTACACCAATGTAGATGGGAATATACCTACCTACATATGTACTTAGAGAACAAATTGGGAAATGCTGATGAAACATATTAAAAACTAAATACACATTATACACTTACATTCTAAGTAGATTAAGTGTTAAGGAACAATCCTAAACCAGGGACTATCTAAGAGTTACTCCTAATAAGTAAATCTCGGATGGATTTCTTGGCCAACAAGATATATGTCTAAATTAAAATTTACGGTTTAGAATTTATGTAAATGTAAAAAGTTTAATATGAATCAAGCTAATTTTGGTAATTTATATCAATTCAGTTTAATTAATTCCAAGGTGTGATTATTTATCCATGCAACATTAAAATCGAATAATACACCAAATTATACAAGTAGTTATACATGAATTCCAAATATACAAGAATGATTTCTATAACTTTCAAATTAAAACCCTATTTGCATTTCATCATTCAATTGATATCAACTTATGTCAAAAATTCTTGTTATGTTTCATAAAAATATACAAGTAGTTATTAAAAAATGTAGTTAAAAATAAAAAAAGAAACGAAAAACAAATCTTGAGGAGCTGATGACAGTGGGGATCAAGCGGTGGTGACAGTGATAGCGGTTGGTCAAGCAGCAACAACAGTAAGTACAAGACTAGTAGACCAACATTGAGAGTAGTAAACTAGTTGTGATAGTGGTGGCAAACGACAACAACAATAGCATCGATGAAAAAGAAGCGTAAATAGTAGCAAAAAATCAGAGGCATAAGAGAATTGGTGAGTGGTGACGACAATAGTGGTGGAGGCGGTCAGCACAGCACAACAACAGCCAGGGCAGAAAATTGCCAAAGCAAAGAAGAAAAATGCCTGATGAAATAGAGAGTGGGTAAAATTCTATTTCGTGGGTGTTGTTAAGTAATTCTTAGTCTTCCATTGTTAAGTAATTCTTTAGTCATCGTTTGTAGTCAAAAACTGACATCATAGGTCAATCTCTACATTAGTTTTCCACCAAAACCCCAAAACACATGTACTTATCCCTAGAAAATTCCAACCTTGCTATCACTTTATTTGTTGGTTGCTACAAAAAAAGTTATGTAATTTGTAACTCTATGTGTCGGTTTCCTAACAAAAATTGATGTCACATGTACTTATCCCTAATAGAAAATGCCAACCTCACTAAGATTTTTGTCATCTAGTTTGTAGCATAAAACTGATGATGTAGTTAACTCTATGTCCTTATTTGTCCACTAGAAAATTGATGCCCCATATACTTATCCCATATAAGAAATGACATCCTCTCTAAGACTTTAGGTGTCGGTTTCTAGCTCAAAATTGACGACATACCCATATTTGAGGGGAAATATTTTTTGGGAGGCAAGTGGTGGGGACCATTGTCATCGGTTCTTTTAGAGAAAAAGAGCAATGACACATGATTTTGGAGGAAAAATGTTTGCATTGTACTTGACCTTTGACATCAATGTTTAATGTAAAAAGTGACGATAGAGTCTTTTTGGAGGCAAAATTTATTTCATAGAAAGAGGTTTGTCGGCGGTTATTTACAATTGACAGAATAGGCTTATATCAAAAAATTTAACTAAAAAATTGAATTTTGTGGGAAGTCTAAGATGTTGGTTCTTAAAAAAGAAATTGATGTTATAGTAAAAGTGGAACCCATGTTTTACTTGACCAGTAGTGACTTTTGTGTTATACCAAATGACGTTATAAGCCTATAGCTTTGGTTTTATGTGAAAAATGGTGTTAAGAAAAGTGCATCAGAAGTTAAAAAAGTATTAGTGCTACTAAGTGTATGATGTGTATTTGGCTTTTCGAGAATATTGCAGCAATATTTCCCTATAGTTCTTCAAATACACCTACATAGGTGGGAAAATACCCACCTACATTTGTACTTAGAGAACAAATGGGGACGTGGTGAACAAACATCCTAAAAATAGAATACACATTATACACTTACATCCTAATTGAGAATTAGTGTTCAAGAATAATTCCAAACCAGACTATCTAAGATTTACTCCTAATGAGTAAATCTTAGATGGAATTCTAGGCCAAAAAATGATGTTGTCTTTTGTATACATATGAACTTAGTGTCACCATTCATATTGTAGGTACAAAAAAGTGAACTTAAGATAGGCATATTCCAATACTTGAAAAAAAACTACCTTAGTGAATGAAGTGAAGTAGAGAGAAAAGGTGACGACTGCACAACAACGAAGAGGAGACGATAGCATAGTGGCTGTCGCGATGGTTATGATGGAAGCACAGTGGCAGCTATGATAGAAACACAGTGGCAACAACATCAGTGACATCAACACAGTGGTGAAGGTGATGACAGTAGTGATGACAACATAGTGAAAATTGACAAGCGATGAGTGCGACAGTGGTCAGAGAGAGAGAATAGAACTGGCCAGAGCATAGTGCGGTGTTGAACAAAGAAGAAGAGTAGTTATTTAGGGATCAGGTTGTGAAATGTATAATGGGGAAAGAAAATATGTGGGTAGCATTAAGTGGAACTTGGTCCTCAGTTCATATGAAGAAATCAATGCGAAGTATTTAATCGTCGATTTTCTCAGAAAAATTGAAGCCATAGTTCAATTTCTATTGTTGATTTTTCATCAAGAATCCAATGACATATGTACTTATTCCTAGTAAAAAAGCCAAGCTCATTGAGACATGTGTCATCAATTTCTATAGAAAACTGACAACATAAATCAATTTCGGGGGAAGGATTTGTCACAAGGCATGTGGCCTAAAATATTTTGTCGTTAAATCTTTAAGAAGGAACCAAAACCACATATTTTTTAGAGGTAAAACTTTTTGAAGTGGTTGTGACCTACAATGTCAATTTTTATAGGGATTGAATATGGCCCCAGACGAGGATAGTGGTGATATATTTACACTTATCGCCAGGGCCCTCTCTATTTAGTAGCATAACTACCAACCATTAGAGAAAAATATTAAACTTAATCTTGATTTTGAATCAAAACAACCAAATTCTCAACAAAGGCGATTAAAATAGAATTTTAAAATCACAACCATTCTTTTTCCCTTTTTATTTCTTCACAATTTTCATAATCCAATGTCACATCAAGGACATCAAATTCACAACATTATATACAAGTTCTAACTTTATCCCTCATACTCGTATTAATACTAAACATCTACAATTTTCTTCAAGTCATCATTACTTCAACACATCATCAGAATCATATCATCCAATAATATAATCATGGTCTGTAGGGGTTCATTGGGGTGATTCACACACATGGAAACCCTAATTTCCATTTTCACATATTTCATTCATCAATTAGAAGTATACATTGGTTAATTAACTCATCTGACTCAATCTCGCAACACAAACCCTAAACATGGAATATCGCCATGTCATATTGATATTTATGTATCTCTCATATTCAATTTCAATAGAATTCAATAATACAATTGTATAATTCATTCCAATACAATTCAAGTATGATTCTATACATATCAATTCAATTCCCAAGCATATTGGGCATTGGGCTGATTTTTACGCAATATTCACATGAAGTATCATAGTCATGTATTAAAAGAATTTTTAACAGAGTGTCAATCAATATATTTGGAACTAAGAAAGTTCAACTCAATCAAAAATCATCAAAATTAGTAGAATTTGATTCCCTAATATCTATACAAATCAATACCCAATCACATACACATATAAGCAAGGCATCTGATCAATTTATCTAGATAAATTAGGCTTGCAACATGAATAGGGAGTTTAGGAGGAAGGTAAACACTCACCTAAGGTGACAAGCACCTTAAAAACGTAGGTCAAACTCTGAATTTTTAGAAATCCGCCAAGGTTCTAGTTATTGGATCCATTTCTTCCTCCTCTCAACCAAGAAACCTTGTAAATGGAGCATAGGAGAGAAAGAGTGAGAAAAGGGGGTGATTTGATATCATTTAAAATCAAATAAGGGGAGGGATGGAATCTCGACATGTGAGAGAAGATTCACCATGAAATACTATGCCAAGAAGCTAAACTTGCTTGAATTCATCATTTCTTGGATGGTGAAACCCTAGGTCAAAATCTCCACAACTTTCTCCTCTCAAAACCCTAGCTCTCCTCTCTCTCTAAAATTTCATTTTTCTAATATGAGTGATGAAATATGAGAGGTCCTTGGGTTCTAGGTTATTCATATAAATCAATAAGGTGCTTGGGTTAGTTGCAAATCGACCCAACTTTACACTTTCTTTTGTTTCAGCTAAATTTTCTATCATAAAAATGTTATTGCAAATCATTTTCTTAATAGGTCAAATATCATCCAAAAATTGCGAAATTTAGCATGTTGTATGAGAAATAATTTAATATCTTAAATAAAAATTTAAGATCAATTAGAGTTACCAAAAAATAAAAATATCATATACTAAATTGTTATATTTCAGCCTGAATACATGGTCGGATGAGTTTATCCTGGGGAAACTTTATCGATACCCCTCTCTGGATCAGTCTAATATCATCCTAAAATTATGAAAATTTAACATAATGTCAAAAATGAAGTTTCCAAACTATATTTAAAATATCAGATCGATTGAATATACCCATAAAAAGATAAAATCCAAAAACCAGACTACTATATTTCAGCCACAATGCGTTGTAGGAAGTTTGTTCTGGATAAACTCGTCCAAACACATGTCATAAAATTATCCAAAAATTCCCATATTTTCAAGAACACTAAACATTGAGTTACGCAAACGATATAAAAAATTCAACCAAATAATAGTTGTATATAAAATACCAAAAAATCATTTAGTAGACCAATACTTATCAAATGTTGTATTCTGATGGATCAAGATTATAATTCTTTCTCATTATTATATGAATTCATCAATCTTATTACATAAAGAAGATTATTTATGGGCATCATCCTTAGTTATAAACTTTTTCTTCAAATTTTAGATTCATACTCATTTTCAAATTAGTTAGTGATTATCTTCATAATCCATTACACTTTCATCTTTCACATTTAACATTTCATGATTGTCTTAGGCATCATATTGAATTATATAATCCTTTCTCTTTCACCATTTTATCATTTTATTACAATCAAACATATTTTGATACTCCTAAACTATCTTCATTTGAATGCTTGGTCAGGGAATTTATAATAAATAAAGTCAATAGTTCCATACTAGATTATCTCAATACCCAATTGATTGACTAGAGTATCTAGATACTGAGTTCAGTCAATATGCATATCATTTAGGTTTTCTTAAACATATGTATTATCATTTAGCCTTGGATCCTATCATCCATGTAGAATCATCTAACTTAGGCTATGATACCATGTTGTCAGGACCCTCTCTATTGATTAGCATAACTACCAACTATTAGAGAGAAATCCTAATTCTAATTCTTTTTTTTTGGATAAGGTAAAATATTACTAGATCATCAAAAAGAGTGTATAGGAATAAACCACCCCGTATACTATACTAGGTCACTTAAGACCCCACCTCAAAATGACCTCAGGATTAACCTTCAACAGGCACCCCAGATTCGCTTTACAATGCCAAGCCAACCTATTTACAAAAGCATCAAACACATGTTATTTATCACTCCCACTCTTACTGTGAGTTCTAATGTTCCTCTCCTGCCATATATGGAACATGAGGCTGGTCCACACCAGGCCGGAAAACCGCCTATGATGTATGTCCCCTCTGGACCTACTAAGCATCCAAGTCAAGCCGTTATTGATACCCGTGGGGGGTTGCCACCCCACATGAGCTTGAGAGAGGACCGGGTCCAAATATACTTGGTGAAGTCACACTCAAAAAAGAGGTGCTGTTGCATTTCGTCGACCTGATGGCACAATGGGCAAGCGCTCATGCTACCATTGAACCATCTGTTGGTTCTGTCACTGGTGGGTAGCCTCCCCAAAATCACCCTGTAAGCGCAGAAGCTCCATTTGGGGCAGCGGAAGCTCCCCCAAAGTAGCTGGTACCAAGGAACTTGAGGTTGATTGTGGTTGATCTTCCAAGGCATCCCGCCCACAATCACACTCCAGTTCCCATGCATCTCAACATAATTCATCTTGCAAAATTTCCACTCATCACATACTCCCCTCCCAGCTCTAGAAGAACCAGCAATGTTAGCTCCAGTATCAAGGCAGCCACCATAACGAGCTCTCATCCATACACCCCAGGTAGAACTAGGATTAACAAGGAAATCATGGACCCTTCTCGCAATAGCTTCCAACATGATATCCGAGGGGTCGACCAAACCCATACCTCCTCCCTGTCTCGATTGGGCAACCTTCGCCCACACAACCGCATGATGCTTCCCACTCCACAAAAAACCACACAAAATTGATCTCATTTTCCCTAAGACGAACTCGGGTATCACCGCGAGTCTACACCAGTAGCAGATCATACTAGTCAGAACAGAATTGATCAACACCGCCCTCCAGGCTGAGGAAACCTTCAAACCACTCCACTTCTCAACCCTTGAACGTAGCCTATCCAAGCAAACCTGATAATCAGCCCCTTTCCCAACACCCCCGACAAAGGAACACCCAGGTATTTGGTCAGAAAACACCCGATGTCCAAATGGATGGCCTCTTTTAATCTTCCTCTCCTCAAATCACAAGATTTCGACAAAAATACTTGTGATTTAATATCACTGATATGTAAGCAAATAAGCTCAGCAAACTTCTCAAAAATATGTCTCACTCCACGGAACACCTTAGCATGGGCCGCCACAAAGAACATGATGTCATCCGCAAATATCAAGTGTGACATAACTTTAGTGCCTTGGACTTTGTACATCTTTAAAGACCCATCTTCTTCAGCTTTGACCATGAGATGATATAAGTTCTCCATAATCAGAGTGAACAGTAGGGGTGACAGAGGATCACCCTGCCTCAATCCATTCGAGGCTTGGAACATACCTTTTGGGACCCCATTTACCAGAATCGAGAAGGAAGTTGTTTGTATGCATTGCTTAATGATGTTGATAAATCTCTCAGAGAAACTGAGAGCCTCCATCGTACTCCACAAACCATGCCAAGAGACATGACCAAAAGCTTTAGCTATATCCACTTTGATACAGGCCGGCTTGGATCTCCCCTTGACTTGGAAATCTCTCAAGAATTTTGAAGCCAGTAGAACATTATCAGCGATTGCACGCCCTTTCACAAACCTTGTTTGGTTGGATGAAATAATATCAGGTAGAATACTCTTCAACCTTCCTGCCAGTAGCTTAGTAATAATTTTGTATACAACCGAACAACAAGAAATAGGGCGGAAGTCACTCATGACAACCGTGCCAGCTTTTTTAGGAATAAGCCTAATAAAAGTGTGGTTTACCTGTTGTGCCATCTTCTCACCCACGAGGAACCACCTCACCGCATTACACACTTCCCTTCCAACTATATTCCAACAGCTATGGAAGAACTTCGCATTGAATCCATCGGGGCCCAGTGCTTTGGAAGCACCAATGGAGAAAGTTGCATGTTTAATCTCCGTGTCAGTAGCTAACTTCAGCAGGTCGGTATTCATACTATCACTGACTTTTCTTTCAAGACCAGAAACACGCCTTTCACTATTTCTATCCTCACTATTGTACAGCTCGGTGAAGAAATTCACAGCCATCTCTTCAACCTTAGCTTCCTCGTCAACAATCTCTCCCTTGTCATTCATCAGATTATGTATATGGTCCTTCATGTTATTTCTTTTGATAGCCGCATGGTAGATTTTAGAATTGTTGTCTCCGTCTTTAAGCCATTTGAGCCTGCTTCTTTGCCACCCATAGATTTCATAGGCCTTTTCCAGCTAACCCAATCTAATCCAAGCATCAACCTCGTCCTTCATGATTGTGTGATCATCTGGTTGCATTATTAACTTCTCATTAGCAATGTTATATCTTGCCTTGACCTCTTTTATGAGGTTAGGAAGGTCAATAAGACTTTTGGACCAAGCCTTCAGAGCCACCTTGACCTTCTTTAGTTTTTCAGCCACCACAAAGAGAGGATTGCCAATAACCCTCACAGGTTAGGAAGGTCAATAAGCCTCACTAATCACCCCCTCAAAGGAATGCCAATTAAGCCAATGGTTAAGGAATCTAAACGGTCATTTCGTGAACTTTTTTTCACTAAGATGAACTTATAACCAAGCATGGTCACTATTAGGATGAGCACCCAGTCTGAGAGAGGCTTTCGGAAAAACCTCAAGCCACGCTTCATTGACCAAGCCACGATTAAGGTTACTCGAGATCCTTCTTGTCAGTGATCTTTTATCATGCCACGTGATTAATCCACCACTCATGTTTAGTTCAAAAAGCCTCGCCGCATCCACAACCTCATTGAATCTCCTGAGAATCGATTCGGGGATGCGCAGTCCAGCCCATTTCTCTCTAGCTTTTCTGACCTGGTTAAAATCACCCACAACAATCTGTAGAAGAGCCTGTTGCGTGGATTCCACCATAAAATCTCAGAGCTTCCTTTTTTCTACCTCCGAGTTGGAGCCATACACAGTAGAGAGCACACAATGGAAACCACTAGTATTATTGCAGCTCAACGTGACTAACTGGTCACTTTCAAAGATCAGTTGGACATCCCAAATCAAAGGATTCCAACCTACCATGATCTTCCCACCTTCAATGTTGTTTAAATTAGAGCAACAATTCCAACCACTAGGAAACAACCCACTAACTCTATCAGCAACTTCTCTTCAGATTCTTGTCTCCAAGCACACCACTAAAGAGGATTGCCTCTCAGTGATGATCTGTCTGAGGGTCTTTTGCTTTCCCGGAAGGGAAGCACCCCTCACATTCCACACAAGGATATTCATTGAGAAGGTATGACCCCTCCCCTGTCACAGGGAAGTGCTCATGCCCACTTTTCCTACCTCTCCCTCTTCACTACTATAGAAATGCCTTTTAGTGTCGGTTGTTTAACCCCCTTTGGCGTCGGTTTCCGAGCGACGCCTATGTGGGCGCCGCTAAAGGTCGAACACTTCGGCGTCAGTCTTTTAACCGATGCCTATTTAACATACTGGCGTCGGTTGTTTATAGAAAACCGACGCCAAAAGGGTTCGCGCCACAGAAAACGGCGTCATCTAGGAAACATTTTGTGTCGGTTATCTACTAAAAGATCGACGCCTATAATACATATAGCGTCGGTGTTTAATTGGTAACCGACGCAGAAAGTGTCCTAGATGACGCCGTTTTCTATGGCGCGAACCCTTTTGGCGTTGGTGATCAACTAAACAACCGACGCTATATGGCATTTCCAGCACGGCCGTTTCCAGCACGGCCGTGGCCACATGAGGCGTCAGTTTTTTCAAAAAATCGACGATGTATGTCTTTGTTGACGGTTTTCTGTAAATAACCGACGCCTATATCTTTTTTTTTCATATCAGTTTGCAGGCCTGCTGTGGCTGGTCAGTAGGATGAGAACCTGCAGTTCAGTTTTCTGAACTGCAAGTTTACGACATCCATTGATATCAGCCTACAAACAGGCCACAAACCTGCAAAATTAACAAAAAAAAATTCACACAAGTAGATACATTCAGACATCAATTCAATTCTCACATTCACACATATAGAAACATTCAAATACATGTATTAACATTCAGAAATATTCATTTACAAAGTATCATTCATTATCGCTATCAACATCCCAATTATATCTTACAATTGTCACTGCTTGTATGGCTTTTGCCCACTCTTCTCTTATTTCATTTAATGCTTCCATCGTATATGGAGCATGTACATTTTTTAAGCGTTTACCTATAGTGTGGTCAGTTTTAAACACATGCAAAGCGAATGATATATATATAAGTAATAATATAAAAATAAGATTGATATATTTCATACTAACTAATGAGACTATATATAATACCTCATGTATGGTATCGATGTCCAATGCGGCATGTCGGATAATCATCTGCATAAATTGCATCACATAGTATGCGCATGCCCAGCCGTTGTCTTGTGTAGCGCACTATAAATTGAAACATACAAAATAATACAACTAAGCACAATTCACATCAATAATATATACATTGGAGTCGGGAACATACTTGTACATTCTGCCAATTTATTGGTTGGTTCTTTTTCCTTGGGATCATTCCTCCAGCCTTTTTGAATGCATCTAAACCCCTACATGTTAATATAACACAGTAAATTGCATAAGTAAATAGTAATGTAATAACAGATGTTAACAGATACAAAAATGAAATATTTCTCACCAGAATAATGGCATTCTCATTACGTGTCCAATTTTAGTGTTTAATGTACTTCCCGCGGGATCTAGATAATAAACAGTGAACGTCCTGGGGACAATAACTAGTAACTCCCAATGTCTACCGCTAGAGGTAAAAAGTTAACAATTAATAACTCAAAATGCACAATAAAAATGGAATTTTCTTAAGTCCAAATTATAAATAAAGTAAACTTACTTGACATTGAATGGAGCTATTATTATCGTCTTCTTTTGCTGACCAAAAATTGTAAAAGCATCTATACAGTATTGTTGAACACTATCAGGGTCTTTAGCTACCATACTAATCAATGATGGAATCAAAAATCCCACATGATCAAATGCAAATTGTTTGCATTGATCTTCGACTAAGTATCTGCAAAACATGTATTACGTATGCATTAATATATAAGAAACCAGATCACCGGATCTTACACAAGGTATATGGATGTATAAACAAGATCTCACCTTATCCATGTCTCTATCATTGATGTATTCATCCAAGCATACATAAACAGCTCAATAATATCTTGTATAAATAAAGAGCTATCGTATGATTGACCTGCATAATCTGCATCTAAAGAAACAATTATAGGGTAATGTATATTATGTGCCCATAGCCAACATGCCATTCCCCTACAAGCAGGACCTAACGGGTATGTTAGGTTAGTTGGAACCCAACTTGGTAATGCGGGAAGTGGAGGTGGAGGCCTAGGTGCTCCTGGTGTCTTCTTTTTAACCTGTATATATAATTTCATATCAGTTGACCTCATATATACACATTAACAGTCTAAATCAATGTAAATTTATCTTACAATTTTAGTAGTGTAGACGACATCTGCTTTGGGCCACAATATGACCCCACCTTCTGCCTCAGCAAGTGTATCAATATCCGGGTGGGGATATGGCAATGTAACTTCCCTCCAATCGGGTAACACACATAATGGGCGCACACGAACGTAGCCCTGTGGCATTGGAGTCCCGTGAAACCTTTCCCCAGGAAGGGACGGTTAAGCCTGCGCCTCTATAATAACATAGTCTTGCATTCTTAAGCGGCATGACTTCAATGCCTACAAATTTACGTAAAGAATGTTATACATATATACATATCATCTTGAAAACATATCATCTTGAAAAGACTAGCTACAATGTCATAAACAATACTTACAGCAGACGTGTTAGGCGATGGGTCTCCAGGATTACTCACAGTCTGTGCATCAGGAGAAGAGTGGGTCGCCATAGGCTGATTGGAAGCCTGAGATGCATGCCACTGCAACAATTCTTCCTTGACCTTCTCAGCAACTACATCGTTGACCTTCTTAGAAACTATATCCTCAACTCTCTTATTCTCCTATACATGGATAAAAGAAACATTAGCTTCTTATTATTGAATTTCCTTTTGCAGTAACATTCTAAAAAAAGAATAGGTTACCTCTTCTTGAGAAAGTCCCGCTCTGGGTTTGCACTGGGATGGCCCAAAGAATGCTTTGATCCCCACACCAGCGCCTGCACCCCTAACACGTCCAGGATGCTCTGGGTTACCCAGAGCAACTGTCAATTCATCCCTTGTGCCCTGAGGGATGAACGTGCCTTGTTTCCTCTTCTCGTGCAGCTCCCGCTAATCACCATCAACAAAAATTGGTAAGTTAACACCACAAATAATCAATATTCAAATGATTGCTCGAAGAGTTGTATTTTACCATTTTCGCAGCCACCTCAGCAGTTACAAGCTTCTTTATTTCACCCTTCTTGTTTTGCCTCCCAGCTATCCAGATATCATGGTGAGGCATGGGTGTGGCAGACTCCTGAGCAGGAGCAGACTCCTGAGTAGGAGCAGACTCCTGAGTAGCCGCAGACTCTTCCTGTAGTCTTTGGCGAACGCTTGCATAGCCTTTTGGACCCATAGTGTGGTCATCCACATTCAGTGCACACCTTGCTTTTTGTGCGTCACTGAGGGCCTAGTTAGTATGCACATTAATGATTTGGTTAGTAGCACTAAATGTTAATCTTGAATAGGTGAATACAATGTATATTAGTTAAATTGGGAGTGATGCCTAATACCTTGAATTCTTCAGATTTTCTTGAAGCAACAAAATTGTCCCAATCTTCTTTGTCCAAGAAGTTCCATTGTTCAAGGACTGACTTCTTCTTCTTATCACCCTCTTTTATGTATTCTCTGTTCAGATTTGTCCGATAATTCCTAAGCATCTTTCTAGTGCGTTGCATCACACTTTTACGATGCAACTTCTCATCCAATGCAAACAGATTCTGTAAAATAGAAATGTTATTAACTAGTATCCAAAATAGAATTGCAAATAATAGAATTTGTAATCTACAAAATAGAATTGCAAATAATAACTCATGCATAAATCCTTCCATATCAAGTCTTTTTTCCCCTGAAGAACTTTATGCCAATTATCATACTTAACACCACAATGGCTCCGAGTGGTACACCCAAGATAGTTTACAAAATTATTGTGGTTCACTCCAATTGCATTTCCTCTATTATCAAACTCCACAACCAATTTGGATCCACTGCCACTTAGCGTTATTAACTTCTTCAACAGAGTGATGCCCCTTTTCTTGTTAAGTGTTTGGTGTTGTGCATCAAGTTGCTCCAGTGCTTCAGTGGGTACATGTGCATCATCAACCTAAAATTTGACAAAAATAAACACAATGAATTAGCCCAATATAGAAATATAGGATATATGACATAACTAGAAGATAATGAATTTTATAGAAATACAGGATATGTTTTTAGAACTTACATTGGTATCCTCGCCATGCTCGTCATGGACAACATGCTCATCATGGACTTCATGCTCATCATGGACATCATGCTCATCATGGTCAGCCATCTGAAAATGTCATTAAAAAGGCAAACATTTAGCATTTGTATTAACTAGAAAAAGGCAAACATTTAGCATTTGTATTAACTAGAAAAGGCAAACATTTAGCATTTGTATAAACATACATGTCTCTAAAATTGTGATCTTTTATCAATTAACAATCCTTCATTGTGATCTCCGCGCACATATAAGTCATCATTAGCTTCAATATTTTGTGGAGTTGGCAACCCAACTGAGAATGGACTGGAGTCATCATACTTATCATAGTACTCTCCTTCATCTATAGGATCTTCAATGAACTGTCTTTTACCATGAAGAACAACCGACCATTTATCATTTGCAGGATCATCGATATAGAATATTTGTTTCGCCTGTGATGCCAATATGAATGGTTCACCTTTCTCGCCAATCTTTTCAAAGTTCACCAAAGTGAAACCTAATTCATCCACTATAACTCCTTTGGTGTTATCAACCCAATTACATTTAAAGAGCAGAATTTTGAAATCTATGTAGTCAAACTCCCAAATGTCTTCAATGACACCGTAATATGACATTTTAGCTTCACGTGGACTCTTATCCTTTGCACTTGCAAAGTACATAGTCGACGCTTGAAGAGTGACCTCACTATTTTGGACGAAACTCTTATCATCTTGGTGCTTTGTGTAATATATGAATCCATTAATGTCAAACCCTTCATAAGACATAACATTCGGTTTTGGTTTAAAGGCGAGGCATTTGATAGTTTCTGTAATATCATTTGGTGTTTGAGATAGTTGATGTAAGACTTTATCTTCAAACCACTTAGTAAAAGTCTTATTATGCTCTCTAGCAAGCCACATTGAACTTGCTCGAGGATGTTGTCTCTTTATGAAATTGGTATGTTCCTCGATATAAACACTCACTTTGTCCATATTGTGTAAAATATACAAGTGAGCTTGTTCCAACTGCTCACGGCTGATTACTTTCACCCGTGATCCCAAAATTCCTTTGAACTCCTCAATATTCTTGTCATTATCAGGAGTGTCATTACCACTGAGAAAGTCATTGCAAAAATCCATAACCTATCTCGCCACATAACCTTCAATAATACTCCCTTCAGGCCGATAACGGTTTCGAACATCACCTTTAAAATTGCTCATGTATCGTTCAAAGGGATACATCCAATGCAAGAAAACTGGTCCCAACATTTTCACTTCCCTAGTCAAGTGGACAACAAGATGTACCATGATATCAAAGAATGAAGGAGGGAAATACATCTCAAGCTGACATAGGGTAACAACCACTTCTCTTTGCAAATTATCGAGAGTATCAGGGTCAATAACTTTGCTGCATAGACTGTTGAAAAAGAAACAAAGTCTGGTAGTTGCAAACCTTACATGCTTCGGAAATATAGATCGAATTTCCACGGGCAATATTTGTTGCATTAGAGTGTGACAATCATGAGATTTAAGACCTATCAACTTCAGATCTTTCATTGATACCAATCTACGGATGTTGGATGAGTAACCATGTGGCACCTTAACATTTACCAAGCATTCACAAAAAGTTTTCTTCTCCTTTCTAGACAACGTGTAACAAGCGGGAGGTAAGTATGTTCTTTTATTACCCATTTCACATAATTCTGTTAATTCTGACCTTATTCCCATTTCACGTAGGTCCAGTCTGGATTTTATCCCATCTTTAGTCTTACCTGGTATATTTAACAGAGTACCAATGATGCTATCACAGACATTTTTCTCAACGTGCATTACATCGATACAATGCCTGACTGTCAAAGAACTCCAATAAGGAAGATCCTAAAATATTGACTTCTTCTTGAATGAACAATTGTCACTCCGTGTGGCCATACTACATTGTGATTTCTTACCAAATTCATTGAAATTTCTTTTACTCTTGCATAAACAACATCCCCTGGTATAGGTTTAGGTGCACTTCGTTCATCATTCCATCCATTGAATGCTTTGTGCTTCCTACAATACGGATGGAATTTTGAAAGAAACCTTTGATGACCAAGATATACAGTCTTGCCGCCATGTTTTGGTCTTATTGAATCAGTGTTTTCGTCACATATAGGACACGCTTTAGCTCCTTTGACACTATATCCAGACAAATTCCCATATGCTGGAAAGTCATTAACAGTGCAAAACAACATAGTGTGCAAACGAAAGATCTCTCTTGCTGAAGCATCATAGGTCATCACACCTTCAGCCCAAAGTTTCTTTAAGTCATCAATCAAAGGTTCAAGATAAACATCGATATCATTTCCGAGTTGTTTAGGGCCCGATATCAACAACGACAACATAACGTACTTATTTTTCATACACATCCAGGGAGGAAGATTGTATATAACAAGCATGACTGGCCAAGTGATATGTTGGCTGCTCAATGTCCCGTATGGATTCATCCCATCTGTACAAAGCCCAAGTCTTAGATTCCTATCTTCTTCACCAAATTTGGGGTACAATAGATCAATCTTCTTCCACTGTGGGGAATCATACGCATGTCGTAGGATCCCATCATTATTTTTCTTAACATCTGCATGCCACCTCAAATTCTTCGCATCTTTTGGATTTGCAAACAAGCGTTGAAACCATGATATTATAGGTAGATACCACAACACCTTGGAAGGAGAACCAGTTTTGGACTCCCCCGAAGTCATCAATTTATACCGTGACGCACCACATTTTGGACAATCTTTCAAATCTACATAGTCCTTTTGAAATAATACACAATCATTAGGGCATGCGTGTATCTTCTTGGCCTCCATTCCCATTGGGCACAACATTTTCTTTACCTAGTATGTTGAGATTGGCAGCTCGTTTCCTTCAGGAAGCATTTCTTTCAACAAAGTCAACAATGAAGTGAAGCTTTTGTCGCTCCATCTATTGTTAGCTTTCAACTTATACAATCTCAACACAGCGCTAAGCTTCATAAACTTAGCACAACCTATGTATAACGGTATCTCAGCATCATGCACAATGTTTCTAAAGATAGGAGATGGATCGGTGTGCTCTACCCTACAACTATCCAGCATCGCATCAACAATGTCTGCTGGAACTGGTTCGTTCACATTTACGTCATCGGAGGCAATTTCTTCTTCCATCCAAACACTGCTATCGACATCTACTGGTTTCGATTTTGAAATCTCTCCATGCCAGTGCCATTCTGTATAGCCTTGTACAATCCCGTTGCACATGACATGACTTTTGATTTCCTCACCAGTGTTGACTTTCAAGTTGTTACCGCAATGCCTACATGGATAGTAGAACCTATCTGTAGGTTTTTTCCTATGTTCCTCGGCAAATCTAATAAACTGATCAAGACCAGATATAAACTCTGGGGTGCAACGATTACAAATGGACATTCATGATCTATCCATTCTATGATCAAAGAGAAAACATGTACATATTAGGAAACAAGTATATATTAGGAAAAGATTAGGGTATACACTTACATCCTAAGTGTATAATGTAATGTCATTCTTATATATAATAAATGTGTACCACCTATCCCATCCTTGAACACCTAATCTCACTAGTAAGTGTATAATGTGTATTGGGTTTTCAAGAAAATTTCGGCAGCATTTCCCCGCTATTCTCTAAGTATGTACTTAGAGAACAAAAGGGGAAATGCTACCAAAATTTTCTTGAAAACCCAATACACATTATACACTTACATCCTAAGTGAGACTAGGTGTTCGAGAACAGTCCCAAACTGGGGACTATCCAAGATTTACTCCTAATGAGTCAATCTTGGACGGGTTTCTAGGCCAAAAAACACATTTGATGTCATTCTTATATATAATAAATGTGTACCACCTATCCCATCCTAGAACACCTAATCTCACTAGTAAGTGTATAATGTGCATTGGGTTTTCAAGAAAATTTTGGCAGCATTTCCCCACTGTTCTCTAAGTACATATGTACTTAGAGAACAAACGGGGAAATGCTATCGAAATTTTCTCGAAAACCCAATACACATTATACACTTACATCCTAAGTGAGATTAGGTGTTCAAGAACAGTCCCAAACCGTGGACTATCCAAGATTTACTCCTAATGAGTCAATCTTGGACGGGTTTCTAGGCCAACAAACACAATAATAGATATGTACATGTTAGGGTTTCATCACGATTAATGTTAGGGTTTAGGGTTTAATCAAATCAAATTAGGATGCTACAATTGACAAGTTTAAATCTTATTTCAACATGCATCAAAATCTAGGTTGTGCAAACCATTATATGACAAATATATGCAAGCAACAAACCATTATATGGAACGAATCCTACATTATACACATACTTTTCCTGAGTAAGATAATGTGCACTTCATGGAATTATTAATATCTGAATATATATAAGTTGTTTCTACCTACTTTGATGGGATTTTATAACATTCGAGTCTTCCATTTAAGGCATTGATGCATATATTGAAGTCCATTGTGTTGAGATAAGAATCCCATGTGATACACATGATTGAAAATCTTTCACCACACTAGGAAAATACTATAGCATGTCCTCTCTAAATCTAGGTTCAGCATATACATCCAAATTAAATACACAACTCATGGATGTGGAAGAATTTGTGGAAGCATTTCAGAATCTAATTTGGTCCTATAAAGTTAAATCTAACAGCTCGTGGATGTGGAAGCATTTGTGCAACCTTAGAAGCACTATCTTGCCTTTGATTAAGCTGCATATTGGGGATGGGTCTAGTTTTAGAATTTGGAAAGATCTGTGGATGCCTGGAAATAAATTTTTGGATGAGTATATTGATACTAAAAATGTGCTAAGGAATGGGTGTGGTTGGAATAGCTTCCTTAGCAAGTTCCTTTGTGAGAAAAAATGGATCATTCCGGATAGAAGATGTTTTAAGGAGTTTAAGAAGTGCGTTGAAGAGGCTGATATCAGTCTTTATGATGATGATACTATTAGTATTCAAGGGTTTCATTCTCTGAAAATTAAAGATGCTTGGAACATCCTCAGAGGACCTAGAACTAAATCTGATTGGGCATGTTGGATCTGGAGGTTTGACCATCCCAGAGTTTTGATCATTAATGCATGGAAAATCTTCTTAGCTAAACTACCTGCGCTGGATTATCTTAAGAAGATGGGATTCCAGTTTGTCTACTCTTTTCATCATCTGGAAAGAGAGAAACTGCAGAACTTTCAGAAATTTATCTTCTGACAATAACAAATGCTGGAACAGCATCAGGGATCTAGTATCCCTATATGATTGAGCTGGTTTTTCTTTTATAGATCGGATGTATAGGTGGTTTGCAGTTTTCTTTTAAACCTTACTTGTACATAAACTCTGTTTTGTTGTCTAATAAAGAGGAAGGCACTTACTGAGCGAGCAACAACAACTGACCTCCCAGTAGTGGTGGCGGTGACCGGCGAGCTCCAGGCGGTAGGGCAGGCAGGTGCAGCGGTGGCCGGCGAGCTCTAGGCGGTAGGGCAGACAGACCAAGGAGCAACGGCGTCGGCGGCAAGGAGCAGCGGTGTCGGTGGGCGGCGGCGAGGAGGAAGGTGGCGCGGCGGCGAGATCCAGGTGTCAGGTAGGCAGACCAAGGAGCAGCAGCATCGGCGGCAAGGAGCAGTAGTGGCGGCGGAGAAGGGGAAGAAGGCAGCAGCAGTGGCGGCGGAGAAGGGGGCGTGGCGGCGGCACGGTGGAACTGTTGTGGAGGAAGAAGGAGCTTTTGTGGAGGAGAAATCGGCGGCGTGGTCGGGCGACATCAGAGAAGAAAAGGGAAATCGGCTCGCAATGAAACAGAAGAAAGGGGAAGAGTCGGGCGATCGCGGGATATTAAGTTCCCAAATAGCGTCGGTTGTTTCAAACAACCGACGTCGAAACCTCTTTAGCGTCGATCATTTGAAACAACCGACGTCCAATTGGACGATATTTTCACAAAATTGTTTGGCGGGAACCACTTTCAGCGTCGGTTATAAAAGGATAACTGACGTTGAAAGTGACACTTTTCGCACAAATTTTCATCGCAAATAGGCATCAGTTTCTATCTACATAACCGACGCTGAAAGTGACACTATTGTTTTGCTCAAAAATTGGATTTTGGGGGCGACTTTAAGCGTCGGTTTGTCATTAACAACCGACGCTGTATTCAAAGCGGTACCTGTGTCTGGCTGGTCTTCGAATATAGACGTCGGTTTTCCTAAATAACCGATGTCTAATATTGTAGGCATCGATTTTCCTAAAGAACCAACGCCCAGAAAAGCGACATTGAATGTTGTTTCTGTAGTAGTGCTTCCTCTAGGCGTTCTGTCTGCACCATTTTTGTTGTGGGTACTCACCCTTCTGTTGGACTGAACCACCACTTCTTCATGCTCCTGGTCAACAAGAATCTGGAAAGGGTTCAATGAGCTTTCACAAGCCTCCCGAACATGTTTGACATTATCAGCAACATCCACATATGTTGGGCCTTCAGCAATCGGGTTCATCACAAACTTATCAGCATCCATGATCAACTGAGTACTGGAATCCGCATCACAGGGACACTCAGGCGGAGCCTCAAGCAGCCTGTCGTTCTCCAAAACATCAGTAATCACAACGTTAATTATGGAAGTCTCCTCAGCAGTAATAGCAGTCGTTGTCGTCATCTACTCCAGGTTAGTCGTCGCAGTAGTCCGAGGAGCAGGGAAGACCTGGTTAATGGTGCCTCTCTTCTTGTTGTTCCTCTTGGGGGGTCGGGATTTTGATCTACCCCTAATCACCGGAGGTTCCGCAAAGGCCTCCCTTGCACTCGAGCATCTCTGGAGCAGATGCCTGAATACCTTGCAGGTGTTGCAATGGTCTGGAAAGGCATCGTATATGATCTTTATCTCCAGTTCTTCACCATTAGGAATCTCCAACATAACCACCGGGGAGGGCACTCTATCAGCCGCGATCTCGATGTAGAGATGAGGAGTGCCCGCGTATCTCCCCTCCATCCAGAAGTCCATGACTTTGGGTATGCCCAGAGCATACCCGATGATGGTCAGGGCTCTTCTCGTCCAGTGTCGCCCCAGGTCCGGAAGCGTGATCCAAACTTGGGCGATGGTGAGCACCGCACGCCTGACGTCCGCCTCCGGAGTCCAATTCCTCGTCAAAACTAACTTGTTGTCGAAGAACAAGGGGCCTCTTTTGAGCATTGTCTTCATGTCCTCTGCCGAGGAAAATCGAGCACGGATAAGCCCCTCCTTCAGTTGTGACGCCTGGAGCTCGCCTTTAGGCCTCCAAGTTCTGAGCATCCAACCATGAAGATGCTGGATGTTTGGGGTCCTCCCAAGTACCTGGACCATGATCGAGTAATGGTGGAACTCCTCCCAAGTACTTGGACTGAATTTTAATTCCGATTATGAAATAAAACAATGAATTCTCAACAAAGGCGATTAAAATGGTATACAAAAATCACAGATAATTTTTTTCCTTTTTCTTTCTTCACAATTTTTATAAACTGATGTCATATCAAGGACATCACATATACAACATTATAAACAAGTTCTAGATTTATCACTCATAATTGTTTAATAATAAACTTCTAGGATTTTCAAGAAGTCGTCCATAGTTCAACACATCATAAGAAGCATATCATCTAGTAATCTCATCATGATGTGTAGGGTTTCATTAGGTCAATTCACACACATGGAAACCCTAGTTTCTATTTTCACATATTTCATGGATCAATCATATGCATACATTTATTAATTAACTCATTTGATTCAATCCTACAACACAAACCCTTAACATGGAATATCACGACCTCATATTGATCATTATGTAAATATGACATTCAATTTTAGTATGATTCAATAATACACGTGTACAATTCATTCAAGTACAATTCAATTATGATTGTATACATATAAATTCAATTCCCAAGCATATCAGGCATTGGGCTAATTTTTAGGCAATATTTGCATGAAATAGCAAAGTTCTCTATCCAGAGAATTTTCCCTAGAAAGTCAATCAATATATAGAAACAACGAAATTTAAAATTAATGACAAATAATCAAAATCATTAGAATTTGATTCCTTAATATTTTCCAAATTGATACCCAAACACATACAGATACAAGCAAGGTTTCTAATAATTTTATCCTAACAGAGTTAGGCTTTCAAAAAGAATATAGAGCTTAGGAGGGAGGCAAACACTCACCTAAGGTGAGTAGCACATTAAAGAAGTAGGTCAAACTCTGAATTTTTAGAAATTCACCAAGGTTTTAGATATTGAATCCATTTCTTCCTGCTCTCAACTCGAAAACCCTTGAAATGAAGAATAGGAGAGAAAGAGTGAGAAAAGGTGGTGATTTGATATCATTCTGAATCAAATTTGGGGAGGTATGGAATTTTGACATGTTATAGGAGATTCACCATAAAGACTATGCCAAGAAGCTAAACTTACTTTATTTCATCATTTTTTGGATGATGATACCCTAGTTCCACATCTCCTCCACTGTCTCCTCTCAAAACCCTTGATCTCGTCTTTGTCTAGAATTTCTAAAAACCTAGACACCCTTAAAGGGGTCATGTCTGAGGTGATTTTGATGTGGGGCCTAGTGTAGGCCATGTATAGTATATTGGGTTTTTGTTGCATCCCCTCTACAGCCTTTTGATGATTTAGTAATATTTTACTTTATCAAAAAAATATTTGTTTCTATAACAAGAATGAAAAAATACGAGAGCTCTTTGGTTCTAGTTTACTCATATAGATCAATTAAGGTGATTGGGTCAATTTGCACTTTATTTTCATTCACCAGAATTGTCTATCATAAACATGTTACAAAAAATCATTTATTTAACAGATTAAGTCTCCTCCAAAAATTGTGAAATTTAGCAAGTTGTGTGATAAAATATTTAAGAGCTTAAATAAAAATTTAATTTCAATAAGAGTTGCAAATAAATAAATAAAAATTAAATACTAGACTATTATATACATGGTTGGTTGAGTTTATCCTAGGGAAAATCGACCCACACCCCTCTTTGGATCAGTCTAATATCATCCTAAAATTATTAAATTTTAACAAAATGTTTAAAAGGTAGCTTCAAAACTATATTTCAAATTTCATATCATTTGGATGTATCAATAAAAAGATAAAATTCAAACATAAAATTGTTACATTTCAGTCTGAATGCATGGTCGGCTGAGTTTTTCCTAGAAAACTCAGCTAACAAATAGGTCATAACCAGTGTTCTCATATGCCCTGCATGAGGCCGCTTATGCGGCTGCATATGCTTATGCGGCCCTCAGCCGCTCCGCATATAACTATGCAGTGCTATTTTTGGGCATGGACTGAATATGTGTCCTACGGTCCGCATATGCGGCCGCTTAGGCCCCACATTTCATTTGATGGCTTAAGTAAAAAAAAATAGAAGCTCAAATAAAATCAACCAAATTAAATGACAACTTCTATATAGTTGGTTTTGGATCTGATATTGAAATTTTTCTACCTCAGAAATAATTCTATTTTGAATGAGTGGTGCAAAATATATTATTACATTTTACAATTGTCAATGTTTCATTATGCTCTTTCCTTTTGCTCTCTTTTTCTCTTCTATTTTGCTCTAAGATTAGAGCTTGTTGCACATGCAACAGTTCTGATTTTTTCTTGTATAAAAGGGGAATCTATTGCAGATATTAATTGGATGTGATATTCTCTTTTACAAAGTTTCAAATTTTGTGTGTTGCCTAGGGAGTAATTTATATTCCCTATAACTTTTTCTTCTCTATTTATTACTGACTTGATTTCTTCATATCATTTTGATGTTTTAATTTTGTTTTTGATGTTCTTTTTCTGTTTCTACTTTGAACTACCAAGTTTTGTGTTATTGTGGTTATTCTTATTGTGTTCATTCAATAAATGTTCTGCTATGAACTGCATGTGTTAGTGTGTTTTGTGACTTGTATATTTTAGTACATTATATAAACATAGGGTTTTGATGATTGATTTTTCTTCTTGATCATTGGAAAATATGTGTTTCTTCTTCCATGATGTAATGATCCGTTGGTACATTTTAGGCTATTAGGCTACAAAACTAGATAGCATGAAATTTATGATTATGATTCTATTTTTTTTAAATAAATAAATGTATAAAATATAGAATTAATTTAAAAAATCCAAAAACGCATATGCCTCGCTTATGCTCCCGCATTCCGCTTATACTCTATGTGGTACCCTGACCGAACGCATACCGCATAACGCATTTCAGAACATTGGTCATAACATTATCCAAACAATTCTAGTATTTTTTAGTAACACTGATAATTGAGTTACCAAAACTATACCCAAATTTCAAATAAATTAGAGTTCTATATAAAATACAAAAAAAAATTACTGAACCACTATAGTTATTAAATTATGTATTCATATGTTACCAAAACCCTAGTTTCGCTAATTAGGGTTTTAAAATTTTAAAACCTTATTATTTAAATTAAAATCATGATTCGAGTATTCCATTAGGATTAAAAAATAATAATTAGACTACCATCATTAACTCAACTTTAAATAATGATCATTTTAGTTAAGCATGTAATCATCCAAGTAAACCCTAATTAGATTGTTAATTTGAAAATGGGTTGTTACACTTATCATGTTAGACCAGGTGTCAATAATGAAAGATTTTAGCTTTGTATGGTCAATATTTGGCTATAAGTTGTACAACAAGGATGGAAGGCATGTGATGGGACCTAAGGTGGGGTCTAGAAAAAGTGCCAAGATCGAACCCCTCTTTGGTCATTATTCTTTTTTGCCAAGAAAGTTGCCTTTGGGGACCTGATGGCTCTTATTTCCATGTGGTATTTTTTGAGGTTTTCATCGAGTTTTGTGTTATGTATGGTATCTATAAAGGACTGGGACCCATTTTTTATGATTCAGACATCTTTAGCATTTTCATGGCCTCAATTTTTCATCATAGGCTTGACATGTATGTCTTCATTGTGCACCTTGTGATGAAAGTGTGTGTATTATATATCATTTTTTTCACTGTCAATACTTTGGAGGATTTCAGATGTCTCTTACTCTTTTGATGATCAATGTACTCTTGGTTCATCCATATCACAAAGGGGTTCTAGTATGGGGACCTATATGTAATATGACACCCTTTTCATTTAGGGGATCCTCTACAACCGAGTCTAACCATGTCATGCTTATGGGGGACATATACACATTCAGCAATGCCTTGGTGTAGCTTTCCTAGTCTCCAACCAAATTCCAAGCTAATGTGGATTTAATTCTTAGAGGCAGTGGTTGTGATCATGGTGTATAGGTGCAAACATTAAAGCTTCTGAGGTATGTATAATAATACTATCTCAGGAAAGAGATCGTAGCTACCACAATTACTGAATTGTTGTGCCTAAATTTGAGGTAGTGATGACATCAAGGAACCACCTTGTTTTATGTATCCATGGATTACCTTTCAAGATATTGAAGGGGTGTTGATATCCATTGTGAAAAATGTTTCCATCCATAAATATTGACACACCTGGATCTGTGGTTGAAATATATCCCATGACTTCTTTTGGATATTTGTCAAAGGTTGTTTCTATGGAATTCGTATCATGGACTTTCTTGACTAAATATTGAGCATGTTGAAGGTTTTTAGGTGAAAAAATTGAGTTTGGTACCATTGTTGACAAATTCAAGAGGTAATCTCATGTCACCATGCTTAATTGTGATGCATGATTATGGGTCGGAATGAATTTGAGATAGACTTTCATCCATAGTGAATGTAACAATTTTTTAGTTTAATGATTAGTAATTTTTTCCATCCTATTTATTAGATTGAATTATCTTTGACACAAATGTACCTTCTAGGATATACAAGATTGATGCTCGATGTGTTGGATATTTGTTTATCGGTACCCATACTGAGATGTGGACACAAGTGTTCTTTGTATGCCCTACAATGTCGTAGCAAGGGTCGACCATTGCAACTTCTAAAGTTGATGCAATTGAGATAGTGATGTGACCCTAATTGCTGTTGTGTGATCATAGTAACTCAAGTAATTGTGGCACCATTATGTAGTTACAATAGGGTTTATGAATTAAATCAATTGGATATACGTGACAAGTATCATATTTTCCTAATGGCTATGGTGGTCATACTTGATTTCTTTTTTCATCATAAAGGTCACACATATTCTTACTATGTCTCCTCTCTCATAGACTTCAAACCAATTTTTTATACAACCAATAAGGCTAGGTTTCATCCTTATTATGTTCTTTATCCTTTTTCTAGTGTACTATTTATTATTTGTGTGTCACTTTTTCTAACTTCTCTAAAAGATTGTAATATATAAATAGAAAAAGAAGAGAGAAAAAGATAAAATCATTGGGAATCAACCATGAGTAAGGACCATATATGAAACCCTTGAATGAATGACAATAAACTATTGACTTTCATACTTCAAAAATATTATGCATGACCTAAATGATTCAATTATCTAATGGGTTTCTTATAGAAAAATTTCTCATAAATTAAATGCTTACAAGGAATTACATTAATTTTTTGCATTATTACTTATCTAAACATAATATGATTTTGAAATCCCTTGAAATACCTTTAATAATGTATAAAAAGTCGATTTTAAAAATCAACATATCACACTTTACACTCTGTGCTACCCATGTACAACTATAGAAGAAAAGCACAGACATTGAATGACCCAAACAACACCAAGGTAACAATAGGGGTAGGGACTTCATGGAACTGGGATAATCTTAGCTCCATACATATTGAATCCCTCATACTAGTAATAGATTGTGAATACATGTATCAGAAGGTATGTTGACGGTAGTTCCCCGACATGGTGAACTTGAACATCCATGAAGGAATAAAGTATATTGTACACCTTATGAAGTTAAGGACATTAATTTCACCTACTATAGGAATAGTTGAAGAGAGGTTGTTGAAATAACTTTTAAATTCATGTGGGATAAATTTTGTGAAGACACTTGTTTCTTGGATGAATATTAAATGGAAAATGAATACCCAATGAAAAATCCAAGATGGCATCCAAATGCTACCAAACATTTGACCCCTTCATAAACCCTTCTCTAAAACACAAAATACAGCTCAAATTCTTACAAATTTTGATTCCCTATAAAACCTTTTTGTAAACCTAAGAAATATCATTCTTGCATGAGGTATGGATCTTCATGAATGTTTTTTCAAAGCCCACTTTGGCATCTAGTTTCTATTAAACATTTGACCCATTATTAAGCATTTTTTTAACCCAAGATAGAGTTGAAGATATGCCCAAAATTAGGCTCCTTGTTAAATCTTTCAGAAAACTCAACCACAACATGCCTATATGAGGCATTGATATCTGAAAAAGACATTTGCAAAATGCAAGGCATTGATAAAATGTTCCCAAACATGGGACTCCTTGGTAAACCCTTTTTTTCAAAAACCTAAGATCTCGTTGAAATTTTTTCCAACTTTTTACCTCATTTTAAACCCTTAGTTTGAAACCCAAGACATCATCAAAATACTATCAAGATTTAAATGCCTTGGTTAATGTTTTCTTTTGAAACATCAAAAAGGTGACAAACTTTTGACCATTCCAAGCTCTCTTTTGGAACACATGATTGAGCATGAATGATGCCCAAATTTTAGATTATTGTTAAAACCATTTTTGAAAACCTAAGCTACATCATTCCCACCTCATATGTTGATCTCGATAAATTGTAATTTGTTAACTCAAAATAGAGCTAGAATGCTTCCCTTTGTAAACTCAATCTACTTCTTTCCCATGTGTGACATTGATCTCGATAAAACCTCTTTTTCCAAAACCAATGATAGAGATGGAATGCTACCGAAAATTGTCTCCTTAGTAAAAACTTTTAAAAAACTCTAGATACATCATTCATGTGTAAGGAATTCATTTTAGTAAAGCCTAATTTTTCACAACTTGAGATAAAAAGTGAATGTTGCCTAAATATTAGCTCCTTTATAAAGCCTTTTCTAAAACTTGAGTCACAACATGCCCGCATGAGGCCTTGATGTTGCTAAACCTAGATTTCCCAAACCCATTTAGGTTAGTTATTTTAATTATCACCTGTTGTTGATCCTTTTTCCCAATAACTTAGGCCTCATCCTAGGGAACAAATTTTCAAACCACATAGATTGATGGTGTGAATTTTTGAATTACCCACCTCCTTTTTGGTGATGGCATGTGACAAGTGGATTTGAAACCTCTAGATGTTTCCAACCACTAGAACATACTTGTACGGTCCCCATGATCACTTAGGAGAACAAACCTACTAAGAATCCCATCAATATAATTTGAATAACTAATATAAAAACCTCTAATCACATGAGTACAAATCTTGAATAAATAATCTGTTGCATTAAGTAAAGAATAAGAGATGAAATGCTTCTTGTCTCCTTCTAGAAAATTATACATTTATAGAATACAATCTCCATCCTCCTCTTCATGATCCATGATGATGAAATATTTGATAATATTAGTTTTAGCATAGCATCAATTTCATTTTGGAGTCCACTTGAGAAATGAGGAATGATCTAATAACATGCAGTACTATAGAAACTACATCTAGCATCTCTTAAAATGGCCCTATATTGTTAGTTTAAGAGTGACATTTAAGTTGGCAACACTACACTCACAGGTCTAAGACGTCAGTTTTTTGGGGATGGGCAAAGTGAAAATAGAGATCTAGGCTCAATTGTAATGATATAAGAAATTGACAAAGTAGGAGTTTGATTCATCTCTTTAGGAACCCAAATCGACATCACAAAAGCCATGCCAGGTCACATTCGTAACTGGTAAAGGTTCTAAAGTTGTCGGTTTAGAAACCAACTGAAACTGATATAGCATATAAAACATCGATTTTAGCACTAACAGCCAATGACTAAGAGTTATAGTGACAACTATAGCAAATAAACCAATGACCATGACCATGATAACCAACCCAGACATGCTACCCAGCACGACCATTTCAATTTAAACCTATAATGTCAATTTTATGCCTATAATTGATGACTCAGGTCTACAATGATAGTTTCTTTGTAACAATCGAGAACTATATTTTGTTTTTTTAATGGACCTTCTACAGACCTATTGTTCGGATGGTCAACATGATGTAGAACCTATAGTTCAGAACTAGAGTTATAAACTATAGTTTAACAACATCATGTGAGTCAGTTTAACAAGTCACCAAACCAGCAATAACAAACATAATATGCACATAATTCTATTCATTGAATGTGATAGAGAAGTGTTGCGTAATAGATGCAACATATTTAACTATGTGGGTATTCAATGATGTAAGTAGAAATGTCACATAGGGTAGTGTGAACTCTTTATAGACCGTATGTAAGTGGATGCAAAACTTATATCATGTATGCATTAATATATAAGAAAACAGAACAACATATATAATGATGTAGTTTTCTATATAAATATCTCTCCATATCCAAAGTTCTATCACATATTTATTAAACCAAGTATAAGTAAACATCTCCAAAACAACTTGCAAAAATGTAATAGTATCATGAGGCTAACCTACACCGTCCTCCTTAATATGGACTATCATAGATGACCCTTCTTCAAAATTTCCTATCCAAACTGACATACCCTTACTATGAGGACCTAGTTAGTTGAATAGGTCCTTTGTAATCAAACTAGGTAATTTTCGAGGAGGTGGAGGTGGAGGATGAGTTGTAGGGGGTTTCTTAGGCACTGTGTCATGAATATATAAAATCTCATATCAATTGTCATGTATATACAGATACAAACACAATGTAAATTTAGCATACATCGATATAGACAACTCCCTCTTAGAGCCACATGTCCACACCACCTTGTGCTTCACCTATACTCTCATTCTTATGGTGGTCATATGGAAGTGAAGTCCACTTCCAAGCGGTGTAGACAAGCTTCAACGTCACACGAACCACATCAGTGGGAATTAGAACACCATGAATCGTGTCACCTACAAGGGGTGGGTAAGCCTCACCCACGTCAACAACATATCCGTGTAATAAAAGATGGGATGGCCTGAACCTGACAAATTTACATAGAGTGTTATATATACGCAAACTCAAACATATTATACAAATCATTTTGAAATACTACAATGACATTAAAATACTTATAGCAGGAAAATGTGTGGTGGGTCAACTGGATTACTTCCGACCACCTTTGTCACAGGAGTGTCCATCTTGTATGAAGACTGGGGTGCCCATGTACTGTCTAAGAAGAATGATACGTTCTCATTACTTCCTCTATACCCTTTGCAAGCATCTCTTGTACCTTTTATTATGAGAATCCCCCTTTTTGGATAGATTTGTGCTTATGGTTTGATGGCCCAAAGAAGGCTCTTATGCCGATAACAGTACAAGCAACCTTAACACATCCAGGATGCATTGTGATTAAAAGAGGAAATGGGGCACCTTTTGATAGTTGGCTGTGGATCCTTCAGGCTTGGTCAAAGCAACTCGACTGGTGGTGAAGGTGGATCTGCATGGTGGTGGTGGTTACAGACTTACAGCTGTTGGTTGTTGCTTGCATCCACTATTGGTGCGTCAAATAGAAGAGGAGAGGAGGTGGTGGCTTCCTACGGTGGTGAGGTGGCTCTGTCTTGGATCCCTAGGTCAAACTCAATGGAGAAGCACGATAGGTGGTGGATGGTCGTAGTACCACAATGGAGTGGTGGTTACCAGGGTTTGTAGCCACCCAGATCTATGGCACTGCAATTGAAGGAGGAAGGGAATGGAGTCAGTAGAAGTGGCAGTAGTGACAATAGGAAACAATGACAATAGCTAGAGTAGGAGTAGTAGCAGAGGTTGGAATCGCTAGATCTAGGGAAACATTGAGCAATAATGAACAATGAAACGGAGATAGGGCGAAAGTCTATATCACACAGGTGCTATTATGTTTAACATAGTCTTCAGTTGCTAGAAAAACTGACAACTAAGAAACTCGTCATCAATTAAAAAACAAAAACCAACACCTAACCCAATAACTTAGTCGTTGGTTTGTTGAAATTAATTCATGCCAGAGGCAATTATCCAAATGAAAAACATCGACTTAAGTAAGGATTGAGTCATTGGTTTTTTAAGACAATTTGACACCTTTTGTAGTAACTTAGACGCCCGTTTGTTTGAAATAACGGATGCATAAGGTCATTATATGGATAGGAAAAAAATCAGCCTGACTAGTGACAGAGTCATTGATTTTTATCCTCAGGAACTGACTCTAGAGTGTAATTTGGGGGGAACATATTTTTCGCAGGGATGTGGTGTGAATCATGCAACTTCAGTTTTTGGGCAATGTAACTGACACCGATCATGCAATATTTTTTGGTTTTTCTTGAGAATCGATGTTGGTTTTAGGAGAAACTACTGACGTCATAAGTATTTTGGGGGAAATTTTGTTTTGTGTGAAGCTGTTTGTTGTCGATTAACAGTCAACTGACACTTATCTTAAAACTTTTGGAGGTAAATATTTTTCCCTGAAAAATTGTATTTCATGAGTTGTTTTCGACGTTTGTTTTCGTAAAGTTTAACCAATGTTAAAGAAAATGTGTTATATGTGTCTTTTATAAATCGATAAGACTTGATCAATAGTGACGTTTACGCTTAAGAACCAATATTGTGTTAGATATAGTGTTGTTTTCTCAGATGAACTGACATTAGTAAAAGTGGCATTAAAGGTCAGAGATGTAGTAGTGATGATTCCTTGATCATATGTTAAATGAGACTCGTGGGGTAGCTTAAGATGGAAATTATTTGACTCAGTCATGAGGATGCACATCCCAAAAATTCACAAGATAAATTTAGTCATTATATTTTGTAGCCTTTCTTTACTCTTTACCCATCTCTCAGAAAAGTTATTGTTCTTCTTTATTGTCTTACCCCAAAGAAAAATGAAAATGATTCAAGAATACCAATCTTAAGATCCTTGATAATCATGGGGCTGAATTTATTCATCCATTTTATGGTTATGGGTAGTTTTCTATCATATCCCCTTTGCTAAGCAGTGAATTTTTTTTATTCTTAATAATATTATGCACTTTATTTATACACCCCTTTTATAAGGAAAATACCTACACATGTCATATTGGTTAGGATTATAAACCATAACACTTAAGTACAAAGTGTTACATGTAATTTCACCACTGGGAATGAATCTAAGAGTATTACCTTCCAAGAAAGCCCTTATCTCCTATGATTGCACACACGCCTTGTATCAATTCATCAACTAATATATCACAATGTTCTTCAAGTTATTGCTTATGGGCATGCATCTAGCAATAATCATTGCCAAGATATCCCTTATCTCCTATGATAATGCATGCACCAAGCATGATTACATCTGAAATAAAAGGCAATGTTTGTCAAGGCACTTCTCACAAACATGCATCCACTAGTAATCCCACCTTCAAATCCCTTCTCACATGAGGTTGTGCATGTGTCTAGTGTCAACTCACCAATTGCCAAAAGTTATCATTCCCAAAATTGTATCTCATGTCCTCAAGAGACCAAGTCATGGTCATGCATATAGAAGTAATCTCGATAACAATGTCCACCCCCTCTAGTTGTGCATGTGTCTAGCATGAACTCACCAACTCATGGAAGGCAACATTCCCCAAATGATTGCATGGGACAACAATTAGCTAATAATTTTTCATGCTGTGTTGGCTTCTAAATCTAGGAAGGCGTGAGCAATGAGTCAACGGGTCAGACATGGGCCCACTTGATCATTGGATGCCTCACATTGAGCATCAACATCCAATATAATTACATGCCACCTACATACTCATACACTCATAACTCTTGTAGTACTACAACAAAATTCACATATCCTATATCCAAAACATGATTGGCTTCTAAAGCCTTATAGAAGCACTAAAAAGAACTTTATTGAAAATTCATAGTGTAAGATGATTTGAAATATCTTATTGGTTCAAAAACTAGATCACTTCAAAACTCAACCCATAATTCAACCCAATAAAACCGTCTTTGGTCCAAAATAAGACTCAAGGTAAATTGAGAAAAAGTATTTCAGACCAAAAACCTACATCAAATATCTAAATACATTTTGCTAGGTATAAATTTTCAATCTATACACATCAAACCCGTATACTTCAATTGACCTCAAATGAACAATCCTTCTTCAAGTCTTGAAATCGATTTGATGTGCTTAGCAACACTTTGTCATGTTTTCACCCAAGAAGTCATACCAACATTCCTTCACCATATCCACATTCCATGAATATGATGTTTGTCTTCCAATAGACTAATGATGTTTGTATCCTAATAGTATCTTCAATCGATATCAATTGAGTCCTTAGGACAGAATGGAAGGATTTACTCTCCCACATACCATTCATGAGAGTATAGGGAAGTAGAGAGGATCTTATTCTACAAGAAGGATACTCCCCCTCCATTAGGCCTATACAATAAAAAAGGTCAATCTACCCCATCTAGGTTCCTACACAGAAGGAAAACAACATTCTAGGCCGCTTTACATCTAGCAGTCAGATGTAGAATTTCCTTTGGAAGAAACTAGAAGGTGGAGAGGTAGGTTACCCTACATGATGTTCATCTTTCCTACTATTTGACCCATAATTGGGAAGAGAACGAAATGACCACGACTAAGATCTATTTTGTTATAGACTTCAATTATCCCCTTGCGACATAAGGGACATTTTTTTTACTTTCCATTAAACTATATTTGGAAGATATATTGATTGACACCACACATGCCACCTTTACAGGGAATAAAACAACTATTCCTTTCACTACTCAAGCATGATCATCACTAAATCTCATTCCCCACTCAAATTTCATACTATTGTCTCCTCTTGCTAGTTTCTTTGTTATTCAAACCCCCTTTCCATGTAAGAGGTGAGTATCTTTTCATGACATATATAGAGTTTTGATTGATCCCTCCATTACATGCAATTTCTCAGTTATGTGCAAAGGTAATTGTGATCTCTTTATCACAACATCCATGCCTACAATGTTGACGAAGGATGCGATAAACATTCACATCAAAGTTTGAGGATATGAAGCTACCACAATTTAGTCTTTGAAATCTTCACAGCATATGTCACCAAGAATATGCATTTTTTGGTTAACACCAAGGAGGTGGGTTTCTACACCCCTTGTGCAAGCACACAATATAGCAAATTAGAATTCCTTCTAGAACTCCTTGAATTAGTGGTTTAGTCTTCTAAAAGTCAATCATCTACGGAACTAGACACTGAGAAATGAATACAAAGGACACCACCTCATAAGGTCTTATTTTACATCAATTCTCAGCTCAGGCGATGAAAAATATCTGGTAGTTTCACCCAATGCATCTATCAAGATACCAAGGTTGTTCCAATTTGATCATGTGTCACAAATACCTAATTTTTTATGTAACCATATCAACAAGAAAGTACTTATTCTCACCCCATATGTAACCATCCCAGATGCTACTACAATATTCATCCTACAACATAGTAGGACACATGAAGAAGATCCACGCAATTATCTTCATGTTGAACTTAATACATAGCTCTCCCACACACTAGTCAGCTATTTTGACAATCCTTGAAGGAACATTTGTGTCAAAGAACATTCAACCTGATAAATTTCCCGATACGATTATTTTGATTGTCATAAAAATATATTCACTTTTTTTAGATGAGATCCCAATTGGTCTTGATTCCAATCCACCATTATAATGACCCCGCCTCCAGGTAACCCCCACTTAAGGGAGACCAAGATGTCAAAGTCGTTATCCCAATAAATCGGATCAAAGGTTTGACAAATAATCAATAATAATTATGAAATTCTACCAAACTAAACTGAAATCTGGTATAAAATAAAACTTTGCATACTTTTTTCAAAAACTTGGATATCTACTTCTATCCACATCTAGAGTCTATTCTAACTAATCCTCCTTTGTACTTTATTTCTTATTTAATTCCACATATGCCACTTTTCTGTTTGTCCTTTTCAATCTTGTACCTAAAATGTCGAAAAACAAAATTTTGGTCAGCATAAATGAATATGCTGGTATGTGGGGACAACTAAAATTTTGCAAATATGGCTAACAATCAAAATATTACAATCAAGTTAATTAACAAGCCAAATTACACTTTCAGTGTGATATTCTCCACTGCATTTGCCTTAACCCTGGGATGCCCACCTTAGGCTTTCTCTTTTGCCAGTGACTTAAGGTCACCTTCTCAATCTGGATCTTGGTGCCTGGAATCACCACTCATGGTGCCCTTGGGTCTTCCCTGCTGGGCTTGACCTTTTGGCATCATCCATCAGGGTGGCATGTAGGTGTGAGAATACACACTTATATTATTATTGTGATAATCATAGTTACTTTAGGATTTGCAAGTATGAACATCCAAACGGATAGGTTGCATTCAATGCAATGAATCATCCGGAAAATCTTCGGGAAACTAATGCAATTAACCATAATTAACCACATACCTATCAGGCTGACTTGAGTGCAGAAATAATCGAACTAGCAAGAAATCCAGTAAACAAACAAGAACACAAGATGATCGTGAAATATGCATCCAATTTTCCTATCATTGATCATGCGATCAAGATCTATTAAACCTAGCTCGCTTCCTAGGTTTTCTAGACCACTTTTAGGGTTTCTCTTCATTTTTACTATTTTAAACCCTAATTTTATACAATTACTCACAAACCCTAATAATCTCATCTATTCTTCACAAAATATATTAAGGTTACCTTTTAACAACATATAACCCTAATTTCATATTAAAGGCACAAGTAAATGTCAAATAAGTCTATTATGTCCCTTTTTCCATGAAAACTCCCATTTTTATCCTTTTAATTCATGACAAGATCCTTAGGCTCAATTATCATCTTTGGTTCCTTTCAAACTAACAACTTATCTTTCATGAACACTATTTATCACTAATTCCACCTTTATTCCTTAGAAAACCCTAATTACCATTATAAGGGTATTTATCCACAATTAGGAACTCTTATACTCGAAATAACTTAGAACCTTCATATCTCAGCTTATTCATGAATTTGAACAATTAAAGACATTAAGAGTCACAATGATAAACATTAGGGTTTCAAGGCCCATTAAAGCTCATTCATGTACATGGAATTCTAAATTAAACCAATTACATGCAAATTTCATCCTTTTCAGTCTTAATGTATCTTTTTATGCTTAACAAGTTAATATTAACTTTAATCATCCATAAAACCCTTCTTAATACATTAATCATCTTAACTTAGGGTTTCTTAATCATTAATGCATTAAAGTTAATAACTTCCACAACTTTTCGAATTGCAAGAGGAATTAGCTTCTAATTCTATTTTTAATGGATTCCTCGCATTTTTCTGAGCAAGATTCATATTAACTTGCTACTTTTAGACAACCCTATGATTTATTACATATTTTTGTAAAATAAAGCATTTTGGACCAATCACGGGCCACCACGTAGGCAACATGCTTGCATGGCATACACCTTCCAAAGAAAAGGTGAAAGGACCTAAAAGTCATTACCTTGCATTGAAGTAGACAAGGGCAAGATAGCCTTTTCACGGTAGGTTTTCTTCAACCTCCGTTCATCCTCTTTCTCACAAGCTGTCCAGGCGAGTCAATTCCAAGGTTGACTCTACGCTTCTCGCCTCCCTGGCTCCAAGAAATGTCTCCCATACCTCTGCCTGGGCACCGCAAAGTCGTGGAGCCCTACACTTCGTTTGGAGGTAGTTTCAGATGGTGGTACGATGAGGGTGAAACTCTGGCGAGTCGGCGGCTAGGACTAGGGTAGAGACTCTGATTTCTTGGGTAATTGAGGGTAGTAACCTAACAAGAAACTCACAAAGATCTTTCGAGATTTCTTTGTGGCTTCATAGAGGGGTTATACACCCCTTTATATACCCACCCTTGGTGGAAGGCCTATGGCTAGAAGGCATCGATCAGGGTGAAATTTGGTGTAGGCTGGCTCAAATTCCTCTCCCGAAACCAATGGGAAAGCCAACAAGGCCAGAGAAGATCGAGATCGCAAGAGATCCCGCCAAGAGTCCAACTCCAGCTGGTCTGGTTTCCAAAACCATTCCAATCTAGGAGATGACCACGTCACCATTGCATCCCTGATCCGACGGTCCACAACACATGCGCTATAAAACAAAATCGAAAAAATTGAGACATTTGATACTTTCCCACATTATTTCCATACTTTAGGTATTTTTGTAAAATCCATATCTCCTAATCCGTTAAGCTTTTTGATCCCAAAATTTGAGGGAAAGTTCGGAATGACTTAATCTATCGTCATACCAAATTTGGGATCATTATCTAAAGAAATCGAGTCCCTTTCTTTAGTTACAAGTTATTACTCAACTATGTATATTTCTCATCTATTTTGTCTTTCCTTTGCTATAAAATTATTATCTTGGATTTCCTAGTTTTGAAATTCCTTTTTAAGGATACTTATTATCCTTCTAGATGCATCTACATCCATTATTTCTCATTATCTTACTTATTAAAATATCTCTTTTTGAGGATTTTTCTTTATCTCTCTTTTTATTTTCCTTATTGGAATTCCTTCTAATATTAGAAACCTTATGGATACAAAAATCCACCAAGAATAACTCAATCATACATCTTTCCACTTATTTCCCATAGTTTATCATTATCTTCAATTTCTTTTTTAGTAAGGAAATATTTAATTGGTCTTTTCTTTTCTTGTTGCACTATCTTTGCAACTTTGGACTCCTTGGAACCCAAGGAACCCAAGAGGCATGAAATCCACCTTTGGATAATATTTCTTTGCCTTCTAGTGGTTTCTACATCTTTCTTTTCTCTAGTTTCTTGTTTACTCATTTAATAGTGGAGTTTCCTTTGTCTTTTCCTTGTTATTGGGCCCAATAGCCAATAAAGCCCACAAAACAACCAACAAGGCTATTGTAAACGAAATCCATTTATTCAAAACAAATTATATCATTATTTTTTCAAATATATTTAATAGGAGAAATTACATTTCTCACCAAAAGAACCCAAAAATTGCGGTTGTAACAACCACTATACATCATAATAAAGAATGGTAATTTTTTGGATTTAATAGTGTTGGATTTAATGGTGTCAGTCCTAATGTCTATCCCTTGAAGAATGTTACTATGCTAGGTATCAAGTCATGTGAGATCCATCATACATGAACCACAACAACTTCCTTTGACATTTTTCCCAAAGACATCATGGGAGAGGTCCAACTATAGATCTATGTGGTCATGAAGCTACTCATAGTGAAAATCATAGTAATGGAGATCATTGCCTCCTTCAATATTTTTTTAGTAATTTGTGGACACTTAAGTACAAGTTCATACCTTCTTCCCTACATTATATTTGCAAATTTAGACATGGTGGAATAGTGATCATAGTTAATGTAGATATCATTCCATAGAAATTGGCTCACATCAAGTGTGGGGACCTATACATGTACTTGAACTTGTTGCTGATATAGACAATTGACTACATCCTCGGGCAATATGATTGTTCCTATTGATCTAGCATTATCCTAGCCACAATATGTGAGCACTAAAGGACATGGCCCCAGAGTCGGGTCAAGGGTTGGGTAAACTATGCCAAAGCATTAAAATGTGTATCTATCCTAAACAAAAAGCATGAGGAGGGACATAACTTACTAGTCTCTCTACCAGTACCCAACCATAGTATAATCAATTCAGGAGTACCTTGATAGTTAGAAGAAAAGGAGGTAGTTGACCTGTTCTAGAATTCAATGCAACAACGATTGGTAGAATCACGCTTTCGTCATGAAGTATGCGAAGGAGAAAACCAAGGTCCAACCCTGAGATGACTACAAATGTGAAAATCTTAAAGAATTCTCTATGCTAGTGATGGTAGACTAAAACCCCAATAGTTGCAATTTCTAAAATCAGACGCAACAAAATCCTAAGAAACTACCACCTCAAGTACTCACTAATAGTCTGACTATCAAAAAACTCAAAATTATCCAAGAAGGCGTCTCATCTAGGATCTTCCACAAACTCTTCCTTGGGTCTCATGATCAGCCCACCAACCTCATTGCAAGAACCTTTACCTAAAATCTAGCAAGACAAAGATGGCAATCTTTCATCACAGGCACGACGACCAAAAGCAACTATTCAAAGATATTATGACAATCCTTGTTGATGAACCTCCACATGACATAGTAATTTAGGAATACATAACTATTGAATGGCATTGTTCTACATCATCGGAGAAACAAATATGACCGACATTGGTACATGATCACTCCTTGATCATGTAAAGATAGGCACCACCCTACAACTATCAGAATAATTCCTCTCATCGAGATCCTATGCTAATACATAAATATATTTTCCTAGAGCTACACCAACATGCGGGTGCTTATAAAATGATATTTTACTTCTCTTTATATCTCTTCTTATGGTGTAAAACATATTATTTGAAGTTTGACATTGTCAAGTAATTAAGGGATATTGTATCCATTAGTGATGATGTGTATACTAGAAATATGGTTTACAAAATAGAAGCTATGTTAATGTGGTGTTAGGCCACTCCTATTTAGTTTAGAAAGTGTTATAGCAATTATCAACAATTATGAATAGTCCTAACAATCATGTCTTAAGGTGCACCTCCAAGTAGAATATGAACAACTCGGGGATATTATGTGAATGATGAGAGTTTTTTTCTGACAGAGGAAAAAATTTTCAAGGACTTCATTCCACAAATTCATTATGGTCGAACTCATTTACACTACTTATGAGTAAGAATCAAGTTCTAACAAGATTTTCATATAATATCTAGAAAAACTCTTCATTTTAAACTCATTTATTATCTTTATTATGTTGAAAGTATTAAATTATATATATGGAGTTTTTTTCTATATTTTAAACAACAAGTTAAGGTGTTTTGTCTCACATTTCTCATATTTAAATATTCATCTATATTTACTATGTGTGCATCTGATGTAACCTATTGAGAAGCAAAATAAGAATTATGCCTTACACCTTCATCTGGGCATCTTCCAACGGGAAGGTTGATAATAATAAGAAGAGAAATTAGGCATGGACATCAAGGGTTAATTTGTTTCCTCCTAATACCTTTTTGATTGAATGATGTTGGAGAGATGTCTATAATTTCATGTTTATCATAGATCACTTCTCTTAGGATGTGTTTTTACTGCATCCATTTCAGTCAATATGCACATGATACTTCTTATCATTGCCTCTTTTGAGCATGTGTTGCTACAACATGACGGTTCAATATTTAGACACACATTTTTCATTGTTTGAAGCCTATACAAGAATGCCTCTTACGCACCCTTGTTATTCTTTGTCATAGAAGTATCTTAAGAATATTGTATCAAGATCTTCCTATTTGTGTTTGTGTCCAAAAGGAGATCATCTATCTTGTGCTCAATGACGTGATTTGTTCTACGCTCTCCTATCATAAGAATTTGCCAAATCTTTTACCAGAAGTAGTGCATCAATTTCCAATATCACCCCGTCAAGATTGTCTAGCACATCGAGTAGTATCCCTTCCCTAACTGCCATTGCTTCTGCAGTATATGATGGCCATCTAAAATTATGGCCCTCCTATGACAGTCACCTTCCCTGTACCATCTCAGATCACAATGCTAAAGCTAATGTTCCCCTCCTTCATTACTGCCCCATTATAATTGATCTTAAGTTCTCTGTCTAAAGGAGATAGCCAACTTAACTGAATGGCATGAGTGTAGAGAGATGACATCTTCCCTTCCATATGAAATTTTCTATGATATTCCATAAGAGTTGTGAAATTTTGAAGTATGTAGCGTTGGTGTGCTTTATATTTTCTCAAAGATTAAGGTGTTCCTATAGAACAAAGTAGCCCACCATACTAAAACATGTTCATCTATCTCGACCATGTATGCTAATTTAATAAACCAATGTATGTCCTCTTCCAGTCCCACCCTCATGTCAGAAGTGCGGCTAGCCTTCCTAACCTCTTCAATAGTTGAGCATTCATTAATCATGTACAATATAGTTGTCTTTCCTATTCCGTATCTTAGGATTCCCATCCTTGGTGCAATGTCGATCTTGAAGCTGCCCTATCATAGCAAGACCCCCTGTCGCCAGCCTCCAGAGGTAGTGAGAAGTCTTTCTAGGCCACTGAGAGTTCCAGATTAAAGACCATACACTATCATTAGTAACTTGCATCCATCTAGATTGCCTTGTCTTTCTGCTCATTCCCAGCTGGTATGACGATTTCACAGTGAAGCTTCCTTTGTGGTCAGATCACCATGCTAACATATCTTAGTGCCCACACTTGCTATGTGGAATCTTCAAATTTTATTTTGCAATATCTATTGTGAAGTTCTCCCTTACAATATCCTCATTCCAGCTACAACAATCTTACTTAAGGAAGTCACTAACAAAGATTAGGCTATTTGTATTTTCAGCATGCACATGCGGTAAAGGGCCTTTTGCTTCATAGATCCAGTTTTCATTCCAAATATTAATACCAATGTTTTTTATCAATGGGTTCAAATATTGTTAATGACATAGCACGTTCATGCCTCAAAAATCTACTATATTGATATTATCTAACACATTCTTGTTTGTTGTAGTAGTACATATGAGTACAAGAAAATGCATATGATGAATTGTAATATTTTTTTGTTTCACTCTGTCCATTTTGAGAAAACTACATTTTTGTAGGAAAACCTTTTTGTCTTTCCAAAACAATTTTCACTACTAGCTAGGTTCATTTGTGTGTAGGGATTATACATGCCATATGGTCTAGCTTATTTTTAGTTTTTTTGAGATTTTGGTTGGCTTCACCCCTCTAACCCCGATCTGAGTCTCCCTTTCCTCCACATGTGACCCGCTCAGGAAAATGTTATTTCAGAAGATTGCTTTTGATTATTTCTATGCTACGCAAACAAAGACATGTACCCTACTATTATCTAATCTGAGATATGCCTAGCACATAGAGGGCGTGCTGGATCGATGGATCCCCTATGAAAAAGGCTACATTTTGGTGCCACAACATTTGTAGCCAATATTTCTTTCTAGAATTACGCTACACACGGTCAGTTATAGACCCAGTAGCCCACACGGTCCTTTGGTAACCAACGAAAGATCTGCACTCAATTACTTTGTAATTGATACAAATTTATTTCTTACCTCGGAAGCCAAAGAGGCATTTAAGACTCTTAAGCTTCTCAAAGCTCCTCTTTGCCGCTCAAAATTTGATAAATTAGATTACTCTCTCCTTTGAGTCTCTCTAAGTCATATTTCATAGTCTTAGCACTCTTGTGGAAGTACAGTACATCAATTGTTCAAGTGACTCCACCATTCACTTTCTCCCTCGTCGAGCTCCGCCATAGCTACCTCTATGATCTTGGTCTTTGACACAGCCCTAACACTTACGTAGTAGTAGAGTACTACTTTGATTCAAGGGATACTTAACAACCTACAAGAGATCTTTTTCATCTGAGTCATATAGCATCTCGCACATTATCAGAGGTAATGTGGTTTCTACAACAATACTTTTATTTTTTCTCCCAAAATGACTAAAACACCATATTTTACGTGTTTCCTCAAATCTTGTACGACACTGACTCATTTATCTATTGATTTTGTTGAGCTAACACTAGCAATGGGTTTAGTATTGTACTTTTGAATGAGTGAGGTTTAAGACTGTATTTTTAGACATATACTATTGTACTACTATATTTGTAAATACTAATTTATTACAGAATATATGTCTACAGATGTTGGAAAATGTTGTTTCTTCTCCAACCTTTGATACTCCAGAAAGCTAAAAAAAGTAGGAGGGTGGTGAAGGAAAGCTCATCTGATTCATCCTTTGGTGGCCGGCAAAAGGGTGGCACGGGCATGCGTCTCATGTAGACCTGTCAAACGGGTGGGTGGGTTGGGTTTGGTTGGGTCATTGCGGGTGTGGGTCTGGAGGGTGCGGATCAAAAAGATACACTTCTAAACGGGTGGAAGAAAGGCCCACCCAAACCCGACCCAGCGTGTTGTGGGTTGCCCGCGGGTGCCCATTTAAAATGTGTCCAATCAACAATAAGTTTCTAGTTGCTTTCCCTAATATTAAAAACAACATTTAAAACATCTTGTAACTATTGTTTTCATGTCAAATATAGTGCAAAGGAAGAAACCAACTACTATGTTTGATGTCAAACCATTGGATTAGTTGTCGATATATATTTATGCAAACTTAAAGAAAAAATGGCAGCTAGTTGTTGTATGCCAATGTAAAATAGGAAAACCAACGTGGTTTTTATAGATAAATATCACAAAAATAACACATAATTTTATCATGTAACACTAGACATTTCTAACATTACAAGTACTTGTTATTTCCTTTTGCAAACACAAAATAAAGAGCATACAATTATTGTTAGTAAAGGTAAAGATTTGACTTGTATGAAACAAGTATCATCTTTGTGTATGCATATATTATGTATATAAATATATTTGCTTCAGTTAAGTGGGTCACCCACGTGTGCCTGCAGATCACCCGTGAAACCTACTAAATAAATGAGTGGGTATGGGTTTGGGTGATTTTCAGTGGGTGGCAAATTTTGCGACCCAAACCCAACTTAAAAGGGTTTACCTATGGGCGCCCAAAAATTTTGACCTAGTTTGACATGTCTAGTCTCATGAATCATTTCTCAACACGATTTGCCTTAGTTTTGCAAAAGTCTGTTGAACTCTGAATCATTTCACTGTGAGCCAGACAAGTGGTCCTAGTGCGCTGGATTGAGGCTTTGGTCACTGTGACAGAAATCATTGAGGATGACATCATGGCCCTGTTAAACCTGAACCATATGAATCAAGATGACGGTGGCATCAGGACCACCACAGGTGATGCAGGACATAGCCTTACCATTGATGGGTTGTAGGGGAGTGGTGGAGCACAGCTTCCAAGTACGGAGGTGACTGAATGTGATATAGAACAGAGTGTGAGTCAGAGGTCCCCTTGGCAGGAGCATCTGAAGGATGATAGTATTGATCCCCGACAACATCTGCAAGGTGTTCGACCGATTGTCTAGGGCTTTTAGGTTCCAAAGGACACTTGCTTCTGATGTCTTGAAAAGGGCCATTTCAACAACAGTACACTAAGATGATAACTTGCTTTAGATGTCATCGAAGCGGGCATGTTTCTCATCATTGTAGGGTTAGGCTGTATCAACCACCACCAAATCTTCAGTCTCCATCCAAATTCCCACCATTGGTCCAGGCGTCCGGTGGATGGCCGGCAAGGGGTGCACCGCAATACACCCCAAAATGCATTTCCTTAATGCTCCTCTCATTGTCAAGACTCTCTGATCGTGTGAAGGAATTTGATAGAGTAATCGAGATATCCTGGAGGTTGAATCACAGGTGGGAAGGTCTTTCCAAGTTTCTTGGCCTAAGCTGGCATGCAGCCACTGAGTGTTACAGATTCTCTCAATACAAAGTGGTCATGGTGTTTCCCTAAGATGAGGAGGCGAAAGGATTGATAAACCAGAGATCTATCAGTTATATGAATGAGATGTTGACAGTTAACAAGATGGAGGTGATGGGTGCACCACAGCTAGGGAGATGGCATGGTTTTGGATCACAGATCTTTGGATTATCTATAGGGACAACACTTATGTCGCTGAGATCCTACAAATGTGTGGAAATGTGATTCATGTTTTTGACTGGAGGCGTCGGGTGGATGATATGGCAGGTCACCTTGTTTTGATGGAAGTTTTTAATGAAGACATTCCACAATTCATATCAGTGTCCCTGTTTGAAAAGAGATTCCTTATAAATATAGTGAAATTTGTGTACATCTTGCGGTCGCAAGAAGGAACAAAAATTGTGCGTACTGAACCAGGCACTGAGATGCAGTTACTGGATGACACATTTCTGTGGGAATCTCTACAAAGTGATGATGTTTTGCATATTGCTCCAATGAGGCTAGTAGATGTCACACCCAATGTTAGGGTGGACTCATACGGTGAACCATACATACATGAGGAGGAGGACAATAGAGGAAGGTCATTGATATGTCTCATTTAGAATCATGAAGGTGTTGTTAATATTTGTTAATGTCGTTCATGAAACAACGACATGTGCAAAGTAATTAACAATTTTAGGCAGATCCAAAATAAGAAATGAAGATCAAACAAAGTAGGAGAATAGAAATAATAGGAGTTAGATTTGCAAACCAGATCATTTGTTGAGAAACGAACGTGATACTTAAAGAAATCAATGCCTGGCAATCCTCGCGGATAGGCATTGTTCTCCCAGACTCGATCTGGCACGAACCTGGAACCGACGTGTCTCGCTCGCACTTGACGTAGTCACATTGCACTGCTACCAGTGCAGCACAGCAACCGCAGGAACCACTGCCTGAAAGTTGCGTCTCGGTGATGGGAAGCAGGATGCCGCACTTCGCACAGGAGAACAACTCCACGAAGCAGCTTGGAACGAAGACACTCGCTCTCTGGATTAGGGTTGACAAAACACATGTGAAATGGCGGCAGAAAATGGTTTGCTGTGTGTTTAACCCTAATGACTGGAGGTGTATATATAGCCACGCACGTCCCTAATCCTATTCCCAGTAAGACGCAAACACTCAGTTGCTCTTGTACACAATACGAAATAATCCGCAAAAGAGAAACACTTTCCAATTAGGATTAAGAAATCTGAATAGGAAAGAAACAATTAATTACATGAGTAATTCATTACACAAGTAATTAATTACTTAGTCGTATCCTAGTGCAAAAAGAAGTCGGAAGACGGAAGATATTCTCCACAATCCACAATCCAAAAGCCACAAACCCAAGCCCGAGCCCGGCCAGGGCAGGCCAGGCGAGGCGAGGCGTGGTGTGGCGCACACACAAGAGTGTGTATGTTCCTTGTGATGTGGTAACCCCACCCACCAAGGAGGTGAGCATACCTCTCTCCTAGGACCCCTTGGACACTAGTACCCCATATGATCCTACATATGAGGACCACAAAAGTTCTACGTGTGAACAATATGGGATAAAACTTCTTTTCCATTTGCACTAGAGACAAAACTACTTTTCTCACATGTACTTTCTGTACTACATTTGGCTTAACCCATGCTAAATAGATGGTTGCTACATCAGCCATATATCTAACAATCCCCCATAAAGCCCAATGTGTAGTGTGATCTAACATTCATTCCTCCATATTGTGCTTTCAGCAGATACCTTTCGGTTTGAATCTACCTGAGTTATCCAACTGTGACTCCCGTAGGAACTAGGTGAACAAAAGTCTTGAACCTGAACCTTGGGTACAAGAGTATAGGTTGGTAAAAACACAATAAAGACATGGTAGTAAATAAAACAATGCATTAAGGCCATGCATACAAAATTTTATATCATGATTAATATCAGAGAACAACCCAATTCTCCTATTGCGGCCTACACAACTTCAGTCACTTAGCTGGAGTCTCCAAGGATGTACTGCTAACATCTTGTCCTAAGACTTGACACCATTAAGAGACTACTCTCTTACTAACTTGCAGTCATGACACTAATAGGTTTCCTAGGGAATAGACACACAGATGCAAGAAACATCAAACAAGAATACATAGTGTCATTTGATTTACCCGACAGCTTATTATTACCACATTGAACCCAATTTGTAGGATCTCCACTCTTTTGGGTTGGGTTGCTACTTCCTGCAAATATATAGGGGTTTTAGTCCCATCCCCAACCTGGATGTTTCCACTAAAGCTAAGGTAAGACCTTTAGTGAAAGGACCAGCTGTATTATCTTTGGTACCGATGTAGTTCACAGCCATGACCCCATTAGACACTAACTCCCTTACATATTTCAATCTGACTTGGATCTGTCTACGTTGTTTTTTATTGTACTTGGAACTTTTGATCTTAGGAATAGTTGTAGTGTTGTCACTGTGAGTTGAAATTGTAGGAAGTGGCTTCATTACCATAGGTAAACTAGACATAAGTCCATGTAGCCATTCAACTTCCAATCCAGTTTCATCTAAAGCACACAACTCTGCCTCAAAAGTGGACCGAGATAATATGGTTTGTTTCTTAGACCTCCAGAAAATAGCTCCTCCTTCCAACAGGAATACATATCCTGAGACACCATTACTCCCAGAATTCACGGCAATCCATCTTGCATCACTATATCCTTCGACTACGGAAGGATGTTTACCATAATGCAGCCTAAGAGAACATGTTCCCTTGATATACCTCAAAACTCTGTCAAGAGCTTCCCAATGGGTCTAGTCGGGACAACCGGTGTATCTACTTAACTTGTTCATGGAAAACACAATGTTTGGACATGTATAGTTCATAAGATACATCAAACTTTTGATAATATGAGAGTATCGTAATTGAGACACTGGAACCCCAGTCTCATTCTTGAACAAGGTCTTGGATGAATCATATGGAGTCTTAACAGGTTTACGTGATGTGTACTCAAACCTCTCCAGTATCTTCTCAACATAGTGAGACTGAGAGAGAGTTATACCATCAGTAGACCTTATGATTTTAAGCCCTAAAATCACATCAGCAACACCCATATCCTTCATCTCAAACTTTCTACACAACAATGACTTTGTCTCATATACTACTTTCATATTGGAACCAAAAAGCAGGATATCATCGACGTATAAGCATACCAAAATGAATCCATTATTGACAATCTTATAGTAGAGACACTTATCAAATTCATTAGAAATAAAGCCAAACGATGATATCACAGAATCAAACTTCTCATGCCATTTCTTAGGGGCTTGTTTCAAGCCATATAATGACTTAACAAGTTTACACACTTTGGACTCATTCCCACGACCCACAAATCCCTCAGGTTGTTCCATATATATCTCTTCTTGAAGGTCACTGTGTAAGAACACGGTCTTTACATCCATCTGATGGATATAGAGATTCTAAATGGAAGCCAATGATATAAGCACTCGGATTGTGGTCATACGGGAAACAGGTGAATATGTATCAAAATAATCTATTCCTTCCCTTTGTGTGTAACCCTTAGCAACTAACCTAGCTTTATACTTATTGATTGCCCCATCTGCATTAAGTTTCTTCTTAAAAATCTATTTGCAACCAACTATAGAACAACTAGTAGGGCAAATCCACCAATTCCCAAGTTCCATTCGAGAGAATTGATTGGATTTCATCATTAACGACTTCTTTCCAAAACTTATCTTTTGGAGATTCCATAGCTTGTTTGAAAGTAACAGGATCATCCTCAACATTGTACATGAGAAACTCACTTCCAAAGTCCTTGGATGTCCTAGGCCGTTTACTTCTCCTTGGTTCAACTATTTCTTCAGAATCATATGATTCATAAATAGCTTGTTCTGAGTCATCCCCCACATTTGTCATCCTTTCCACGTGCTCGAGAATGGAACATGTGGTAAATGAATCCTCTTGAGATACTTCATTGGGCACACCAGTTTTCATAGGAAACACATCCTCCAAGAATGTTGCATCACGTAATTCCAAAATTGTATTGACCTCAATGCCAGAGATATCTAATTTTACAATCAGGAATTTGTAAGCATAGCTTGTCTCTACATAACCCAAAAATATGGCATCAACCGTTTTCGGTCCCAATTTCTTCCTTTTGTGTTCAGGGATAAGTACCTTTGCAAGGCACCCCCACAGTCGAAGATATTTAAGACTCAGTTTCCTTCCTCTCCATAACTCAAACAGACTACTCTCTGAATGTTTATGGGGAACTCTATTCAGAATATGGCAAGTCGTATTCAAAGCTTCCCCCACATAAATTTGGGTAATCCAGATGTTTGATGTAAGGTATTTACCATATCTATTAAGGTTCATTTTTTACGTTCATCTATCCCATTTGATTGTGGTGAATAAGGTGCAGTGACCTCATGAACTACATCATGTAATTGGCAAAATTCCAAAAACAAGTTCGAGGTATACTCTCCTCCCCTATCAGACCTTAATCGCTCAAGAACTTTACCGGTTTGATTTTTGGCTTCTTTCTTATAAATTTGAAATTTATCTAATGCCTCATCTTTACTTCTAAGTAAAAAGACATAACAACATCTACTCACATCGTCAATAAAAGTTATAAAATAAAGCTTTTGATCCCTCGTGGCAACACCATTAAATTCACAGATATATGTATGCACTAAATCAAAAATTTCAGAATTCCTATTCACAGAATGAAAAGGCTTACTAAGCAATTTAGCTTGTACACAGATTTCACACTACTATAGAACACGCCTTTGGCGTCAGTTGTTTAATCCTTTTAGCGATAGTTCTCAAGTGACGTCTATCTGGGCTTCGCTAAAGGTTGAACTCTTCGACGTCAGTTTTATAACCGACGCCAAAAGGCTTCGTGCCATCGAAAACATGCCAACAGGGCACCTATAGGCAACAGTTATGTATAGTAAGCCGATGCCAAAAGGGTTCGCGCCACAAAAAGGGTGCCATCTAGGACACTTTCTGCGTCAATTTACAACTAAAAAACTGACGCCATATTTCCAGACGCCATGGCCATGCTTCCCTGTACGGTCGTGTTTAGTACTATAAGCGTCAGTTTTATACTAATAACTGATGCCATTTCCCACCACGGTCGTGCTTTCCTGGACGGTCAGGTTGTTTGTCACATTCGGTGGTGGTTTTTATCCAATAATCGATGTTGTAAGCCTTTGATGACGGTTTTCTATAAATAACCGACGCCTATGTTTTAATTTTTTTTTATCAGTTTGCAGGCATGTCGTGGCTGGTCAGTAGGATGAGAACCTACAGTTTAGTTTTGAACTGTAGGTTTACGACATCCATTGATATCAGCCATCAAACAGGCCACAAACCTACAAAATCAACAAATATACTTTTCACACAAGTAGATACATTCAGACATCAATTCAATTCTCACATTCACACATGTAAAAACATTCAAATACATGTATAAACATTTAGACATGTATAAACATTCAGAAATATTCATTTACAAAATATCATTCAACATCGCTATTAGCATCCCAATTATATTTTACAGTCCCTACTGTTTGAATGGCTCTTCCCCATTCTTCTCTTACTTCATTTAATACTTCCATCGTGTATGGAGCATGTACATCTTTTAAGTATTTACCTATAGTGTGGTCATTTTTAAACACCTGCAAAGAGAATGATGTATATATATAAGTAATAATATAAAAATAAGATTGATATATTTCATACTAACTAATTAGATTATATATAATACCTCATGTATGGTATCGATGCCCAATGCGGCATATTGGATAATCATCTGCATACATCGCATCACATAGTATGTGCATGCCCAGCCATTGTCTTGTGTAGCGCACTATAAATTGAAACATACAAAATATTAAAAAGTACAACTAAGCATAGTTCACATAAATAATATATACATTGGAGTCAAGAACTTACTTTCATGTTCTCCTAAATTATTGGTTGGTTCATTTTCCTGGGGACCTTTCCTCCAGTCTTTTTGAATGTATCTAAACCCCTACATGTTAATGTAACATAGTAAATTGCATAATTAAATAGTAATGAAATAGCAGATGTTAACGGATATAAAAATGAAATATTTCTCACCAGAATAATGGCATTCTCATTACGTGTCCAATTTTAGTATTCAATATACTCTCCGCAGGATCTAGATAATAAACAGTGAACGTCCTGGGGATAATAACTAGTAACTCCCAATGCTTACCGCTAGAGGTAAAAAAGTTAAAAATTAATAAATGAACTAGCTCAATATAGAAATATAGGATATATTACATAACTAGAAGATAATGAATTTTATAGAAATACATGATATGTTTTTAGAACTTACATTGGTATCCTCGCCATGCTCATCATGGACAACATGCTCATCATGGACTTCATGCTCATCATGGACATCATGCTTATCATGGCCAGCCATCTGAAAATGTCATTAAAAAGGAAAACATTTAGTATTTGTATTAACTAGAAGATAATGAAACATCAAATCTGAAAATGATATTGATATTAAAATAGCAAACATTTTGTTTCAATAAAAAAATATAAACATGCATGCCTCTAAAATTGTGATCTTTGTAAATCCAAAGCGCAACAGTCGGAGAGAAAGCAAGCATCCCACACTAAGGTTATATAGATATATAGGCAGCAAGCCATGAAACAACAAAAGAAGCCACACTGAAGAGAAGCATGATACATATACAATACATAAAGTGCAACATGTACAAGTGCTTCAAATTCATATAACAACATGACACACTAACACATATATAGTGCATAACAACAGCAGCACCGAATTTACATACAACACTAGCTTAGTACATATATAGTGGGACTAAGGTGAGTATCCCACCTGCTAAAACAGGTTATCGAAAACTACATGTTACGACTGGAAGGTCGTGATTCAGCAACCGTATGCATTAGTAGGAGGACAAATAGATTTCACCACGAGGTTAGTACTGATAAACTTGTTTAGCTCAGTGTAGCTTACTAGACCTTCTTCAATGTTAACTCGTGGTAAAATATGTTTGTCCTCCTGCTAATGCATACGGTTGCTGAATCACGACCTCCCAGTCGTAACATGTAGTTGTCGGTAACCTATTTTAGTAGGTGGGATCGTCACCTTAGTCCCACTATATATGTACTAAGCTAGTGTTGTATGTAAATTTGGTGTTGCTGTTGTTTTTCACTATATATGTGTTAGTATGTCATGTTGTTATATGAATATGAAACACTTGTGCATGCTGCACTTTATGGATTGTATTTGTATCTTGCTTCTCTTCATTGTGGCTTCTTTTTCTATTTCATTGCTTGTTGCCTATATATCTATATAACCTTAGTGTGGGATGCTTTCTTTCTCTCTGACTGTTGCGCTTTGGATTTACAAAGAAATGTCGATGGCCTGCATAGCTATGTCATGGCCGTCCTGCATAGCCTGTAGTCTTTGGTGAACGCCTGCATATCCTCTTGGACCCATTGTGTGGTCGTGCACATTCAATGCACGTCTTTCTCGTTGAGTATCGCTGATAGCCTAGTTAGTTAGCACATTGATTTGGTTAGTAACACTAAAGGTTAATCTTGAATAGGTGAATATATAAAAATGTATATTAATTAAATTGGGAGTGGCGCTTAATACCTTGAATTCATCTGTTTTTCTTTGGGTAACAAACTCCTCCCAGTCTTTGGGGTCCAAGTAATTCCATTGTTGTGTGGCTTCCTTCTCAGCATCGCATATGTAATCTCGGGTGAGATTGGTCCTACAGTTCCTTAGGACCCTCCCACAATGTTTAGCATTTGTATTAACTAGAAGATAATGAAACATCAAATCTGAAAATGATATTGATATTAAAAAAGCAAACATTTATCTTAAATAAAAAATATAAACATGCATGCCTCCAAAATTGTTATCTTTTATCAATTAAAAATCCTTCATTGTGATCTCTGTGCACATATAAGTCATCATTAGCTTCAATATTTTGTGGAGTTGGCAACCCAACTGAGAATGGACTGGAGTCATCATACTTATCATAGTACTCTTCTTCATCTATAGGATCTTGAATGAACTGTCTTTTACCATGAAGAACAACCGACCATTTATCATTTGCAGGATCATCGATATAGAATATTTGTTTCGCCTGTGATGCCAATATGAATGGTTCACCCTTCTCGCCAATCTTTTCAAAGTTCACTAAAGTTAAACCCAATTCATCCACTACAACTCCTTTGGTGTTATCAACCCAATTACATTTAAAGAGCGGAATTCTGAAATCTATGTAATCAAACTCCCATATGTCTTCAATGACACTGTAATATGACATTTTAGCTTCACGTGGACTCTTTTCCTTTGCACTTGAAAAATAAATAGTCGATGCTTGAAGAGTGACCCCACTATTTTGGACGACACTCTTATCATCTTGGCACTTTATGTAATATGTGAATCCATTAATGTCAAACCCTTCATAAGACATAACATTCAGTTTTGGTTTAAAGGCGAGGCATTTGATAGTTTCCGTAATATCATTTGGTGTTTGAGATAGTTGATGTAAGACTTTATCTTCAAACCACTTAGTAAAAGTCTTGTTATGCTCTCTAGCAAGCCACATTGAACTTGCTTGAGGATGTTGTCTCTTGATGAAATTGGTATGTTCCTCGATATAAAGACTCACTTCATCCATGTTGTGTAAAATATACAAGTGACCTTGTTCCAACTGCTCATGGCTGATTACTTTCACCCGTTATCCCAAAATTCCTTTGCCCTCCTCAATATTCTTGTCATTAACAGGAGTGTTATTACCACTCAGAAAGTCATTGCAAAAATCCATAACCTCTCTCACCACATAACCTTCAATAATACTCCCTTCAGGCCGATAACGGTTTCGAACATCACCTTTAAAAAACGCTCATGTATCGTTCAAATGGATACATCCAATGCAAGAAAACAGGTCCAAACATTTTCACTTCCCTACTCAAGTGGACAACAAGATGTACCATGATATCAAAGAACAAAGGAGGGAAATACATCTCACGCTGACATAGGGTAACAGCCACTTCTCTTTGCAAATTATCGAGAGTATCAAGGTCAATAACTTTGTTGCATAGACTGTTGAAAAAGTAACAAAGTCTGGTGATTGAAAACCTTACATGCTTCGGCAATATAGATCGAATTTCCATGAGCAATATTTGTTGCATTGGAGTGTGACAATCATGAGATTTAGGACCCATCAACTTCAGATATTTCATTGATACCAATCTACGGATGTTGGATGAGTAACCCTGTGGCACCTTAACATTTACCAAGCATTTACAAAAAGCTTTCTTCTCCTTTCTAGACAACGTGTAACAAGCCTGAGGTAAGTATGTTCTTTTATTACCCATTTCACATAATTCTGTTAATTCTGACCTTATTCCCATTTCACGTAGGTCCAGTCTGAATTTTATCCCATCTTTAGTCTTACCTGGTATATTTGACAGAGTACCAATGACGCTATGACAGACATTTTTCTCAACGTGCATTACATCGATACAATGCCTGACTGTCAAAGAACTCCAACAAGGAAGATCCCAAGATATTGACTTCTTCTTGAATGAAGAATTGTCACTCCGTGTGGTCGTACTACATTGTGATTTCTTACCAAATTCATTGAGAATGTCTTTTACTCTTTCATAAACAACATCCCCTAGTATAGGTTTAGGTGCACTCCGTTCATCATTATATCCATTGAATGCTTTGCTCTTCCTACGATACGGAAAGAATTTTGAAAGAAACCTTTGATGACCAAGATATACAGTCTTTCCGCCATGTTTTAGTCTTATTGAATCAGTGTTTTCTTCACATATAGGACACACTTTAGCTCCTTTGACACTATATCCAGACAAATTCCCGTATGATGGAAAGTCATTAATAGTGAAAAACAACATTGCGTGCAAACGAAATGTCTCTCTTCCTGAATCATCATAGGTCATCACACCTTCAGCCCAAAGTTTCTTTAAGTCATCATTTAGAGGTTCAAGATAAACATCGATATCATTTCCGGGTTGTTTAGGGCCCGATATCAACAACGACATCATAACATACTTATTTTTCATACACATCGAGGGAGTAAGATTATATATAACAAGCATGACTAGCCAAGTGCTATGTTGGCTGCTCAATGTCCCGTATGGATTCATCCCATCTGTACAAATCCCAAGTCTTAGATTCCTATCTTCTTCACTAAATTTGGGGTACAATAGATCAATCTTCTTCTACTGTGGGGAATCAGACGCATGTCGTAGGATCCCATCATTATTTTTCTTAACATCTGCATGCCACCTCAAATTCTTCGCATCTTTCAAATTTGCAAACAAGCGTTGAAACTGTGATATTATAGGTAGATACCACATCACCTTGGCAGGAGAACCAGTTTTGGACTCCCCCGAAGTCGTCAATTTATATCGTGACGCACCACATTTTGGACAATCTTTCAAATTCACATAGTCCTTTTGAAATAATACACAATCATTCGGGCATGCCACATCTAGAAAGCAGTGCCAAATCATCTTCCAATAAGGAGAGGCAAAACTCCCTCTCTTTAGATGGTATAGATATAAACACTTGTGGTTCTTGTAAGAGCTTCTATACTTGTTCTTACAGAAATCCACCCAGATAGAATCACCAGTTATGATCTCCCAACACGCTTTCATGCGATACGCTTTGGCGGTGATCTAAAGAGAGGTGAAGCCAAGACCTCCCATAGATTCATGTAAGGCAACTCTATCCCAGGCAACCCAATTCCTCCTCCTATTTGTGTCCCTCACACTTCATAAGAACGAAGATAACATGCAATTAATGTTCTTAATGACCCCAACTGGAGTGTCTGTTGCTGCCACACTGTACAGGAAGACTATGGCTAAGGTGTGCTAAATGAGAACTCTATGTCCTGCAAAAGATAACAGATTACCTTTCCATGCTGCTACTTTAGCCTTAATCTTCTCGAGAATCCTATCGTAATGAGTGATTTTGCTTCTCCCATGTACCATCGGAATACCAAGGTATGTGAAAGATTCCCCCAAATGGGGGATTTGGAGCCTGCTCGCAATAAGAAGAATCTAGTCTGGGTCTCGCGATCCACACATAAAACCCAATTTATCTCTATTCACCTTCTATCCCGATACAACTTCATATGCACTGAGGATCTCAACAGTGTTGTCCATCGATTTATGTGAAGCTCTAGAAAAAGAATAATGTCATCCTCATAAAGAAGAATGTCTGGAGAAATCACTTTCCCTCTCATCTTAAAAATCTCAATCCTCCAATCTTCGATCCCTTCTTTAATTTTATAGCACAACGTCTCTTGAAACAGAATGAAAAGGAACAGTGAGAGCGGGTTACGTTGCTTCAACCCCCTATACATCTGAAAAAAAATTGTTGTGTATTTGTCAAAAGTCACACTCATCCAAGAGTTCGAGGAGAAGCTGATGCATAACCTAATAAAACCATCTATCATCACAAAATTGTGTAGGACGCGTTGTAGAAAGGACCAATCAACAAGATCATATGCTTTCATCATGTCATACTTGATAATGAGGTTACAAGCAGTATCATCTCCTTTATAGAGGTCATGCATAAGCTCCTTTGTCAATCTTATGTTATGGACTATGTCTCTCCCCTTAACATATGCTCCTTACCCCTTTGAAATGAGGCACGATATGATAGACGCGAGGCGATTAGATATGATCTGAGCAAAAATCCCGAGTGACACGTTCTCAATAAAAATGAGGCAAAACCCTTGGTTAGCTCCATAGGCGGGTAAACTTTCAATATTAAGACAATCCTGCAACAGAATAAGCTACGATGACATGGGTTACCTTTGAAGAAATGCTTTGCCATCTATACAAAATCATTGTCAATGATCTCCCAAGTTGCTTTGTAGAACATCAGGGAAAAACCATCAGGGCCAGGCATAGCATCGACATCCATCATATTTATTGTATCTAAAATCTTGACGGCAGAAGGTGGTGCCATGATGGTCAAATTTTCATCCCCTGAAATAGTGGAGGAGATATTCTGCAAAAAAGACTCATCAATGGAGTTATTCTGGGGGTGTGGTTCACTGTAAAACTCTTGGAAATAATCTACCACAGCCTCTGCCATCTCTGGTTGGCCATAAATGGGGTCTCCGCCAAGGATGCAAATGGAGCTGCTAGATGGCCGCTTCTTCCTACTCTTCACCACTGCATTGTAAAACCTCGTATTACGGTCTCTGTCATCTAACCAATCAATCCTGACTTTCGTCTTGAACAAAGCCTCTTCTTGTTATAGAATCTCCTCCAACTCCTTTTTAGCATCGAGCAACAACTTTTCATTTTCCAAAATTGGGTCCTCATCAAAAGCGATTTGCAGCTGATGCACAACATCTTCAAGGTCCTATTTTCACTGCTTCAAATCTCCTAAAGTAGATTTACTCCAACTCTTTAAGCTCACCCTTAGCTTCTTAAACTTGGTGAAAAACATGAACGAAGAATCTCCCCATCCACTCATTTCCCATCCTTGCTTAACAGTGGCCAAGAAATCTGGATGTTTTACCCACATATCCATGAATAGGAAGGGTGCAAGTTGTAGTGCTCTATTAACCGTCTCTTCTCGGCAAGAAAAGAGAATGGGGCAATGATTCGATACTCTAAAACGCATCAAGTGCAAGGAGATAGTCTGTGGCGTACTCACTAACCAGGGTCGGTTAACAAAACCCCTATCCAATCTCTCCCACATGGTCAGTGTGCGCTTCTTCTTATCGACCCACGTGAATTTACTACCAACAAAAGGGATCTCTTCTAGATCAAGGTCAGTGATCATCTCATTGAAATCCTTGATTCTCGTAAGATCAACCTCTTCGGGACCTCACTTCTCATCTGACGATCGGATGGTACTGAAATCTCCTGCTATCACCCACGTGTGGCTGCCTATGGATAATGACATCTAGATCAGGGAACTCCACAATTCTCTTCTGGCATATGTGTCACATTTGGCATATACCACAGTAGAAAAAAAGAAAGAGCATGTTTCATCTTCTAATCTCAAGGTTAAGTGTTGCATGTGCAACATAAAGACACAAGGCTTCAGGGTGGAATCCGCATACACCTAATCTTTCCTCCCGCATCTAAATTGTTTGATGCCCAATCTAAACCAACAATATCCAGCAGCTCTTCCGCTCTGGTTGCATGCACTAGGGGTTCAAAGATCGCTACCAACACTGGTTTGTGTTGTCTATAGAACTTGCCTAGAATCTTAGGAGTCTTATTATTTCCAACTCCTCTGACAATCCAAAACAAATGATTAATATTAACTATGGTTATCTCTATTCCCGCACCCTACAAACACACTCTTCATTGAGCTCTTCCTCTTCTCCTTACCCTCATATATACAAAACTTCTCATCACTCATGTCTCCATACCTATCATCGTCTAGAGTTCCCCAGCTCCCATCTTCCCACTCATCAAAGGATCGTACCAATCGCATAGTGGAAACATCACAGGTGCTATACGATCTCCTGTGACTGACAGATCTTCTTGCAAACTGGTTTGTGGACCTCGGATAGCCTGTGCCAGAGCTGCAGCTACATATCTACTTGTGAGCACTCGGGATGAAATCACCAAGCCTCCTCTGGAGGAGGGGTTTTCTGACACCTTCTATTAGATATATATATGGTTGCTGTAGCAACCATCTATTTAGCATGGGTTAAGCCCAATGTAGTGCAGCAAATACATGTGAGAAAAGTAGTTTTGTCTCTAGTACAAATGGAAAATAAGTTTTATCCCATATTGCTCACTTCTAGAACTTTTGTGGTCCTCATATGTAGGATCGCATGGGGCACTAGTATCCAAGGGGTCCTTGGAGGGAGGTATGCTCACCTCCTTGGTGGGTGGGGTTACCACATCACAACGCACGCACGCGCGCCATACCACGCCTTGCCTGGCCAGGCCGAGCTCGGGTGGCTTGTGGCTTGTGGATTGTGGAGAATGTCTTCCAGCTTCTTTTTACACTAGGATACGACTAAGTCATTAATTACTCATGTGGCTATATATACGCCTTCAGTCATTAGGGTTAAACACACAACAAACAAATTTCTGCCGCTGTATCACATGTGTTTTGAGAGCCCTAATCTAGAGAGTGAGTGCCTTTGTTCCAAGCTGCTTCGTGGAGTTGTTCTCCTATGTGAAGTGCGGCATTCTGCTTCCCATCACCGAGATGCAACTATCAGGCAGTGGTTCATGAAGTTGTTGTGTTGCACTGGTAGCAGTGCAACGTGACTACTTCAAGCGCGAGTGAGACAAGTCGATTCCAGGTCGAGTCTGGGAGAACGGTGCCTATCTGCGAGGATTGTCGGGCACTGATTTCTTTAAGTATCACGCTTGTTTCTCAACAAACAATCTTGTTTGCGAATTTAACTCCTATTATTTCTATTCTCCTACTTTGTTTGATCTTCATTTCTTATTTTGGATCTGCCTAAAATTGTTAATTACTTTGCACCTATCGATGTTGCATGAACGACATTAACACATATTAACAACAGTCTTAAAGAAATCATTTTCTATCGTTAATTAACAATGGTCAGTCAGGGTGGTTCGGGAAATAAAATTGATATCAACAATATGCCTGAAAATTTTACTGGTACCAACTTTGCCCGTTGGCAGAGTCAGATGGAAATGTGGCTGAATATTGTGGGTTTTGATCAGTACTTAATAGAGACTGAACTATATCTGATGAAGCGATTCCCGATAATGCAAATATAATTGCTAATTGGAAGAAGGGTGACAAAACGTGTCGCGGTTTGATTCTGTTTGGTTTAAATAACAAACGGTATGATTCTTACTCAAATGCGGCAATCACTACATCTAAGGTTTTGTGGGAATTGTTGATTAAGAATTTTAGTAATGAAAATCAAGGTGTTGAAAAAGACTGCGTGTATAAATTTCTTAAGTTTCAGATGGTTGAGGGTAAGTCAGTTTCTAATCAAACACATGATCTGCAACTCCTAGTTCATGAACTCTAAAATGTCAAGATGGTATTTCTTGAGAAGTTTGTTGTTATGTCTATCATAGAAAAATTTCATAAGTCATGTGAATCGTTTGGTATGTCTCTGAAGCATCGCAAACGGACACATACAATGGAAGAACTAATGATGGATATTAATATACAAGAAGAACACTTAAAGGATAAAATGGTCAAGGTGCCTACTGATGCAAATCCAACTGTTAATTTTACTTCTGTGAAAAACACCAAAGATAAGAAATCTAAGAATGCACATAAACCTAAGGCAAAGATCCAAAAAACCCGAAGAACAAACCTTGTTGGACTTGTGGATAGGTTGGCCACTGGAACAAGGATTGTCCTACTAAGAAGGCATAGAAAGCTACCACATCTGCAACTGAGAAGGTTGTGGTCAACATGATGACTACATCCTTGAACCTCAATGATGGGTATGTATCTATTAAACCTGAAATCCTTTCTATTTTTGAACCACTTTATTGGATAATTGACACTGGGGCTAATGTACATGTGTGTGATGATAAATCCCTATTTGTATCTTATCAGGCCTCTCAAGGTCGGTCTATGACTTTGGGTGATTCCATCTCTACAGAAGTCAAAGGCGAAGAACATGTGGACTTGAAGTTCCCTTCGGGGAAGGTTTTGACTCTTAACAGGGTCAGACATGTTCCAACCATTCGACGCAATATCCTTAGTGGCGTCATTTTAGTTAGGGAAGGTTATAGAGTAGACTACAAATATAATAAGGCTATTATTACACACCTTCGTGATTCTTTATTTTTTGGGAAGGGGTACTTATGTGATGTGGAGAACTTATTTAACATTCATGTTGAATATGTTTCAAATTCCATTTTAAATTTGAATGATTATAGTTTTGTTTGCATGAATCTTGTTTCATCTGATGTATGGAATTCACGTTTGGGACATGTTAATGTTTCCTCAATGAAGCGTATGATGAATCTAAATTTGATCCCTAAATATGAAATTAGCAATAATAAATGTGACACTACTACAAAAACAACATTCAGTGTCGCTTTTCTGGGCGCCGGTTCTTTAGGTAAACTGACGCCTATACTATTCGACGTCAGTTATTTAGGAAAACTGACGTCTATATTCGAAGACCATCCAGACACGGGTACCACTTTGTATTAAGCGTCGACTGGGTATAACAAATCGACGCCTAAAATCGCTCGCAAAATCCAATTTTCGAGCAAAAATATGTGTGTCACATACATTGTCGGTTTTTTAACTATTCACCGACGCCTATTTAAGATGAAAATTTGTGTGAAAAGTTCCACTTTCAGTGTCGGTTATCCTTTGATAACCGACACTGATAATGGTTCCCGCCAAATAATTTAGGGAAAAGATTGTCTAATTGGACGTCAATTTTTTACTATCAACCGACGCTGAAGAGTAATAGGCGTCGGTTTTGTAGATAACCGACGTTCTTGACCAACTTAATAGACCTGATCACCCGGATCTTCCCCCTTTCTTTATGTTTCATCGCGATAATTTTTCTGTGCTCGCCGCTCTCGCCTAAAATCGCCGACGACCCCCGCTCCTGCTCACCGCCGCTGCTACTGGTGCACCTCTGCTCGCCGCCGCCGCCTCCGCGTCCTCTTTCTGCTGCTGCTGCCGCTCACCGCCACTGCTACTCTGCTCTTCTCTGCTGCTCTGCTCGTCTCCTGGTGCCACTGTGAGCGCCACTCTGCTCTTCTCTTCGCCTGCTCACCGCCAATGCTGCCGCCGCTCACCGCCGCTCTTCTCCACGCTAGCTTCAAGTAGCCCTAGCCACTTTGCTTCCTTCTCCCTAGCTCCTTACCAACCGTAATCACATCCGTGGTTGTGTTGGCCTACCACGGTCGTGCTAGAAAGCACGACCGTGGTAGGCCAACACAACCACTGTCGTGCTTGCTGTTGGTAAAGATATGAACAAATCTTTATGTAATTTTTTATGTAAATCCTAGGATACGAACAAATCTTTTGCTTGCATATATTTGTACTTCTAATCCTATTGTTGACCTAATTCAGTAAATTTTAATGTTAGTACATATGTACTTAAGATTTAAACTTGTCCATTCTGGCATCCTAGTTTGATTTGATTAAACCTAACATTGATGAAACCCTAACATCAATTGTGATGAAACCCTAACATTAATTGTGATGAAACCCTAACATGTACATATCTATTATTGTATTTGTTGGCCTAGAAACTCGTCCAAGATTTACTCATTAGGAGTAAATCTTAGATAGTCCCCGGTTTGGGACTGTTCTTGAACACCTAAACTCACTTAGGATGTAAGTGTATAATATGTATTGGGTTTTCGAGAAAATTTTGGTAGCATTTCTCCGTTTGTTCTCTAAGTACATATGTACTTAGAGAACAGTGGAGAAATGCTGCCGAAATTTTCTTGAAAACCCAATACACATTATACACTTACTAGTGAGATTAGGTGTTCAAGGATGGGATAGGTGGTACACATTTATTATATATAAGAATGACATCACATGTGTTTGTTGGCCTAGAAACCCGTCCAAGATTTACTCATTAAGAGTAAATCTTGGATAGTCCCCAGTTTGAGACTGTTCTTGAACACCTAATCTCACTTAGGATGTAAATATATAATGTGTATTAGGTTTTCGAGGATGGGATAGGTGGTACACATTTATTATATATAAGAATGACATCACATGTATTTGTTAACCGTAGACCCTAATCTTGTCCTAATATATACTTATTTTCTCTTTAATCATAGAATGGATAGATCATGGATGTCCATTCGCAATCGTTGCACCCCAGAGTTCATATCTGGTCTTGATCAGTTTATTAGATTTGTCGAGGAACATAGGAAAGAACTTGGAGATAGGTTCTACTGTTCATGTAGGCATTGCGATAACAACTTGAAAGTCAGCACTGGTGACAAAATCAAAAGTCATGTCATGTGCAACGGGATTGTACAACGCTATACAGAATGACACTGGCATGGAGAGATTTCAAACTCGAAATCAGTGGATGTCGATAGCAGTGTTTGGGTGGAAGAAGAAATTGCCTCCGATGACGTAGATGTGAACGAACCAGTTTCAGTAGACATCGTTGATGCGATGCTGGATAGTTGTAGGGTAGAGCACACCGATCCACCTCCTATCTTTAGAAACATTGTGCATGATGCTGAGATACCGTTATACACATGTTGTGCTAAGTTTACGAAGCTTAGCGTTGTGTTGAGATTGTATAAGTTGAAAGCTAACAATAGATGGAGCGACAAAAGCTTCACTTCATTGTTGACTTTGTTGAAAAAAATTCTTTTTGAAGGAAACGAGCTGTCAATCTCAACATACCAGATAAAGAAATTGTTGTGCCCAATGAAAATGGAGGCCAAAAAGATACACCTCATTGAAGATGCATTACGGGGAAAGGAGATGTTTCTTTGTGGCAAGATGAATGGTGTGATCGAACTCTGGCCCCTTTTGCAACATACCAGGCTGATGTTAATATGGACTTCAAAGTCACTGACTTTTGGTGTGAAGATACAGGGTGGGATTGGGCTGCTTTGACTCATATCATGAACGATGAAGGTATTGAGATGATTCGCAAATCCCTGGTTGCCATATCCGAGTGGAATGACAAGTGCATATGGAAATGTACTAGTGATGGATCTTTCTCACTGAGATCGGCGAAGAGACTGATTATTGACATGCCGCACCATGATCACCAGAGCAAGCCATGGTTTTGGAGATCTGATGCCCCGCCGCGAGCTGCTTCTCTGATTTGGAAAGTAGTGCACCATACGGTGCCCACAGACGACAACATCAGTAGGTGATCATTTGCATGACATCCGCCTGCAACTTCTGTTCTAATCCGAGCATTGAAACTGCCGAGCATCACTTAGAAGTGAGGTGGCCGAATTCTTTTGGAACCAAGTTGGTCAAATCCTGCAGAAGGAGCTCATATGGCGAGCCGAAAGCTTAACACGTTTCTTTGAACTATGGGAAGCCGAGCATACTAAACTGTATGGCTGGCTCATGTCGTGCTTTATCCCTCTTGTCTTCTGGGCTGTGTGGCGTTTTAGATACTCCTGTAGGTTCGATGATAAGGGCCAATTTGGTAGGACTGCGTTTAAGTTCTTGGAACTGGAATGATCGGATTTTCTGATAAAAAAGTGTTTGATACAGTGCAGTCGGGTGTAGTTAGCTGAATTTAGTTTCCCGGTTTGATTCCTAGAAGGGCCAAAAGTAATACATTTGTACCGCGCCCAAAAAATGAGTGGTCGGGTGCAGTTGGCAATTTGCATAGCTGTTCTCTACCGACGTCAGCTTTGGAAGGTTGCCTGCGCACTGGTTACGTGTGAACATGGATAGCTGCCGGTCTCTCCTGTATCTCATCAACTTATAAGCAAGGTCGGTTGCTGGTCTTCCCCCATACGAGACAAATGACGACACGTGAAGGTGGGCTGCTGCTACAATGTTCTTCTCTATACCAAATGATTACAAGCAAAAACGAAGATCTGACACTACATCCTACCAAATAAATCTAGAGCAATTTAAAAGGCATGATTATGTTTGTTAATTTTTTCTTTTCCTTAAACTACATCCAACAACATCCTACCAAACAGGGCCTAAACAGCCTAATCTGCGGTTACTCTGGAGCAACGTTATCCTCGATGTTAACCGCAGGCTCTCCGGTTAGGTCTTCAGAAGACTTGAACCCCCTGCGTTTTACAACAAATTGGTAGAGAATGGCTTTGAAGCCCCGCGGGTGAAGATAAACCCCCTGACTTATGGAATTTCAAGATGAATATGACTATCGGTATAACAGTGCATCCGGAGGGGGTGCGCAGGTACTGGGCTACGGGTTGTATTAGAAATCACCAAGGGCGCATCAGGTTGGTATTCAGATACTGGCTCTCTGCTGGTGATAAATATGAGGCTTTCTTGAAAGGTTGTTTTGTGGCGTTGAAAATGATGGACGAGCAAAATATTCCCATTTCCTAAACGGAAATCGATGATAAGCGCATCATTGACTGGGGGCAACACCACATACCCTTGGCGTTTCACAATCCTGATTCGGGAGCTTAGACGGCAGATAGAGGAGAGAAGTACTCTAGGTTGCTCCTGGAACAGGGTCCTTAATTCAGTCCCACGAGAGTTGGGGATATGGGGAAGCGACCAGGACGAGCCCTTTGTGAGCAGTGAACCGTCGATGATGCCAATGAGAGCCAGAGGCCTTGCTACTCTGGAAAATAGAAATATACCTTGTGTGATAGATAGCACAGCTGCTCGCTTTATACAGATCTTGTGTGATACTTTTTGTTTTCTCTTTTCGAGTAGTTGGTGGGTTCATCCACTTTTGGATGTTTATAAATGTTACTATTCCGGAGAATTCTACATGTAGCGACCGTCTCGCGAAAACATGATTAACTAATGCGGAAATAAATTATTTGCAGCGGATTACTGAAAATCACTGAAAATTAAAACTTTTTCAAAGAGATCCATTCACAGAAAACTCTTTAACCAAGAATCAAAGTATTTCAAATTCATCCTGGTTCACAAGTACACAACATGTATCTTTCCTTCTCAAAGATTACAACATCAACTGTCTTATAAACATTATATACAGACAGTATACGAATCTTGAGGCATCAAGCCAAAACCTCATATTGTTTCATAAGACATTGACTAAAAACTCTGAGGACCTGAGAGTACAGAGACGACACATAGGACTACTATCTGTATGACTAGACAGACAATATCTCCACCTGAGATCTTATTGTTGTCCCTGTTGTTGTTGTTGCTGTTGCTCTTTTCTTGTTCTAGGATTTCTATTTTGCCTCACATGCATACCTAAAAATGTTTTCCACGGGGGTGAGACAATTAAAAATTACCCCAGCGAGAGATATAACTATCTGCCAAAAACATTGTTATTGCAGTTTATTAAATTAAAACTGACCAGGGGTTACTTTTACATTATCAGGCATAATTATTCATCATAGAACAGAATAAGATAATCTTCATTCTCAAGGAGGTCATTACATCTACCCATGATACATAAGTAATTCATCTGTCTACCTTGCAGAGAATATAAAGAAACATAATTAACATTTATCCACTAAGGAATGCACAAAGAAATGCAACATCAGCCAATGAATCTCCGTATTCAATCCTTAAGCAAACATGCTATACGGATGATTATGTTTTTCAAACATCATTATGCCCTGCGGAGATGAGGTATACCGCTCATACTCCAACTGATCATTTTGAAATCACATCGGTACCATACATAGGTCATCAAAAGAGCCGGATTCTTATGACCTCATGTTCCTCAGTCAGTGTGAGGATCAACATGCAGGACATCTAATGTCTCTGCTATAATAGTTTTCCAGGATATTCTGGAAACTTTGCTATTAGAGTCACAGTGGCGTTATGTACTCTCTTCGTCATCAAAAGATCTCTTGTTTATCTCTCATCGATGCAGCATTGAAGATTCCTTCGGGAGATTAGTGATACATCATCCCGACATAAACATATAATGAAGGATTGATGGATTAAAGGTACATCTTACATCAATTCCTACGTTAGGACGTAAGGATATTCGTGTCCATAATCCCCCACATACTCAAAAGTATGTGTTCCAGGAGTTCCCTTAGGAAAACCTATTTCACCATCATTTGGCTTCTGACAATGATGGATCGATGGTCAGGGCTCTACATGATATGATTATACTTGATTTATTAAGTACATTCTCATATTCTTTTAGCATCAGCCAAATTCTCAAACATAACTTATTACAACAATGCTATAAAGAGACATGTACTACTTTCATCAGATATTTATCAGTCTTTCAAAGACCCTGGGAACTCAGTCCCTCATTTCAATACTGGGAATTCTCATCCCTTCACATTCTCATCGCCATAATCATATGGTTTTGGGTATTCAAACCCTTAACTCATTATTGAGCATTATTATATCTTTTTCAGGTAACTATCACCTTCAGGTCATCTGACCAAGGCATTCATGATACTTGTTACACAAGCATCACACCTGGCTCACAAGGCCATGAAATATCTTATCACCTCTCACTAGGTAATAAAAGTCCATGCATATTGCTTCTTTTACTAAGCAACAACAACATTAAGGCACATAATGCCAATCAACATTTATTATATAAATGTCACAGCTCAAACTAGCTATATACATCACCTCATAATATATGTATGGTTATTAGGCATGATAATAGTCATACAAGATATTCATCACATCATGTGATGCAATAGTAACACCATTATTCCTCTACCAGGAATTAGGGTTTAGTATCAAATAGAGCTTTTCATTCCCTTTACCCAAATTAGGGTTAGGGTTCCCCATTTCTCAATAATAAAGATTTCATGATCTCATTATTTGTCCAACCCTTAATACATTATTCCATACCTCTGGGACATTCAAGGATGTCATATTTGATTATTCTAGAATATTACTTTCATCATATAGCATTAATGATCATCAATTCAACGTATGAGTTCATTTCTCATCCTCATCATGGTATGATTACATCATACACATCATTTGGGCTTAACCCCATTCTCAAGCTACATTAGTTAACACTCATCAAGGTGCAACAACTCATTACATTTCATTGTAATAGTTGCATAACACACTTCATATGTTTCTTACCCAATTATATTGGATTTGGAGTACATCAAGGCATATAAACCATGAAGTGTTGAATGTGATAACTATCATATTTTGATGTATCACTTTCTCATCACTTCAGACTCTCCTGAATTAGCCATCTTATCTTGTATTAAGGTATTTCCCTTCTTAATACATTCCATCACTAATCACTTACCTATAGCATATAATGCATAGGCCACACATTAGAGTTGTCCAACTATCTTTAATGATATGGACTTGTCTAATGGTAAAGACATTACTTACCATTAGGTTGCATATATTCAACCACATAAAATGTTTCACCTTTATAAGGCCATTCCTTCTATCTCCTCATAGGGTTTCTTTATACCCTTACTTAAGATTAGAATTATGATTCATTGTCATATTATCCAAGATTAGGGCTTTATGTATTATGACTCCTCATTAGAGTCTCACATGCCTTCACCCTTCTTAGGGCCTCTTATCACAACATGACATTAGTACGTCATGTGGTGTTAAATACTTAGTTAAGGTTTCTCATGGAATTACACTCAACTAGGGTTTCCACCATAGTTTCCCTTCTTTTTAGGTCTACGATTCATCTCTATTAGGATTTCATTCAATTATCCATAATTGGAGATTCACTATTCATCCCAATTAGGGATTTACATCTCTTTTCCCTAAATTAGAGTTTCAATTATGATTACCCTAGATTAGGGCTACATCCTTACCCTGGATTAGGGTTTCATTTAGAATTGCCCTCAATTAGGGTTAGAATTCAATAACCCTGTCAATTAGGGTTTATGTTCATGATTAGGGTTTCATGATCTCTTTACTTAAGGATCATACCTTTAATCACCACATGAATCATATTCATGTCATGAATTCATGCTAACATCATCTCAACTTGATAAGGTCATATCATCCCTTCAATCAAGTACATACAACTATGAATGACATTGTGTACCAAGTCATTGATCCTATAAGCAATTAGGGTTCATCTCTTAATTGGCACTAATCACTTAGGTACTAATAGGGTTTCAATCTTTGTACCTTCATTGATTATCATTACTAATCATCATTGGATCAATGAGTCATTCATCATCTCTATTCTCGAGAGATTCAATCACCTTGGACCTCCATTACATAAGGTATGCAATTGAATTGATCAATTGAACCTACAATCAACTTTGACTACTTGACCCCCAAACGGTCTTGGTCTTTCAAAGTTCAAACAGTTTGAAATTGTTTGGTAAAGGTGGTACTTGAGACCGTTTGCCCAAGTAGGTGAAGACTATTTGGCCAAGTAGGTGAAGACCGTTTGGCCAAGTAGGTGAAGACCGTTTGGCCAAGTAGGTGAAGACAGTTTGGCCAAGTAGGTGAAGACCGTTTAGCCAAGTAGGTGAAGACCGTTTGGCAAAGTAGGTGAAGACCGTTTGGCCAAGTAGGTGAAGACTGTTTGGACAAGTAGTTGAAGACCGTTTTCCCATCACATCATCAAAATCCAAGTCAGCCAATTAGGGTTTGGATCATTGGATTGATCACCAAATCAACAATTGATTACACTTTAACTTAGTATCATTGGATCATCAATTGCTTAACCATACTCACCCCTAGACCTCCAAATGGTCTTGGGTGACCCCCAAATGGTCTTGATACCGTTTGGATGAGCTCCAAATGGTCTTGAGACCGTTTGGCTCATCCATCCTTGGATTCTATTGAAAAATTATTAGGGTTTGAGGTATTGAGTTTATCATCAAATCAGCACTTAATTGCAAAGTGATTTGGTACCTTTAGACCTTCAATTGGTCAACCATGCTTAACCCTAGACCTCCAAACGGTATTGGGTGATCCCCAAACGGTCTTGAGACCATTTGGGTGATTCCCAAACGGTTTTGAAACCGTTTGGGCCAATCAACCCAAAACATCAACTCATTCCACTGCAAAATCAGCACTTAGCCGATTAGGTTTAACACCATAACTTTTGTCCTTCAAACACTTAACCATATCCAAACCTAGAACTCCAAACGGTCTTGGGTGACCCCCTAACGGTTTTGAGACCGTTTGGATAATCCTCAAACGGGTTTGAAACCGTTTGGGCTAAATAACCAAAAAAGTCAAATCAATCAAGTTGAAAATCAGCACTTAATCCAATTAGGGTTTGCCTAATTGATGAGCCTTCAACTCATGATTCCTTTGGAATTAATCCAGAAAATTTGGTGAGTTTTTAATCAACATCATTAGGAACAGGAATATCAAACGGTCAACCTTTGGTCAACCCTATCAAACGGTTTTGAAACCGTTGGCCCAAAAAGTTAAATTAATCAATCTGAAAAATCAGCACTTAATCCAATTAGGTTTGCCTAATTGATTAGCCTTCAACTCACGATTCCATGGGAGTTAACCCATCAAATTTGGTGAGTCATTAACCAAAATAATTAGAAACAGTAATATCAAACGGTCAACCATTTGTCAACTCACTCAAATGGTTTTGAAACCGTTTTCTCCCAAATGGTTTCAAACCGTTTGCTCTCAAACGGTTTGGTGAAACTGCATGAGCAATTAACTCAAAACCGTATGAACAATGATTTCTTTGGAAAAAGTATCCAAGATGATGTCATCATCATCTACCTTCTTCCCTGAAGTTCTAACAACTTCTAATTTCATGAAATAACCATTTTCAACCAGCAATTAAACAAGATAATGAAGGAATCATTGAAATTGCAAGATTAATGGTTGAATAATAATGAAAAAGGGTTCAAGTTATAAAACCTGCCTCCAATTGAGCTCCAAAGCTCCATGTCCACGGAACCAATGGTGGATGCAACTCCTTTCTCCATTCCAAGGCTCGTCCTCAATGTTTGAGTGAAAAGGAATGGTTAGAATTGAAGACGAGATCGAAATAGGAAGAAATCCATGATTTATTTTCGATTTCCACCATGGAATCAAGGTGAAATGGATCAAGAACCATACCAACAGGTTGGGGGTTGTCCTCCTGATCCTCCCAAGCTCCCTTAGTCGTTTCCCAAGCTAGGAGAAGAAGTGGGGTCGAAAAAGCCTTCCATTTGGCTTGTAAAGGGTCTTTTTATAAGAAATTCAAGGAGAGAGTGTGCCTTATAAAAATTCATTTAATCCCAAAAATATGGTCTCCTCTTCCCCCTTATCTTCCTTAGGGATGAGTCTATCTTGTTTGCCTTTTATCCCTCTCAATTATCCATGATTTAAAGAAAAGAAAATCAAGCACCTTAAATCATATTATATTAATATCCATATGTGAGTGGATATTTCTTTTTCTTATAAAATTATGTGTGAGTTATCCACTCCCTTGGATATTTTCGTGGTCCTTGCAAATCTCAAGGACGTCACACATACATCTAAATCCAACCATTTTAATTTTGGTTGAAGGCCCTTTAATTAATACATTTATTTTTGCCCTAAATTGAATTAGGGTTTCAATTAGGATTAAATCTTGATTATTTTAATATCAATATTCTCTCTCATCCAACTTAATTCAAATGAGGTGCCCCTCTCATTTTATTTGCTCTACATGATGCCAAGAAGCATTAAGTACCTTATTGAAGTGGTAATTTGCATATTGAACCCTATGTTTTGGGTAAATTGCACTTTACACCAAAACTAGGTTTTAATGCACAAACATTGCCTTATCAACTCTTTCATGGTATTCAGGCTTCCATAAGCCACACCTCAGTATCATATTTACTCTCATGATGCTTCAACATATGAGGAACATATTATCATGCACAATTTTCACTTAAACCCCTCAACTTGGGTATTTTGCACATTAGTCCAAAACAAACAAAACATTGATTTCAACAATGTTCAAAAAGGACTAGAATTGCAATATAAGTTCCTCTTGAGCCCTAATTACCTTTCACAAGATGAGATTAAGCATTTAATCATCTTTCTTAATCAAAACACCTAGGGTTAAAGTATAACCCAGGTTATGGGTGTTACAAATTATAAACCCCTAACAAGGATTTCATCCCCGAAATCCCAGATAAAGGAAGACATATGTATTTCATTCATTATACTATCTAGTCTTCACATAACATCTCCTTATTATGGAGACACTATAAAACTTTGATCAGCACAAAGTGTTTCCATACAAGATTCTCATAGAATCAACACACAAGGCACATGCTCCATTGTTCCTCATCATTTACTATAGAGTCAACTTTGTGTCAAACAACACTTCTCTTGTTCAGAGAAACATCATACATTCTTTATTAATATCATGTTTATGTAGGGCATAAACCCCTAACATATGATGTTCATATTGTTTTATATATCTAGACTAATTTCACAGTTGACCACCCCAGGTAGCCAACCTAACCCATCTGATAACTCTCAGATACCAGAATATTTCACCTTGGTATCTATCACATGTGTTGGAAACACATCATATATATCTCTTCCTTTCATCTTGGAACATTAATTGTTTCATATGTTCTCATCTTGGGACCAAAGTCCAAGATAACTGATACTTCTCTAAGTATCCATCACATGAACACCTTTATATTATGCACATCAAGTGTCCTAAGACCCACTTGATTGCCATGCCCCTGAAACGAAAGAAAACAAGGATTCATATTCCTCTTATTAATTCATGTATTTTCAACTATTCTTGAACCATTTACTCTTTATCTCATCCTAGGTTCCTTGCCTTTAGTATTGGAATTTTTAAGGATGATTGCATGTCATTATCCCTTTCTTTATTATTATCTAGCATGTTTATGATCATCTCATGATCTCATCACATCTCCCATTTCCTCATTATGGGAAAGATCTGTATTATGCGGGCAACATTATTGAACAGGGTTCGTCTCCCTTATTCTTATTCTTATCTTATGAGGAGTACATTTTTAGTTCCTCATACAATCATGCTCATATTAGATTATCTCAGACTTATCTTTCTTATGCATGGGATATGACACACATATTCATTCCAGATTTCTAATTTCATGATACTCATTAGATTGTCTCAGAATGACTACTTGATCAGAGCAATCAAAAAGACAACAATCTAAGAGTTTCCATACCCACTTTATCATCAATAGTTGTATACCGGGCCAGGGTATATAAATACTTAGATTAAGTGGTAAGCACTTTGTATACTATCATATTCCTCATTTTCATATTATCACAAGCATAAGACTTATCATCCCTGAATTTCATTCAGGCATCTCTTTTGTACCTCATCATTTCTCAAGGAGGTAAGAACAACATAAAATGTTTGTAATGTTTTACTATGCAAAACATAAGTCCTCATAGGACTAATCAAGGAAAGTTCAATCATTTCCTTTCTCAGTTAATCCAGGAATTCATAAATTAACATATTTGCATGACATTATCTTGTCTAACTTTTCATAATACATGAATTATTCACTGCCTCAGGCTAACTCTGCCTCAAAGGTAGATTCAACAGGCTATGGTTGAGCACAGACTCAATTTAAGTCCAGAAATTCATTATTTCCTTTTGCTTCAACCTTCTAATGCTAATTACAAATCCTATTGATATCTATAACATTATCATTGGGACTGGTAATCTAGGTTACACTACCAAAACTTGATCCACTATATACATTACTATTGCCCTAAGTTCTCCAACGGTAATACTTAAAAAAGGATTTTATTATTATAGTTGGATCAACTAGGGGATTCTCAGGCAATTGTCTCTCTTGCCTGTTCCCATGCACCTCTTCATGGTGCAACATTGCTGCTCTCAACAACAATCTCCTCAAGTGACCCAGTCATCTTTAAGTTCTTCTTCTCTTATACGAGCAGAAGACACTATCAGATACACTAGATGACACCAGAACATACTCTACTACCTTAGTCCTATGTCTCTGTAGACTCAACGAACCTAGAGCTCTGATACCACTAATTGTAGCGACCGTCTCGCGAAAACATGGTTAACTAATGCGGAAGCGAATTATTTGCAGTGGATTACTGAAAATCACTGAAAATTAAAACTTTTTCAAAGAGATCCATTCACAGGAAAACTCTTTAACCAAGAATCAAAGTAATTCAAATTTATCTTGGTTCACAAGTACACAACATGTACCTTTCATTCTCAAAGATTACAACATCAACTGTCTTATAAACATTATATACAGATAGTATACGAATCTTGAGGCATCAAGCCAAAACCTCAGATTGTTTCATAAGACACTGACTACAAACTCCGAGGACCTGAGAGTACAGAGACGACACATAGGACTACCATCTGTATGACTAGACAGATAATATCTCCACATGAGATCTTATTACTGTCCCTGTTGTTGCTGTTGTTGTTGCTCTTTCCTTGTTCTAGGATTTCTATTTTGCCTCCCATGCATACCTAAAAATGTTTCCCACGGGGGTGAGACAATTGAAAATTGCCCCAGCGAGAGATATAACTCTCTGCCAAAAACATTGTTATTGCAGTTTATTAAATTAAAACTGAGAAGGGGTTACTTTTACATTATCAGGCATAATTATTCATCATAGAACAGAATAAGATAATCTCCATTCTCAAGGAGGTCATTACATCTACCCATGGTAGATAAGTAATTCATTTGTCTGCCTTGCAGAGAATATAAAGAAACATAATTAACATTTATCCACTAAGGAATGCACAAAGAAATGCAACATCAGCCAATGAATCTCCGTATTCAATCCTTAAGAAAACATTCTATGTGGCTGATTATGTTTTTCAAACATTATTATGCCCTGCAGAGATGAGGTATACCACTCATACTCCAACCGATCATTACGAAATCGCATCGTACCATACATAGGTCATCAAAAGAGCCAGATTCTTATGACCTCATCTTCCTCAGTCAGTGTGAGGGTCAACATGCAGGACATCTCGTGTCTCTTCTATAATAGCTTTCCAGGGTATTCTGGCAACTTCGCTATTAGAGTCATAGTGGCGTTCTGTACTATCTTTGTCATTGAAAGATCTCTTATTTATCTCTCATCGATGCGGCATTAAAGATTCCCTCGGGAGATTAGTTATACATCATCTCGGCATAAACATATAATGAAGGATTGATGGATTAAAGGTACATCTTACATCAATTCCTACATTAGGACGTAAGGATATTCGCTTTCATAATCCCCCACATGCTCAAAAGTATGTGTTCCAGGAGTTCCCTTAGGAAAACATGTTTTACCATCATTTGGATTCTGACAATGATGGATCTATGGTCATGGCTCTACATGATATGATTATACTTGATTTATTAAGTACAATCTCATATTCTTTTAGCATCAGCCATGTTCTAAAACATAATTTATTACAACAATGCTATAAAGAGACATGTACTACTTTCATCAGATATTTATCAGTCTTTCAAAGACCCTGGGAACTCAGTCCCTCATTTCAATACTGGGAATTCTCATCCCTTCACATTCTCATCACCATAATCATATGGTTCTGGGTATTCAACCCTTAACTCATCATTGAGCATTATTATACCTTTTTTAGGTAACTATCACCTTCAAGTCATCTGACCAAGGCATTCATGATACTTGTTACACAAGCATCACACCTGGCTCAGAAGGCCATGAAATATCTTGTCACCTCTCACTAGGTAACAACTTACTCATGTGACTCATAAAAGTCCATGCATATTGCTTCTTTAACCAAGCAACAACAACATTAAGGCGCATAATGCCAATCAACATTTATTATATAAATGTCACAGCTCAAACTAGCTATATACATCACCTCATAATATCTGTATGGTTATTAGGCATGATAATAGTCATACAAGATATTCATCACACCATGTGATGCAATAGTAACACCATTATTCCTCTACTAGGAATTAGGGTTTAGTATCAAATAGGGCTTTTCATTCCCTTTACCCAAATTAGGGTTAGGGTTCCCCATTTCTCATTAATAAAGATTTCATGATCTCATTATCTTTCCAACCCTTAATACATTATTCCATACCTCTGGGACATTCAAGGATATCATATTTGATTATTCTAGAATATTACTTTCATCATATAGCATTAATGATCATCAATTCAACGTATGAGTTCATTTCTCATCCTCATCATGGTATGATTACATCATACACATCATTTGGGCTTAACCCCATTCTCAAGGTACATTAGTTAACACTCATCAAGGTGCAATAACTCATTACATTTCATTATAATAGTTGCATAACACACTTCATATGTTTCTTACCCAATTATATTGGATTTGGAGTACATCATGGCATATAAACCCTGAAGTGTTGAATGTGATAACTATCATATTTTGATGTATCACTTTGTCATCACTTCAGACTCTCCTGAATTAGCCATCTTATCTTGTATTAAGGTATTTCCCTTCTTAATACATTCCATCACTAATCACATACCTATAGCATATAATGCATAGGCCACACATTAGAGTTGTCCAACTATCTTTAATGATATGGACTTGTCTAATGGTAAAGACATTTCTTACCATTAGGTTGCATACATTCAACCACATAAAATGTTTCACCTTTATAAGGCCATTCCTTCTATCTCCTCATTAGGGTTTCTTTATACCCTTACTTAAGATTAGAATTATGATTCATTTTCATATTATCCAAAATTAGGGCTTTATGTATTATGACTCCTCATTAGAGTCTCACATGCCTTCACCCTTCTTAGGGCCTCTTATCACAACATAACATTAGTACGTCATGTGGTGTTAAATACTTAGTTAAGGTTTCTCATGGAATCACCCTCAACTAGGGTTTCCACCATAGTTTCCCTTCTTTTTGGGTCTACTATTCATCTCTATTAGGATTTCATTCAATTATCCATAATTGGAGATTCACTATTCATCCCAATTAGGGATTTACATCTCTTTTCTGTAAATTATAGTTTCACTTATGATTACCCAAGATTAGGGCTACATCCTTACCCTGGATTAGGGTTTCATTTAGAATTGCCCTCAATTAGAGTTAGAATTCAATAACCCTGTCAATTAGGGTTTATGTTCATGATTAGGGTTTCATGATCTCTTTACTTAAGGATCATACCCTTAATCACCACATGAATCATATTCATGTTATGAATTCATGCTAACATCATTTCAACTTGATAAGGTCATATCATCCCTTCAATCAAGTACATACAACTATGAATGACATAGTGTACCTAGTCATTGATCCTATAAGCAATTAGGGTTCATCCCTTAATTGGCACTAATCACTTAGGTACTAATAAGGTTTCAATCTTTGTACCTTCATTGATTATCATTACTAATCATCATTGGATCAATGAGTCATTCATCATCTCTATTCTCGAGAGATTCAATCACCTTGGGCCTCCATTACATAAGGTATCCAATTGAATTGATCAATTGAATCTACAATCAACTTTGACTACTTGACCCCCAAACGGTCTTGGTCTTTCAAAGTTCAAACAGTTTGAAAACGTTTGGTAAAGGTGGTTCTTGAGACCATTTGCCCAAGTAGGTGAAGACCGTTTGGCCAAGTAGGTGAAGACCGTTTGGCCAAGTAGGTGAAGACCGTTTGGCCAAGTAGGCGAAGACCGTTTTCAAAATCCAAGTCAACCAATTAGGGTTTGGATCATTGGATTGATCACCAAATCAGCAATTGATTACACTTTAACTTAGTATCATTGGATCATCAATTGCTTAACCATACTCACCCCTAGACCTCCAAACGGTACTGGGTGACCTCCAAACAGTCTTGAGACCATTTGTATGAGCTCCAAATGGTCTGGAGACAGTTTGGCTCATCCACCCTTGGATTCTAGTGAAAAATCATTAGGGTTTGAGCTATTGAGTTGATCATCAAATCAACACTTAATAAATAAAAATTGATTTTGTACCTTTAGACCTTCAATTGGTCAACCATGCATAAACCTAGAACTCCAAACGGTCTTGGGTGATCCCCAAATGGTCTTGACACCGTTTGGGTGATTCCCAAACGGTTTTGAAACCATTTGGGTCAATCAACCCAAAACATCAACTCATTCCACTACAAAATTAGCACTTAGCCGATTAGGTTTAACACCATATATTTTGTCCTTCAAACACTTAACCATATCCAACCCTAGACCTCCAAACGGTCTTGGGTGATCCCCAAATGGTTTTGAGACCGTTTGGATAATCCTCAAATGGTTTTGAAACCGTTTGGGCTAAATAACCCAAAAAGTCTAATCACTCAAGTTGAAAATCAGCACTTAATCCAATTAGGGTTTGCCTAATTGATGAGCCTTCAACTCATGATTCCTTTGGAATTAATCCATAAAATTTGGTGAGTTTTTAACCAACATCATTAGGAACAGGAATCTCAAACGGTCAACCTTTGGTCAACCATATCAAATGGTTTTGAAACCATTTGCCCAAAATGTTAAATTAATCAAGCTGAAAAATCACCACTTAATCCAATTAGGTTTGCCTAATTGATTAGCCTTCAACTCACGATTCCTTGGGCGTTAACCCATCAAATTTGGTGAGTCATTAACCAACATAATTAGGAACAGTAATTTCAAACGGTTTTGAAACAGTTTGCTCCCAAACGGTTTCAAACTGTTTGCTCTCAAACGGTTTGGTGAAACCGCATGAGAAATTAACTCAAAACTGTATGAACCATGATTTCTTTGGAAAAAGTATCCAAGATGATGTCATCATCATCTAACTTCGTCCCTGAAGTTCTAACAACTTCTAATTTCATGAAATAACCATTTTCAACTAGCAATTAAACAAGATAATGAAGGAATCATTGAAATTGCAAGATTAATGGTTGAATAACAATGAAAAAGGGTTCAAGTTATACAACCCACCTCCAATTGAGCTCCAAAGCTCCATGTCCATGGCAACAATGGTGGATGCAACTCATTTCACCATTCCAAGGCTCGTCCTCAAGGTTTGAGTGAAAAGGAATGGTTAGAATTGAAGACGAGATCAAAATAGGAAAATATCCATGATTTATTTTCGATTTCCACCATGGAATCAAGGTGAAATGGATCAAGAACCTTACCAACAGGTTAGGGATCGTCCTCCTGATCCTCCCAAGCAAGGAGAAGAAGTGGCGTCGAAAAAGCCTTGCATTTGGCTTGTAAAGGGTCTTTTTATAAGAAATTCATGGAGAGAGAAAGTGCCTTATAAAAATTCATTTAATCCCAAAAATGTGGCCGCCTCTTCCCCCTTATCTTCCTTAGGGACGAGGATATCTTGTTTTCCTTTTATCCCTCTCAATTATACATGATTTAAAGAAAAGCAAATCAAGCACCCTAAATCATATTATATTAATATCCATATGTGAGTGGATATATCTTTTTCTTATAAAATTGTGTGTGAGTTATCCACTCCCTTGGATATTTTCGTGGTCCTTGCAAAGCTCAAGGACGTCACACATACATCTAAATCCAAACATTTTAATTTTGGTTGAAGGCCCTTTAATTAATACATTTATTTTTGCCCTAAATTGAATTAGGGTTTCAATTAGGATTAAATCTTGATTATTTTAATATCAAGATTCTCTCTCCTCCAACTTAATTCAAATGAGGTGCCCCTCTCATTTTCTTTGCTCTACATGATGCCAAGAAGCATTAAGGACCTTATTGAAGTGGTAATTTGCATATTGAGCACTAGGTTTTGGTTAAATTGCACTTTACACCAAAACTAGGTTTTAGTGCACAAACATTGCCTTATCATCTCTTTCTTGGTATCCAGGCTTCCATAAGCCACACCTCAGCATCATCTTTACTCTCATGATGCTTCAACATATGAGGTACATATTATCATGCACAATTTGCACTTAAACCCCTCAACTTGGGTATTTTGCGTATTAGTCTAAAACAAACAAAACATTGATTTCAACAATGTTCAAAAAGGACTAGAATTGCAATATAAGTTCCTCTTGAGCCCTAATTACCTTTCACAAGATGAGATTAAGCATTTAATAATATTTCTTAATCAAAATACCTAGGGTGAAAGTATAACCCAGGTCAGGGGTGTTACACTACATGTAAATCATACAATATCAATCTATTTATACAAGTTTAACATATGTATTAATGCATACGTAATATAAGTTCTTGATACATATTAATGCAGGTCAAAAATTCTGAAACAACATATTTATACAATATATTTTGGAGTTGTTTAGTTATGAATGGCTGAACACATCTACGATGGAGCTATGGATATGATGAGATTAATGCATATGGCAATCTGGTTTATACATCCATATACCTTGTTTTATATACGACAATCTGGTTTCTTATATATTAATGCATACGTAATACATGTTTTGCATCCACTTACACAAGACATGTACAAATTTTGGGTTTTCCCATGTGGGATTTTTGGTTCCATCTTTGATTATTCTTGTAGATACAGACCCGTATTCAATTACTTCATACTGCTGTGATGCTTTTGAATATTTTGGAAAAAATAATAAGACAGTGATAATAGCTCCATTCAATGTCGAGTAAGTTTACTTTTCTTGTAATTTGGACTTAAGAAAATTACATTTTTATTGCGGATATTGAGTTACTAATTTTTTACTTTCTTACATGTAATGCTAAGCATTGAGAGTTATTAGTTATTGTCCCCAAGACATTTACCGTCTATTATCTAGATCCTGCGGGGAGTGAGTTGGATGTATTATATGGACATGCAATTAAAATACCATTATTCTCGTGAGAAATATTTTATGTTTTTATATCTGTTCACATCTGTTACTGCATTACTATTTAATTATGTAATTTAATAAGTTACATTAACATATATAGGGCTTTACAAGAGTACAAAAAACCTGGAGGAAAGGTCACCAGGAAAAAAAATCTGACACTCATTTGGGAGAATGTGAAAGTAATTTCCTGACTCCAATATATATATTATTTATGTGAACTGTGCTTATTTGTATTTTTGAATATTTTTTATGTTTCAATTTATAGTATGCTACACAAGGCAATGGCTGGGCATGTGCCTACTATGTGATGCGATTTATGGACCTAATCTTCAAACATGCCATATTGGAAATCGATAACATACAACAGGTATTATACATAGTCTCATTAGATAATATGAAATATATGAATCTTATTATATATTATTATAATTATGTATATACGTCATTCTCTTTGTAGGCCTTTAAAACTAAGGACTTCAACACAGGTGCAAAGCGTTTCAATGTACATGCTCCCTGTACGAGAGATGAATTAGATGTTGTAAGAGAAGATTGGGCAAAAGCCCTACAAAGAGTGGGAATTTTTCAATATGATTTTGCTGACAATGATGACAATGATGACAATGATAAATAAAGAATAACTTTGTTATCATAATTAATTTTGTGTGAATGTGAATGAATTTTTATGAATTGTCATATGTGTGTGAGTCATCAATACATGAATGTTTCTACATGTGTCTGAATGTGAAAAGGGATGAAATAAATGGAACTATAGGTTGCTACTAGTTTCTACATGCGTGTGATGAAAAAATAATATGAATTAAATGTTCTTATATAAGAGTGTGAATCACATATATATAATATTGTCCATCATGTTAATTTTGCAGGTTTGTGACTTGTTGTTGGCTGATATCAATGGATGTCATAAAACCTACAGTTCATAACTGAACTGCAGGTTTCTCATCCTGCAACCAGCCACAACAGGTCTGTAGACTGACAGAAAAAAAATCAAAACATAGGCGTCGGTTATTTGAACAAAACCGACACCTATGTAATACGGAGGTGGTTTTTCACCTAAAACCGACGTCTATATGACCAGGTACCACGGCCGTGCTAGGAAGCACGGCCGTACTGGTAGGAAGGGGATATGGCGTCGGTTATTTTCACAAAACCGATGTCGGTTCAGATGATGTGGCATCAGTTTCTTTTAGAAAACCGAAGCCTATAATCCCTTTGCTAGCGTATTTTTGGTGGGGGGAAGAGTTTTGGCGGCGGTTGTTTAGTAAACAGCTGACGCCTATAGTCCCTTTGTTGGCGCATTTTCAGTGGCGGGAAGCGTTTGGGCGCCGGTTTTTACTAAACAACCGACGCATATAGTCCCTTTGCTGGCGCGTTTTCGGTGGCGAAAAATGTTTTGGTGTCGGTTGGGATCCGATGCCGAAGGTGTCCCCCTTTAGCGGCGCCCACTTGGGTGTCACTTTGAAACCGATACTAAAGAGATTAAATAATCGACGCTAAAAGGCATTTATGTAGTAGTGCGTACTAACAATCACATTTTAAAGTACAAGAAGTACAATACTTACATCCCTCACATTTTAAAGTACAAGAAATATAATACTTACATCCACATTGGACATGAAGTACAGTACTAATAACCACATTCTTGCATACATTTCGCATGTAGAGTTTGACAAAATTGTGTACAAGAAGTACATCACTAATAGACACATTGTATAATACTAGCAACCCCATTTTACAGTATAAGAAGTACAATACTAGCAATCAATCCTTTCTTGTGTAGCCTTTGTCAATATTGTGTACATGCATGCCATTTACCTATAAAAAAAGTGTTCACAATCACATTGCAAAAAATTGCATACAAAAAGTATAATACTAAAAACCACATCATACAAAAATGCAATACTAACAACCACATTTTTAAAGATAGAGAGTCGATGTATGAGGCTCCTGTGGTGGCGACGGTGGAGGTCCCCGAGGTGACAGTGGGGGTGATCTCGGTTGTGCAGACCTCGTCATCGAACCCCCCAGATCAAGGAGCACCGAGGACTCGTCTCTCTACTGGAAATGTGTCCGTAGCAAAGGAAACTAAATCATGGTCTGATCTGTTCAAGGAGAAAAGCAGCAGAGGACCTGTCTGTCTGAAGAAAATGAGTATCCAACTGACGGAAGGGAAGCTTATATACTCAAAGAATATTGCAGAGAGGAACTTGGATCGTTGGAAGAGGACAACAGCTGGATATGTAGTGAGTTTAAAACCAAATTGGCAAGTCCTTGCTCGTCATTTCGCGCAAATCTGGCAGGCCAAAGGCTCGATAGAAGTGCGATCCAGGGGAAGGGGATATTTCATCATTTTGTTCTCTAATGACGAAGAGATGACGACAGCTATAGATGGAGGACCGTGGTTTGTCGCTGGCAGACCCTTAATTATCAAGAGATGGGAGAGGGGTGAACCTCTTGAGAAGATGAAACTAACAGAAGTGTCGATTTGGCTCAAGATTTACAATTTGCCGCTGGAGTTATGGAACTTGGAAATGTTCAACAAAATTGGTTCATTCCTGGGCGTTCCGCTACAGCCGAATAAATTTACAAGTGAGTTTTTACGGCTGGAGTATGCTAGACTACAGGTTCTAATACCTTTGGACTTCTCCTTTCCTAAGGAATTGCAGATAGAGAGTGATGATGGCCAGCTGGATACTATCACCTTTGCTTACGAATGGGAGCCCATCAGGTGCTTGATCTGTGGTCTGTATGGCCATGAATCTAGTTTATGTGATACTAAATTGGAGGACAAGACTGGCAAGGGGGCGTCGCAGGTTCCGGCTAAGAAAAAAGTCTGGAAGCCGAAAGTGACTGTCACGAATAGAGCTGAGGAGACTGAAGAGTTTATTGATGTTGTAGACACTATCCAAGAGAGTTCTGATATTCCTTCGGATGCTCATGTAGGTGAGGTGGTGAACGATTCTGTTACTGAAGTTAGATCGTCTTCTGAAGAAGAAGTTCGAAGTATAGTTGTTACTCATACTGTAGATAAGGGCAAGGCTATTATTAGTGGTACTAATACGCCTAACACTTCCCCAGATATAGGCTGGGAAACTAGGGGCAGCAAGTGTAAATCTCCTCCTAGAGTTATTCCAAAACCGGTTTCAACTAGAGGCATCCCTTCTTCATTGAACAAGTTTTCACTTCTTTCTAATATTGAAGATACAGAAGATCATGGTCGGATCAATCTCCCTCCAAATGGTTAAGTCTTTTATGATTAGATCCTGGAATGTGAGGGGAGGAGCTAATAAGATCCCTCACATTAAGAAGGAAATAAAGGAGAGCAAGGCTGACATTTATATTATTTTGGAATCTCGCATTAATAGAAATGATCTAAGGGGTTTCATTAACTCTGTTTGGAGGGATGCTGTGTTTATTGACAATTCTGAGTTTTATTCTTATACCAGAATCATCATTTTATGGTCTAATCCTGCTATCATCATTGATAAGAAGATTTCTTGTGAACAAGCTATTCATGTGTTTGTCAAGAATGGGAACATATCCTTTGACCTCTCTGCTGTTTATGGCTCTAATGACGATGGGGACAGAATGACGTTATGGAATTCTATTTTGTCCTTTGCTGCTTCAAAGCCTAGTAATTGGTGTGTGATGGGTGATTTTAATGTTGTTCGTCTTACCTATGAAAGACATGGCAAGCATGCTCCTTCTAGTAGAAGTATGCAGGATTTCAATGAAGCTATTAGTTGCTCTGGTTTGATTGAAGTTTCTCCTAAAGGACAGTTCTATACTTGGGATAGTCACAGCAAGAAGGGGAAGAGTACCCTCTCTAAAATCGATCATATTTTTTGTAATTACAACTTTTTGACGGACTTTCCTTTCTGCTGGGGGGAGGTTATTGCTTCTGTTGTCAGTGATCATAGAATTCTTGCTTTAAGATTTGATCGGAGTAAACATGGTGCTGCTCCTTTTCATTTCATTAATGTCTGGACGAATAATCCCTCTTTTAAGGATATTGTTGGTAATGTTTGGAAGATACCTTGCTCAGGAACCCCTATGTATCGTGTTTACAAAAAATTGCATGATGTTAAGGCTGCGTTGATCTCCTGGAATAGAGACCATGTTGGTAATTATTTCTCTTTGGCTAGGGATTTGGAAGCTAAGGCGAAACAGGCTCAGGCTGATGTGGATGTTGATCCTGGTAATGAGGAGAAGCACAGTCAGCTTGTGAAAGCCAGGGAGATTGCTTTGCAAGCTTTATGTGATGAAGAAAGCCTGTTGAAGCAGAAGTGTAGGGTCCAGTGGCTTAAGCTGGGAGATAGAAATTCTGCTTTCTTTTATGCGTCTCTTAAATCTCGTAGAATTAGAAATAATATTTCGGTTCTTCATGACGATGAGGGTAATAGTATATATGATGTTGTCCTGATAAAGAACCCGATTAAGAATTTCTATGATGACCTTTTCAACAGTTCATCTAAAGATTATGTTGCTTGGAAGGGTGAGTGGTTACTCCCTAAAATAAGTTCCTCACAGGCTGATGAGCTAAGAAGACTTGTCACTAAAGATGAGATTGAGGACGTCATGAATAAGATGAAGGATTCTAAGGCAACTGGACCAGATGGGTTTAATGGGGTATTTTTTAAATCTGTTTGGGACCTGATTGGGGAGGATATTGTTAAAGCAGTTCAAGGTTTTTTCAGCTCTGGCAAGTTTCTTAAGGAGTGTAACAGCACTTTGATTACTTTGATTCCCAAGAAAGTGGGTGCTACATCTCCTAAGGATTTCAGACCTATTTCTCTATGTAATGTAATCTATAAGATGATTATGAAGATTATGGCCAATAAGGTGAAGCATATCCTTCCTACTGTTGTGGATGAGAATCAATTTGCCTTTGTTCATGGCAGGAGAATTGGAGAAGCGATATTACTGGCCAATGATATCTTGAGTTCCTTTACTAGTACTCGGAAGTTCATGTGTATCAAAGCTGATTTGGCCAAAGCTTATGATATAGTCTGGAGGGATTATATCCTTTTTCTTTTAGATAAGATGGGGTTTCCATCTTGCTGGATAGAGTGGATTTCTGAAACTTTTTCTTCTGCCTCTTTCAAAGTGCTTGTTAATGGTACTCCTACTGATCATTTCTTTGCTTCCAATGGGGTGAGACAAGGTGACCCCTTGGCTCCGTTTCTCTTTTTCATAGCAATGCAGAGGCTATCATCTATTATAAAAGCTAAAGTTATTAAAGGGGATTTCAGACATGTGGGGGAAGTAGGTAGTAATACTATTTCTCACATAGTGTTTGTTGATGATCTATTACTCTTCTCTAAAGCTGAAGATATAGATGCCCAGTGTTTGAAAGATGTTCTTGACATGTTTGGAAGGATTTCTGGTTTGAAGCTGAATAATGTGAAAAGCCATGTGTTTCTGAGTAAAAAAATTGAGGAGAGTAATATTTCTGATATTCTTAACATCAATATATGTTCCTTGCCTGTTAAGTATTTAGGTCTCCCTCTCTTCACTGGAAGATTGACCAAGGCTTTGTGTAATCCTATTGTGGATAAGATTAAAACTAAGATTGACTCTTGGAAATCCCATTTCCTTTCCCAAGCTGGTAGGATCGAGCTTGTAATCTCAACTCTGTCCTCTTACAACATTTTCTGGACGACAGCCTTTCCCCTCCCCAAATCGGTTATTTATGAGATTGAAAAGCTTCTAAGGGACTTTATTTGGAATGATACGAAGGATAAGAGACATATCCATTATGTTTCCTGGAAATCTATATGCAGACCTAAAGACGAAGGAGGTCTTGGCATCAGATCGATTGAAGATTGGTCTAAAGGTGGTCTCATTAAAAACCTCTGGAGTATTGTTTCCAAAAAGGACGGGTTATGGGTCAAATGGGTGCATGAGAAATACATTAGATCTGATTCCATCTGGACTTTTGAGGCCAAACCAGGTGTAGCTTGGGTTTGGAATAAAATGCTGGAATGCAGACCTACTCTTTTGAAGCACATTAATTTCTATCTTGGAAAAGGCGACAAGTTTCTCTTCTGGTTGGACCCTTGGGTGAATGATGGGGAAAGGTTGATTGATCTTGTTGACGATCAGTTTGTTTTGAGAATGGGCAGAGGTAAAAACTGCTAGGTTTCTACTTGCATTGTTGATGGGAAATGGGCGATCCCTAACTTTAGAGGTGCTGAAAATCTGCTGTTAGTTCTTAGTAATCAAGTTTTTTCTTCTAATGAGGAGGACGAGATTTTGTCTAGAGGAAGTAAAGTGCTCTCTCTAAGTGATGGTTGGTCCATCTCTAGAGACAATTATCCCAAGGTGGCATGGTGTAGGTGGGTCTGGTCTAATTCATTTCCGAGAAGATGGTTCATCCTTTTTTGGAAGTTGTTCGTGGGGAAGTTACCTACTCTCGATCGGCTTCAAAGAATTGGCTTTCATATGGCTTCTAGATGTAGTATGTGTGAATGCTGTGAAGAAACTCCAGGCCATCTTTTCTTTGATTGCCCCTTTGCTAGAAGCATTTGGATTAAATTCCAGTGGAAGTTTAATGTCTTGATTGGTTCGTTAGAGGACCTGCTTGAGCTGAAGAAAGATTTAAAATCTCATGCTGCTTGTGTTGTCTACATGTTATGGCTGGAAAGGAATAGGAGGACTTTTGGTGCTGGTTTGTTGGACTTGGAGAATTTGTGGTCTTCTTGTGAAAAGGATAACTGTTTTCTATTCTGTCTAGATAGCTTTAACCATGTATAGATAGCCTAACAGCCTGCAATCTGCTTGTCGGCTATGTTTAGTTTTCTTCTTTGTGGGTGGTTGCGTCTTGCAACTTCCTGTTTTGTTTTTTTTTTCTCTACCTTTGGTGGCTAGACCTTGTATCTACCTTTTATTTCTTATCAGTAAAGAGGCACCCCGCCCTATTTGCACCAAAAAAAAACAACCACATTTTGTATACATTCAAAATGTAGCATTTTGTCAAAATTTTTGTACAAGAATTAAAATACTGTCAACCAAATTGTATAGGAAGTGCAATACTAAAATCTACATTTTGCATACATTCAAAATGTAGCGTTTGACAAAATTTTATACTAAAATACAATACTAATAGACACATTGTATAAGAAGTACAGTACTAACAACCACATTTTCTCCCAACAGATCATCCACATTTGCTCCCACATGGCTCTACTTAAAGCACTGTCTTTTAGAAGCACATAGTAATGTTTGGAACTGCCTAAACCACATATGTAGATTTTTTTTTAATAAGTTAGGAGGGAGATTCTATTCACCCTACCCTCCTCGTGTAGGCACACCCATCCAACAATTTGGATTATGTTCGCCGATCCATATTGCCACACTCCTACAATTAGGACCTATCGAGGCGTGTAGGTCCCCTGGAAGCCAACTTGGTAGTCGAGGAGGTGGAGGCTGAGATGTAGCGGGTCTCGTCTTTTTGACATGTATATATAATCGGCATGGCTTCAACCCCTACAAACTTATGTAAAGAATGTTATATGCATATATACACAAACATATCATCTTGAACATACTAGCTATTATATATGCTATAAAAATACTTACAGAGGATGTGCTAGGTTGTGGGTCTATAAGATTACTCCCAACCTCTACAGTACGAGCAGTAGGAGAAGAGAGGTTCACCACAGGTACTGTCTGAGTGGCACTCTGAGACGCTTGCCACTTGTTAATTGCTTCATGGAGTCTTTTATCAAGTACTTCCTTGACTCTCCTATCAATTAAGGAATCTACCTATACATGGATGAAAGAAATGCTAGTTTCTGATTATTGAATTCCCATTCTCAATAACGTTCTAAAATAAGAATAAGTTACCTCAGCTTGTGAAAGTTCCACTTTTGGGACATGTTTGCGCTGGGATGGCCCAAAGAATGCTTTGATGCCCACACCAACGCCTGCACCCCTTACACGTCCAGGATGCTCTAGGTTACCCAGAGAAACTGTCAGTTCATCCCTTGTGCCCTGAGGGATGAACTTGCCTTCCTTCCTTTGCTCGTGCAGCTCCCTCTAATCACCATCAACAAAAAATCGTAAGTAAACATAACAATAATCAATATCGGTAGATTTCTCTAAGAGTTTATTTTTACCATTTTTCCAACCGCCTCAGCCGTTGCGGGCTTTGGTATCTCTCCCTTCTTGTTTTTCATCCCAGCTATCCACATAACATGACGAGGCAGAGGTGCGGGAGCAGCAGTAGAGGACTCTGCAGTCTCCTGAGTAGTAGTAGGCTGAGTAGACTCAGCCTGTAGTCTTTGGCGAACACCTGCATATCCTCTTGGACCCATTGTGTGGTCGTGCACATTCAGTGCACGCCTTGCTCATTGAGTATCGCTGATAGCCTAGTTAGTTTGCACATTGATTTGGTTAGTAACACTAAAGGTTAATCTTGAATAGGTGAATACATAAAAACGTATATTAATTAAATTGGAAGTGGTGCTTAATACCTTGAATTCATCTATTTTTCTTTGGGTAACAAACTCCTCCCATTCTTTGGGGTCCAAGTAGTTCCATTGCTGTGTGGCTTCCTTCTTCCTATATTTATTTTTCAAAGAGAATGCAAACAAAAATTATTAGGGTAGAGTTAGTGAAATACTGATCAATGTCTAGAATTGGAATCAATCAAGAACCTATTCTCAGCGTCGCGTATGTAATCTCCGGTGAGATTGGTCCTATATATAGTTCCTTAGGACCCTCCCACAATGTTGCATTACACATTTATGATGCAACTTTTCATCCAGATCAAATATGCTCTGCAAATTAAATAGAATTGCTATTAACTAGTACCCTAAAAATCAGTAATCTACACAAATAGAATTACAAATAATAATAACTCACGCATAGTTCCTTCCATATGTGGTCTTTCTTCCCCTTAAGAACTTTATGCCATGATTCTAGGATAGGATTGCAATGGCTGCGAGTAAGAACCCCAAGATATGAAACAAATGAGTTGTGGTTCACTCCATATGGATTTCCTGCCTGATCGAAATCCACAGCCAATTTGGGTCCATTGCCCCTTTGATGTATTAACTTGTTCATCATTGTGATGCCCCTCACTTTCTCAATTTTCTTTTGCTGCCCATCAAGTGTTGTAATTTCTTCAGGGGGTACATCACCAACCTAAAATTTGATAAAAAAACACACTTACATAATATAATTATAAATGAACATATAGATAGAAACCTCAGGGATATATTCTTAAAACTTACATTGTTAGGCGGTGCAAGCACGTCCTCACCCTCACGGTGATCATCAGCACGGTCATCATGGGAATGCTCAGCCATCTGAAAGTTCACATTGAAATTATAAATTTCACATTGTAAAGTAACACTAATTGTAAAGTTCACATTGTAAAGTACACATTCACATTGTAAAGTAATTCACATTGTAAAGTTCACATTCACATTGTAAAGTTCTCTTTCACATTGTAAAGTAATTCACATTGTAAAGTCCACATTCACATTGTAAAGTTCACATTCAGAAAAATAAAACAAAATAAAAATATAAACATCCATGCCTCTAATATTGTGATATTTTATCAATTAACAATCCTTCATTATGATCCCCGTGAACATACAAGTCATTATGATCCCCAAATTCATTGTTTGGTGGTGTTGGAAAGCCAACTAAGAATGGACTGGAGTCATCATACTTATCATAGTACTCTTCTTCATCTATACATTCTTCAATGAACTGTCTTTTACCATTAAGAACAACCGACCATTTATCATTTGTAGGATCATCGATATAAAATACTTGTTTCTCCTGTGATGCCAATATGAATGGTTCACCCTTCTCGCCAATCTTTTCAATGTTCACTAACGTGAAACCCAATTCATCCACAATAACTCCTTTTTTGTTGTCAACCCAATTACATTTAAAGAGCGGAATTCTGAAATCTACATAGTCAAACTCCCATATGTCTTCAATGATACCATAATATGACATTTTAGCTTCACGTGGACTTTTATCCTTTGCACTTGCAAAAAATAATGAAGACGCTTGTAGGGTGACCCCACTATTTTGGACGACACTCTTATCATCTTGACGCTTTGTGTAATATGAGAAACCATTTATGTCAAACCCTTCATAAGACATAACATTCAATTTTGGTTTAAAGGCGAGGCATTTGATGGTTTCCGTAAGATTATCTGGTGTTTGAGATAGTTGATGTAAGACTTTATCTTCAAACCATTTAATAAATGTCTTGTTATGCTCTCTAGCAAGCCACGTTGTATTAGCTCGAGGATATTGCCTCTTGATGAAATTGGTATGTTCCTCGATATAAACACTCACTTCGTCCATGTTGTGTAAAATATACAAGTGACCTTGCTCCAACTGCTGATGGTTGATTACTTTCACCCGTGATCCCAAAACTTCTTTGCCAAAATGCTCCTCAATATTCTTGTCATTCACGGGAGCGTCATTACCACTCAGAAAGTCATTGAAAAAATCCATAACATCTCTCGCCACATAACCCTCAATAATACTCCCTTCAGACTGATAATGATTTCAAACATCACCTTTAAAAATGCTCATGTATCGTTCAAATGGATACATCCAATGCAAGAAAATTGGTCCCAACATTTTCACTTCCCTAGTCAAGTGGACAACAAGATGTACCATGATATCAAAGAATGACGGAGGAAAATACATCTCAAGATGACATAGGGTAACAACTACTTCTCTTTGCAAATTATCGAGAGTATCAGGGTTAGTAACTTTGCTACATAGACTGTCGAAAAAGAAACAAAGTCTGGTGATTGCAAACCTTACATGCTTCGACAATATAGATCTAATTGCCACAGACAATATTTGTTGCATTAGAGTGTGACAATCATGAGATTTAAGACCTATCAACTTCAGATCTTTCATTGATACCAATGTACAGATGTTGGATGAGTAACCTTGTGGCATCTTAACATTTACCAAGCATTCACAAAATATTTTCTTCTCCTTTCTAGACAACGTGTAACAAGCAGGAGGTAAGTATGTTCTCCGATCGCTACTAACTACTTCTGTTAATTATGTCCTTATTCCCATTTCATGTAGGTCCATTCTAGATTTTATCCCATCTTTAGTCTTACCTGGTATATTCAATAGAGTACCGATGATGCTATCACATACAATTTTCTCAACGTGCATGACATCGATACAATGCCTGGTTGTCAAAGAACACCAATAAGGAAGATCCCAAAATATCGACTTATTCTTGAATAAAGACTTGTCACTCCTTGTGGCCATCGTACATTGTGATCTCTTACCAAATTCATTGCCGATGTCTTTCACTCTTTCATAAACATCCTCCCCTGATATAGGTTTAGGTGCACTACGTTCCTCATTTCGTCCATTGAATGCTTTACGCAACCTACGATACAGATGAAATTTTGCAAGAAACCTTCGATGAGCAAGATATACAGTCCTGCCGACGTGTTTTAGTCGTATTAAATCAGTGTTCTCTTCACATATAGGACATGCTTTAGATCCTTTGACACTATATCCAGACAAATTCCCATATGCTAGAAAGTCATTCACAGTGCAAAACAACATAGCGTGCAAACAAAATGTCTCTCTTCGTGAAGCATCATAGGTCATATCACACCTTCACCCTAGAGCTTCTTCAAGTCATCAATCATAGGTTCAAGATAAACGTCGATATCATTTCTAGGTTGTTTAGGGCCCGATATCAAAGACGACAACATAACATACCTTTTTTTCATACACAACCAGGGAGGAAGATTGTATATAACAAGCATAACTGGCCAAGTGCTATGTTGGTTGCTCAATGTCCCATACAGATTCATACCATCTGTACAAAGCCCAAGTCTTAGATTCCTATCCTCTTTACCGAATTCAGGGTACAATAAATCAATCTTCTTCCACTGTGGGGAATCAGACGCATGTCATAGGTTCCCATCATTATTTTTCTTAACATCTGCATGCCACCTCAATTTCTTCGCATCTATAGGATTGGCAAACAAGCATTGAAATTGTGGTATTATAGGTAGATACCACATCACCTTGGTGGGAGAACCAATTTTGGACTCCCCCGAAGTCGTCAATTTATACCTTGACGCACCACATTTCGGACAATCATTCAAATCCACATAGTCCTTTTGAAATAATACACAATCATTCTTGCATGCGTGTATCATCTTGGCCTCCATTCCCATTGGGCACAACAATTTATTTAACCGGTATGTTGAGATCGGCAGCTCGTTTCCTTCAGGAAGAATTTCTTTCAACAAAGACAACAATGACGTGAAGCTTTTGTCGCTCCATCGATTGTTAGCTTTCAGTTTATACAATCTCAACACAGCGCTAAGCTTCGTAAAGTTACAACCCGTATATAACGGTATCTCAACATCATGCACAATGTTTCTAAACATGGGAGGTGGATTAATTTGTTCACATCTACGTCATCAAAGGCAATTTTTTCTTCCACACAAGCACTGCTATCGACATCCACTGGTTTCACATTTGAAATCTCTCCATGCCAGTGCCATTCTGTACAGCCTTGTACAATCCCGTTGCACATGACATGACTTCTGATTTCGTCACCAATATTGACTTTCAAGTTGTTACCGCAATGCCTACATGGACAGTAGAACCTATCTCCAGGTTGTTTCCTATGTTCCTCGACAAATCTAATAAATTGATCAAGACCAAAAATAAACTCTGGGGTGCAGTGATTGCGAATGGACATCCATGAACTATCCATTCTATGATCAAAGAGAAAATAAGTATATATTACAACAAGATTAGGGTCTAGGGTAAATAGATTAGAGTTTATGGTTAAAACTTTAGAGTTTTATACATGTGATGTCATTCTTATATATAATAAATGTGTACCACCTATCCCATTCTTGAACACCTAATCTCACTAGTATGTGTATAATGTGTATTGGGTTTTCAAGAAAATTTTGACAGCATTTCCCCGTTGTTCTCCAAGTACATATGTACTTAGAGAACAAACGAGGAAATGCTACCAGAATTTTCTCGAAAACCCAATACACATTATACACTTACATCCTAAGTGAGATTAGGTGTTCAAGAACAGTCTCAAACTGGGGACTATCCAAGATTTACTCCTAATGAGTAAATCTTGGACGGGTTTCTAGGCCAATAAATACATGTGTTGTCATTCTTATATATAATAAATATGTACCACCTATCCCATTCTTGAACACCTAATCTCACTAGTAAGTGTATAATGTGTATTGGGTTTTCAAGAAAATTTCGGTAGCATTTCCCCACTGTTCTCCAAGTACATATGTACTTAGAGAATAAACTGGGAAATGCTACTGAAATTTTCTCGAAAATCCAATACACATTATACACTTACATCCTAAGTGAGATTAGGTGTTCAAGAACAGTCCCAAACCGGGGACTATCCAAGATTTACTCCTAATGAGTAAATCTTGGACGGGTTTCTAGGCCAACAAAATCATATCATTAAGAGCATGGTTTCATGTTAGGTCATCATAGGTCATTATAATCCACTAGAATGAGCAAAAAAGGCCTCATGGTGTTAAAATAGCATAAAAGTATTAGATCTTGATTCTGGAGTATACAAGACATAATAGTGACTACTGATTTTGTGGGGTGATATCATTTCATGGGATTTATAGATTCAAACTTAACAAGTGTACAAGTTGCATCATTTTAATACTCTAAAGGTGACTAGTGGGTCATAGCACATAAAAGATACATTACAAGGAAAGTAAGCAAGCTAGATCAATTAACACTCATCTCAAGGGAACATTAGTTACTGAGGTACCAGGAAAGAGTGATTTTAATCATTAAGATCATACAAGTAGCAATGTTGATTAAGTCTATGTGATTTAAGATCAAATAATGTAATAAAATAGGGTTTTGGGGGGATGTTTACCTCTTTTTGAGCCCAACCGGGCGTAAGCTCGGAGAGAGGGCGAGATGGAGGGCAGGCAAGCAGGCAGGGGGTGAGAAGGCAGGCGGCGGTCAACAACCAGGAGAGCAGGGAGCCGACAGGCAGTCGAGCGGGCAACCGGCGAGTAGGAAACATGCAGGTAGTCGACGAGCGAGCAAGGAGGAGGGAGAAGGGCGGCGGTGAGCAGTCAGTCGGTGAGCATAGAGGGAATAGCGACGGCGGAGGTGGGCGGCGGCGCGCAAGGAGGGAGTCTGCTTGCTCACCGGAATCGCCAGACCCTAAAATCGGCTTCGATTGCAATGAAACAGAGAAAGGGGAAGAGTTCGGGCTCGTGTGCACGGGTGCTATTAAGTTAACATTCGGTGTCGGTTATTAAATAAAACCGACACATAAAACTAAAGGTGTCGGTTCTACACAAAAACCGACACCTATTCTCAATGATAGTCGTCGGTTTTAACTAGAAAAAAACCGACGTCTATCTACATATGCCGAATAAAAAATTTGTTCTCGATTAATGACCACAGTCGTCGGTTTTTTTTTAAAATCCGACGCTCAAAGAGTGTGAAAAATTTCCTGCGAACATCGCGGGAAACCCATAAGCATCGGTCATTGTTGTAAAACCGACGATCAAAATGTGCCCATTTTCTATTTCACGAATAACCTTTAGTTGTCAGTTTATTAGTTAATGACCGACGCCATATGTTAAATTTTTGAGGAAATTTTTTTCGCTGGATATTTTGGATTTGGCAGTTAATTTTAGGTGTCAGTTTTTTTATTAAGGAACCGACATCGAATAATAGTGATACTCGTGTCTGGTCACCCTTCACAGATTGATGTCGGTTTATTTTATAAACCGACACTTTGTTGTTTAGGTGTCGGTGTATTTATGCAACTGACGCCTTTAAAAGTGACATTATAAGCCATTTCTGTACTAGTGACTGTACTTCTTATTCAATGTGTTTATTAGTATTTTACTTGTTGTACAAAATTTTATCAAACGATACATAAAAAAATTATTGACTAGTATTGTACTTCTTGTACTACAAAATGTAGATGTTAGTCTTGTACTTCTTGTACAATATGGTTGTTATTACTGTAACATGAGCTTCAACTGTATAATGGGAATGTGATGCACTGTGCGATTGAAAAGATGTCTATTTTAATGATATAATATACTTACATATACTAATGGAATACAACATGTTGAATTAGGAAATTTATGGTTAATGCAGCTATGCAAGTCCAATCCAATGAATAAGGTCTCTAATAAAAAATGTACATGTGTCTTATACTGTGTGTATAAGGAATATTATCAATTGATGTTAGTATTGTACGTCTTGTACTGTACGTCTCATGTTGTACGTCACCTTATACGTCTCGTATTGTACGTCTTATGTTGTATGTCTCGTGATATATGTCTCGTACTGTACATCATGTTCGTCTTGTTATTAATAATGAATGAAAATGAAACTTGATGAACTTATCTTCAAAACGATTGTGTGTACTTCTCGTACTGTACATTTCTTACTGTATGTATCGCGTTATACGTCTCGTGATGTATGTTTCATATTGTACGTCTTGTACTGTACATTTAGTGTTGTACGTAAAATGAGATAAAAGATTGAAAATTGTGATACTGAAATTTATATATTTAGTAAAAAATACTTTATTATTGGATTAGTACATATGAATTATACAAATTATAAAATTTAGTGCAAGAGGTTGAGGTCGAAGGAATTCTAGTATTTAATGTTATTAATAATGAATGAAAATAAAACTTTATGAACTTGTGTTCAAAACGATTAAATGAGTTGTGTAATACATATGCAATAACAAAAATATTACTTCGATGTTAGACGCAATATGTATAATTATTATAAATAATTATTATCAGTGAATGAACGTACAATACTCGTATATCTGAGAAAGAATTTGGAGTGGGGAAAAATCTGCAGACAACACAACTTTGTCATGATTATCTCAAAAAAATCGAGGGAAGTAGAAAGGAATGAAAATTTAAATTTGAGCTTTTCATAATTTATAGTGGAATCAAATATCACAGGCACAATCCGTGGAAATGGATACGGTATCTGCACTTTGCATGGTCTTGCATTGCTTTTGCATAGCTTTTAGGAGAACTTTAATATAAAAAATTGATTACAAGTAGAGTATCTCTGGAAAGCATTGCCGGCTGCATTTTCCAAATATCAAATGGGACAACATATGGGTAGCCAGTTACGGCTAGAATTTTTCTTCTTTCTAGGTGGGTCTCAGTTTGATTGTTCCAAATTTTTCTTCTTTCATGGTGGGTTTCAGTTTGTTTGTTCGAAAAGAGATCATTTTGATTTATTTCTTTAAGGGAGATCCTTATAATGCCTTCATTTTTCAATTCAGTTGTGTTTAAATCCACTTCCAGTTGCTGTATCGTACAGTAATATCTAATGATTTATTATGAATGAGTTAGTTTTTTCATAGGAGACAAAAATGTACCCCTTTCTTTGTCTTCAAATAAACAAAGTTGTTATGCACAATAAATAAAGGATGCGACATAACAGTAAACACGTAATTTATGAATATTAGTTAGTTTCAAGTTAACAGGTGGCATCTCTCATCAAAAGGGCATCCTAGTGGCAAACAACTTACGTCTCAATAAAGCGAGCGGCATAACTTTGTAGAGTAGGACTAGACGCGCGCAAAAGCCGCAACACGCGTGACGACAGAGTAGTGGAAGAAGATGGATCCACGGCATTGCTTCGGATAGATTATTCAGTAAGTTATTGGTTGTCCAAACGTTCTATATATCTTCATTGTTTATGCATTTGAGCACATGTTTTTCCTGGTTAATACCGTCGATTGAAAGGCGTAACTGTTAGCTTATTCTAAAAATAAGTGAAAGGAAACATCAAAGACCTATCTAGCTTGCCGAGTCGTAATCTCGACACATCACTGGGTAGGGTAGTGACTCCTAAACAGAAACTGCAAAGACTACGCATTTCATGATGTGTCCAACAATGTCAAACTTAAACAATAATCCACAATATAAAAAAAAGAACGAAGCAGCGTATAGGCATCTTCTGAATAAACCACTCACTACTTCCCCATCAGCATAATAAGTTGTATATTTCTATACTTGATAGCAACAGTTTTAATGTATCAGGGGGGTGTTTGTGGAGTTTGACGTGAATATGCCATTCATAACAATCTCATCTGAATGTAATCCTTGGACTGGATGGCAGTAGAAAAGTTCCACCTACAGCTGCCCTTCTTTCTTTAGGTCATCCTAACAAACTTCAAGCTGACAAAGCATGTCCTTACTCTCATCTCACTCTATCCACCGAGCTCATCATCAAAGATAATGTTAGGATACAGAAGGTCCGGCCCATACCAATTTTGATTAAGACTTAATAAGAATTGGTTTAATGAGTTGTAGACTTAAACTCAAAAAGAAAAAAATGGGTCCCCATGTGTGCATTAGTTAATGTTTGAAATTGAATTACAAATTGAAGCAGGATTCCTAGTTACAACCACATTCCATGGAGGCCTATAAATAGAGCTCTTGGGGGACATCATTGAGATCATCTCACATGTTGGTGTGTGATTCCATCACTTTTTGATTTTGGTGTCTTCCAGTGGCAGAAGAGCCAAATAAGAATAACAACTGGTGGTGCCCTCTCATCGATGGAAAAGGATCAATTACTTTACCTTGAGGTGAAATAGCGACTAACAACAAGTGGCATATTGAGTGTGTCAACGGTGGTGCTCTCACATGGATGAGAGACGGACAACGACTTTGCCTTGAGTCAAAGTAATGGATGGCAGTTAATGGCACATTGGGTGCACCGACAATGTAGCTCCTTTTTGAATAAGAGACAACCAACAAATTTACATTGATGCAAAGTAGCAGTTGGCAGGTGGTGGTATAATAGTGGTCCATCGACAACGGTAGTGGATCGAAGTAGCGGAAGACACACATCAGTTGATAGCACCTTCTCAGTGATGTGGCTACGACAATGACAATGACTGTGATTTGTCAGTGGATGACACACATCAATCGTCGACATATAGGTGGCTCCTCAACCAAAATAGGGAATTCAAGTTGTAGAAGACGCAGACCAGCCGTTGGCATACTATTAGTGACACGATAATGAAAACAAACTATTGAATCAGCTGAGGATGTGTATCAACTCCCTTAGATAGAGAGAGTTTCAATAGCACATCAGAGTTCTTGTAGGGGGATCCAACTAGAAGGAGTATCATAGGAAACAACAAGGTAGGAGACATCAACAACCCAAATGGCAGGCACAACAACAAGAAGCAAGGACACTAGTGTGTGTCTCATACCCGGCAACGACAGTGATGTCATGAAGAGAAGAAGTTAGGTGGAAAATTTTATACATGTTTGGTGTGTTTCTCTTCTTCCTTATCTTTGTTCTTGATCCGGGGAGCTTTTCAGATTTAGGGGTGATTAAAATTAGATAGTGTAAGTTGTAATACTTTTTGGCCAGTATTGCCCTTTGATTTTTCTCTTCTTTTCGTGAGGAAAGTTTCCCGTGTTAAATCTAGTACCTTCAGTCTTGTAAAGCATCGTCACTTTCACCCCACAATTCCTAACAAGTGTTATTAGAGCAAGGTCTGAAGGAAGTAGTGGGAGAAGTGAGATGGCCTCTAAAGACAAGATTTGAAAAATTGACAAGAATCAATCGAAAGAATAGCCTCATGGCTGAGATTTGGGATTCGATTTGGAAGGGCAAAGATGAAGATGTGCACCATGATGGCTCCAAGTCTAAAAAGGTTGATCCAAATCTTTCTTTAGGACAAAGTGCATGTGGAGAAGAAGAGCATGATTGTATAATTGTTACATCCAAAGTGGAGGATCGAGTTCTTAATAAGGAGTTACATCGATGGGAAGTGTCATCAAATGGTTTTAGAGACTTAGTACATAAGGTCAAAAACATGTTCTTTATCCAGGATGGATCAATTGATTCATCAGGGGATCTTACAATTTCCATGTGCAAACATGGAGAGAGAAGCGGTGTTGGTAGGATACTTCTTCTCAGTTGTCAGGGAACATAGTGAAGTCATGGTGGGACTTAAAGAAGATGGATGAAAGAAATAAGATGCTAACATGTTTGAGGAAAATAGATCCACCACTAAAGACAATGTCTTCCTCAAGGGATGTAGGGGGAGATTGATAAAAAACAAAAGGTATGCCCAATGCCAATTTGGATTAGACTTAATAGGAGTTGTCTTAATGTGTTATCGATCCTATTAGGAGTTAAATCCAAAAAGGAAAGAAGATGGTTTCCTATGTGTGGCATTAACTAATGTTGGAAATTGGATTAGGAATTTGAAGTAAGATTCCTAGTTACAACCACATGCCATGGAGGCCTATAAATAGAGGCCCTGGGAGAGACCATTGAGATCATCCCACCTGTTAGTATGTGATTTCACTAGTTATTGGGTTTTAGTGCCTTACATGGTAGAAGATCCAAAGAACAATGAAAAGTAGTAGTGAACTGTCATGGATGAAAGTGTTGGTATGTATGCCCTGAGAGCCAATCATGGGATGATTGGTGGGATACATTAAGATTGATTTGATAAACAACAAAGGCAAGCTTCCAATTCTTTCTGGTTCAGTCATTTGAGATAGTGACAGAACACATTGAATGTCTAGAGAATGACAATACTCAATGATGTATGCTTTCAGGTTAAGGACCTGAACGATGAGATCATACAGATGCTAAGAGTTTGTACATTCTTGTTATGTCCCTAGTCGGATGTCATTGTGGAAGGTAGATAGACAACAATGACACACAAGACTAGATTGTGGTGTTGGTTGATGACAGAATCTCATTAGTCATGATACAGAGATATCAAACCAAACACATACGTACTTGTTAGAGAACAAGTGTACCGGACAGACCCACCATGAGTTTGACACATGGAACCATGACATGGTAGTCACAGTCAGTACTCACAGTGATGGTGGTGAGTGTGATTCTTAGACCTGAAATCACTGCACTCAACACATGTCGTTGGGCACACTTTGACATCATCAAACGCAGTCCTGAAACATGGGTTGTTATAAAGGTGATGATTGGGTGGCTTTGACACATGTGGCTTTTGAGAGGTGAGTGATAGATATGGGATTTGTCCCTCCTAAGGGATTTTGATATCCAAGGCCACTTGATGAGTAGGATTGAGATAGGCGTGCGCACGCATGTGTGAATTAGTATGTGATATTGATGTCATACATATCTCTTTCAATCTACTCTGAGATCAAGAAAGTGAATGAATGTTGACAGGATGACTATTCCATGCCTCGAGTTCATTCGGGATATCAGTGACAAAGGAATTATACATTCACTATAACACCATTCACAGATTGTAGGATTGAAAGTTGTTCTCCAACTTTCTACTTTCACTTGGGTAGCACTGATGTGTGACTAGGCACCACTCTTTGCTTGTGAAGTCATAAGTGTTATGGACTTTCACTGCCAACGTGAAATGGACCTGCAGGGTCACACACATAGGATTTAACCTGGAAGAGGAGTTTTGTCCACAAAAAATGTTTAGATTGATTACGAAAGGAGTTTAGTAGTTCAATTAAACACTCAATCAATTGATAGCTCAATATCATAATGTTCAAGGTGTTGGACACATTGATTGGAGTATCAGATTGATTGAAATCGCAATTGACTGATTCTGCACAATCTGCACTCCCAACTGATCGACTCATGAGATGAACCGATCGGCTCAGCTAGGTGAACCGGTCGGCTCAAGTGTTGAGTTGATCGGCTCATGGACAGGGTGAAACGATTGGTTCAAGTGTTGAAATGATTTGTTCAACTGGTGCAACCGAGTAAGTTGGGAAAGTAGAATTGGTGAGAATTTTCCTTGCATTTCACTTGCCCAATTTGATTGGAACAAGGATTGGTATTCGATACCAATTAGAAACAAAAGAAGGAAAGTCAATCCAGAACCGACCAGGACCACCAACTGACCGATTCACTTGTGAACCGACCGGTTGAGGTGTCCCAACCGACCGGTTCACTTGTGAACCGATCAGTTCAGGTCCCCAACCGACCGTTTCAGTTGTGTAATGATCGGTTCAGGTTGCGAGTTGGTTGTTTTGTGGAAAATCTCAAACCCTTCTACTCCTGCTTTTAGTCCCGCATTGCCCGGGATGGAGAACCCTGTCCCATGACCCTCCTATATATATAGGGGTATTGGGGGCTTCTCAAAGTACAACTCAGTGCAACCAGTTGCTCTGCAAAGTTGTCGTTCTCTCTGGTTTTGGTAACCGAGAGAGAGCCCAAGCAAGTGCTTCCCGTAAAGGGAGGTGCAGCTAGGGAAAGGCAACTGGAGGTAGGAGAGTGTGTTGGAGACTAGTACGTCAACAGGAGGGTGTGACTACTTCTAATTCCTTGTGAGACAAGGAGATTGGAGTTCCAGGTGGTCCGTGTGGACTACTTCAGAGGCGGGAGGTTTCTGCCGCTTAGGAGGACAACTATCAATCCCGACAATCCGGTGAGAGCAGGAGTCGTCAGTCCCGGTGCGACCAGGAGCTGCACAGACACCGTCCAAGACCGGATTTGAAGACCGTGCAAGACGGAGGTATTGTCACTGGGCAAGCCTCGGGACAAGGTATGATTCCACAAACCATCCTTTCCTATTATATAGACGTTGATGTGTTTCCTTGTTCTGGGTTTGGGGGAGAAATTTTTTGTTTCCGTTGCCTTCTCTGCCTCCCCTAAAACCCAACAGTGGTATCAGAGCCACATCAGCTGCTCTATATTTTAGGAATATCGATATGATCAATTTTGGTTTGTCGCCTTTATTTATTGTATACGATGCGAATAAAATTGGCTTTATGCATGTCCAATCCTAAATCCACAAATCCCAATTTACATATATGATATGTATTATAAATGCACTCGATACGCGTCGCCCTTAAACGAGTTTTGTGGTGGATGTATAGCGTGGTTATGGCCAATAAACCCTGTCTTTGTATGATTGTACGTGGTTGCTTGCATCTTGGTCTGCGCACCGATCTTCCCTCTCCTATTCCTGATGTAACTCAAAATAATTCGAGATTCTTTCCTACCTTTGCTCCCCTCGAATGTAACTCGACTTTTCTCTTCTTACAATGTAAAACAGGATAGAATTTTATTTCATGTTATGTCAAGGAACGAAGGACATCCTGACGACAGCTGAGACGATCGATTCAAGGCGTGAACCGATCAGTTGACGTTCCATACGATCGGTTCAAGGAGTGAACCGATCGGTTGATGACCAGTTCGAGGAGCGAGACGAGTGGGTGGCGGCCATGATGAGATGCACGACGACCAGGAGAACCGATCGGTTGGAGGAGCCAACCGATCGATTGGAGGAACCAACCGATCGGCTGGTGGCACCCAGACGACCGGGCTAGCATGAGCAAGTCAATCATGTGATGAGTTGATGTACTCCAAAGGCAAAGGACGGAGTTCATCTTGAATAGGTTGCATGTGATGCAGACCTAGATGACCGTGATTCCTATTGACTCGAGGAATCACATTAGGATGGCCATAATCATCACTTTTATCGTTTGTGTATGTTTTCTGTGGGATATAGAATGTATATGATACGTACTATCTATTGTGGTGATTGGACATGTATATGTATATAAAAACCAAATCCCTCATTAAAATATTAAGTTTTAGATGCCTTCCAAATGCGACACACGTGAAAAGCTTGATCGACCAAGTGTGGGAACGCCCTAGCGTGGTGGACCGTCTATCTCATGGAAGAGTGAAGGATGAATGTGTGGGTCTGCCCTAGCAGGGTGCATATTCATCGTGTTTACTTTCGTTCGAACTTAACAAGGTGATCTAGATGGGATCTAGTACCTTGAGGAATGGAGATGATCATGGCAAGGAGTTGCATATGACATCTTATCAAGAGTTGCATATGATGCAATTGGCAAGAGTTTCCTACCTGAGAGATCTATGTTGTGGGTGACAGCCCTAGCTGGTCCATGACTTAGAGGATTTCAGGATCTTTCCCACTAGAAGGTTGTACGATGCAATCTTCTAAATTGATGGTGAGGGCTGTCAATTTGAAGTAAAATAGTGGGAGTGATAATTAATTAAAGGCCTAATTTTATCGTCAACTTTTCAAATCAATCAAACAAGTCAAAAGGAGTTTTGAACTTAAAATTGCATATATTTCCTTTTGTTAAAATAAATGGTTAATCAACAAATCACTTTATTTGTGATCGGTCTTTGAGACCAACAAATTAAATGGGAATAATTCCACGACTGGTTAGGATGATGAGAAGTGTTCTCAAAGAGAGAAAGCTCTAAGTCCTAATTATACCAGAACCAGATGAACTCAATCCCACCACATCAATGGCTGAAAGGCTGCTTATGGAAGCATACCGAGGAAGATATTGATGAGGAGTGCTTGATGTTGTGTTCTCTGAACTATGAGTTGCAGAGACAACATGAGACATATGATGTCTCCAAGACACTGTCCTAGTATGTCATGACAGAAGGAGATCCAGTAAGGTATTCACACACTAAATGTGATTGGGTATGTGGAAAACCTGACTAAGAAGGATTCCCTCTGAGCTAAGGATTGGCTATTGGTATGATGTTGCAAATGTTGCGAGAATCATACAATTCATGATAAGCTACAACATGAACAACTTTGACAAGCGTTGACAGAGTTGTTGGACATGTTGAGGATAGTAGAGGCAAATATGAAGAAAGACAAACCATAATCTTTGATGTGATCAAAGAGAAAGGTAATTCTTAAGTGAAAGGATAAGGGCAAAGAAAAGAAGTGTTCTAATGCTAGCCAGCAATCCAAGCCGTCTTCAGCCTCAAGGCACATGGGGAAAGGGTGTATGAGGGATTGCCCTCTATATCTGGAAGAACAAAAGAAGATGAAGGAGGGGATGGAGATCTCCACCTAAGGTATCATGAAATGAACCACTTCTTTATCTGAGGTATATGATACCAAGATACGGATATGTCATATATGATATGCAAGATCCGCAAAGAAGTGATGGCCTTTGTGAAAGGACCAAGACAGAAGTACCCATCATTGGAGCAAGTGTTGCCGCCATAGATAGGAGTATCTTTTAGTTTATTTCAGCCCAAAGGGCACGAAATAGAGTTGAGAACTGCTATTTCATATATTTCCAAAAGATAGAAAAACTTGATTATTGCATATTGTATGACAATGATGGCAATTAATAAAGTTGATGTTTCAATCTTAAAGATATGCTATTTGTGGAAATGCCTTGTTTATCTTGTGATGCATGGTATGCATAAGATAAAATGATACCTAAAGTTATTGATAACTCAAACAGTCAAATTAGCATCAATCATGAGAAATTCATTTCTAGTTTCCATATGATGGATAAATCTGGACTCTTTTGGTTAGAGAACCAGTAAGAGACATGAATATCTTGGACATGATTAATCAATCTTCACTAATGGTAGTTGGAGAATGATTATCCTATTAGGGATGATACATGTGATGTATTTACATACCTATTGGAACAAATGCTAATACTTCAAATGGTGTTTAGAGAAATACCAATATGAATATCTTGAAGTGTTCAAGATTATCATAGATGAAGTACAAATTTGGTGTAAAGTGTTAATTCTTAATGAGATCAATGAATGAAATACTTGGACCAAATGTTTGAGATCCTTATGAGTGATTATGATAGTGTGTCATAGTGAACTCATGATTAAGGCATGGTGATGTCTAAATCAAGAAGGAATCATACTCCAAGGAGTTAGAGAATGATTATCAAATAACTAAATTCTTCTTAATAAAAGAATACCCCACACTAATAAAGGACATTGAGAATCCCAAGGAGTTGTGAGTTCTTATATCCTTAACAGATACACCTCAATTATCTATGTGATGAGTTGTTCATATGATGAGTCAACTATCTAGATGAATATGAGGAATCAAATTTTGAGTTATGGTTTATGACCATTACATACTAAATGACATCCATGTCAACCATAAGGTATGACCTTGATGGTATCACTCATTGGATGAAATCCATAAGTGCAAATGAGTCTTAAGTGTTAAGACACATGGATAACATTTTGAGAAGGATGATGCTTGTTGATTGCGACTTCATGACTAAGACATTTGGCATATGGATACTAAAACCGCATTCCTATGAGGAATAAAACAAGGATTTGTACGTGACACAACCTATAAGGTTTATGAATCCACTAATGCAAATGAAGTCTATAAGTTGTAATGGAATAATCAATGTGATTGATTGAGTACAAGCAACTCAGAATTGGATCTTTACTTTGATGATATTGTCAAAGGGTTTGACTGATATGTCAAAGATAACGAAGGGATCTGTGATTTAGTGGGAGCGTGTTCACATTCCACATGTTGATGTGAAATGGAAATGTTCTAGAATGGAAATCCAAAAGTGGAAATTATCTTTAAGGAAGATAGAGATGGAGCTCTATAGAGATAGTTCTCGAAAATCTCTTGACCTGAAAAAGGAGAGCATACATTGGCAATCTAACCTGAAGTGTTCAATATGCACAGATTCAGTGGGAGAAAACTTGTCCATGTTACATGGAGTTAGTATCCCAAGGCCAAGTGTCCAATTCTTATGAAGAATGGGAACACTAAGAATACATATGGATCTATCATGTATGTAATCATCCCATTATCTTGCATGTATGGACATGGCAAGAATGAAATGCATTCATCATCTTATATGTATGACATGATAATATGATGTGCTCATCCTGATAACTCGTATGTGGGACATGACGAGTGGATGTCTGTCTACTTCCAGTAAGGGTTAGTGGAATACCATAAGTACTTGAGAAGTACTAGTTCTATTTCAATGTAAAGATTTACATTGATGTGAACTTCCGAAAGGACAGAAAATTAATCGCAAAATATATATATATATATAATATAAAAGCGAAAGTTTGTTGATAATTGGAAGTGTTCCAATAAAACCATTTAAAAGGAAATGCTGAGTATTTATGCGTTAGAGAACAACAGTAGATACTATATGGATCTGAAAGTTCATGAGATGAACTTATAGATATTCCACTCATTAATGACAAGTACGGAATCCTTGATCATGCAATGTGGCTAAAGGTTAGCAAAGGAATACTATATCACATATTACGGCAACTCCATCTCATACGTATGACGTACAGCAAAGAGATGAGAGACATGCAATTGATACTGACTTTGGCAAGGTGTTGCCATTACTCACTATGATCGCACTAGAGCATAGTAACATGTGGGACATGTTTGAAGATCACTATGAATATGATTCAATGGTGATTGGCTCGCAGTGCAAGTGGGAGTCTGTTGGTATGTATGCCCTGAGAGCCAATCATGGGATGATTGGTGGGATACATTAAGATTGATTTGATAAATAACAAAGGCAAGCTTCCAATTCTTTTTGGTTCAGTCATTTGAGATAGTGACAGAACAAATTGAATGTCTAGAGAATGACAATACTCAATGACGTATGCTTTCAGGTTAAGGACCTGAACGATGAGATCATACGGATTCTAAGAGTTTGTACATCCTTGTTATGTCCCTAGTCGGATGTCATTGTGGAAGGTAGATAGACAACAATGACACACAAGACTAGATTGTGGTGTTTGTTGATGACAAAATCTCATTAGTCATGATATAGAGATATCAAACCAAACACATAGGTACTTGTTAGAGAACAAGTGTACCGGACAGACCCACCGTGAGTTTGACACATGGAACCATGACATGGTAGTCACAATCAGTACTCACAGTGATGGTGGTGAGTGTGATTCTTAGACCTGAAATCACTGCACTCAACACATGTCGTTGGGCACACTTTGACATTATCAAACGCAGTCCTGAAACATGGGTTATTATAAAGGTGATGATTGGGTGGCTTTGACACATGGGACTTTTGAGAGGTGAGTGATAGATATGGGATTTGTCCCTCTTGAGGTAGTTTGATATCTAAGGCCACTTGATGAGTAGGATTGAGATAGACGTGCACACACATGTGTAAATCAGTATGTGATATTGATGTCATACATATCTCGTTCAATCTGCTCTGAGATCAAGAAAGTGAATGAATGTTGACAGGATGATTGTTCCATGCCTCGAGTTCATTCGGGATATCAGTGACAAAGGAATTATACATTCACTGTAACACCATTCAAGGATTGTAGGATTGAAAGTTGTTCTCCAACTTTCTACTTTTACTTGAGTAGCACTGATGTGTGACTAGGCACCACTCTTTGCTTGTGAAGTCATAAGTGTTATGGACTTTCACTGCCAATGTGAAATGGACCTGCAGGGTCACACACATAGGATTTAACCTGGAAGAGGAGTTTTGTCCACAAACAATGTTTAGATTGATTACTAAAGGAGTTTAGTAGTTCAATTAAACACTCAATCAATTGATAGCTCAATATCATAATGTTCAAGGTGTTGGACACATTGATTGGAGTATCAGATTGATTGAAATCACAATTGACTGATTCTGCACAATCTGCACTCCCAACCGATCGGCTCATGAGATGAACTGATCGGCTCAGCTGGGTGACCGATCGGCTCAAGTGTTGAGTAGATCGGCTCATGGACAGGGTGAAATGATCGGTTCAAGTGTTGAAACGATCGGTTCAACTGGTGCAACTGAGCTTGTTGGGAAAGTAGGATTGGTGAGAATTTTCCTTGCATTTCACTTGCCCAATTTGATTGGAACAAGGATTGGTATTCGATACCAATTAGAAATAAAAGAAGGAAAGTCAATCAGGAACCGACCAGGACTACCAACTGACCGGTTCACTTGTGAACTGACCGGTTGAGGTGTCCGAACCGACCGGTTCACTTGTGAACGGATCAGTTCAGGTCCCCAACCGACCGTTTCAGTTGTGAAACGATCGGTTCAGGTTGCGAGTTGGTTGTTTTGTGGAAAATCTCAAACCCTTCTACTCCTGCTTTTAGTCCCGCATTGCCTGGGATGGAGAACCCTGTCCCATGACCCTCCTATATATAGGGGTATTGGGAGCTTCTCAAAGTACAACTCAGTGCAACCAGTTGCTCTGCAAAGTTGTCATTCTCTCTGGTTTTGGTAACCGAGAGAGAGCCCGAGCAAGTGCTTCCCGCAAAGGGAGGTGTAGCAAGGGAAAGACAACTGCAGTTGCAACTGGAGACAAGAGAGTGTGTTGGCGACTAGTACGTCAACGTGAGGGTGCAACTCCTTCCAATTCCTTGTGAGACAAGGAGATTGGAGCTCCAGGTGGTCCGTATGGACTACTTCAGAGGAGGGAGGTTTCTGCCGCTTAGGAGGACAACTGTCAATCCTGACAGTCCGGTGAGAGCAGGAGTCGTCAGTCCCGGTACGACCAGGAGCTGCACAGACACCGTCCAAGACCGGATTTGAAGGCCGCACAAGGCGTGAGGTATTGTCGCCGAACAAGCCTCGGGACAAGGTATGATTCCACAAACCATCCTTTCCTATTATATAGACTTTGACGTGTTTCCTTGTTCCGGGTTTGGGGGAGAAATATTTTGTTTCTGCTGCCTTCTCTGCCTCCCCTAAAACCCAACAGTAGTATCAGAGACACATCAACTGCTCTATATTTTAGGAATATCGATATGATTGATTTTGGTTTGTTGCCTTTATTTATTGCATACGATGCGAATAAAATTGGCTTTATGCATGTCCAATCCTAAATCCACAAATCCCAATTTACATATATGATATGTATTATAAATGCACTCGATACGCGTCGCCCTTAAACGAGTTTTGTGGTGGATGTATAGCGTGGTTATGGCCAATAAACCCTGTCTGTGTATGGTTGTATGTGGTTGCTTGCATCTCGGTCTGCGCACCGATCTTCCCTCTCCTATTCCTGATGTAACTCGAAATAATTCGAGATTCTTTCCTACCTTTTCTCGCCTCGAATGTAACTCGAGGTTTCTCTTTTTACAATGTAAAATAGGATAGAATTTTATTTCCTGTTATGTCAAAGAACGGAGGACATCCTGACGACAGCTGAGACGATCGATTCAAGGTGTGAACCGATCGGTTGACGTTCCAGACGATCAGTTCAAGGAGTGAACCGATCGGTTGATGACCGGTTCGAGGAGCGAGACGAGGGGATGGCAGCCAGGACGAGATGCACGACGACCAGGCAAACTGATCGGTTAGAGGAGCCAACCGATCGGCTGGTGGAACCCATACGACCGGGCCAGAACGAGCAAGTCAATCATGTGATGAGTTGATGTACTCCAAAGGAAAAGCACAGAGTTCATCTTGTATAGGTTGCATGTGATGTAGACCTAGATGACCGTGATTCCTCTTGGCTCGAGGAATCACATTAGGATGGCCATAATCATCGCTTTTATCATTTGTGCTTGTTTTCTGTGGGATATAGCATGTATATGATACATACTATGTATTGTGGTGATTGGATATGTATATGTATATAAAAACCAAATCCCTCATTAAAATATTAAGTTTTAGACGCCTACCAAATGCGACACACGTGAAAAGCTTGATCGACCAAGTGTGGGCATGCCCTAGCGTGGTGCACCATCTATCTCGTGGAAGCATGAAGGATGAATGTGTGGGTCTTCCCTAGCAGGGTGCATATTCATCGCGTTTGCTTTGGGTCGGACTTAACAAGGTGATCTAGATGGGATCTAGTACCTTGAGGCATGGAGATGATCATGGCAAGGAGTTGCATATGACATCTTATCAAGAGTTGCATATGATGCAATTGGCAAGAGTTGCCTACCTGAGAGATCTATGTTGTGGGTGACAGCCCTAGCTGGTCATTGGCTTAGAGGATTTCAGGATCTTACCCACTAGAAGGTTGTACGATGTAATCTTCTGAATTGATGGTGAGGGCTATCAATTTGAAGTAAAATAGTGGGAGCGATAATTAATTAAAGGCCTAATTTTATCGTCAACTTTTCAAATCAATCAAACAAGTCAAAAGGAGTTTTGGACTTAAAATTGCATATATTTCCTTTTGTTAAAATAAATGGTTAATCAACAAATCACTTTATTTGTGATCGGTCTTTGAGACCAACAAATTAAATGGGAATAATTCCACGACTGGTTAGGATGATGAGAAGTGTTCTAAAAGAGCGAAAGCTCTAAGTCCTAATTAAACTAGAACCAGATGAACTCAATCCCACCACATTAATGGCTGAAAGTATGCTTATGGAAGCATACCGAGGAAGACATTGATGATGAGTGCTTGATGTTGTGTTCTCTGAACTATGAGTTGTAGAGACAACATGAGACATATGATGTCTCCAAGACACTGTCCTAGTATGTCATGACAGAAGGAGATCCAGTAAGGTATTCACACACTCAATGTGATTGGGTATGTGGAAAACCTAACAAAGAAGGATTCCCTCTGAGCCAAGGATTGGCTATTGGTATGATGCAACAAATGTTGCAAGAATCATACAATTCATGATAAGCTACAACATGAACAACTTTGACAAGCATTGACAGAGTTGTTGGACATGTTGAGGATAGTAGAGGCAAATATGAAGAAAGAAAAACCATAATATTTGATGTGATCAAAGAGAAAGGTAATTCTTAAGGGAAAGGATAAGGGCAAAGCAAAGAAGTGTTCTAATGCTAGCCAGCAATCCAAGCCGTCTTCAGCCTCAAGGAAAATGGGGAAAGGGTGTATGAGGGATTGCCCTCTATATCTGGAAGAACAAAAGAAGATGAAGGAGGGGATGGAGATCTCCACCTAAGGTATCATGAAATGAACCACTTCTTTATCTGAGGTATATGATACCAAGATATGGATATGTCATATATGATATGAAAGATCCGCAAAGAAGTGATGGCCTTTGTTAAAGGACCAAGAAAGAAGTACCCATCATTGGAGCAAGTGTTGCTACCATAGATAGGAGTATCTTTCAGTTTATTTCAGCCCAAAGGGCACGAAATAGAGTTGAGAACTGCTATTTCATATATTGCCAATAGATAGAAACAATTTATTATTGCATATTGTATGACAATGATGGCAATTAATAAAGTTGATGTTTCAATCTTAAAGATATGATGTTTGTGGCAATGCCTTGTTTATCTTGTGATGCATGGTATGCATAAGATAAAATGATACCTAAAGTTTTTGATAACTCAAACAGTCAAATTAGCATCAATCATGAGGAATTCATTTCTAGTTTCCATATGATGGATAAATCTAGACTCTTTTGGTTAGAGAACCAGTAAGAGACATGAATATCTTGGACATGATTAATCAATCTTCACTAATGGTAGTGGGAGAATGATTATCCTATAAGGGATGATACATGTGATGTATTTACATACCTATTTGAATAAATGCTAATACTTCAAATGGTGTTTAGAGACATACCAACATGAATATCTTGAAGTGTTCAAGATTATCATAGATGAAGTATACATTTGGTAAAGTGTTAATTCTTGATGAGATCAATGAATGAAATACTTGGACCAAATGTTTGAGATCCTTATGAGTGATTATGATAGTGTATCATAGTGAACTCATGATTAAGGCATGGTGATGTCTAAATCAAGAAGGAATCATACTCTAAGGAGTTAGAGAATGATTATCAAATAACTGAATTCTTCTTAATAAAATAATACCCCACACTAATAAAGGACATTGACAATCACAAGGAGTTGTGAGTTCTTATATCCTTAATAGATACACCTCAGTTATCTATGTGATGAGTTGTTCATATTATGAGTCAACTATCTAGATGAATATGAGGAATCAAATTTTGAGTTATGGTTTATGACCATTACATCCTAAATGACATCCATGTCAACCATAAGGTATGACCTTGATGGTAGCACTCATTAGATGAAATCCATAAGTGCAAATGAGTCTTAAGTGTTAAGACACATGGATAACATTTTGAGAAGGATGATGCTTGTTGATTGCGACTTAATGACTAAGCCATTTGGCATATGGATACTAAAACCGCATTCCTGTGAGGAACAAAACAAGGATGTGTACGTGACACAACCTATAATGTTTATGAATCCACTAATGCAAATGAAGTCTATAAGTTACAATGGACTAATCAATGTGATTGATTGAGTACAAGGAACTCGGAATTGGATCTTTACTTTGATGATATAGTCAAAGAGTTTGACTGATATGTCGAAGATAAAGAAGGGATCTGTGATTTAGTGGGAGCGTGTTCACATTCCACATGTTGATGTGAAATGGAAATGTTCTAGAATGGAAATCCAAAAGTGGAAATTATCTTTAAGGAAGATAGAGATGGAGATCTATAGAGATAGTTCTCAAAAATCTCTTGACCTGAAAAAGGAGAGCATACATTGGTAATCTATACTGAAGTGTTCAGTATGCACAGATTCAGTGGGAGAAAACTTGTCCATGTTACATGGAGTTAGTATCCCAAGGCGAAGTGTCCAATTCTTATGAAGAATGGGAACACTAAGAATAGATATGGATCTATCATGTATGTAATCATCCCATTATATTTCATGTATGGACATGGCAAGAATGAAATGCATTCATCATCTTGTATGTACGACATGACAATATGATGTGCTCATCCTGATAACTTGTATGTGGGACATGACGAGTGGATGTCTGTCTACTTCCAGTATGGGTTACTAGAATACCATAAGTACTTGAGAAGTACTAGTTCTATGGAGATAAGGAAGAGTTCAATGTACATAGTTACATTGATGCAAACTTCCGAAAGGACATAAAATTAATCACAAAATATATATATAGGATATATAAAAGTGAAAGTTTGTTGACAATTGGAAGTGTTCCAATAAAACCATTTAAAAGGAAATGCCGAGTATCTATGCGTTAGAGAACATCAGTAGATACTATATGGATCTGAAAGTTCATGAGATGAACTTATAGATATTCCACTCATTGATGACAAGTATGGAATCCTTGATCATGCAATGTGGCTAAAGGTTAGAAAAGGAATACTAGATCACATATTACGACAACTCCATCTCATACGTATGACGTACATCGAAGAGATGAGAGACATGCAATTTATACTGACTTTGGGAAGGTGTTTCCATTACTCACTATGATCACACTAGAGCACAGTAACATGTGGGACATGTTTGAAGATCACTATGAATATGATTCAATGGTGATTGGCTCACAGTGCAAGTGGGAGTCTGTTGGTATGTATGCCCTGAGAGCCAATCATGGGATGATTGGTGGGATACATTAAGATTGATTTGATAAACAATAAAGGCAAGCTTCCAATTCTTTCCGGTTCAGTCATTTGAGATAGTGACAGAACATATTGAATGTCTAGAGAATGACAATACTCAATGACGTATGCTTTCAGGTTAAGGACCTGAACGATGAGATCATACGGATGCTAAGAGTTTGTACATTCTTGTTATGTCCCTAGTAGGATGTCATTGTGGAAGGTAGATAGACAACAATGACACACAAGACTAGATTGTGGTGTTGGTTGATCACAAAATCTCATTAGTCATGATATAGAGATATCAAACCAAACACATAGGTACTTGTTAGAGAACAAGTGTACCAGACAGACCCACCGTGAGTTTGACACATGGAACCATGACTTGGTAGTCACAGTCAGTACTCACAGTGATGGTGGTGAGTGTGATTCTTAAACCTGAAATCACTGCACTCAACACATGTCATTGGGCACACTTTGACATCATCAAACGCAGTCCTGAAACATGGGTTGTTATAAAGGTGATTATTGGATGGCTTTGACACATGGTGCTTTTGAGAGGTGAGTGATAGATATGGGATTTGTCCCTCCTGAGGGAGTTTGATATCCAAGGCCACTTGATGAGTAGGATAGAGATAGGCGTGCACACGCATGTGTGAATTAGTATGTGATATTGATGTCATACATATCTCATTCAATCTACTCTGAGATCAAGAAAGTGAATGAACGTTGACAGGATGACTGTTCCATGCCTCGAGTTCATTCGGGATATCAGTGACAAAGGAATTATGCATTCACTATAACACCATTCATGGATTGTAGGATTGAAAGTTGTTCTCCAACTTTCTACTTTCACTTGGGTAGCACTGATGTGTGACTAGGCACCGCTCTTTGCTTGTGAAGTCATAAGTGTTATGCACTTTCACAGCCAACGTGAAATGGACCTGCATGGTCACACAAATAGGATTTAACCTGGAAGAGGAGTTTTGTCCACAAACAATGTTTAGATTGATTACTAAAGGAGCTTAGTAGTTCAATTAAACACTCAATCAATGGATAGCTCAATATCATAATGTTCAAGGTGTTGGACACATTGATTGGAGTATCAGATTGATTGAAATCGCAATTGACTGATTCTACACAATCTACACTCCCAACTGATCGGCTCATGAGATGAACCGATCGGCTCAGCTGGGTGAACCGGTCAGCTCAAGTGTTGAGTCGATCGGCTCATGGATAGGGTGAAATGATCGGTTCAAGTGTTGAAATGATCGGTTCAACTGGTGCAACCGAGCAAGTTGGGAAAGTAGGATTGGTGAGAATTTTCCTTGCGTTTCACTTGCCCAATTTGATTGGAACAAGGATTGGTATTCGATACCAATTAGAAACAAAAGAAGGAAAATCAATCGGGAACTGACCAGGACCACCAACCGACCGGTTCACTTGTAAACCGACTGGTTGAGGTGTCCCAACCAACCGGTTCACTTGTAAACCGATCGGTTCAGGTCCCCAACCGACCGTTTCAGTTGTGAAACGATCGGTTCAGGTTGCGAGTTGGTTGTTTTGTGGAAAATCTCGAACCCTTCTACTCCTGCTTTTAGTCCCGCATTGCTCGGGATGGAGGACCCTGTCCCATGACCCTCCTATATATATAGGGTTATTGGGGGCTTCTCAAAGTACAACTCAGTGCAACCAATTACTCTGCAAAGTTGTCATTCTCTCTGGTTTTGGTAACTGAGAGAGAGCCCAAGCAAGTGCTTCCCGCAAAGGGAGGTGCAACAAGGGAATGACAACTACAGTTGCAACTGGAGGCAGGAGAGTGTGTTGGCAACTAGTACGTCCACAGGAGGGTGCGACTCCTTCTAATTCCTTGTGAGACAAGGAGATTGGAGTTCCAGGTGGTTCGTGTGGACTACTTCAGAGGCAGGAGGTTTTTGCCGGTTAGGAGGACAACTGTCAATCCCGACAGTCTGGTTAGAGCAGGAGTCGTCAGTCCCGGTGTGACCAGGAGCTGCACAGACACTGTCCAAGACTGGATTTGAAGACTGTGCAAGGCGCGAGGTATTGTTGCCGAGCAAGCCTCGGGACAAGGTATGATTCCACAAACCATCCTTTCCTATTATATAGACGTTGACGCGTTTCCTTATTCTGAGTTTGGGGGAGAATTTTTTTGTTTCCGCTGCCTTCTCTGCCTCCCCTAAAACCCAACAGACAGAGGGTCATCAATTTTGCCTTGAAGGAAAGTAGTGGCTGCCAATCGATGGCACATTGAGTGCATTGAAGATGGTGCTCTCTCATATATGAGAGAGAGTCAACAACTTTGCATTGAGATTAAGTAGCAATTGGCGGTTGGTGGCACATTTGGGTGCACTAATAGTGCAAGTCTCTTGTGGAAAAAAGAGGGTCGATGACTTTATATTGAGGTGAAGTAGTGGTTGTCATCTGGTGCACAGTGGTAGTGCATCAAGAATGGCAGTGGGACAAAGCAGTAGAAGACACACATCACTTGGTGGCACCTTTTTGGTGTTGTATCTATGCCAATGGCAATGATGTTGCTTTGTTCATTCTAAATAGGAAGCACATCAATTGGTTCCACATAGGTACTACATTAAACACAGTGGAAGATCCGAGAAGAAGAAGACACACATCAATTGTTGGACCACTATCGATGACGTGAAAATAAAAATGGATGTTCGATTAAATGAGGACTTGTATGAACTCTATCAAGTGATGAGAGTTTGGCAACACGTCAGTGTTCTAGTAGGAGGAGCCAACAATCATGAGTACTAGAGGCAACAATAAGGTCACCAAACTTGGTGGCCCAACCAACGGGTGGAGCGGCAACAAGTAAGGACATAAGCATGTGTCTGATCTCCGACAAAGACAATGATGTCATGAAGAGAAGAAGTTAAGTGGAAAATTTTGTACATGTTGGGTGTGATTCTCTTCTTCTTGATCTTTATTCTAGAGCCAGGGATCTTCTCAGAATTAGGGGTGAATAAAATTAAGCAATGTGAGTTGTAATATTAGTTACGTAGTGCATGTTGCCTAGTAATTCCATGTATTTTTTCTATCATTGTCTTGATAAGATTTTTCCATGTTAAATCATGTTTCTTTAGTATTGTAGAACATCATCACTTTCATCCCAAAATCCCTAACAGATAAGAACTTGCTATGTATTCTTTTTTAGAGAGATAGTTCTATCTATGGAAATTCGTATAATGGTCCATATGATGTGCAAATACAACAATGAACACATAATCACATAGTAGTAGATAGAAAATAGGGAAAATAAGAACAACATCCTTTCTAAATGATTCATCTTCTTCAACTTTTTCTAGAGAAAATAACACCCTAAAAAGATATATATATATATATATATATATATATATATATATATATATATACATGCATACATATATATGTGTGTATATATATGTATATATATGTGTATATATATGTATATATATGTATATATATGTATATATATAAAAAATATATATACAATGAGAAACAATGGAGATGAGATATTGTACTTAGGATCAATAAGAGAATTACATGTCTTATATATCTAATCTTTAATGTGCATCAATTAGGAAAAGAAGTGAGTCTCTGTAATCACTACCCTTATATTTTCAAGAACCCATCATAGTTTGAAATTTCTAATTCTCACACTGACAGTTTCACAAATAGATATGTCTACTAAAATAATTATGTTTTACTACCATTCATATTTGAATGGATATACACATATATGTCCAGATATTCAATTGCATACATGTCCCACTATGCCTAGGCACATGATTTATCTAACCATAATCAATTTGGACATCATTGATTATGTACTGGATTGAATACATCTATAATCACACAATATGTACTTGATTGAACACATTTCTAGCTAATAGAAAAACACTCATTTACTTTATAGTGTACAAAGATATTAAGAACCAAAGAGAACACAACAAATCTCTAATCCCTAGTCCCACATTCACGACTCCCAAGCCTAGGATTCTATGCGGACAGGTGGGCATGGATTATGGACTCATGTCCCTCTTTTAGTCCTTGTGAACATGTCTACTAGCATTCCATATATAAAGGATTGTACCAACTTGGAGGTGGACAATTTGGGACTCACAATCCCCTTACAATACAACAAACAATACTACCATACAAAAGAAGATGCTCTTACTATACTTTAATACACTGACAAGGAGTGGCTCAAGTGGTCAAGCATTCCCTCAACATAAGGACTTAGGTTTAAACCCTAGTTTTTCCTTGGTTTACCACCCACTCAGACATTCAGTATCCATCATGGGCATGGGAGAGGGAGAGAGAATGCCTATCTTAATCTCATATTATTAGACTTTAATACGGTCTAGATGAGACCACTGCAACAAAGTCATATCATAAAAGTAGCAATGAAATACGAGATCATCTATGATTTTCTAGTATTCTACCTTAAAATTAAATTTAATTAATACTTCAATGATTTAATATTAATCATATAGGAACATGGTGAACATGTGTTTTCGATACAAGCATTTAATATAAATAATTTTGATGGGTGATGCATAATGATCCTACTTGCTTATGCTTTATTTTGGTTGATTTCAAAGAGCTATTTTATTTTTCTATAACAGAAACACGACATCATTCACTTAGCTAGGACTCAGCTAATATGTGTTGTTGACATTTTGTCCTAATAGTTGATATCACTCAGAGATAGATTATCTTACTGCTTTCTACCTTGATGATAAAACCCTTCTTGCTAACACTACTGAGGTGTCTAAGGCCTTATCTCCTATTCAAACTTTAGGCTCAAATTTTTTCCTCCGTCTCAATATAGAAAAAGACATAAAATTCTGGCCTTCTGATGATCCTAGAAGAGTCCTAGGTAGTGGTTTTTTTCCTATAGACATATCACTTCCTATACAGGGAGTGAAGCTTCTAGGTGGTCCAATTTTCTTTGATCCAAGCTTTGCCTTGGATTAATTGAGGAATCATGTGGACAAATCTCTAGCTAGGATGGACCTCCTAGCTTTGTTAAATAATCCATAACATGAACTGCTTATTCTAGGGTCATGAGTTGGGATGGAAAAGTTGTTGCTTACCCTTTGAACAATACTGGAAAATTCTATTGATTTGTCCTGGATGACTTTGATTGCGGAATCTTACAATCCTTGCACATCATAGTTGGTGACAACCAAGGTTTTGGTGATCTACATTGATGTAAGGCCACTCTTCGTATGTGTTTTGGAGGGTTTGACATTTTGACTGTTCAATATGTTGGGAGTTATACATATGTTGTTTCTTAAATCCACACAAGAAAGCTTCATGATCATATTCTATGTAAGGTTGGATAAGTTCGTGTTGGTTCCCCATTTGAAAATATTTATGCTACCTTATGTGATCTACTGCCATCCTATTGTAGGTCCAAGTTGTCATGTACTCTTTCTGCCGCTCCAAATACATAATCTCTTCAGTAGATGCCTACAATAATATGGCCTTCCAGCACTTCAAGACTTTATAGTTGTCCCATCAACAATGAGTTATTCTTCACTAGTAGAGATATCACCTTTAACGTCGGTTAAATAAAACTTTTGACGTTAGTTTCCAAGCAACATCCAAGTGGGTGACACTAAAAGTAGATGTCTTCAATGTCAGTTACAAAACCGATGACATAGATTCGTCCCTGATTGCAACCAAAAAAAGAACCGCCAGTAGTGGGACCATATGCGTTGGTTATTCATTCAAACCGACGCCATTCTCCATCCTGAAAAAAAATTGACCTTCGGTAAGACCATAGTTGTCAATTTTTTTATAAATAACGGACTCTGTTGACCTCAATTTACTGACGGTTTTTTAGATAAAAAAAATAACTGACACCATTAGAATAAAATGAGTCAGTTTACTATAATTAATCGACAAGTTGGACATTCATTGTCGATTTTTTCATTTAATCGATGACTATGTTTTTTTCTTTCTTATTATCTTACAGGCCTGATGTCTGGCTGGTCAGTAGGATGCATAACCTACAGTTTCGTTCTGAACTGTAGGTTTACAACATCCTCTAATTTCAGCCAAAAACAGGCCACAAACCTACAATATTAACAAGATGGACAATATTATATATAGATCATGTGATTCACACACATGTATAAGCACATTTAATTGATTCATATGATTCACACACATGTAGAAACATGTAGTTCCATTCATTCCTCCATTTTATATTCACACACATGTAGAAACTTGCAGTTCCATTCATTCATCTCTTTTCACATTCACACACATGTAGAAGCACATTCATTCACTCATCTTCACATTCACACACATGTATATAGATAAAAAAATTCAAAAAATTCATTTCGACATGTATGTATAAGTGTGTCTTTAAAAGTTTAACATGTCATCAAATACAAAAATAATATTATGACATCGAATTTTAGACATTTCATTCTTTATCATCATCGTCGTCGTCATCAGTACTCCACTGATAATAAAAAATTCCCACCACTTCTAAGGATTTCGCCCATTGTTCTCTTATATCATATAATTGTTCCATCATATAGGGACTATGTACATCTAATAACTTTTCACCTGTAGTGAAGTCACTAGTTTTAAAAACCTACAAAGAGAATGATGTATATATATAATTAATAAGATTGATATATTTCATATTATCTAATGAGACCATATAATACATGATGTATGGTATCGATTTCCAGTGCAACATATCTGACAATTAGGTCCATATATCGCATCACGTAATATTCACATGCCTAGCCGTTGTTTTGTTCAGCACACTATAAATTTCAACATACAAAATGTTAATAAATAAAGACAAGCATAGTTCACATAAATAATATATACATTGGAGTCAGGAAACTACATTCACATTCTTCCAAACTAACGATTTATTCTGTCTTGTACATGTTTCCTCCAGCTTTTTTAAAATCTTTTAAAGCCCTACATGTTAATATAGCACATAGAATTGCATTCCTAAATAGTAATGTAATAATAGATATTAATAGATATAAATATGTAAAATTTCTCACGTGAATAATAGCCTTTTCATTACGTGTCCATGCATGTGTAATTGTTTCCCCTCAGGATCTAGATAATAAATAGTGAACGTCTTGGGGACAATAACTAGTAACTCCTAATTCTTACTACTAGAGATAAGAAAGTTAAAAGTATATAAATCAAAACCCAAAATAAAATGTAATTTTCTTAAGTCCAAATTATAAGCAAAGTAAACTTACTTAACATTGAATGGAGCTATTATCACGCTCTTCTTTTTTTACCAAAATATTTAGAAGTGACAGAGAAGTATAATGTAACTGATGAAGGGTCTTTATGTACAAGACGGATCAAAGATACAATTAGAAATCTCACATGGGTAAATAAAAATTATTTACACATCATGTGTAAGTGGCTGCAAAACATATATTATGTATGCATTAATATATAAGAAACCAGACCACTGTATATAAAATAAGGTATATAGATATATAAACAAGATCTCACCATATCCATAGATCTATCATAGATGTATTCAAACAATCATACCTAAATAACTCAAAAATATCTTGTATAAATACAATGTTATTGTATGATTGGCCTGCATCATCCTCCGAAATAGAAACATTTATAGGATAATGTTTGTTATGTTCTCCCATCCATATTTCCATACCCCTACAATTAGGACCTATTGAGTCGTATGGGTCCTTTGGAAGCCAACTAGGTACTATAGGATGAGGTGGAGGTGGAGGCGGAGTTGTAATGGGTTTCTTCCTTTTCTCTTGTATATATAATTTCATATCAATTGACTTGTATATACACTCTAATAAATTAACGTAATTTAAATTTACCATACAAGATCAATATAGACAACATTCATTTTAGGCCAAAATATCACTCCGCATTCTTCTTCACCAAGCGTGTCAGCATCTGGGTGGGCATATGGCAATGGATGTTGCCTCCAATGAGGGAACACAAGCCTCGAGCTCACACAAACTGCACCATCGGGTACTGGAGTGCCATGAATTGGGTGCCCTAGAAGGCGTGGGTAAGCCTCGGCTTTTGCAACGATGAATTCTTTAAATCTTACACGACATGACCTCATCCCCTACAAATTTACATAGAGTATGTTATATATATATAAATATATATATATATATATATATATATATATATATATATATACATATTATCTTGAAAAGACTAGCTACAATGTCATAAAAATACTTACAGTAAACGTGCTAGGTGGTGGGTCTACAAGATTACTCCCAACCACCTCTATCATAGGGGAAGAGTGACACGACACAAATACTGTCTGAGTGGCATCCTGAGATGCCTGCCACTTGCTCATTGCTTCATGGAGTCTCTTATCAAATGCTTCCTTGACTCTCTTATCAAGTGCTTCCTCAACTCTCCTATCAATTAACTCATCTACCAATACATGGACAAAAGAAATGCTAGATTTTGATTATTGAATTCCCTTTGCAATAACATTCTAAAAAAGTAATAGGTTACCTCATCTTTTGAAAATCCTGCTTTTGGGACATGTTTTCGTTGTAATGGACCAAAGAACGCTTTTATGCCCACACCAGTGCCTGCAACCCTAACACATCTAGGATGCTCTAGGTTACCAAGAGCAACTATCAATTCATCCATTTTGCCCTCAGGTATGAACTTGCCTTGCTTCCTTTGCTTGTGAAGCTCCCACTAATCGCCATCAATATAAATTGGTACGTAAACATAACAATCATCAATATAGATTACTCTAAGAGTTGAATTTTACCATTTTTACAGCTGACTCAATAGTTGTGGGCTTAGTTATATCTCCTTTCTTGTTTTTCCTCCCAGCTATCCACACAACATGGTGAGGTAGAGGTGTGGGAGTAACAGTAGAGGACTTACCAGTCTCCTGAGTAGTAGCAAACTCAGAACCAACAACAACCAGTACTTTTTGGCGAATGCCTGCATAGCCACTTGGACCCATCGTGTGGTCATGCACATTAAGTGTATGCCTTGCTTTATAAGAATCGATGATAGACTTGTTAGTAAGCACATTGAATTGGATAGTAACACTAAAGGTCAATCGTGAATGGGTGAATTCATAAGAATGTATAATAATTAAATTGGGAGTGATGCTTAATACATTGAATTCATTAATTGTTTTTGGCAACAAATGCCTCCCAGTTCTTCAGGTCCAGGTAGTTTCCATTGCTCACTGACTTACTTATTCCTAATATCATCATCTCGTATGTATAGTCGGGTGAGATTTGTCCTATAGTTCCTTAGTACCCTCCCACAATGTTGCATCACCTTTCTATGATGTAGGCTTTCATCCAGTTCAAATATATTATGCAAAATTTCATATATTTAATAGACTAGTATCCTAAAAATTAGTATTCTGCAAAATAGAATTGCAAATGATAATAACTCAAACATAGTTCTTTCCATACTAAGTCTTTCTTCCCTTTAGGAACTTTATGCCAAGATTCTAAATTAGGACTACAATGGCTACGAGTAAGAACCCCAAATGATAATAACTCGCGCATAGTTCTTTCCATAATAAGTCTTTTTTCCCTTTAGGAATATTATGGCAATATTCTTAATTAGGACTACAATGGCTATGAGTAAGAACCCCAAGATATGAAATAAATGAGTTACGGTTCACTCCAACTGGATTTCCTGTATAATCAAATCCATAGCCAGTTTTTGTCCATTGCCCCTTTGTTGTAGTAACTTGTTCATCATAGTGATGCCCCTTGCTTTTTCAATATTTTTGCTACTCATCAAGTGCCACAAGGTTTTCAGGGGGTACATCCTCAACCTCAAAATTGACAAAAAAATACTTATAGGATATAACTTATAAATGGACATATAGATAGAAATATAGGATATATTATAAAACATACATTGTGAGGCGGCACCTCATTGATATCCTCACCCTCACGGTAATCATCATCACGATCATCACACTTATGGTCAACCATCTGAAAGTGTCATTAAAAAAATCAAACATTTAACATTTAACATAACTAGAAGATAATATAACATTGTAAAGTTCACATCTATGTAACATTCAGAAAAATAAAACATATAAATAAAATAAAAACATGCCTCTAATATTGTAATCTTTTATCAATTGCCATTCCTCCAGTGTGATCTCCGTGCACATATAAGTCATTGTTAGCTTCAATATTTGGTGTTGGCAACCCAACTGAGAATGGACTCGAGTCATCATACTCATATTAGTACTCTTCTTCATTGATAGGATCTTCAATAAACTATCTTTTACAATGAAGAACAATTGACCATTTATCATTTGTAGGATCATCGATATAAAATACTTGTTTCACCTATGATGCCAATATGAATGGTTCACCCTTCTCGCCAATCTTTTAAAAGTTTACTAATGTGAAAACCAATTCATACACTATAACTTCTTTGGTGTTATCAACCCAATTACATTTAAAGACAAGAATTCTAAAATCTATGTAGTCAAACTCCCATGTCTTTAATGACACAATAATATGACATTTTAACTTCAAGTGGACTCTTATCCTTTGCACTGAAAAAAACAATGAAGACGCTTGAAGGGTGACCCCACTATTTTGGATGATGCTCTTATCATCTTGATGCTTTGTGTAATATGAGAACCCATTTATGTCAAACCCTTCATAAGACATAACATTCATTTTTGGTTTAAAGGTTGGACATTTGATATTTTCAGCAAGATTATTCAGTGTTTGAGATAGTTGACATAATACTTTATCTTCAAACCACTTAATAAATGTCGTGTTATGCTCTCTAGCAAGCCACATTGAATTGGCTCGAGGATATTGTTTCGTGATGAAATTGGTATGTTCCACGATATAAACAATGACTTTGTCAATATTGTGTAAAATATACAAGTGAGCTTGTTCCAATAGCTCACGGCTGATTACTTTCAACCGTGATCCTAAAAGCCCTTTGACAGAATACTCCTCAATATTTTTGGCATTTACAGGAGCGTCATTACCACTCAGAAAGTTATTATAAAAATCCATAACCTCTCTCGCCACATAACCCTCAATAATACTCCCTTTAGGCTGATAACAATTTCTAACATCACCTTTAAAAATGCTCATATATCGTTTAAAAGGATACATCCAATGCAAGAAAACTAGTCTCGAAATTTTCACTTCCCTAGTCAAGTGCACAGTAAGATTTACCATGGTATCAAAGAATAAATGGGGAAAATACATCTCAAGCTGACATAGGGTAACAACCACTTATCTTTGCAACTTATCGAGAGTCTCAGGATTAATAACTTTGTTAAACAAATTGTTAAAGAAGAAACAAAGTCTGGTGATTGCAAACCTTACATGCTTCAACAGTATAGATTGAATTACCATGGGAAATATTTGTTGGATTAGAGTGTGATAATCATGAGATTTAAGACCTCTCATCTTAAAATCTTTCATTGATACCAATATACGGATGTTGGATGAGTATCCAATGACACCTTAACATTAACTAAGCACTCGCAAAATGCTTTCTTATCCTTTCTAGACAATGTGTAACAAGTAGGGGGTAAATATGTTCTCCGATCACTACTAACCACTTGTATTAGTTTTGTCTGTATTCCCATTTCATGTAGCTCCATTTTGGATTTGATCCCATCTTTAGTCTTACCCGGTATATTCAATAGAGTACCAATGATGCTATCACATACATTTTTCTCAACATGAATGACATCAATACAATGCCTGACTACCAAAGAACTCCAATAAGGAAGTTCCCAAAATATTGACTTCTTCTTGAATAAAGATTTGTCACTCCGTGTGGCCATGGTACATTGTGATATCTTACCAAATTCATTGACAAAGTCTTTTACTATTTCATAAACAACCTCCCCTAGTATAGGTTTAGGCGCACTCCGTTCCTCATTCCATCCATTGAACGCTTTTTGCAACCTTCATACGGATGGAATTTTGGAAGAAACCTTTGATGACCAAGATATACAATCTTGCTTTCATGTTTTAGTCATATTGGATTAGTGTTCTCTTCACATATAGGACATGCTTCCCTTGACACTTTATCCAGACAAATTCCCATATTCTGGAAGTCATTAACAATGAAAAACAACATAGCGTGCAAATGAAATGTCTCTCTGTGTGAAGCATCATAGGTCATCACACCTTCACCCCAAAGTTTCTTTAAGTCATTAATCAGAGGTTCAAGATAAACGTCGATATCATTTCCAAGTTGTTTAGGGCCCGATATCAACAACGACAACATAACATACTTATTTTTCATACACAACCACAGAGGAAGATTGTATATAACAAACATAACATGCTAAGTGTTATGTTGGTTGCTCAATGTCCCATATGGATTCATCCCATCAGTACAAAGCCCAATTCTTAGATTCGTGACTTCTTCACCAAATTCAGGGTACAATAAATCAATCTTCTTCCACTGTGGGGAATCAGATGCATGTCATAGGATCCCATCATTATTTTTCTTAACCTCTACATGTCACATCAAATTCTTTGTATCTATCAGATTGACAAACAAGCATTGAAACCATGTATTATAGGTAGATATTGCATCACCTTGGTAGGAGAACCAATTTTGGACTTCCCCGATGTCGTCATTTTATACCTTGACGCACCACATTTTGGACAATCTTTCAAATCCACATAGTCCTTTTGAAATAATAAACAATCATTCAGGAATACTTGTATCTTCTTTGCCTCCATTCCCATTGGGCACAACAATTTCTTTAACTCGTATGTTCAGATAGGCATCTCATTTCCTTCAGGTAGAATTTCTTTCAACAAAGACAACAATGATGTGAAGTTTTTATCGCTCCATCTATTATTAGCCTTAAACTTATACAATCTCAGCATAGTGCTAAGCTATGTAAACTTAGTACAACCTATGTATAATAGTCTCTTAGCATCATGCACAATGTTCCTAAACATGGGAGGTGGATCAGTGTGCTCTACCCCACAACTATCTAGCATCTCATCCACTACTGGAACTGGTTTGTTCACATCTACATCATCAGAGGCAATTTTTTCTTCCACACAAGCCCTGCTATCGACATCTACTGATTTTAGGTTTGAAATCTCTCCAGCCAGTACAATTTAGTATAGCCTTGTACAATCCCATTTCACACGACATGACTTTTGATTTCATCACCAGTCCTGACTTTCAAGTTGTTACCGCAATGCCTACAAGGACAGTGGAACCTATCTCTAGGTTGTATTCTATGTTCCTCCACAAATCTAATAAACTGATCAAGACCAGAAATAAACTCTAGGGTGCAGTGATTTGGAATGGAAATACATGATCTTTCCATTCCATGATCAAAGAGAAAACCAGTATATATTATGGTTCAGGGATTATATATTATGTTAAGGATTTAGCATCAAAGATTAGGGCTTAGGGTTAAAATATTTAAAGATTAGGGTTTGGCATTAAAAGATTAGGGTTTAGGGTTAAAAGATTTAAATATTAGGGTTAAGCATTAAAAGATTAGGATTTAGGGTTAAAAGATTAGATTCCACTGTCTTATATATATATATATATATATATATATATATATATATATATATATATATATATATATATATATATATATATATATATATATATATATATATATATATAATAAAGGTGTACTACCTATCCCATTCTTAAACACCGAATCTCACTAGTAAGTGTATAATGTGTATTGGGTTTTCAAGAAAATTTCAGTAGCATTTCCCCATTGTTCTCTAAGTACACCAATGTGCATGGGCAAATGCCCACCAACATATGTACTTAGAGAACAAATGGGGAAGTGTTAACAAAACATCATGAAACCAAATACACATTATACACTTACATCCTAAGTGATATTAAGTGTTCAAGAACAGTCCCAAACTGGGGACTATCCAAGATTTACTCCTAATGAGTAAATCTCAGATGGGTTTCTAGCCCATAATACAATGTTGTCATTTATATACCTACGATCCTAGTTTCATTATTCATTTCCTAGGTTGATTTACAACAACAAAATCTTGTAGTCTTAATCATACCCTAGTCTAGGTACCATATTATATAACATTTATTTCAACATCTACAATGTACATGCATGTTCATCATCAAGATAATCATTACACATAAATGTAGGTGTCCTATCATTCATAATTTATTTCAAATTTTCAAACTAGCTCATCCATTATCATCATCAATCCACATCATACAATATGGATTCATGTAAATGTTAGGGTGACACATCACTGCTAAATCAGAGATCTAACATTAGGATTTTATTTGATTCCTGGCTCAAACATGCATATTCGTTTATTGATACAAGGGTTGATTGGGGGATATGAAAGTTACCTATTGTAGTAGGGGAAGTAGTCTGGCGGCGTTGAGATCCAGAGCTCTGGCGGCATTGAGCACAATAGCTCCTCAAGCTGTGAGCACAACAGCTCGCTCCGCCGACATCCTCACGCGGTGAGCATAATAGCTTGCTGGCGTCCTCAGGTCCAGGCTCCTCACAGTGACAAGTGAGTAGAGATAAAATGTAAGCGCACGGTAGATGAGCAGATGGAGTAGCAGAGGAGCAAAGGCGGCGCCTGGAAGACAGAGATCGGTGGTGTGACAAGAGGCAACAGAATCGCCAGACCAAGCTAGTGAAATTAGGAATGAAATAGATAAGGGGAAGAGTCTGGTTCACGCGAGTGCTATTAAGCTAACTATAGGCGTCAGTTATTACAAAAATCTAACACTTAACACCAATTGGTGTCGGTCACACATGAAAATTGACACCTATCTACAACTATAAACAAAACAATTTGCACCCGGTCAGGGTGTTTATCGTTAGTTTCTAGATACAACTATCGACGTCTATTCACATAACCTGGAAAAAAATTGATCTTGAGTTATGATCATAATTTTCGGTTGCCAACCAAAAATCGACTCTGAATAGGCAAATTGGGGGGAAAATATTTTCACGGGGACACCACGTGAACACACATCCTCACCAGTTTTTGGTAAAAGCCGACGACATATGAGGGGATAAATTTTGCCTCATGAAGGATGTTTAGTCGTTGGTTCCTTGTCAAAATCCGATGACTACTTAGGGATAAAAAAAATTGCGGGGGCTTGGTGCAAAACATATGTCGTCGGTTTCAGTACAACTGACGCCGAATTGAAAATTTTGGAGGCAAATTTTTTCCCCTGGAAAATTGTATTTCGCGGGTGATTATGGACGTTATTTTTTATGTCATCAAACCGACGTTAAAGAAAAATCAATACCCATGTCTTTTGTAAATTGGCCAGCCTTCACATATAGGTAATATTTATCGTTGTTAGCCGACATTGTATTATAGTTGTGTCGGTTCTTTTGTTTAAACCGACGCCATCAAATGTGTATGTCATTTCTGTAGTAGTGGTTGCTTTTCTACAAGTTGACCATGCACAATATTTTATTCTTGTTATTCCTATTGATTTTCTTCATTTATCCATGACACCTGTCAAATATTGAGCTATTCAAAGTTATTGAATTATAATCCCCCTATATCCTAGTAACAAGTGATGTCCCCTTTGTTGTTCTATAGAGCATGATTCATATGGTGACTATGATGTACATTGTCGCAACTGCCTTGGCTTCGAGTTTCATCATGATGTTGTTGGATATTCTCTCTTTTGTATTATTTCTTGTTCTGACATAAAATATCTTAATGATGCTCATGTTTCTTTTCTTGGAACCTAGAAAGATGGTTTCTACTGCCAACAACCTACATACATCGTATTATTTGATTGGCCATATGGAAAATGCACATGTGTTCCCTAAGGGGGTTTCTCCTTTGACTAGCATTATTTCAAAAAACCCCATGGTAGGCCAGTCTACCTCTGTTATGGCCATAAAAAAAATCATAAGCATAGTTCAACGTGCGAGGCAAAACATCACCATTTCCTTTTATTTACATTTGATGTATTTGGGGTTCTAGTTGATGATTATATCTATCTCATACAATGCATTCAACATATCATAGATATAAATATGATGTTCGCTTCATCATCTACCTCTGATTTTGTCTTTAGATATAAGGCTTTTGCCATAAGAAAAGGATTGGAAGCCCAACTCATAGATCACACCTATGTGAAGGAATTTAGGTAGGTGTTGGCATAAGTTTATTAGATGATGTTAATAATTGTTAGAGAATTTGATTATCCTAATAACTTGCGTCCAAATTTAGAAGAAAGAAATAAATTTTATAATAATTAGAAACTATTCAAATATCATCATTGCAACCATTCATATTAACTAATCTATTTCAATTCAATGAAGAAAATTAAAGCATTTTGACAAAGTATAAACTTAAAAATTTTAAATTCAAATGAAATTATTCATCACCTTCTCTCTAAACAATGTCGCACTAATAAATAAGTTAGATTGTTAATCTCAATAAAAATTCAAGTCAAAATATAATAAATTATTATATCAGAATTCAATGTTTAATTTAGTAATTTTTTATAAAGAAATACTTTAATGTGCATAAAATTATGTAATATAGTTAGTCTATATTTTATCAAAAACTATAATTGTATTCAATTTAGTATTTGAATTAGTTAAGTTTTATTATTTATTTTTAATTGTGAAATAATAAATAATAATATATATAAATTCCAGTCGACATGCATACAACAATGTAAGAGTCCTCCAGACCTATCTTAATGCTTAATTGTGCTTACTTTGTGTAATGAGATGCTTAAAACATAACCTAATCTCTTGGTATGTTTCAATATCACGCGACAAGCTTACATTTTCTTTTTGGTCCAATTTGACTAATGTTTGAGCTATCTTGTAATATATGTGTCTGTTTTGGACATATTTGGAATTTACCCATGATAAAGGGTTATCTTGCAAAATGTCATATGAAGAGAGTGTTCTTTGTATCTTGGGATCATGAGAGAGAATATGATGAAATGGGGTGCCTTGTTTGAATCATGGAGGATGGTGTGACATCATTATGTGATATTAGGGTTTCTAGAGTTTGCATAGTTGATAAGTGATTGATTTAGGGTTTCAATGTTGTAACCCTACACCACTTGTGGTGAGGGTGGCGATCAAAACGCATGCTTTGTATGCATGGTCATGACTAAGACAACCTTGTGAAAGGTGGATGGAAAAACCTTGTCTTCTAGTGTCTCGACCATGTACATATGAGAGCTAAGGTTGCAACCTTGAAGTGTCTTGACCGAGACAAGGGTGTGCTTGAGAGTGTCTCGATCAAGACATGAGGGAAACTGACCTAGTAGGTTGTGACACTATGGCTGGATAAACATGACATTTCTATTTATGCATGCATGAGGAAATAAGGTTATTTCCTTGATGGGCAAGAGTCTCGTGGTGATCTTATATGTTGACACCTCAAGATCATCTACTTCCCTCCTTCTTTGGGATATATAACCCCTTATCTTCCTTGAAATTTTTTTTTGGTCTCACACTTCTTCTTCTACCTTGATGTCATCCTTGGAGCTCTAGGAGCAAGGAAGGTCATACCTTGCAACCTTGGGTGTCCGATCCATCTTGGATAGTGGAGATCTTATGCTAGGATCAACTATTGGTGGTGATTCTTGGATAATCGTATCTTAATAAGTGGTCATCCTCTTTAGATCATGTTTTTTTTAAAACTCCTTCATCTTCTTCGTCCTTATTGTTCATGAGGCTATGAACCATCCATGGTGGTTGTTTGAAAGAATGATTCCATCTCTTTCTTCTTTCTCCTTTAGATCCACTAGGTATGTTTTCTTCCTTCTTGAGATATATTGTGACAATGATCTCTTTCTTCTTTAGTGATCCTTTGGCCAAGGTTTTGAAGCCTGGTTGAAGATTTTTGAGCTTGATACATTGGGAGGTTGTTTCTCTCCAAATCAGGTGGGTTTTATAACTGTTCCTACCTCTATTATGTGCATCTTAACCTGATCTCATACTACTATCTATATGGTTCATTATACTTAAGCAAACAAAAAGTTTACATCTATTATATCTATACAAGAATATTGGTTTTCTCTCTCTATAAATCACCTTAGGTTATTTTTAATGATCCATGATTTAGGGTTGATGAACACCTTAGATTAGAAGGTTTGTTCACAGGTAACACTTGGTCTGATCGCCTGCTTTGACCTTGGTTCAGATCTTCTATGGAAGGCACAGGTGGTTGAGGCAAATTATTGGTATTGTGTCATGGTTGACACTCTTTTGTGAGGTAGTTTTGGTCATGACATTCTGTTAACCCTAGATTAGTCGCTACCTATCAACTTGATCACAATGTAGTGTTATTGCATGTTCTGCTTGGTTGTTAGCAGACGTTGCAACTAGATGGCTAGACAGGTGGGTCGAGATACATGGTCCAATATTAGTCATGAGTGCAACAAGCTAAGAATAGGTTATCTATGGTCATAACACCATGTAATAGTGGGTCAACACCCTATGGTGTAGAAGTTGTGATGTTGGTGGTCATGGCATTGCTCTGTTGTGGTCGAGATGTCACACAGGCTCGGTCACAACACCATGATGCATGTTTCCTTATGTCATGGTAGTGGTGATGCATTATATGTCCCTGGTGTTATGGTCGTGACGTCATGCTGATAAAGGTTGAGACACCCTGAGTGGGTGCTAAGTGTGACACGTGTTATGGTCAAAACATCTAGTTGGTCAAAACTAGGTTGAAGAGTATCAGTAGTAACACCTATTGTGATGGTCAAGATAAGGTTCTTGGTTGAATGCAACCTTGGGATGTGTCTCGGTCGAGATAAATGTGTTGTGTCTTAATAACAAAACCCCATTGCTCAGCAGGTTGATACCCATGTGTTGTGAGGTCAAGAGATTGGTGTTATGAGGGGTTGAGTCATAGAGGTGATGAAAAGTTTAGACACTTATGTATGAGTATGTACATGACCCATATGTCATGTAATGACCAACTTAAGATGGTGTAATTATGAATGTCTAACCATCAACAATAATGCTAACCCTCCAACAATATGGGAATTGATGGAATTAGGGTTTAGAGGTGACATTATACCATTCAACCCTAATCGGGTACATATAAACCCTAACCTTAATTTCATGATAACATGATAGGTGTGTTTACTTTATTTGAAGATTGTTATTCTAAGATAGTGTTTTCTCTCTCCTACTTATGTAACAAGCTTGGAGGCAAGATGAATGGCCGCTAAGGGAATGTTGTGGTGAGCCCTTTACAAAACATAGTGGTGATCATGAGTAATCTTGAAGCTTTTTGTGATATTGAATGTGCAAGAGTATGTGAATTGGTCTAATGCACTAATAACTGCCTTGTGTATACATTGAGGGATTGATATTCCATAGTGAGATAACATTTTTAATGACCTTTTGAATAGCAGTATTACAAGGTCCATAAGATGATGAGACAAGTTCTCACTTAATGCCTTTTATATCTTCTGAGATTGCATCTTACCTCAATTTTATAGAGTTTGTTTAAGGTTAATACGTTGTAACTTTATTGATGCATTAAAAGATACTTAATTGGTATATGTAATCAAGTGAAACCCTAATCATGTAGTTGCCATGTATCATAGATCTATCTTCAGTGTCAGTATTTAGCTTAATGATGAAATGAGTAACTACTATGGGAAAATCAGAGGGCATATTGTTGAATATGCAAGGTATTAGTGGAGATAACTCCATGTGTCCGTAAATTGTTGAATTCATGGTATATTTTTTATTGTTGAATGACCACACGTAAGCCAGTTATCTAGAGTTGTGCCATGTACCAAGGAAGACTAGTTGTTTTATAGGACCATAGCCTTGACTGTGAGTTGTTGTCTCTACAGGAGTGTAGCTTTGGCTACAAATTGTTGTCTTTGTAGTTTGACTACAATGTCACTGTGTTGCACACTCAAACTGATCGAGTAGTGTTGGTGATGATAATGGAGTCTAGCTCTTCCATGAATCTTGGATGGTACTAATTTTGACTTAGCAGTGGTCGGTTGGATTTGAGTGGTATGCCTCACATCCTCAAGGCATAAAAATGGTTAATCATATGTATAGTATAATTGTTTTAGGTCAAATATGAATAACATTGGATGACCCCATGCCTTATGTCTTGTATTGTTTAGTTTAAAATAGTTATACATGTTCTTCCTATTCTTTTTAGTAGAATAAAATGTTCTACTACTCATTTGTAACTACTTAAATTGGTCAAATAGTATTACCTTGTTTATTTACTGCTCTCCATAGTACTATGCTTATAATAGATGTTGGCAAAGAGTTTTATCTCTCACCAGAATGTTTGGTCTCACTCTGTGGGTTCTATAACTTTTTAGGTGGTCATGGACAAGGAGGCCGAGATCTTGGTGTAGGTGCAGAACAATGGAGTGAACAATAGTTAATAGAGGTTGGACATGCTACCGGTTAAAGACTTGTAGTAGAGTCCTATGTGTCATCCCTGTACTATGAAGTCTTTGGGGATATTTTGTTGTATTGTATATTGAGACATAGATTTTGGCTTTATGCCATGTTTGTGTATAAGTAGCGTGCACATATAAATAGATTGTGAAATGTAATAATTGTGGTTCGATAACCTGTGAACATAAATAAGTATCATCTTTTGGCATATAATGAATGTAGATGGCTTGTGTTGAAGTCCTGTTGTGGTAAACTTTTGCTTGAGACTTTAATTTGAAAAATGGTTTTAATTTATTCTGAGGTAATATTGTTGATAATGATAATTCCACAATTTGTTTTGAGTAATCTCGCTTGGTGTGGCGATGGTCATCACAGTTTGGTTGGTATCAGATTTGTAGGTTCACTGAATCTATAGGGACATAGGACTAGGGCTTGAGTCTATTCTAGTGTCCTCCAGTATATCTCATGGTCACTTCTTCTTATGCACAAGAAGAAGAAGCGAAGAAAATATGTATGGAGAACATGAAGAACATGTTGCAGAAAGTGGTGTTGCTGCACCAGGAGATGGTGCAAGGAGGCAAGAACGGGTTGATGTTGTTCCTGAGATGCCTCAAGTCAACCCAGCTCATGCAGCCAATCCTAATTTTCATGATATGTTTGGAAACTTTATGGTTACTGTGACACACATGGTGGATAGGATGCCATGAACAAACCTAGGGAAATTGTCCCAATTGCTGAAACATAAAGTTCTGGGAAGATTTTTGAGAGACTTTGATGTGTAGGATCGTTGGAGTATGTAGGTACATCTAATCCAGTTGATGTAGACATGTGGCTAACTAAGCTGTAAAAGGCCTTTAAGAACCTTAACATTCCTAAGGAAGATAAGTGAAGCATGTTGTATATCCATTGAAAGGGAGTGTTGGTCACTAATGGACAATTGAAGAAGAGAAAAGGTTAGGTGTTGTGATTACTTGGGAAGAATTCTGATGGGAGTTTGTAAGTTGGTACTTTCCAGAGACTTACACAGATGAGAAGATTGTACAGTTTGAGAATATCAAAGAAGGAACCATGTCAGTTTGTGCTTATGAAGCAAAGTTTATGGAGCTTCTTAGGTTTTGTCCACATATAGCAAAAATAGTCAAGGAGAGGATTAGGCGCTTTAAGAAGGGTTTGAGTATTGAACTGTCAACTCCAGTGTCATCCTTGAAGAATAGGAAGAGGTTTACTACTTTTGTGGAGTCGATCTGGAGGGTGGAGAGATATGTGATAGAGAAACATGAGTTAAAGGATAAGAAAATGCATGTATAGTACCAAGGATAATCTTCTAGAGGCTTTAAGAAGACCAGGTACATAGCATCTCAGTCTCAATAGAGGTCAGAGACTCAAGTGGACACAGAGTAGAGGTAGAGGCCATAGTTTTCTACCTACAGGAGCTTGCAGTGCAATGTCAGTGTTTGTGATAGGGTCGTCTAGGCCGTGGTATGAGGGTAAAACATGTTTCAAGTGTGGACAGATGGGGCATACTAAGTCGTATTTCCCTATGAAGGATGAAGAGGTGACTTAGCATACAAGGTAGAGTCAGCAAGAATCACAATAGCAAAAAAAACAAAGTGGCAAAGGACACAGTCAAGCGTCACAAGATGGATCTTCAAGGCAAGTTGGTAGAGGGAGGAGATGAAAACATGCGATGGATAGATTCTATGTGATGAGTCAACCAAAGGGAGTCGTCAACCCAAGGGTTTAGTTCAGATGGAATTATTTCATTCTGATTTACCTTCTTCATGTTTTGTATCTATTTTGATTGACTCGAGTTCCACACATTCTTTTATCACTAAAGAAGTGATTGCTACTTGTATCTTACCTATTAGTTGTAGAGAAGATAGTATTCATCTAGAAACTCCTCTAGTTGGTTCCCTTGAGTTATGAGAAGTGCATTCATTATGTGTTCTATCCCTTTCAGGACATAGCATTCAAGTGGATCTTTTACCACTTGATATGCATGGTTTTGATGTAATCCATTAGATGGATACTTTAAAAAAGTATCATGTGATTTTGGACTGTAGTTCCAAGATAGAAACTTTTGTATATGGTGATGTTTCATGGTTCTTCCAAGGTGATAGGAAGATTCTTTTGACATGTTTAGTTTCATCTATGACAACAAAGAAGTGGATGAGATAGGGTTGTGATGTGTTCTTGGCACACGTAGTTGATACCAAGGCAAAGGGTCCAAGCATTTAGGAAGTTCCAATTGTATGAGAATTTGAGGATGTGTTTCCTGATGAGTTCCTAGGTGTACCTCTTCCTAGAGAGATTGATTTTAAAATCAATCTATCTTACAATACCCAACCCATAGCATAGAAACTGTATAGGATGGCACCAGACATAAATGAAATAGCTTAAGAAACAATTGCAAGAGCTTCTTGAGAAAGGTTTCATTAGGCCGAGCATGTCTCTGTGGGTTCTTCCATTCTTTTTTTAAAGAAGAAAGATGGATCAATGAGGCTGTGTATTGACTACCAATAGTTGAATAAGGTGACCATTAAGAATAAGTATTCATTTCCATATATCAATGCTTTTTTAATCAGTTATAGGGTGCCACAGTCTTTTCTAAGATAGATCTAAGGTCGGGTTATCATCAATTAAGGATTAAGGAATATGCCATACCTAATTCAAATTTTAGAAAAAAGGTATGGTCATTATGAGTTTTTGGTTATGCTATTTGGGCGAACCAACGTCCAACAACCTCTAAGGATCTAATGAACATAGTGTTTAGACCCCATCTAGATCAGTTTGTTGTTGCATTTATTGATTATATCTTGATTTACTCTAGAGATGGTCAATAACATGAGCAACATTTACGTCAGGCTTTCACTTTACTGAGGCAACATCAGTTGTATGTGAAGCTTAGTAAGTGTGAGTTTTGGTTAAAGGAAGTAGATTTGCTAAGTCATGTAATATCTGCTAGAGGAGTCTGTGTAGATCCAAAGAAGGTGGAGTCAATGTTAGAGTGAGATCAGCCAAAAACACCTACATAGGTTCACGACTTTCTAGGTTTTACATGATATTAGAGAAGGTTCATTAAGAACTTCAGCTCCGTAGCTTTATCCTTGACAAAGTTTACAAGGAAGGATGTGTCATTTGTTTGAGATGACAAATGTCAACGATCTTTTATGATCTTGAAGGAGAGATTGACTAGTGCACCAATGTTAGTGCCACTACATCAAGGAAAAGGTTATATTGTCTTTTGGGATGCATCTAAGAAAGATATAGGTTGTGTGATTATGCGGGATAAGAACATCATTTTATTTGCTTCATGACAACTTATAAAACACAAGGAGAATTTCCTGACTTATAATTTCGAGTTAGCATCCATGGTTCATGATTTGAAAATATGGAGACACTACTTGTATGGTGGGAAGTGTCAGATCTTAACTGACCACAAGAAGCTGCAATATATCTCTTCCAAGTAGGAATTGAACATGCAACAAAAATGTTGTATGAAGTTGATTAAAGACTATGATTGCACCATAGATTACCATCCAGGGAAGGCGAGTGTACTCACAGATGCTCTAAGTAGGAAGTCTTCTACGTCATCATCCTCTAAAAAAGTATAGTTGAGTGCTTTGGTATGCCATAAGAGAGACATGATGGTCTCCTTGCGACAAATGAATGTATAGTTGGAGGTGTCCGTGTTAGCAGGTATGTTGGGACAATTACAAGTAAAGCTGGCATTGAATCAACAGATCAAAGATGCATAATAGAATGATACTACAGTCCAATAGATTCATGCGAAATTAGGCAGTGAAAAGCATGATGGATTTAATGAATATGAGGATGGGACAATATGTTATCATGGTAGAGAAGTTGTACCAGATGTTAATAATTTGAGGATATTAGTTGTAGAAGAAGCTCACTCATCCATGTATGCTATGCACCTATGTAACACAAAGATGTATTAGAATCTGAAAGATCTATTAAGGTGTCCAAGATTGAAGTGAGATGTAGTTGAGTTCATAGCAAAGCGTGCAGTATGTCAGTAGGTTAAAGATGAGCATCTGAATAATTTTGAGACTTTGCAACCATTTCCTATACCACAATTGAAGTGGGATCATATCACAATGGACTTTATGGTTAAACTTCCAAGGAATGTCAAAAGTCATGATTAATAAAGACAATGTATACAACTGAGAAACTTGCATAGGTGTATGTTGACGAGATAGTACAACTACATGGTATCCCAACTACTAGAGTGTGAGATAGAGGTCCTCGGTTCACTATTCATTTTTGGGAACGTTTACCTACAACGATGGGTACATAGTTAAGGTTTAGCATTGCATTCCATCCACATACAAATGGACAATCTAAAAGGACAATTCAGACCTCAGAGGATCTACTAAGATCTTGTGTATTGTAATTTTTGGGTAGTTGGGATATACAACTTAGATTGATAGAGTTACCTACAACAATAGCTATTAGGGGAGCATCGACATGGCACCATATGAAGCGTTATACAGGAGGTGTTGTAGATCTCCTTTTTGTTGGCATGAGATAGGGGAATATCAACTTTTAGGTCCTCAACTAGTGCAACAGACGATAGGAAAGATCAAAGTCATTCAACATCAGTTGAAAGCAACACATGTTAGATAGATATATTACACTGCTAATTGTCATAGACCTTTAGAATTCCATGTAGGAGACATGGTTTATCTTAATGTCTCTCCTTGGAAATATTTACTAAGGTTTGGAAAGAAGGGTAAGCTAGCTCCCATATATGGGGCCTTATCCAGTAGTTGCACATGTTGGGAAGATGGCTTATAAGTTTGAGCTACCACTTGAGGTGTAGAAGTTACATCCAGTGTTTCACATTTCCATATTGAGGAAGTGTCACCCTGATACGGAGTTGACTCTTCAACCTATTGAGGAAGAATTAGATAATGATATATCTTATGCAGAAGGACCTATGTTGATCCTGGATAGAAGGATCAAGAAGTTGAAAAAGAAGGGAATCATACTAGTTAAGGTTTCATGGCATCATCATGGCGTTGAAGAAGCCATGTGGGATCTTGAAGATGAGATGCATACAAAGTATCCGTCTCGTTTTGCATAGGATTTTCGGGGATAAATCCCTAGTAGGGGTTTATGGTTGTAGGACTCCTGACCTAGCTTAATTCTTAATTATGCTTACTTTTTGTAATGAGATGCTTAAACATTAATCTAATCTCTTGGGATGTTTTAATATCATGTGAAAAGCTTACATTTTCATTTTGGTCCAATTTGATTAATGTTTGAGCTATCTTGTAATATATGTGTATGTTTTGGACTAATTTGCACTTTACCCGTGAGAAAGGGTTATCTTGCAAAGTGCCACATGAAGAGTGGCATCATGAGAGAGAAGATCATGTAATGGCATGCCTTGTTTGAATCATGGAGGATGGTGTGACATCATTATGTGGTAGTAGGGTTTCTAGGGCTTCTAGGGTTTGTATAGTTGATAAGTGATTGACTTAGAGTTTGAGTGTTGTAACCCTACACCACTTGTGGTGAGGGTCGCGACTGAAACACACGCTTTAGATGCATGTTCGTGATCGAGACAACCTTGTGAATGGTGGGTTGAAACACCTTGTCATCGTGTCTCGATCATGTACATATGAGAGCTAGGGTTTCAACCTTGAAGTGTCTCGACTGAGATAAGGGTGTGCTTGAGAGTGTCTTAACCAAGACACAAGGGAAACTAACCTAGTACGTTGCGACACTATGGTTGGACAAACATGACATTTCTATTTATGCATGCACGGGGAAATTAGGTTATTTCCTTGATGGGCAAGTGTCCCTTGGTGATCTAATATATTGACACCTCAAGATCTTCTACTTCCCTCCTTCTTTGGGATATATAACCCCTTCTCTTCCTTCCAAGCAAAACTTTTTGGCCCCACACTTATTCTACTTTAAGATTGTCCTTGGAGCTCTAGGAGCAAGGAAGGTCAGACCTTGCAACCTTGGATGGCTGATCCATCTTGGACAGTGGAGATCTTGTGCTAGGATCAACTTTTGGTGATGATTCTTGGAGAATCATCTGTTGGTAAGTGATCCCTCTCGTTAGATCACGTTTCTTTTCAAAAATTCCTTCATCTTCTTCCTCATTCTCAGTCATGAGGTTGCGGACCATCCATGGTGGTCATTTGAAAGGATGATTTCATCTCTTTCTTCTTTCTCCTTTGGATCGACTAGGTATGTTTTTTCCTTCTTGAGCTCTATTGTGACAATGATCTCTTTCTTCTTCCTTTTAGAGGTGATCCTTTGGCTGAGGTTTTGAAGCTTTGTTGAAACTTTTGGAGCTTGAGACCTTGGGAGGTTGTTTCTCTCCAAATTAGGCGGGTTTTATAACTTTTCCTACCTCTAATATGTGCATCTTAGGTTTGATCTCATATGACTATATATATGGTTCATTATACATGATCAAATAGGGATTTTTGATCCATTATATATGTATGAGAATCTTGGTTTTCTCTCTATATATATCCCCTTCAGTGATCTTCAATGATTTATGATTTAGGGTTGATGAACACCTTAGTCTAGAAGGTTTGTTCATAGGTAACACTTGGTATTCTTTGTCTGATTACCTACTTTGACCTTGGTTCAGATCTAATCTGGGAGGTGCAGGTGGTCAAGACAAATTCTAGGTCTTGTGTCACAGTCAACACTCTTTGGTGGGGTGGTTTTGGTCATGACATTTTCTTCACCTTAGATTAGCCGCTAGCTATCAACCTGATTGCAACACAGTGTTGTTGCATGTTCTTCTTGGTTGTTAGCGGACGTTGTAACTAGATTTCTAGAGAGTTCGGTCGAGACACATGGTATAATATTAGTCATGAGTGCAACATGCTATGACATGTTGGTTATGGCCGTAACAACATGTAGCAGTCGGTCAACACCCTATGGTGTAGAGGTCGTGATGCTGGTGGTCGTGATGTTGATGTCTTACAGTTAGAGACACCACACTAGCTTGGTCTCAACACCATGCTGCATGTTTCCTTGTGTCATGGTCACCGTTATGCATTTCATGTCCCTAGTTTCGTGGTCGTGACGTCGTGTTGCTAAGGGGTCGAGACTCCCTAGTGCTGAGTGCGACACCGTGTTAGGTTGTTCTATGGTCAAAACATCTAGTTGGTCAAAACTAGATTGAAGAGTATTGGTCGTAACACTTGTGGTGATGGTCAACACAAGGTGCTTGGTTGACCGCAACCTTGGGATGTGTCTCTGTTGAGACACTTATGTTGTTTCTTGGTCACAATGCCCCATTTCTAGTGAGGTCGATACCCATATGTTGGGAGGTTGAGACATTGGTGTTATGAGAGGTTGAGTCATACATGTGATGAGTATTTGACACTCTTATATATGAGTATGTACATGACCCATATGTTGTGTAATGACCTACTTAATATGGTGTAATTATGAATGGCTAACCATCAACAATGATGCTTAACCCTCCAACAATATTAGAAATGATGGAATTAGGGTTTATAGGTGGTATGATGCCATTAAACCCTAATCGGGTACATATAAACCCTATCCCTAATTTGATGATAACATGATAGGTGTGTTAACTTTATTTGAAGATTGTTATTCTATGATAGTGTTCTCTCTCTCCTACTTGTGTAACACTAACTTATATGTGAGATGAATGGCATAGATAAGGGAATGTTGTGGTGAGCCCTATACAATACAGAGTGGTGATTATGAGTAATGTTGAAGCTTTTTGTGATATTGAATTTATAGGAGTATATGAATTGGCCTAATGACCTAACATGTGCCTTGTGTATACATTGAGTGATTGATATCACATAGTGAGATAACATTTTTAATGACCTTTTGAATGGAAGTATTACAAGTTCCAGATGATGATGAGACAAGTTCTCACTTAATACATTTTATATCTTCTGGAGTTGCATCTTAGGTTAATTTTGTAGAGATTGTTTAGGGTTAATACGTTTTTACTTCATCGATGCATTACAAGATACTTAATTGGTATATCTAATAAAGTGAAACCCTAATCATGTAGTTGACATGTACCATAGATCCATCTTCAGTGTCAATATTTAGCTGGATGGTGAAATGACTATTCCTACAGGAAGCTTGGAGAACATACTGTTGAATATGATGGGTATTAGTGAAGATAACTCCATGTATCCTTAAATTATTGAATTCATGGTATATTGTATTTTGTTGAACAACCATGCATGAGAGAATTCTCTAGTGTTGTGTTATGTATCATGGAAGACTAGTTGTTTTATAGGACCATAGCCTTCACTATGAGTTGTTGTCTCTACAGGGCTGTAGCTTTGACTACAAGTTGTTGTCTTTGTAGTTTGATTGTTATGTCACTACGTTGTAGACTCAAACTGACCGAGTAGTGCTAGTGATGATCATGGAGTCAGGCTCTTCCATGAATCATGTATGGTACTTTTTTTGAATTAGTAGTGGTCGGTTGAATTTGAGTGGTAAGCCTCAAATCCTCATGGCATAAAAAATAATTAATCAATCGTATAATATAATTGTTTAGGGTCAAATAAGAATCGCATTGGATGACCCCATGCATTATTTCTTGTATTGTTTAGTTTATAATAGTTATATATATTCTTCATATTCCTTTTAATACTATAAAATGTTTTATTACTCAGTTGTAACTACTTAAATTGCTCAAATAGTATTACCTGCTTTATTTACTGCTCTCTTTAGTACTATGCTTATAATAGACGTTGACGAAGAGTCATATCTCTCGCTAGGACGTTTGGTGTCACTTTGTGGGTTCCACAACTTTTTAGGTGGTCTTGGACAAGAAGGTCGAGGTCGTGGTGCACATGAAGAACAACAGAGTGAATAGTCGCTAATAAAGGTTGGACATGCTACTAGTTAAAGTCTTGTGATAGAGTCCTATGTGTCGTCCCTGTACTCTCAGGTCTTTGGAGAGATTTTTTTGTATTGTATATCGACACATATATTTTGTCTTTATGCCATGTGGTGTATAAATGTCATGTATATATAAACAAGTTGTGAAAAATAACAATTGTGGGTCGATAGTCTTTTAACATAAATATGTAACATCTTTTGGCGTATAATGAATATAGATGGCCTGTGTTGAATGCATGTTGTGATAAACTTTTGCTTGAGACATTAAAATTGCAAAATTATTTTAATTTATCCTATTTTGAGGTAATATTATTGATAATGATAATTCTACACTTTTTTTAGTAATCTCACTTGGTGTGGCAATGGTTGTCATAAATAGCATATTATAATTGCCCAATGTAGAAATCTAGAGATAAGAAGAAGTAGAAAAGACATCCATATTATTATTCAAAAATGCAATATAAATAAGTAGAAATATCCATTAGAACTACCCAACAACCATCGTAAATGGAGACAACAAGAACAATACAAAAATATGGTTGGAAGTAAGTTTTGTGAAATGAGAGGGATTGATTTCCGCCTCCTTAATTAAGGAGCAATTTGACCCCACGTTGCATATCCTAGTTGTTGCCCCAATGATCAATGTAATATTATGTTAATAACTAGGGTACAAACATAGTGCACTAAATGTGTCCCAAGTAGAGATAAATTGCCCCTCTAATGGGTTCAATGGTTTCCAAGCAGGGTTAATTTGGCCCCACTTGGGGAAGTACATCCCCAATTTGGACAGATTGGTCTCACAGTCACAGTCGGCAATGCTTCTTTAACAGAATACATTGGATCTAATTAAGTGATATTTGGTCATTCATTTTGTAAAATGATACTTCCAATATTAAATAACACAAAACATGATTCTATTTTTTACTAATATTTTTAATAGATCCTCGCCTATATTTTAGATATTATCCTTGTTTCTTATCTTCATACTGCCACTTCACACCCATTTCTGCTCAGACCACTCTATGTCAGTTGTTGCTTTCATCTTAGTATTAAATCCTTCAGCTGGTATATCCGTTTCGCCTATTAACGAATACGTCTCCTCTACCTCACCCACGTGCATATATAATTCCCATTAGCTCGCACGTCGGCTGATGTAACAATCGTGTGAGAGATTTCTTTCATCTGATGTGTTGCTCTTGGGTTCTTTTCATGTCAACATAATGTCCTTAAAAGCTCAGTTACTCTTGGGTTAAGGATAAGAAATATGCGTTATATTCACAGCTAACAGAGTCACGAAAATATCCAGTCTGCACTCTTGACTATATATGTATGACTTTGGTGGCATATATGAGATAAGAAAGGGACTGTATCTGCGTGCCATTTGAATGCGCCAGCTTGTCGCCTGCGGTTTAAATGGATGTTGCAATATTTCAAAAAGCAAGCTGGATGGATCCACTTCTCCTGGCCTCTACAAGCTTGCTTTCTTCGTGATGCACTAGATATATTAATATACTATATATTCCAAGTTGCCTGAGAACAACTGCAACACATCATCAACTATATGTCGTTGCATTTTATATAGATAATCATGTTCTTGTGTGAATTATTTGCTTGTCATTTAGATCCCAATTGGAACTATACAAGCTCGGAGCGCGGGAATCCATAATAAAACATGCATACGTGGGAAGTGTGGGTTCAAGTAGAATCACATCGCAGATTTCTGCATTCAGCCAACTGAAGCCTTTTGTTGTTTTCCAGTAAGATCTTGGACAGCTGTGCGCTGACTCTATACCCTCCTGCAGACGCAAGCACATACGCAAGTATGCAATCATATGGTGATGATAGTGATTCTACGCCTGTGGCTTCTAGAACGCGTAACTTATGCTAATTGATATGAATACGACGATCCAAGCTGACCACTTTGGCTCAGGCACATTTGAATGACAACCTTATCGTGTTGTTATATTTGAAAACTCTGACCCATGGAACTGCTTATCTTGCCCGGGTCGTTGCTCGGCCATTGGTTCCGCATGGGGGTAAGACGAATGCTCTGTATGTAGATCAAACAATATTTAGGCACGGTTCATGGAAATTAGTTTAGAGCTTGATGACATTCCCATTTACTTGACAGCTAGTTTCGTGACACTATTAGGTGATACGGATCTGTTATACTGACTTATTTTGGGACTCAAAATAGGATACAATTTGCCTCTTTTCTTACAAAACAAATGAACAAATGAAAATATCATATTTTTTATGGAAAATTCTTCACACCACACCTCCTCTACCAATATCGGCACCCCAACATCGGGAATACGCAAAACAGCCACTATTTGCATCTTTTAGCACTGTACGACATGTTCTTTTAGGCCGAAAATCTACTAGTGCTCTACACTACTTGCATGCATACATGTTGCTGCAATAAAACAATGCATACTGCTGCAATAAAACAATACATGCTGCTGCTACAATTAAGCAACCCACCGCTCAACTACCCACTTACTTGCAATACTTGTTTTCCAACAAGACAATTGTCTTGATTTTGAAATTTGAATTTTTTCCAGACTCCCTCCTTTTTTCAGCTGGTCATAATATCTGTCTCGACCACACATTTGTATACATACATTTCACGACTAAGTCTGAAATTAATACTTAATTATATTCAATCCAGTACCAAAAGTCATTAACAAATATATTAGATATAAACTAATACAGTGCATATAGTCAGATGTTCATTTGATTTGTGAGATGAAATATAAATTTGATTACTGATTATATTATATAACTTTTTTCATAATAAATATGTGAAAATTAATATTTCGTTGAGTATGAATTGCATAACGACACCAACAGCAGAAAGTCATTATTAGCATCTCTATATGTTTATTTTTTTATAGTGCAAAAAAAGATCGGTACTTAAATGTATCCATTACAATGCTTAAATGCATCCAACATAGTGCTAAGAATATAATATTTTGCCGCTAAGTCACGAATATGTACGTAAATGTATCCAACACAGTACTAAGAACATAGCAACAACACATTAAAAAATGTACAACGCAGTGTGACACGGTCATCAAGACAAGAATTTTACTACTACAGTTGCATGGTTACATACATACAACTATTGTAACAAAGAAAATAAGGTCGGTTAACCACCCACTATCTAACCACTTGCATTGCGAAGTCTAAAAATTGTACTGTAATATATTCAAGACGGTACCAAAAGTTATCAACAATTAGACTCATAATAGACTAGCACGGTGTTTCTGTTATTAAAAAATTTATGACATTCACCACTTGCACTTATCTTCTTCCCAACTACAAAATAACTCATTTTAATTTTTTTCTCATTTTCCCTTCATTTTAAGCAACATAGTATTTTATCCGTCTATAGTAATAATTTTGTCCATTTTAATGCGAAGTCTAAAAATTGTACTTTAATTTATTCAAGATGGTACCAAAAGTTATCAAGAACTAGACTCATAATAAACTAGCACATCATGTTCTATAATTAAAAAAAATATGACATTCAATATGTTGATATTTTTATTTCATTTAGTACTTATAGATATTTTAATATATGATAAATGATCACATTAATTAAAACATATAACCCACATTTTTCACATTTTGTTGCAAATTCAAATATAATACTTAAATCTATTTTAGACAGTACCAAAAGTTATCTATGGTTGGACTCGAATAAACTAACACAATGTATTATATTTTTTAAATGTTATGACATTCATTATATTGACATAATTATTTCATTTATTATGTATAAAATATTTTTATGTGTTATATGACTACATTGATAAAAATGTATGGATCATGTCTCTTCATATTTTGTTGTTAACTCAGATACAATACTAATTAATGTTTATTGCAATACCAAAATACATCTTAAATGAGACTAAAGATAAATCGGAGTAGTGCGTGTAATTTGTAAAATTTCCTGATCAAACAAATATAATACAAGACACTATACTTGTTTATTATTTTTTCAAAACTTTTACATTATATATGCATAACTTTGCATAGCATACAACATATAAATAATCACACTTTTTATTTGGAACAAAATCAAAACTCATTTACAATTGTACATTCAACAAATGTCTAATGTTTTTCTATTACTATATAAATTCTAAGTGGTTCAACTAAAATACAAAAATGAAAGCATCATGGGAATGGCAACAATGTCATGTTGATCATCGATGGAGGAGCAGACATGGTTGTGGATGTGTTATTGGTACGGTGAAGGTCGACAATGGAGGAGATGGTGTGGCAATGCGATGCCGCACTGGACGCAATGGTGACCCAATCACGGCGGTGGCTGGGCTTGTCGGAGGGTTGAACATAACAACGCTTGGTCCCGATGGTAGCCATGGAGACGAGGAGGTAGCCAGGATGTGAGGTGGCGGGATGGACGCGATGGCGTCCGGCTCACAATGCACGATGGCGGGCTGGACGCTTTGATGTTCCGTTCACGACGGCGGGCCGACAAAGAAGGTAGTGTGGTCGGGCGAGAGCGAGAGAGAGTCGGCGGGATGGACGCGATGGCATCCCTCTCACAAAGTGCGACGACAGGCTGGACGCTTTGCCGTCCCGTTCACGACGGCGGGCCAGCGGAGGAGGCAGTGTGGTCGGGCGGGAGCGAGAGAGAGTCCGGTTAAAAAGAGGGAGAGAGGTGGGGGTATGGGAGATTTTATAGCCTCAACCTCAACATATATGTTCAACTTCTGGTATGGTTGAATAGTAAAATTGACATAGTGAGGACAGAGCATCGGGAATACGTAAAAATTAAAAGTTGCATGCGTGCAGAATGTCAGTTGTGGATTCCCGAGACGTGGGTGTATGTGATGGTGTAAGTATTGTGCTCTATATCACTACTCATTTTTTATTATGACCCTTGTCTTGTGTGACAAGGATAAAATGTGTCCCATTTTGAGTCTCAAAATAGAGTCCACATAGCATTTTCGTCATTGGATCGATTTTTTATCGGGAAAGCTAAGATACAATGCCCAATGACATCTAAAACAATACAAAACTTAAAGGAATAAGTTATCCCTTCACAATAAAGAAATTATTATGTATGTGTTATGCTTATGTTATATCTTTTCAGATACCTTCAGCGAGGGGGCTTGTTGATCTAGCATGATTTGGTGGCTGGAGAGATTGCTCTTAGCAGATAGATAGTAGATACATATTTTGCTCCATCATCCAAACACCTATCTAAGAATCATAGTGCAGAAATAAGAACTCGAAGATCGTAAAAATCTCACGAGGACAGAGAAACATTCCTAGAGGAGAAAAATAAATTAATGGGACACAGACTCCCACAAGAAGTAGAGACTGGTTATATCGAAACAAACTATGCAAAACCAATGTATTGATCAAGAGGAGTAGAAGGGGTGCACAACTGATCCAAAAGAATCCTAGAGAGGCGGGTGCAGCTTACACTAGCTCTCCCTCCTCCTCTAGAAGCTAGATTGAGGTTAGTGGTGAACTTTACTTTTGTCAAGACGTTGTCTTGAGGTTCTTAATTGGATCCATTTGTAACAACATGAATATAATAGGAATCATATAAAATAAGTTTGTAACAAATTTCATTGGTATTTATTTTTTAGTGTGCAAAAATGTGTTAGGATTTTGTCTCTTATCCTAATCGGATAAGAAATAGTATCTAACAATATTAGAAAATTGCAATTAATGTTAGACTTGGAGTCCGAGACATTATTTTGTTTTTTTATGTATTGTCATTTCCTAATACCTATATAATAGCTTGTACTGTCAAGCTGAAAGTCCCTATCTATATAAATAGGGGTAGACACTGTTGAAATACGATGCACCAATGTGTGAGGTTCTAACGTGTGGTAACTTTAGGTGTGCCAATATAGGACAACATCGTGTGCCAAAATAGAAAGCCACAAAGGATAGCTAAAGAGGAGAGAGATAATGAAATTGGGCTATGGGATTCCATTGTGGGAACATGATTCTGAGGGAACGACATTATTTTCTTTTTTTATATATTGTCGTTTCCTAATACCTATATAATAGCTTGTACTGTCAAGCTGAAAGTCCCTATCTATATAAATAGGGGTAGACATTGTTGAAATACGATGCACCAATGTGTGAGGTTCTAACGTGTGGTAACTTTAGGTGTGCCAATATAGGACAACATTGTGTGCCAAAATGGAAAGACACAAAGGATAGCTAAAGAGGGGAGAGAGAATGAAAGTGGGCTATGGGATTCCATTGTGGGAACATGATTGTGAGGGAATGACAATCCTTGTAATCTTCTTGAGGTTGCTTAATAAAATTTTGCGGTCTTTTTTCCAACAATGTTCTCTATTTGGTTATTTATTTGATGGTTATTGACTTTGTCGACGTGGGCAATCGTGACTTTTATTATGCATGCTTGGATTGTATCTCATGTGGCATTTTTTCTAAGCTTGAAGCTTCCGCAAATCTCTTCAAAAATGAACTCAAGTTTCAGAGAAATCAAATTCATCGCATAGTTATAAAGGTAATAATGTGCATTTTCATTCATCCTTCCTCCTTGTGTTCTACAAAATAAAGTATTACTTCTAATAGTTTGACTTTACGACCTAGAATAGTAATTGAGGTACAAAATGGGACAGAAAAATATAGGGCGTACTCTTAAACTCTAAAGCACACTTGTTTAACAATGATTGCAGATAATCTTTCAAGAACATAATAAGTTTGTGTGTTCTAATACTATATATTGATGTGTGGATGATGATAAAGGATATACATGATCCTTGTGATGATCTCCAAATACTACGTGACGTCATCTTATGCTAAGCCTTGCCATGATCATTTTGAGAATCAATTCATTAAATCCTATTAAACTCCTTTAATCATCACAAATTAGATCCCATTTCTAGTTTTTGGAGACTACTTTCCAGTGCATTGTTTCTAAACAAACAAACACTGACGCCTCCCATCCATTCCCCAATATGGCTACAAGCCACCGCTATGCAACAACGACTTGTTTTGTCTAGAAATGGTGGTAGTATCAGAATTGATATTCATTCATCCTATCATAGTGGGATTCCATTATTCACTTACTATGTATGCTCTTGAGGTTGAGGTGTTCTTCTTCTATTCCCCTTTTATTCGATGTATGATTGTGATTGGATACATTGAAGTCAGTTTAATGGTTATTTCTAATATGTTTATGGTGAAGGAAAAATTTAAGAAGATACAATTTTCATTTTTAAAAGCTATTGACGAGAAGCATGATCCTAAATCATTGATTTAAACATTCTTAAGGACTGAGTACATCAATTAATAGTTAGGAGGTTATCTATTCATCATGTCATCATTCTAAAGAACAAAGAACATAATTACATAGATTGTTAGTGAAGAGAAGAAGGAAATGTGGTAGTATTAATACAATTACATGCTTATTTCTCGATAACTATTTTCAAAAGATTTCATTCGGGTCACTAAGTAATAGACATTTCATGGAGTTTATAAAATACATATTGTCTAAGCCTTTTGTAGTTTCATATAGGCCTTTTCATATATGCTTCATTTTCCCACCCATTCCTTGTACAACATATGACAAATTTATCCTACCGTATTTTAAGTAATTGATAATCATTTGTTCTTTGCCAAAAATTTTGACATGTTTTCTACAATATGTTTACGTTATAATATTCTTATATCCAAAAGTACATGCTATATCTAAAGACATGTCCATCAAAATTCGGTTAGCTTCTACAAGTAAATTCTTTGTGATTTTCATTTCTTGACCAATCTATCATCTCCCTTCATTTTTCTTTCCACTACAAACAATGTTTCACTTTTTATGCACATTGCATATGTGTTCTTCTTCAACAAATTTGTGGTGGGGACCTCCAGTGATCATCAGTGGCTTTCCTATTCAAACCTTTTACTATCTGATTTACTTCCCATGTTATCTCCATATTCTTCACCATAGCTGCAATAAGACTAATATGATGGTATGCATAGTAGTGGAGACGTTAAAAAACATTGGCATTCTGGATGCACAATATGAATCTTCAACCAACTTCTAATGATTATGTTGATTATTACTTCTAGTTTTCATGTGTTAGTTGTTTTATCCCCACTCTTTATCCTATTTCAACTATTTAGACATCAAACTTATCCTAAACACTCAAACAATCATACAAACTATTATTAAGGGTTTTCTATATACAAGAGTGCCATAGGACTCACCAAAGGAAACTTGAGCCTTTCCTCTACATCTTGTTAGAAATATAGTTCCTATCTTTAGTTGCTTCCATGCAAGCCTAAGTTTAACCCTAGCTCTAGCATCCTAATCCACCAAATATAATCCTTCAAGGTTTTCTCATCAATTGCTCTATAGTTCTTTAATTGTAATATTTAAGAAATTTTTGTATTTTCATATATTCTACTTGCTCCTTTCTTAGTACATTACTTCTATTAAAGAGCTTTGGAGCCAATTCTTGTGAGAAGGATGCTTCCTAAGGATAAGGAGGTATATGTAAATCTTCTCAAAAGGGTGATCTTCCAGCATCCCTTAGAGAATATTATACCCTTGATCTATATAAGGAGGTTGGTCTTGATAGACAAAAGTAACCGGTAATTGCCTTTTGTATCAACATAGATAAGGTAATATGTAACAAGTTAAAAAAATCCTAGTTGTCAACAACAAGGCACTGGAGCTACGACATATCAAGTTGGTACCACTATAAATCAGTGTGTCTTTTTTGGATGAAACATTGCCCCTTACTTTCTTTACATTTTAGTTTCATATTTTTATTTAAGAAAGAATATATTACCTCTTGATGCTTTAATTTGAATTAAATAGGATTTTCTTTATTCACCCCCAGCTCTATATCTTTCATTGTATTATGCTGATGTATTTGTAATTGGAGGGGTATTACAACTTGGTATCATAGAAGCAAATAGATGGACAATAGGGAGAATAGAGTTATATGTTCTACCCATATATAATTTTTTGATTCTATATAGCTCCCACAAATAGAAGAAAAAGTATGGAATGATACTATGAGTCAGGAGACCACTCTGGTAGAGTTCTTGTGGTACCCTTTGACATTTTACCCAAGGCCCCAAAACTACAATGGGAAGAGGAGAGGAATATCCCATTCCCAGCCAAGTTCAAATAATGAATTCACATTGTTTGACTTTCTTGAGGTTAAAACTGAGACATTTCCAAAAGTGGAAGAGAAGGACGTTGTTAGAGAAGTTGTGGATCAGATATATATTATTGAGAACTATTTTCATAACCTATCTTACTAGACCACTTTAGGTTTTAGTCTTAAACCCATGTTTTTAAAAGAGTTGATCACCAATGGTGGGTGAATTTGCTTGATGCCAATCTTATTAGATCCAGAACAGATTAACCACAAACTCATCTATTCTTACACTTCAAATAATAATAAATGGATATTGTGGTGCCCTATTTTCAATAAAGTATAGATCGTGACTTAACTCTATAGCCTCTCACGCGGTGGAGTTTTTGTAGGCTTTCCCAAACCACTATATTTTCAATCTAGGTCCCCAAAGATAGATGAAGAGATTGAAAAGCTCATGAAACTTGGTTGACATGATGTCCAATCAACATACTGTGAAGTTTGAGTCCTTCATAATTAACAACATGTATTCATTGAATCAAGACGTGCAAATAAGTTTTAAGGAGTAAGGCTAGAGGGGGATTCACTCCTTATCCAATCAAATAAAATGGATAATCGCAATGCAAAACACCAACATAATTTTTTAGTCAGGAAATTATAATCAAATATATTCAATATTTTATGTACAAAACACAAAAGGTAGAAGTGGCAGAAAATATTTCTGAGTATGCCATTTATAAGATTAAAAGATTGAAACCCATACGGGTGCGTACATAAGTTACGTGCTATATATCACTAATATATCATGTAGAGGGGAATCCAACCACTTGAATTCTACTTCCCATGGAACATCAACTACACATTTGTGGGTCTGAACAACGTAGTCATCCTTCCAATGTCCTATTTCCCTAAGGCGTTGGGCAAAACCCACAAAAGGAGAAATAGTGGAATATTTTAGCTAAAGATGGCATATACATATAATAGGAAATTGGGGAATAATAAGGGAAAATAAAATGATATTTTAGATAACATGGCTCCCAGTTAAGAGAAAAAAAGAAGATCGTCCAACAACAAGAAAAACATTTCAACAAGATGATTCAATAAATCTATTTTCTTTTTCACAAAATAATGTATGCCATAAAAGGATACCCAGATATACTAGGGCATGTAAACCATCAAGTTAATAAACAATTTAGCATGCAGGCGGGATAAGAGCAGTATTACTACAAATACAAAGATGATGGTAGTTACAACACATAAACTAAAACCTGATAAAGAATGGGACACAACCAAACTCCCAAAAATAACATGGTGCACAACCTTGGGTATGGGAAACACAAAAAATTCCCAAAATAACATGGGCACACAACCCATGGTATGAGGCACACAAACACCTTCCCAAAATATAACATGGGCACATAACTCAGGGTATGGGGAACACAAATTGCATACCATAATATAGCATAGGTACACAACCTAGAAACTAAAGCTTTTACATTGCACTAGTACTACTGAATCAACAATCATATAATAATGTATATGCATGTGAAAGTTTAGTCACATTACAAACTTGATTAAAGTCTCCATCACACAAATGAACATATAAGATGTTCCACCACAAAAGTGGATCAAATGGATTATTTGTCACAAATAAGTTGCAAAACCTGACAACAAAGACCATCACATGACAATTAGGTTTCCATTTCATCAATGGAGAAATATTGTAGCAATTTCAAAAATTAGGGTACAACCTGAGATAAGATGATAAAAAAATTTCATATAAATTTCAAGTTCCAATTATAATAGATTTAGAAGAACATAGGATCAATTATTCATAATATAGTTGTATGAGTCAACATCAAATGAGATTTATGGGGCATTATGTATAGATCAAATCAAGAGAGAAAAACATAGGGACTTGCCCAATTAGGGATAGTAGCATGCAAAGTACCTGATAGATGGCCAACATAGGTACAAAGTCAATTGTACATTCATATAACGGGTCTAAAAAACCCACCTATTAAACACATATAAGATATTAGGGTGAATTTCTTATTAAATTCACAGACACTAAAAATCACCTTTTTATTATAAATGAATTAGGATCACGTATACCAACATGTAGAAATTATTCTTCCAATTTTATCGACTATTAATTTGTGTTTTGCAAAAATACTGATTAATTTATATGCATTATCAAAATTAAACTGAATTATCTATTTAATACACAAAATTACCTTGGCCAATTATTCATTTTCCCTCAAACATTATATATACTTATACAAAGTGATGGGGTATATCAATATATTGGCATTAGTTGAAATTTGTGTGATATCAAATGAAATCAAATGATGAAAAGAAAATGTTTCTCATTTTTGCGTGACAAAGATTAAAGCCAAATGAGGGTTTCACGGAGAAAGCATCATTGATAATCTTCTCATATGTATCTTTGTCCCAAGAAACTGAAATCCTTTCGGAATATCTCTATCTAGGGTCAGAAGTAGTGAAACTACTACAAAGCTAGGTGGAAATTGTCTGAGTAACTCTAGCATGTAGCCATCGAATCAACGATCCCATGGTTTGTAGTTTCTATAGCTGAAATCACAATAAGCCCCAACACAATGAGAGAAGGAAAGAGTGATACCAAGAACCTAGGGGTACCAGAATATCCTTAACCAAATACATCAAAAAATGTCAGATCCTCCCTACGAATGTAATCGCGGGGAAGATGGGGACATAGGAGACAAGATTCATAGAATTGTTCTGACTTGTCTAAAGTAGAAAGAATGAAAGACAAAAATGGAAACCATGTTGGATACATGACCTAGAGAAGTATATGTCATGGATGGATTCATGGCATTTTGTGCAGTCGCCTTTGGTATTTAAGGAGTATCAGAGGTTTCCAAGAACTTCTGCCAAATATTGGATGACTGTTGAAGGTGGACTGGGAATATATGGGTAGCCATAGAGAGATAATCAACAAAAAAAAGTGTGGAAAAGGTTAATTATATATAGGTATATATAGGGATGAAGGTTGGATATGAAAAGAATTTGTGATATCGGGGAAATGGAGGAAGAGAGGAAGTTGGATTTTACAAAGAGTTAAGGGTCCAATACCCTATAAAATTAGGAATAACTTGTATAGAATGTAGAGAGGGACCTGTAGTAGGAGAAAAATCAAAGAAAGGTGTTGTGAGGAGGAAAAAATGTGGAGAGAAAATATCTTAAAGTATTCATGTGAAATCACATATTTGTTGGAAGTAGAAGAAAAGTGATCCACTACCATATTGGAAATTCATGACCCAAAATAAGTTTAAGTGTATAGAAAAACAACATGACAAAACTTTAGGAGGAAGAATGGTTGTCATAATTTAATCTTATTTAAATTTAAGTAGATTCCTAATTTTGATACTTTCTTTTCTAATGAACTTAATGCGTCTAGGATTTTTTTATTAATACGAAAATTGGCACATAGACCAATTAAAGGATGAGGATTTTGAATATAATTTTTTTCTTCCATTGAGACTATATTATAGGTTATATTTATGAAATATTTTTGAGTTTAAATCTATGATTTACATATATATTACTATGATTAATATATTTCAAAAAATATTTGGTATTTGGTTTACTTTGGGTTTATCTATCCATTAAAAGCTTTCCTTACTACCTAGATTAAATTATCATTTATATGATATTCAAGTTTCCACTTTATTGAGTTAAGAATAAAATATGGTATTTCCATTTTTTAACCAAATAAATATATTTGGCTAAGATTTCAAATTTATATTGGTTCTTTGAACTATCTTTGGGAAATATTGGATCTGAACATGCATTGTAAACACAAAAAATTGATTTCCATATTCCCATTTAATAGGAAATTGTGTCAATCACTATGTAATAGGAAGGGTGGTTTACGAGGTCATACCTGGTCCTGGAGCAAGTCCAACGAGTATTCCCTCGTTGTAGTATGCGGTTTTCTTCAAGTCACACCTGAATTGCTTCTGCGTCAGCCTCCTAGTTGATCACCACGGATAATAGGTTGACATTGTCCACCTAGAAAAAAAAGCTCTACACCTCTAGAGTAGTCCATACAGACCACCATGAACTCTTGTCATTCTTGTATAACTGACAAGAAGTAGTTGTCCCCTCATGTTGGCATACTAGTCACCAACATACTCTCCCACAATTGTTCTCCCTTGCTATCGCTCCCTTTATTGGGTCGGAGATGATGGGTTCTCATAATACCGCAACCAAAGAAGATAAGCAATTACTAGTGGCAATTACGTTCTGTCTGAAAAGCCTCTAGTACCACTCTATTTATAGGAGGGTCAGGGTTACCACTCTAAGTGGGAGTGGAAGGGACTAGAATTTGATGGATTTTCACCACCTGCGAGTAGCAAAATGGTTGGTTCACTAGTATATTGTTCGGTTGGCATGTGAATCAATTGATTCAACCCTTAAACCGGTCATTTCATCATGTTTACCAATGAAAATTGTATTGGAAATTAATATCTTATTTAATGCACAACATGATGTCAGCACAATTCCTTAAATCAATAAAATTGATAAAAAACTGCTCGGTTTACAACCTGATATGGTCATTTCATGGACCTGAGCCGATTGGTTCACTTCCTGAACTGGTTAGTTCATTGACCAAAATTGTCAAAGTTGGTTCAATTAACCTGACACATTGAAATATTCAGTTCAACACTTGAACATGTCAATTCACTTGTCCAGTCAGTAAATTTTCAACTAATGTTGTTTAAATTGAATACCTAGCTCTTTAGTAGTCAATTTTAAACCATATTCATGAATGAACTCCTACTCAAAGTGTAAGATATGTGTGTGACCCTATAGGTTCCAAGTTATAGTGATTGTATAACTCCTTTATCTCTTATATCCAGATTAAACTTGAGGCACAGATTTGTTGTTGATAACACCCATTTTGGGGCTATTTAGGGCCTTTATTTCGTTGTCAAAACTACCTTCTAAACTATTTTTACTCTCCATTTTATCTTGTTACTACATAGAAATAACCTACACTATGCCCCTGACTCTTTTCCCATCTTTTGTAGAGATTTCCTTCGTTTTTCCACCTAAAGTCTGCAAAAAGGCCCGTCCCGGCCCTTCTACAATGAGCACCTACATCGGCCCTTTGACTGGTCGCCCGACACGCCCATTTACCCATCGCAGTCGCTGCCCGATATGGTAGCAACCCAACACAGGTGTGTCGTGCGAGGAGCCCTAATGAGCGGTACGCTATCTACCTAATAGGGAGCTTTGCCCGCCATGACTCATCAGCCTGATACGGGCACGTCGCACGATATGAGTTACTCATCGGAAGCAGCTGCCCACCAGGATCACCTAATACGCTCGAAACACGACACATGACGCCTTTCGTGCCGGGCGACAACATGTCGACCATCCCCGAAGCCACGTAAATGGAGTCGATGAAGGACACATGGCCCCACAAGGACCGCAACCTCTACCAACTTCTGCCTATAAATAGCAGCTATGGGACTCCAATGGTACGGGTCGGAACCCCATGAGAGCTAACTTCAGAAAAACATCAGGAGTTAGTGTATCACATTCCAAGGCGTGTCAGGCGATACTAGGTGAGCACACCCCCAACCCGAGAGGGGCGGGAGGAGTTCACTCAGAACCTGTCCCAGTAGCCGCATCAGCATGATATGACCAGGATGGCCTCCCCTGCCGGGTCCCTAGATGGGCCTCAACCCAAGATGGCTCGACCCTCTATACCTAATACAAGGAACCTAAGAAACTAAGTGATTCCTAACCCGTCATGATACCAAACCTGATACAGACTTACCATTACGGCATGTCACCCGAGAGGGTTGGTTGCTCGACACGGCCGTATCGGGTAGGGAGTTCTCTCGGTACACCCTGACCGTTACGGTGTGTCACCTGAGAGGGTTGGCTTCCCCACACAGGTGTATCGGGCAGAGCTCCTTCCCGGTACTGAGTTAGCTATCCCTTAGGGGTCCGCTGATGTTTATCTCCTTCCTAAATCAAGGAAGCTGATATCTATCTTCCCTTTTCAGTATTTTTTTTTGGAAATAGGTAAATATATTTCCAAAAGGACTGTAAAAATAGACCAACTTACACAAGCATAACATCATATGGAACCAAAATATACATGGGTGTATCTAACTACAAAAAACCCCAATATAATTTAGCACAGAGGGGACATCTGATAAAATTGGAATGATACAGAGAAGATTAGCATGGCCCCTGAGCATTTTATTTTCATTACTTATGCATTGTAACTAAAACCTCTTTACATATCTATGAGTATGGAATCAGTGGAGTTTAATACCTGTTGTTTTGTTTTTGGTTCCTTTTTTTTGGATGATTTCTTAATAGCATCTGAACTCTAGCATTTTATGTATGGATCATGTTTTGACTAGCTATCAAATCATGTTTCCCGTTCGACTCCCTTGAGATGGGGAAGTCATAACTCTAGAATTTGGTCTGTCCCGGGAGTAGGAGAGTACCCAGGTTCAGGGCCTCCCCAGCTTATCTTTCCACTCTAATCTATGCCAACTGCCCTTGAGAGAGGGAAATGGTGCATGGTTAGAGGTATCCTCTTTGAGAGAAGAGGCTGTGGGATGTTTTTTGTTGCTGCTTGTTATGCCTAAGTTTTCTTCCTTCATGCTTTACCTCAATGATAGATTTATCTCCTCAGATTCCATTATCTAAAACACCTATAAAATCTCTAAGCCCCAAAACTTAAATCTTTCTTGTAACTCCTTTTGGAGATAGGTCTTTGTTTGTTTCCTTATGTTTAGTTCATGTTACAACACCCCCTTTTCTTGCACCCTCTTTTGATGTTCTTAGACAAGTGAAACTCAAGTTCTGAAGTGCCATTCTTCCTATCCCTATGTTCGATCCCGAACTACTTCGACCCTGTGCTAGTTGCAGGTGTCTTAAACATTCATGTATTATGAATTTCTATAGTCTGATAACCTAGACATGATTCCACTCTTGGACCCATGTTTAAGGCTCGTCAACTTTTTGTTGTCGTTACGGAGGTTAGGCAAAGAAAACTGTTCTACAAACTTTAGTTTCACTTGCACTTTGCTAAAACATTGTACATATGCATATAATACTGCAATTATTTACTGCACATAATATTTACTGTTCATAATTTATACAACGCTCTTACACCTTTGTTTCTTTCCAGGTACTCCTTTCTTTCTTTCTAGGTCATCCAATCTCTTAACAAGTCATGGTTGACCAAGCCCCTGAAGCTTGCTTTCTTCGCTTGTTCATTCAAGTTTGAGCTAATGAAGAGAGAAACCCGGTTGTAACACATCCTTTAAATATCACCAACTTTGAACTAAAGCCCTCCTTCCTCCAGCTCCTTCAGCATAATAGGTTAGTTAGAAACACCTCTGAGGAGAACCTATATAATCATATAATGACATTCAAGAGGACATGCAACACCTTTATGATCAACAAAGTCCTGCTGACACATATCTACATCCAGTGCTTCCCATTCTCGCTGAGGGACAAGGCACTAGAATGGTACACCAGCTTATAGGATGGGCGCCTCCCTGATTGGGAGCATCTTGCCAATGCTTTTATCGCCAAGTTCTTCCTTATCGAGAGGACCATCAAATGTCAAAACAAGATCACAAGGTATTCCCAGAATCCCTCGGAGAATCTTCATGAGACTTGGGAAAGATTCCAGAGCTACCAGCGTGAATGCCCGCATCATGATTTTTCGGAACCAAAGCTCATCATCACGTTTTACAATGGGGTGTGCCCTGCTGAGAGGAAGTCCTTGAATGTTGCTGCTGGCAATGATTTCTTGGGACTTAGTGTCCAAAGAGCTAGGGAGATTATTGAAAACATGGCTACGAACCAACAAGACGGAGAATACGACCGAGAGTCGCTAAGTCACACTACTCTAGGTGGATCTAAGGCTATGGAGGCCCTCACAGCCAAGCTTGACAAGATGATGACAGATTTCCAGTCCCTCAAGGAGCCAGGTTATAAAGGGAAGGTTCGACAGGAGGTCGTGAAGACTTGTGTCACCTACGGAGAGCCCGACCACATGTCAAATTTCTGCCAGCACACCGCACCCCAAGAAGATATCGAAGGGGACTTTACAGAGAATGTGGGTCATGTTCAATACCGACAGATCAACCATCCTAGTTTCTCTTATGGGAACACCAGTTCTATTGAGAACTCTCACCAGCTGGTGAGCGGGAAACCTTCAGGAGGACCATCAAATCAGCAATGACATACAGGGTCCCAATAGTAGAGGGCCTTAAAAAAAAACTAGTACCCATGACCGTCTGTGACGATAGAATTTATGTCCTTCACTAAGAGATAGAATGACATCAATGAAAAGATGCACAAGATCTCAGTGGATAGAATGAATGTACTCAAACTAATGTAACAACAGATGGGTGGTTTTTCTACCCAGATAGGGGAGCTCCAGCAGCATAACAAATAGATTGATTAGAAGCTAGAAAGCCTCGCCCAATCCATCAACCATCAGGTGGGGTGGTTCCCCTCCGATACTTAAGCCAACCCACGAGGACATGAGATGGCAACAATGGCCATTCTAAGGTCAGGAATGATTGTATCACCAACCATTGAGAACACAGTAACATCAAAAATAGTACCCATCGAAGGAGTTCGCATAGAGGTTGTTGAGGAAGAAGTTACGCAGAAGTCAAAGACAAGGTTAACGACGTCTCTTCTGAAGAGCGTACAGGCAAGTAAGCACCCCGCGTACCATTCCCACATAAGCTGGTAAAAGCCCAGCTGAAGAAGAGGTATGAAAAGTTTCTGGCCGCTACAAAGAAGTTGCATGTGGACGTCCTGTTCCTAGATGCCATTCAAGAAATGCCCACTTATGCCAAGTTCCTAAAGGACCTAATAATAAGAAAAAGGAAAGGAGAAGACATAGAGACTGTGAAGCTCGCCAAGATGTCTAGTTCTTTCATCAAAACTAATACACATTTGAAGAAGAAGGATCCACGGGCCTTCGTAATCCCCTTTCAAGTTGGAGATAATGTAACTCAGAAAGGTCTAGCAGACCTAGGGGCCAACATCAATCTGATGCCTCTCTCCCTTGCCATGAGAGTGGGGCTCACTGATATGGTAAGCACCAACATGAGGATACAACTAGCTGACCATACCTTCACCCGGGCAGTTGGTGTCATTGAATATGTGTCCATCCGAGTGGGATACTTCTTTATCCCTTGTGATATTGTTTTGATCGACACCATAGAAGATCTAAGCTGCCCTATCATTTTTGGGCGACTCTTCCTTACCACCGGCCGAGCTCTTATTGATGTCAAGGTGGGAATGATTACGATACATTTTGGAAGAGATCACATCGATTTCAACATCAATGATTGTATGGGGGACCCCTTGTTCTTTGAATCCTTTTTTTTGTTGAGAGCTATCAGTAGTTATGCGATGAAGTACAAGAAGAGAAAGCCATGGAAGATCCTTTGATGCACGCCATAACTGGTGAGTTATGAGAGATCGATGATCATGAGGTCAGGGAATTGTTGACCTATCTGGACATTGAAGAAGCGACTGAGGATGAAGATCCTATTGAGACAGTTAGATATGCCGCTCTCCGAGAAGTCCCTACTGAAGAACAGAAAAAGGAAGTCCCACCAGAGCTAAAAGTCTTGCCGAAAGGCTTTGAGTATCTTTTTCTAGATAAAGAGAAGACGCACCCGGTAATCATCAACTCAGAGTTGACAGATTGTCAGAAAGACCAGCTTCTCAAAGAGTTAAGGTTGCGGAGGAAAGCCCTGGGCTACTCAATCAGGGACCTGAGAGGGATAAGCCCTTCAGTGTGCATGCACCAGATCCATCTAGAGGTGGACTCTAGGCCATTTATCTAGCCACAAAGAAAGCTGAATGAAAAGCTTTACGAAGTCATTAGCAAAGAAGTAGTTAAGCTCCAAGATGTTGGAATTATCTATGCTATCAGTGATAGCACATGGATGAGTCCAATCCAAGTAGTTCCCAAGAAGGGAGGGATGACCTTAGTGAAGGGCGATGACGGGGTCGAGGTGGACACCAAGATGGTCACTAGATGGCAAATGTGTATAGATTATCGAAAACTTAACACCACCACCCGCAAGGACCATTTCCCTCTTCCTTTCATCGATCAGATGCTGGAATGCCTGGCCCATCATTCCTACTTCTGCTGGCTGGATGGGTACTCAGGTTTCTACTAGATCCCCATCCACCCTGATGACCAGGAGAAGATGACTTTCACTTGCATCTATGGAACTTTTGCCTTTAGAAGAATGCCCTTTGGGCTCTGTAATACACCTACTACCTTCTAGAGGTATATGAACGCCATTTTTGCATATTTTCTCAAAGACAAGATAGAAGTGTTCATGGATGATTTCAACATTTATGGCAGCTCATTTGATGACTGTTTGAACAATATGTCCCTCGTAATGAGAAGATGTGAAGAACTTAGCCTCACCCTCAACTGGGAAAAATGCCATTTATGGTACAAGAGGGGATTGTTCTTGGACACAAGGTGTCAAGTAAAGGTATTGAAGTTGATCCATCCAAGTTGAGGCGATAGCTAAGCTCCCACCTCTTAATTCAGTTACAGGTGCTCATAGTTTTCTGGGTAATTTCAGTTACTACTGGCGGTTTATCAAGGATTTTTCAAAGATAGACAAGCCTCTCTCGAACCTTCTGGTAAAGTATGTGAAGTTCGACTTCACGGAGGAGTGTATGAAGGCATTCTCAACTCTGAAGGGCGCTTTAATATCTGCACCGATTCTCCAATCCCCTGATTGGAGTCTTTCGTTCAAACTTATGTGCGACGCCAATGATTTTCCTATAGGGGTCGTACTCGGCCAAAAGAGAGACAAGAAGCATCATGTTATCTTCTATGCGAGCAAGACCCTAGACGAGGCTCAATAGAATTACATAATCAAAGAGAGAGAAATGCTAGCTATCGTGTACACCTTCGATAAGTTCAGGTCTTACCTCGTGGGTTCAAAGGTGGTTGTTCACACCGACCACATGGAAATTAAATATCTAATGCAAAAGAAGGATGCAAAGCCCAGACTGCTACGTTGGGCACTGTTGTTACAAGAGTTTGACCATGAGATCAAAGACAAGAAGGGCTAATAGAATGTGGTTGCAGACCATCTCTCTAGGATTCAGGTGCAAGATGATCACCCACTGCCCATCAATGAAAGCTACCCCGACGTATCCATCTACTCATCCCAATTAGTCGACCCTGAGGGACCGTGGTATGCAAATTTCTGCAACTACCTGGCCTATAAGCAACTTCCCCCAGATATGTCTTATATTTATAAGAAGAAGTTCTTCTTTGATTTAAAGAACTATTATTGGGATGATCCCTTGTTGTTTAGGCATTGTGCCGACGGGTTATATAGAAGATGCATACCAGAAGAGAAAGTTTTGAAAATTTTGTTCGAATGTCACTCCTCTCCATATGGAGGACATTTGGGAGGTGAGAGGATAGCTACCAAGGTGCTACAATCTGGTTTCTACTGACCAACCTTGTTCAAAGATGCTCATGCATTTGTAAAGTCTTGCAATGAATGCCAGTGAAATGGGAACATTTCCTGTCAAAATGAGATGTCGCTATCAGATTCAATTGAAGTTGAAATTTTCGATGTGTGGGGTATTGATTATATGGGACCATTTCCCTCTTCCTACAGTTTCAAATATATTCTTGTCGTGGTCGACTACGTCTCTAAGTGGGTTGAAGTAGTGCCTGCCTCTACGTGTGATGCTAAGGCAGTGATCAAACTCTTCACCAAGATTATCTTTCCAAGGTTTGGAGTTCTGAGGACTGTCATCAATGATGGTGGCTCTCACTTCACTAAAAGACACTTTGAATCACTCCTGCGTATGTACGACATTCACCATAAGGTTGCGACGCCGTATCATCCACAAACGTCTGGTCAGGTGGAAGTCTCCAATTGAAAGATCAAGAAGATCTTGGAGAAGACAGTTAACAAATCCCATAAGGACTGGTCGGATAATTTAGACGACACTCTCTAGGTGTACACGACTTCTTTTAAGACGATTTTGGGCACCACACATTACTGCCTGATATATGGAAAAGCATGCCATCTTCCTTTTGAATTGGAGCATAAAGCGTTCTGGGTAATCAAGAAGCTCAATATGGACCAGACCTAGCTGGAAAGAAAAGGTTTCTTCAACTACAAGAGCTTGAGGAGACGAGACTCCATGCCTATGAAAATGCTAGGATCTACAAGTTGAGGACCAAGATCAAGCACGATTCACGTATGAGGAAAAAAGACGTCAATGAGGGTGATAAAGTTTTGTTATTTAAATCTTCTATCCATCTTTTTCCAAGGAAGATGTAGAGTAGATGGTCTGGACCTTTCACCGTTGTAAGGATTTACCCATCTGGGATGATGGAGCTCTATGATCAGGATGATCTGGAAAAAGTCTTTCCAGTGAACGGGCATAGAGTAAAAAGGTTTTATGAAAATGAAGCTTTTTTGAGAAGATCAGAGATGGCCCTGCAAGAAGCTGGAACAACAACCACCAGAGCGGAGTAAAAGGGTTTGACACTGTCAAACTGACGACGGAAACTACAACGCTCATCGGGAGGCAGCCCAAGTTTTATTTTTCTAGCATAGGATGTTATTTCCCTTCATGAAGAAAAACATTACAAACATTATCATTGTAATAAGGCCTGAGTTGATGCATGCGTCACGTGCATTGACTACCTCATTTTATGGGCCACTAACTTAGTTTTTATAAGCTTTGATGAGCAATACCATCTGAGGTTGAAAGCCTTCTTTCATGTCAATGATGTTTTACCCATCAACGCTCTGTGATACCCTTGTTTTGTTTTTCATTTTTACTCTTTTGAGAATCTTATCGGGTGTGTTACAACATGTTCCCTTCCTTCCCGCCTTGTGTGAGACATGATTGCTAAGTAGACTACCTTCACCTCTATCGGGAAACATCGTTAGCCCTTGAATTACATATCGGGCAGGCTGCGAGTATCGCACGTTGCTCCGTGTCGGGCATCTCTATCACCCAAAGCTGTATCGGCCAGCGCCCCCATGTGGCGTGATAAGTACTTGGCCGTGTCAGGCAGCAAAAGTGTGTCGTGTGACATGCCGATCCTGGGCGACATGCATGCCGCACGGTGTGAAGCTTGCTTATGAAGCCAAATTGCCCAACGTCATGACATATTAGACTAATTTTATTGTGTCTCAGGAAATGATTCACCTCCTCACATGACACGTGTCCCTATTTTTCCCGATTTACCCCCACTCACCACAACTATAAATAGTAACTCGAGTTTAATCATATTGGGCACCTGCATTTCCTTTTAACCTACTACCGTATTGTGCATCCTACCTTTACTTCAGCTCCCGTGCCGACCAGTCTCTTCACGACACCCGTGTCATGCGCCAGCAACCTCACCCAATATAGGTATACCACAATACAGCTTATCGAGTAATCAATCGATTGTGTCGCGAGACGTATTGGGGAGACTGTATCGTGCGACACCTCATGTCGGGCGAGACATTTGACACGCGACACCCTTTTGACATGACGCCAATATCGAGCAATGAACTTGCTTTGCGTCGGGATTTGCCTTTCAAGTTTTTTTTCATCAGTCCTTTAACCGCATCGCGCGCTCCCGCCCGACACGGGTGTATCGGGCAAGACTCATCGCCTAGTTTTATTTCATGACATGGCTCCAACTTGTATTGCCCAATTCGTATCGAGCGACACCTTGTGTCGGGAGAGGCTTGTATCAGATGACCCCTATTCTGAGTTTATCATGATATAGTCTTGTTTTTACTCAACTGCTTTGAGATCATATCGGCCTTTGACTTTTTGCCAGGCGATATGAGTATCGCGCGGTGCCCATGTCGGGCACCCATATTGGACAAGCCTTGTTTTACTAACACAACCTATATCAATTTTTCAAGTGTCACCTATATGGTGTAAGACGAAAATACTTTTTTGGTCTACCGCCCAATATTGGGTAAGGTGAATCAGTCAAAAATCATATTACTTACCCCACTTTTGTTCAAACATTACATACATGGCTCGCACCAAGCAGACAATGGTCCAGGTCGATGAGCAAGGCCGAAGGGTCAATCCCGAGGAAACATCTGAAGCAACTACAGTCAGGCAGAAGTGCCCAAACCCCGATATGACGGGGCCATATGAGGATGATAAGCGGCCCAGAAAAAAAGCAGTGACAACCCTTTCAACAGCGGCAGAACCCCTGGCCCACTCTCCAGGCCAGTTTGTGCCCCGAGATACGGACCATCAGCAGTGGTACACAGAGTTGGCGGCCAAAATCTACTGGCTGACCCAGTTCTGCCACCAGCCTTCTTTCCAACAACTTGACATCTTCAACAGGCTCGACAATGTCTTAGGAGCTGCCGGGCTAAGGAACATATGATTTAGCTACACCAGCTCGTACACTGAACTCACCAAGGAGTTAATGTCCTCCCTGTTGGTATGTATGCCCTGAGAGCCCATCATGAGATGATTGGTGGGATACATTAAGATTGATTTGATAAACATCAAAGGCAAGCTTCCAATTCTTTCTGGTTCAGTCATATGGGATAGTGATAGAACAGATTGAATGTCTAGAGAATGACAATACTCAATGACGTATGCTTTCAGGTTGAGGACCTGAACGATGAGATCATACTGATGCTAAGAGTTTGTACATTCTTGTTATGTCCCTAGTCATATGTCATTGTGGAAGGTAGATAGACATCAATGACACACAAGACTAGATTGTGGTGTTGGTTGATGACAAAATCTCATTAGTCATGATATAGAGATATCAAACGAAACACATAGGTACTTGTTAGAGAACAAGTGTACCGGACAGACCCACCGTGAGTTTGACACATGGAACCATGACATGGTAGTCACAGTCACTACTCACAGTGATGGTGGTGAGTGTGATTCTTTGACCTGAAATCACTACACTCAGCACATGTCTTTGGGCACACTTTGACATCATCAAACGTAGTCCTGAAACATGGGTTGTTATAAAGGTGATGATTGGGTTGCTTTGACACATGGGGATTTTGAGGGGTGAGTGATAGATATGGGATTTGTCCCTCCCGAGGGAGTTTGATATCCATGGCTGCTTGATGAGTAGGGTTGAGGAAGGTGTGCATGCATGTGTGAATCAATATGTGATATCGATGTCATACATATCTCTTTCAATCTACTCTGAGATCAAGAAAGTGAATGAACGTTGACAGGATGACTATTCCATGCCTTGAGTTCATTCGGGATATTAATGACAAAGGAATTATACATTCACTGTAACACCATTCATGGATTGTAGGATTGAAAGTTGTTCTCCAACTTTCTATAACACTTGGGTAGCACTGATGTGTGACAAGGCACCACTCTTTGCTTGTGAAGTCATAAGTGTTATGGACTTTCACTGCCAACGTCAAATGGACCTGCAGGGTCACACACATAGGATTTAACCTAGAAAAGGAGTTTTGTCCACAAATAATGTTTAGATTGATTACTAAAGGAGTTTCGTAGTTCAATTAAACACTCAATTAATTGATTGCTCAATGTCATAATGTTCAAGGTGTTGAACATATTGATTGGAGTATCAGATTGATTGAAACTACAATTGACTGATTCTGCACAATCTGCACTCCCAACCGATCGGCTCATGTGATGAACCGATCGGCTCAGGTGGTGAGTCGATCGGCTCATGTACAGGATGAAACGATTGCTTCAAGTGTTGAAACGATCAGTTCAATTGATGCAACCGAGAAAGTTGGGAAAGTAGGATTGGTGAGAAATTTCTTTTCGATTCACTTGCCCAATTTGATTGGAACAAGGATTGGTATTTGGTACGAATTAGAAACAAAAGAAGAAAAGTCAATCGGGAACTGATCAGGACCACAAACTGACCGGTTCAGAAGTGAATCGATTGTTTAATGGGTCCCAACCGATCGGTTTAGGTGTCAACCGACCGGCTCAGGTCCCCAACCGACCGTTTTAGAAATGAAATGATCGGTTCAGGTTGCACAGTTGGCTATTTTTGTGGAAAATCTCGAACCCTTCTACTCCTGCTTTAGTCCCATATTGCCCGATATAGAGAACCCTATCTCATGACCCTCCTATATATATAGGGGTATTGGGGGATTCTCAGAGTACAACTCAGTGCAACCAGTTTCTCTGTAAAGTTTTCATTCTCTCTGGTTTTGGTAACCGAGAGAGCCTGAGCATGTGCTACCAGATAAGGGAGGCACAACAAGGGAAAGAAAACTATAGAAAGTGACTGGTGGCAGGAGAGTGTGTCGGTGACTAGTACGCTGATAGGAGGGTGCGACTCCTTCCAATTCCTTGTGGGATAAGGAGATTGGAGTTCCAGGTGGTTCATGTGGACTACTTTAGAGGCGGAAGATTTCTGTCGCTCGAAGGACAGCTGTCAATCCCGACAGTCTCGGTGAGACCATGAGTTGTCAGTCCCGGTGCCACCAGAAGCTTCACAAACACCGTCCAAGATCAGAGGTGAAGACCGGGCAAGCCACGAGGTATTGTCGCCGAGCAAGCCTCGGGACAAGGTATGATTCCACAAACCATCCTTTCCTATTGTATAGACTTTGACGCATTTCCTTATTCTGGGTTTGGGGAGGAGAATTTTTTTTGTTTCCGCTGCCTTCTCTACCTCCCCTAAAACCCAACAGTGGTATCAAAGCCACATCAACTGCTCTATACGTTAGGATTATCGATATGATTGATTTTGGTTTGTCTCCTTTATTTATTGCATACGATGCGAATAAAATTGGCTTTATGCATGTCCAATCCTAAATCCACAAATCCCAATTTACATTTATGATATGTATTGTGAATGCACTCGATACGCGTTGCCCTTAAACGAGTTTTGTGGTGGATGTATAGCGTGGTTATGGCCAATAAACCCTATCTATGTATGGTTGTATGTGGTTTCTTGCATCTCGCTCTGCACACCGATTCCCTTTCTCCTATTCCTAATGTAACTCGAAATAATTCGAGATTTCTTTCCTACCTTTGCTCCCCTCGAATGTAACTCGAGGTTTCACTTTTTACAATGTAAAATAGGATATAATATTATTTCCTGTTATGTCAAAGAACGGAGGACATCTTGACGACAGCTGAGACGACCGGTTCAAGGCGTGAACCGATCAGTTGACATTCGAGACGATCGGTTCAAGGAGTGAGCCGATTGGTTGATGACCGGTTCGAGTAGCGGGTGGCGGCCATGATGAGATGCACGACGAACAAGCAAACTGATCGGTTGGAGGAGCCAACCGATCGGCTGGTGGCACCCAGCCGACCGGCCTGATGGCGTGTCGATCAGTCATGTGATGAGTTGATCAAACCCAAAAAGGCAAAGCACATAGTTCATCTTGTACAGGTTGCATGTGATGTAGACCTAGATGACCGTGATTCCTCTTGGCTTGAGGAATCACATTAGGATGGCCATAATCATCCTTTTTATCATTTTGCATGTTTTCTGTGGGATATAGCATGTATATGATACATACTATATATTGTGGTGATTGGATATGTATATGTATATAAAAACCAAATCCCTCATTAAAATATTAAGTCTTATATGCCTTCCATTAGCGACACACATGAAAAACTTGATCGACCAAGCGTAGGTTACGCCAAAGCGTTGTGCGCCGTCTATCTAGTGGAAGTATGAAGGGTAGACATGTAGGTTCTACCAAATCGGGGTGCATGTTTACTATGCCGGATTTTGGGTTAGACTTAACTGGTGATTCTTAGAGCGTCTAAGCCCAGAGGCAAGGAATGTTCATGGCAAGGTGTTGCACACATTCATTCATCAAGAGTTGCATATGATGCAATTGGAATCATGGGCTACCTAAATAGTCAAGATTGTGGGCGATCAGCCAAATCTGACTCATGACTTGATGAAATATGGATCTTGCCCACTAGAAGGTTGTACGCTGCAATCTTCCAAATTGATGGTGAGGGCTATCAATTTGAAGTAAAATAGTGGGAGCAATAATTAATTAAAGGCCTAATTTATATTGTCAACTTTTCAAATCAATCAAATAAGTCAAAAATGAGTTTTTGGAATAAAATTGCTTATTTACTTTTGTAGTACAAATGACAACAAACAACAATCACTTTTCTTTGCGATCGGTCCTTCAAAAGGACAAGCTAAATGGGACAAACTTCCATGATTGGTTAGGCCATTGAGAAGCGTTCTCAATCAAAGAGCGAAAGCTCTAAGTCCTAGTTATACCAGAACCAGATGAACTCGATCCCACCACATCAATGGCTGAAAGTATGCTTATGGAAGCATACCGAGGGAGACATTGATGAGGAGTGCTTGATGTTGTATTCTCTGAACTATGAGTTGTAGAGACAACATGAGAAAAATGATGTCTCCAAGACATTGTCCTAGTATGTCATGATAGAAGGAGATCTGGTAAGGTATTCACACACTCAATATGATTGGTTATGAGGAAAGACCTAACAAAGAAGGATTCCCTCTGAGCCAAGAGTTGGCTATTGGTATGATACTGCAAATGTTGTGAGAATCATACAGTTCATGATAAACTACAACATGAACAAATTTTACAAGAGTTGACAAAGTTGTTGGACATATTGAGGAAAATATGAAGAAAGATTAACTCTAATATTTGATGAGATCAATGAAAGGTAAGTCTTAAGGGCAAGGGCAAACACAAAGCAAAGAAGTGTTCTGATGCTAGCCAGCAGCCCAAGCCTTCTTCAACCTCAAGGCACATGGGGAAAGGGTGTATGAGGGAATTCTCTTCTATATCTGGAAGAACAAAAGAAGATGAAGGAGGGGATGGAGATCTCGACCTACGGTATCATGAAATGAACCACTACTTTATCTGAGGTATATGATACCAAGATATGGATATGCCATATATGATATGCAATATCCACAAAGAAGTGATGGACTTTGTGAAAGTACCAAGAAAGGAGTACCCATCATTGGAGGAAGTGTTGCTGCCATAGATAGGAGTACCTTTCAGTTTATTTCATCCTAAAGGGCACGAAATGGAGTTGAGCACTGCTATTTCATATTTGCCAATAGATAGAAACACTTTATTTTTGCATATTGTATGACAATGATGGCAATCAATAAAGAGATGTTTATATTTATAAAGATATGATCTTTGTGGCAATGCCTTATTTATCTTGTTGTATTTGATATGCATAAGATAAAATGATACCTAAAAGTTATAGATAACTCAAACAATCCAATTAGCATCAATCATGAGAATTCATTTCTAGTTTCCATGTGATGGATAAATCTAGACTCTTTTGGTTAGAGAACCAGTAAGACACATGAATATCTTGGACATGATTAATCAAGCTTCACTAAAGGTAGTGGGAGAATGATTATCCTATTAGGTATGATACATGTGATGCATTTACATACCTATTGGAACAAATCCTAATACATCAAATGGTGTTTAAAGAAATACCATATGAATATCTTGAAGTGTTCAAGATTATCATAGATGAAGTACAAATTTGGTAAAGTGTTAATTCTTGATGAGATCAATGAATGAAATAGTTGGACCTAATGTTTGAGATCCTTATGAGTGATTATGATAGTGTATCATAGTGAACTCATGATTAAGGCATGGTGATGTCTAAATCAAGAAGGAATCATACTCTAAGGAGTTAGAGAATGATTATCAAATAACTGAATTCTTCTTAATAAAAGAATACCCCACACTAATAAAGGACATTAAGAATCACAGGGAGTTGTAAGTTCTTATATCCTTGACGAATACACCTCGTTTATCTATGTGATGAGTTGTTCATGTGATGAGTCAACTATCTAGATGAATATGAGGAACCAAATTTTGAGTTATGGTTTATGACCATTACATCCTAAATGACATCCATGTGAACCATAAGGTATGACCTTGATGGTAGCACCCATTGGATGAAATCCATAAGTGCAAATGAATCTTAAGTGTTAAGACACATGGATATCATTTTGAGAAGGATGATGCTTGTTGATTGCAACTTAATGACTAAGACATTTGGCATATGGATACTAAAACTGCATTCCTATGAAGAATAAAACAAGGATGTTTATGTGACACAACCTATAAGGTTTATGAATCCACTAATGCAAATGAAGTCTATAAGCTACAATGGACTAATCAATGTGATTGATTGACTGCAAGCAACTCAGAATTGGATCTTTACTTTGATGATATAGTCAAAGGGTGTGACTGATATGTCAAAGATAAAGAAGGGATCTGTGATTTAGTGGGAGTGTGTTCACATTTCACATGTTGATGTAAAATGGAAATGTTCTAGAATGGAAATCCAAATGTGGAAATTATCTTTAAGGAAGATAGAGATGTTTCCTATGTGATAGGAATAGATATCTATAGAGATAGTTCTCAAAAACCTCTTGACCTGAAAAGAGAAAGCATACATTGGCAATCTGTACTGAAGGGTTCAGTATGCACAGATTCAGTGGGAGAAAACTTGTCCATGTTACATGGAGTTAGTATCCCCAGGCCAAGTGTCGAATTCTTATGAAGAATGTGAACACTAAGAATAGATATGGATCTATCATGTATGTAATCATCCCATTATCTTGCATGTATCGACATGGCAAGAAAAAAATGCATTCATCATCTTGTATGTAGGACATGGCAAAATGATGTGCTCATCCTGATAACTCTTATGTGGGACATGACGAGTGGATGTCTGTCTACTTCCAGTAAGGGTTACGAGAATACCATGAGAACTTGATAAGTACTTGAGAAGTACTATTTCTATGGAGATAAGGAAGAATTCGATGTAAAGAGTTACATTGATGCGAACTTCTGAAAGGATAGAAAATTAATTGCAAAATATATATAGGATATATATAAAAGTGAAAGTTTGTTGATAATTGGAAGTGTTCCAGTAAAACCATTTAAAAGGAAATGCCAAGTATCTATGTGTTGGAGAATAGCAGTGCATACTATATGCATCTGGAAGTTCATGAGATGAACTTATAAATATTCCACTCATTGATGACAAGTATGGAATCCTTGATCATGTAATGGGGCTAAAGGTTAGCAATGGAATACTAGATCACATATTACAACAACTCCATCTCATACGTGTGACGTACATTGAAGAGATGAGAGACATGCAATTTATACTGACTTTGGCAAGGTGTTGCCATTACTCTATGATCGCACTAGAGCAGAGTAACATGTGGGACATGTTTGAAGATCACTATGAATATGATTCAAGGGTGATTGGCTCGCAGTGCAAGTGGGAGTCTGTTGGTATGTATGCCCTGAGAGCCAATCATGGGATGATTGGTGGGATACATTAAGATTGATTTGATAAACATCAAAGGCAAGCTTCCAATTCTTTCTGGTTCAATCACATGAGATAGTGGTAGAATAGATTGAATGTCTAGAGAATGATAGTACTCAATGACGTATGCTTTCAGGTTGAGAACCTGAACGATGAGATCATACTGATGCTAAGAGTTTGTACATTCTTGTTATGTCCCTAGTCGGATGTCATTTTGGAAGGTAGATAGACATCAATGACACACAAGACTAGATTGTGGTGTTGGTTGATGACAAAATCTCATTAGTCATGATATAGAGATATCAAACCAAACACATAGGTACTTGTTAGAGAACAAGTGTCCCAGACAGACCCACCGTGAGTTTGACACATGGAACCATGACATGGTAGTCACAGTCAGTACTCACAGTGATGGTGGTGAGTGTGATTCTTTGACCTGAAATCACTACACTCAACACATGTCGTTGGGCACACTTTGACATCATCAAACACATTCCTGAAACATGGGTTGTTATAAAGGTGATGATTGGGTGGATTTGACACACGAGGCTTTTGAGGGGTGAGTGATAGATATGGGATTTGTCCCTCATGAGGGAGTTTGATATCCATGGCTTCTTGATGAGTAGGGTTGAGAAAGGCGTGCACGCATGTATGAATCAATATGTGATATCAATGTCATACATATCTCTTCCAATCTACTCTAAGATCAAGAAAGTGAATGAACATTGACAGGATGATAGTTCCATGCCTCGAGTTCATTCGGGATATCAGTGACAAAGGAATTATACATTCATTGTAACACCATTCACGGATTGTAGGATTGAAAGCTATTCTCCAACTTTCTATTTCACTTGGGTAGCACTGATGTGTGACTAGGCACCGCTCTTTGCTTGTGAAGTCATAAGTGTTATGGACTTTCACTGCCAACGTGAAATGGACCTGCAGGGTCACACACATAAGATTTAACCTGGAAAAGGAGTTTTGTCCACAAACAATGTTTACATTGATTACTAAAGGAGTTTAGTAGTTCAATTAAACACTAAATTAATTGATAGCTCAATGTCATAATGTTCAAGGTGTTGGACACATTCATTAGAGTATCAGATTGATTGAAACTGCAATTGAGTAATTCTGCACAATATGCACTCCCAACCAATCGACTCATGTGATGAACCGATCAGCTCAACTTGGTGAACCGATCGGCTCAGGTGGTGAGTCGATCAACTCATGGACAAGATGAAATGATTGCTTCAAGTGTTGAAACGATCGGTTTAGCTAATGCAACCGAGCAAGTTCGGAAAGTAGGATTGGTGAGAAATTTCCTTTCGTTTCACTTGCCCAATTTGATTGGAACAAGGATTGGTATTTGGTACCAATTAGAAACAAAAGAAGAAAAGTCAATCAGGAACTAATCAGGACCACGAACTGACCGATTCAGAAGTGAATCAATTATTTCATGGGTCCCAACCAATCGGTTGAGGTGTCAACTGACCGGCTCAGGTCCCCAACCGACCATTTCAAAAATGAAACGATCGGTTCAAGTTGCGCAGTTGGCTATTTTTGTGGAAAATCTTGAACCCTTCTACTCCTTCTTTTGTCCCATATTTCCCGGGATAGAGAACCCTATCCCATGACCCTCCTATATATAGGGGTATTGGGGGCTTCTCAGAGTACAACTCAGTGCAACCATTTGCTCTGTAAAGTTGTCGTTCTCTCTGGTTTTGGTAACCGAGAGAGCCCGAGCAAGTGCTACCTGATAAGGGAGGCACAACAAGGGAAAGACAATTGCAGAAAGCGACTGGTGGCAGGAGAGTGTGTCGGTGACTAGTACACTGACAGGAGGGTGCGACTCCTTCCTATTCCTTATGGGACAAGGATATTGGAGTTCCAGGTGGTCCGTGTGGACTACTTCAGAGGCAGGAGATTTCTGTCGCTCGAAGGACATTTGTCAATCCCAACAATCCCGGTGAGACCAGGAGTTGTCAGTCCCGGTGCGACCAGGAGCTGAACAGACACCGTCCAAGACCGGAGGTGAAGACCTCGCAAGCCATGAGGTATTTTCGCCGAGCAAGCCTCAGGACAAGGTATGATTCCACAAACCATCTTTTCCTAGTGTATAGACATTGACGCGTTTCCTTGTTCTGGGTTTGGGGAGGAGAAATTTTTTTGTTTCTGCTGCCTTCTATGCCTCCCCGAAAACCCAACACTCCCTCCACCAGGTGCCAAACAAACCTGAAGAAGTCAAGAGATTCAGCGAGGCAGATAGGCTATAGGGGCAATTGTACAACGTTGGACACGATATCTAAGAGAACTTATTCAACAAGATCTTCTCCTCCACTGAAGCTGAGAAGGAGATGCTGAACAACGACACCAGGATCACCGAAGGAGAAGGCTTCAACCTGGTCGACCTCTAGAGGAAGCTAACTATCAAACAGTCGTTCATGCCGGGGAGCAAGGTCATCCATAAGATAGTGGCATGCCTCCTTTTCAACAAATACAAAATGAGCAACCTCTACACCGAAGAACTCCATCTCATGTGGTTCTTGATGGAGGGAAATGTGATCAACCTGGGGTGCTTCCTACTGAGTCGACTCCACCCAATAAAGGATGCCACCAAGGAGTACTGCATGGGAGGCATCATCAACATGATCACGACAGGGTTGGGATACCTAAGGGACCCACACAACCTGTCAAGGACACAAGGCAATGACAATATATATATGAAGTTCGTGTAATGAGCCAACATAATAAAAAAGGAGGGCACCGCTACTTCTACAAATTTACAAGAACCACTACTCTCCTGTCCCTCCCGCTCTACACCAACTACGATGCAGAGAAATTGGTCTTCACACCAGTGGAGATTGAGGCTCTGCCAAACCAGATGGCAGAGGTTTCTTACGCTGCCAGCATTAGCTTCCAACAAGGGGCAGTAGCCAAGCCGTCGACCGCCACCACACAACCAGCGGTAGTTGTTGGTAAAGACGTCGTTGCTTCTCCCATACCAGAACTAAGGTTGAGATGATGATGATAGCCCCAGAGGAACCTGCAGCGGAAGAGACAACCGCAACTCCTGAAGCATCAACTGTGCATTTGATGGTGGAAGAAATGGTATAGCCAGACGCCAGCAATGACGCGTTCACTGAGCTCCTGGAGGCAGCGCTCAGGGTTGTGCAGCCCACACCGATGTCGCCTCCAACATCACTGGTGGTTGCTGAAGAGGAGGTCACTGATAGTCGGATGGTGGAACAACAACCGCCTTCCCCACACCCTTCTCCACGACCACCCCCGTTCAAGACAACTAAGGAGGTCTCCATCGCCCCCAGGCCCAGGCTCTCAGCCCTCATCTTCGGCATCCTATTCAGGATCATCGTCTTCTTCCTCCTCTAGTGGGCCCTCCACAACGCCCGAGGAAGAAACGATGAGCGAGACTGTTGACGGGGCTCCGGCGGGATAAGAGAGCACCCTCGGCGTCGACACGGCCGCTCCCTCACCCTCCCTAGAAGAATCTGAAGACATAGACGTATCCATCAAAATAGCAGAGGGCTCTTCTGATGAATCCAAGGGAGAAGGGGGTGACATATATTCTACCAATGACAACCACCTCCCTAGAGCAAGGATTTCGACAACAGACGTGTTTTCTATGCCATCGGAGATCCCCTCCTTCGAGATGGCCAATTTAGACCAACGAGCCATTTACAACCTGACGATCAGTGACCAGAAGCTTCTGAACGCGGTCCTGAGGTCGCAGGAAGATGGAGAGGGCGTCGTCTCGAGCGATGATTACTTCTCTATATGACGGGAAGCCCTAAAAAGCATGTTCTGCTCCCCAGCCGTAGTAGGGAAGATCCTCTTTTGGGTCCTAGAAGATGCTATGATCGAGAATATAGACACTAGGACAGGCCGACAACCAATTTAGAATGCCACCCCGGCCTTGGCAAGAAGATAAATGAAAGGGGCGTGCGACTCCATCCAGGTGGCCAACATGCTACAATACATCGAAGAGCATAACCCAAACCTGGTGTTGGCCCCTTACAAGCATAGAAGAGACTGGTTCCTCTACATGGTAGACTTCCGCATCCACGATGTCTAGCTCCTCAACTAATGCACCGAAGAGTTCCCACACTCAAGACACATATTCTTACGCCCAGAAGACAAGCATCTCAGGCTTCTCCCGTTGCGTCTTCTCTGTGCCATCAAGCAAGGAGTCCAACGCCACAACAACGTATGGAACTTCTTCTCCCTCAGATTATTCCCCATCCAAGAAGAGTCGGGAAGTGGAAATAGTGCCCTCATCATCCTATGTGCCATGGAACTGCTCAACATCTTTGGATATATAAGACACCTCCAAGGCCATAATTTCTATCAGCTCAGAAGCACATATGTGCTTCTGCTGATCAAGGACAAATGCTATTTCCTAGATGCAGGCATACCAGAGAAGCTAGTAGAGAGTGACCAGGAAACTGAATCATCCTAACCCAGTAGCCTCCGAGGAGAAGAAGCTGAGATGGCCACATACGTCTATGGGGAAGGCAATCAGATGGACGTTCTGTGAGAAATACTCACCAAGGAAGGATCCACTTCACCTACAATATCTGAATAATTAATCAGCAACTTTGACCTCTCTGCATGTGTAACCCTATCGCAGGAGTAGGCAATGAAGTTCTCCTCAGGCTAGCTGATTCTACCCCTCACAGACATCATCTACGAGACAGGAAACGCCATAGTCCCCGTTGATGACCTTCGAGACTTAGTAAAGGTAGGAGGATGTCTAGCACTGTCGGTGGCGTCAACCTACATCCAGATTCTACAGAAGAAGTTTGAACACGCCTACATCACCTACCCAATGGTGTTCAATGAAATCTACCTAGATGATGAATCAGGAGCTAAATAAAATTTCTGGCTGAGATACAACGCAACATGCCGCGTATCATATTCTTTCCAATGTTGCATTAGAACCATTGGACGCTCCTGGTGGTGTACACTTGCTCGCGAGAAGCAATCTTCTACAATAGCTCCAACAAAAACAAAGATCATCTGGTGCAGTGTACATCAACTCCTTTGACACCCCTCGAGCACTTAGCAAGGAAATGCTACATCGAGGTGGCAACGTTGATCCATCCATTCTTGGAGAACACAGTGAACAAATGGCACGAGATTCAATTCTGCCACAACAGTCTACAACAAACTCCACAATCAAATGACTATAGCATCTATGTGCTTGAATGGATCTCTAGCTCGGTGAAGCTACAACAAACACATGGCAAGCTCCACCACATCGACTATCACATCAAACGCGAAGAGTATGTGTTGGAGCTTCTATCTGGCAAAGGTGCACTCACCAGCTAAACCCTAACTGACTCATCACTACCTTTCCTCATCTATCTCACAACTCTGAGGATAGTGTGTGGGGTAAGTTTGGGGGGGTAGCATATCAGTGAGGGAGGTACCTAAAATTTCTCTCCCTTCTTATCTTTCTGTTCTTTCCCATATCCTGTGTACATATACATACATGCCTGATACAAAATAACACATATACAACTTCTTGCCTCTCAACCATTGTACAAATACACTCTATAGTAAATATCAGATACAACTTCTTCCAGATTGTTCTTTATGTGTCTAAGGTGGTGCATGTTTTTGTTATGATCTTTCCAAAAATGCAGTCTCAAACGAAAAAAAGGCTACAACTTTTCCACGCAAATTTCAAAAAATAATCTCACAACAGCTAAGAGATGTGCATGTGAAGGAAAAAGTTGCCCAAACAACAAAACTCCCCTTTTTCCCCTATCCATCAAAAATCCCAAAAAGAGAGAAAAACCTTATGAGAGTGAATAAAAGCATGAGAGTTGTGCCAAATGAAAAAAAACACACACTTGTCTCTCCAAAAGTACCCATCTTTAGGCCTGGTAGATCTGTGACAGTACGTAGGATGTGAAATCATTGCTCTAAAGCCAACTCACTTGGACTGCAGGGACCACTTGCCCATTAACATACCCGTACCTAGATGGACCAATGGAAAACAAGAAAAACCCAAAACGCCTTAAACCTACCCAAAAATCCAACTTCTATTTCCACACTATTTGGTGTGAAAGCTAACTTCAGAATCATGCACCCAAGTCTCGCCAAAGTTGAAGAGAACATTTTTTGTTGCTTAAAATAAGGCAGGGGAAAATAAAGTCCTTTTCTCGAAGACAGACATAATTTTCCTTAAGACGTCTCAGAACTCGCTTAAACCCCTTATTTGAGGACTATGTCTGGTATGAAGAAGTATTGCAAATAAAGTGTTAAAATGAGTATGATTGATTGAGGACAATCAAAATGCTAAGTTTGGGAGAGTTGATAACACCCATTTTGGGGCTATTTAGGGCCTTTATTTCATCGTCAAAACTTCCTTCTAAACTATTTTTCCTCTCTATTTTATCTTGTTATTGCATAGAAATAACCTACACTATGCCCCTGACTCTTTTCCCATCTTTTATAGAAATTTCCCTCATTTTTCCACCTAAAGTCTGCAAAAAGGCCCGTCCCGACCCATCTACAACGAGCACCTACATCGGCCCTTTTACTGGTTGCCCGACACACACATTTACCCATCGTGGTCGCTGCCCGATACGGGCGTGTCGCTCAAGGAGCCCCGACAAGAGGTATGCTATCTACCTGACAAGGAGCTTTGCCCACCACGACTCATCAACCCGATACGGGCATGTCGCACAATGTGAGTTACTCATCGGAAGCAGCTGCCTGCCAGGATCACCTGTTACGCTCGCAACCCGGCACACGACGCCTTCCGTGTCGGGCGACAACATGTCGACCATCCCCGAAGCCATGTAAACAGAGTCGATGAAGGACACATGGCCCCACAAGGACCACAACCTCTACCAGTAGCTGCCTAAAAATAGTAGCTACAAGACTCTGATGGGACGGGTCAGAACCCCACAAGAGCTAACTTTGGAAAAACATCATGAGCTAGTGTGTCGCATTCCAAGGCGAGCCAGACGATACTAGTTGAGCACACCCCCAACCCGAGAGGGGCGGGAGGAGTTCACTTAGAACCCGTCTCGGTAGCCGCAACAACATGATACAACCAGGAAGGCCTCCCCTACTGGGTCCCTAGATGGGCCCAACCCGAGACGGCTCACCCCTCTATACGTGATACAAGGAACCTGAGAACCTAAGTGATTCCTAACCCGACACGATACCGAACCCGATACAGACTGACCGTTACAGCATGTCGCCCGAGAGGGCTAGCTGCCCGACACAGCCATATCGGGTAGGAAGTTCTCTCTATACGCCCTGACTGTTTCGGTATGTCACCCGAGAGGGCTGGCTACCCGACACGGGTGTATTGGATAGAGCTTCTGCCCGATACCAGGTTAGCTATCCCTTAGGGGTCCGCTGCTATTTATCACCTTCCTAAATCAAGGAAGTCGATACCTATCATCCCTTTTTAGCATTTTATTTTCATTACTTATGCATTGTAACTAAAACCACTTTACATATCTATGAGTATGGAATCAATGGAGTTTAATACCATTGTTTTGTGTTTGGTTCCTTTTTGTTGGATGATTTCTTTATAGCATCTGAACTCTAGCCTTTTATGTATGGATCATGTTTTGACAAGCTATCAAATTGTGTTCCCCGTTCGACTCCCTTAAGAGGGGGAAGTCGTAACTCTAGAGCTTGGTCTGTCCTAGGAGTATGAGAGTACCTAGGGTCATGGACACCCTGACTTATCTTTCCACTCTAATCTATGCCCACTGCCCTTGAGAGAGGGAAATGGTGCATGGTTAGAGGTATCCTCTTTGAGAGAAGAGGTTGCGGGATGTTTTTCATTGCTGCTTGTTATGCCTAAGTTTTCTTCCTTCGTGCTTTACCTCAATGACAATTTTATCTCCTCAGATTCTATTATCTTTTTTTTGAGAGGGGGACGGAGAACCCTATGATTGGGGCTCCCCGTTTCTATTAAAACTAACTCAAATCACTGTCTACAATACTCTGTAAACTGGAAGGGAAATGACTCAATAAAGAAAACTTGGCTGCACGCCCTCGACGGACCTTATTGGCCACCTCGTGAGCAACTCTATTAAACCTACGACTAACATGAAGTAAACTACAAAAGGAAAACTAGAAAACAAGAGCTTTGATGTCCTCCGCAAGCGACCCAATGTAGTCCCTCCTTTCTTTAGTGCTTGTGGATGCATGGATAGCCTCCAGGGAGTCAGCCTCGACCTCGATGGCGTCGTATCCCTTCGTCTTTGCCCACTGCAGCGCGCCTCTAATGACGAGCATTTCCGACGTAAGGACGTCTGTCCCGACGTTGGCTTTCTCCCCCCCAACCGCGACCAGGATTCCCGTATCGTCCCTGACCGCCCAACCTATTCCTACTCCTCCATCCTCCCCGACCGAGCCATCCACATTTATTTTCCGTCTGCCTTGCATGGGTTTCTTCCAGCCACCACACCTCCCGTCGCCTCTTCCCGTGCCCCTCCCTCCCTCACACCTCCGCCTGCTTTCTTCTGTCTCCTCCTCACGCCACACCTCCTGCCGTGCCCCCTTCCTACCCGCAGCTCCCTCCGTGCTTGTATTCCTCCGCATTGCCCCTGCCGCTCCGCCTTGACGTGCTCCCCCGACGGCATGTCCTTCCTGTTCCCGCCCGCCCATACCATCCCCATTCCCCCCGTGCGGCCCTGCTCCCTCCAGCTCCTCCCGACCCGACATGGTATGTATGGATCCGTCGTGGTGGTGCCCCGACCAGTCGTGACCGTTCACCTCCCCTTCCGTCCTCTTTTGTTTCCTACCTCCACGTATCATCGCCAGGGCCCCCCTAAACAAGTAACCCACTTTAACATCTTCACTCTGGAACGTGCGCAGGCAGCGAGCCCTCCACGCCGTCCACAGCCCCATCACCATATGCACCTTCTCGTCCATTGAGCTCCTGTCCAACGCATCATTCACAGCCAATGATATATCTACGTCCCGACAGCCGTCCGCCCATGCCTGCACTTCCGGTTTTGTCTGCTCCCAAACCTCCACCGCATTGGGGCAGCGGAAGAACATGTGTTGTAATGTCTCCTTCTCCGTTCCACACAAGATGCAAGTGCCATCCTCTATACAGTGACGATCATATAGCCTTCCTCTTGTAGCTAAGCTTCCCGTGCATGTCCTCCAAAGAAAGTGCGCTGTCTTTGGGCTCCATCCCGTATGCCAGATCCTCTTCCACATCTCCTCCCCTTGGCGTTGCACAAACCTCCTCGCTTCCTCTTTACCCACAAGTCCCAACCAATACGCAGAGCGGACCGTGAAATCTCCATCCTTTGAAGGCCACCACATGAGGCTGTCATGTGGTCGTCTCCAACTGATTTGGATCGCACATATACGTGTTGTGTACGCCTCGGGAAAGCATTCTTTGACTCTCTCTACATCCCATTGTGTGCCATCTTCAGTCATCAGCTCCTTTACTTTGCTATAGGTCGTCCCCTCCACTCCTTTGAACCGCACCAAGGTTTCATCTTCTCCAGGCAGCCATTTATCTTCCCATATATCCACCGTTTTCCCATCGCCAACTCTCCACTGTATGCCTTCTTTTAGGAGTGCCTTTGCACCCCATAAGCTCCGCCAAGTAAAGCTGGGATTGTATCCCCTTCTCGCTTCCCATATAGATGAATGTGGATAATATCTGGCCTTCAGAACCTTTGTCACTAGAGCCTCCGGGTTGTTTGCTATGCGCCACAGTTGTCTAGCCAAAAGAGCTTGATTGAAAGTTTGGATATCTCTGAACCCCATCCCTCCTTGTCTCTTGGGTTTGCACATTTTCTCCCAGCTCAGCCATGACATTTTCCTTTGTTTATCTTTTGCTCCCCACCAGAATCTAGCTACCATTCTCTGCAGCTCCGCTACGGTACCCACGGGTAGCTGAAAAATACTCATGATATATGTGGGTATTGCCTGGGAGCACTTCACGGCCTGCCTTAGACAACAACTTTTCTGACCACCCTTGGAGCTTCCTCCATACCCTGTCTCGAATGAAACTGAACACCTGCTTTTTGGACCTGCCCATGGATGTTGGTAGACCCAAATAGCTTGCGTGCCTGTCCACCACTCTCACGCCTAGCAGCTGCCGTAACTCCTCTTTCTTGTCCGCCTTCACCCCCTTGCTGAAAACAACCTCCGTCTTCGAGAAATTAATCAGTTGACCCGATGCCTGTTCATACTGGCTGATTATTTCAGCTATCTTCAGACATCCAGCGGTAGTTGCTCTAGCAAACAGGATACTATCATCTGCAAAGAAAAGATGTGAGATACAGGGTGCGCCCCTACATGGCTTGATGCCATGTATGAGGCCATCTTGGGTGGCTGCCGTTAACAAGGTTGAGAAAGCTTCCGCACATAAAATAAAGAGAAAAGGGGAAAGGGGGTCACCCTGTCGGAGTCCTCGTGTTGGCTTTGAGCTTTGGGTTCTGTCTCCATTAATGGCGAAGGCATGCGTGACAGAAGTAATGCATTGTTGGACTTTTGACCTCCATTTCTGCCCGAATCCCATCTTCTCCATGATGGCATCTAGAAAGCTCCACTCCACCCTATCATATGCTTTGGACATATCAAGCTTCAGGGCAAGACTTCCTCTTTTACCCCCCATACCTCGCTTCATAGAATGGAAAACTTCGTAGGCAATGAGAGCATTATCCGTTATCAATCTTCCTTGTACAAAAGCACTTTGGTTCTCTGACACTATGGAATTCATAATGGGTTTCAGCCGGTTCGTCAGGACTTTGGAAGCTATCTTGTACACCACATTGCACAGGCTTATCGGTCTAAATTCCCCTATGTTCTTTGGCTTTTCTATTTTCGGGATGAGCACCACTAGAGTATCATTCACCTCTCCAATGCATTCCTCCCCTTTCCACCACCCCTTGATATAGCTAGCCACATCCTTCCCTACAATTCCCCAGTACTTTTGATAGAACATCGCCTTCATGCCATCTGGACCTGGTTCTTTATTTGGATGCATCTGCTTAAGGGCTGCCCACACCTCCTCATCTTCAATGTCCTTCTCTAGTTCCTCTCTTTGTGCCTCCGTCACCATCTCCCTCATCCCCTTCATCGCCACCTCAAACCCGGAAGAATTACTAGTTTGGAACAATGTAGCAAAGTGCTTCATGATGATTCCAGCTATGTACCACTCTTTTGTCTTCCCCACTCCATGTTCGTCCTCTAGACCTTCAATGTAATTTCTCCTCCTCCTGTTAGAAGCTTTTTGGTGGAAGTATGCTGTATTGCGGTCCCCCTCCTTCATTTCTTTAACTCTTGCCCGTGCAGCCCAGTATTCCTCATTCTTCTGAAGCCAGTATTGCAACTCTTTTGATTTTTCCTCGGCCCTGTCAAGGTTCCTTTGGTCCGGTGTGAGAGCTTGTAGCTCCTTTAGTTCATTCTCCAGCTCCTTCACCTTCCTTCTCCTCTCCCCGAATTTCTCTACCGCCCAAGCTCGCAGACTCTCCTGGCAATGCCTCAGTTTGGTTCCCAACACCCTCCCATCATCCCCTTCCCATGCCTCCCAGATGATAGAAGCACAGTCCTCCTCCCCCACCCACATGGGCTCAAACATAAAATGTCCCTTTCTCCTTCTATTCTTGTTCCTCCTATCCGCCTTTAGAATAATAGGTGCGTGGTCCGACTCATGTACACCTATAAAAATCTCTAAACCATAAAACTTAAATCTTTCTTGTAACTCCTTTTGGAGACATGGTCTTTGTTTGTTTCCTTATGTTTAGTTCATGTTACAACACCCCCTTTTCTTGCACCCCCTTTTGATATGCTTAGACAAGTGAAACTCAAGTTCTAAAGCATCATTCTTCCTATCCCTGTGTTTGACCCCGAACGAATTCTACCCTATGCTAGTTGTAGGTGTCTTAAACATTCGGGTATTATAAATTTCTAAAGTTCGATAACCTAGACATGATTCCATTCTTGGACCCATGTTTAAGGCTTGTCATCTTTTTGCATCATCCTTTGAATGTTCAATCCATATTTGTTAAACTAGATAAGACTGTCTAAAATATATTTGACCTCAATATCACATATTGATTCACATGTTCATGGGCATTCTTTTCTCAATCTCTCTTATCAAGTGGCCAGGATATCAAATTCTTGTAGGAGGGAAAAATCTCATCTACATCACTCATAGTCATCCCCATTTGTCATGGTGCAATTGATCATCACCTTTATGGAAACCCTTATTCAAGATCACAGTGGATGATGTAAAAGTACACCGAACGAAAAGTGTTGAGTGTAGTGATTTTAGATTTAAGAACCATAATCACCACCTACACTATGAGAGATGACTATGACCACCACTTATTGTTCCCATTTATCACTCTCAAGGTGGGTATGTCTGATACATTGTTCTCTAACAAGTATCTATGTGTTTGGTTTAATATCACATATCATGACTAATGAGATTATGTCATCAACCAACACACTCTAGTCTTATGTGTTGTTGTTGCCTATCATCCTTGAACAATAACATCCGACGAGGGACATAACAAGAATGTACATACTCTTAACATCTGTATGATCTCATTGTTCAGGCCATCAACCCAAAGACATAAATCATCGAGTAATGTCATTCTTTAGTCATTCATTATGTTTCCTCATTATTTAATAACTGAGTGAAATAGGATGAATCACAAGATTGTCTCTACTATTAATCAAATACTTTATATAATATGCCATCACCATAATCATATGAATGGCTCTCTGGGCATACATACCAACAGACTCCCACTTGCACTTAGAGCCACTCACCCATAAATCACATTCTTAGTGATCTATACATGTCCATCATGTTTCTACTATACAAGTTCTAATCTAGTAGGTTAGCAACATTTTGCTTTTAGTCAGTATATTGCATGTTTCACATCTCTTCATTGTATAACATTTCATATAATATGGAATTGCCTTAGTATAGTATCTGATATTCCTTGCATAACCAATATACCCATTGTTATCATAGTATTTCTACTGTGCCATCAATGGTTGGAACATCTTACAAGCTCATCTATATGAATTTCTAAATTCATACAACATTCATTCTTGTGTTCATAACACCAAGATGTTCAGTTTCTATTGTAGAATTAAAATAATGGTCTATAGTTTAGAACCCTTTACAACTTGTAAGTCTTATTTTAAGATTAAAAATGGTTTTATATTGCAATCATTCTTTGTCATTTCATAAGCTTGGATCAGTGTAACTGTTTACACCCAACTCTTCCTTATTACCATAGTGCATCAACTGAACGTAAGTGCTTCTCAAGTACTAATGAATGTTCTTTATGTCATTACAATGATCCTCATTCAAATCTAACTAATATAATCTTGTCATGTCCAATACATAAAAGATAATGGGATGAGTACATTATATTTCATGCATGATAGATCTGAATGTGGATGCATATGGAATCTCTTCCATTCTTCACAAGAATTTTAACACTGGGTTCTTAAGAGACAAATCGCTTGTATCATGGACAAATTCTCTCTCACTAAATCCTTCCTGCTGAACCCTTTCAACATCTTGCCAATATATGTGTTCGTACTTAGGTCATGAAACTTTCTAGAACTATCTCTATATATATCAATTCATATCACATCGGATGTTTCACCTAATCCTTCATACTGAAGGTGATTTCCATGCTAGGTTTCAATACTTGGTATTGAGATGTTATTCCTTATCCATATGTAGAATATTTATATGCTCCCACTATATATTTTGTAATCATATATTTCATATGTGTCTTGAATCAAGTCAAACTCTTTTACAATCTTGTCAAAATAAAATATTACAACTCTGAGATGCTTGTTTCAACATCTATATTGAACATTGTCTCTTATAGACTATTTTTGCATTATTGGAGTTATAAATCCTTTAGGTTGTATCATGTATGCATCCTCTCTATTATTCCTTTTAAGGAATTTGGTTTTAATATCCATAAGCCAAATCACATAGTCTTATTAAGTTTCAATAGTAATCATGTCAATTAGTGAAGGGATTTCATCATGTTCAACATTTTGAACTAGTTTGGAAATCTTAGCAAGCAATATGTCCTTTTATGTGATCCATGTTGGTCTTCTTTATGAAAAACCAATCGCACCTTATGATTTTTACCCCTCTAGGTGGTACCATTAAGGTCTTACCTTGTTGGTGTACATGGATTCCATTTTGGATATACTGGACTCAAGCCATTTCTCAGACTCTAGTCCCTCTATAGTTCTTAGTTAATTTTGGCTCATCATATTATGACCAACTCACAACTTATCTAAGTTATAAGATTTATAATATTTTAATCTCAGACATGTTTTACTAGAGCTACGATTTATGTGTTACAGAAAGAACTTCAGATTCCATACCAATTTGTGATTCTCCATTATTCCCATTGTACCTCTTCTGGTTCAATGTTTTCTTATTGATCTCAAACCTCATTAGTTCTACTTTACTCCCACTACTTCTTTTGGAATTTAGCTATCCTAATAACAAACACTTGTTTTATTGGATTGAGATAATAATGTTTAACAAATTAACACATATTTGATTAAATCTTGTCAAGAAACAATTTTCTTGTATATGTTTCAATCCTTAAGACATATTGGGACATTCTCGTATCATATCTCATATGATGGATATCAAACCATTTATATGGTACATTGTTTTAGTGATAAGTAAGTGCCCAAAAGGAAATTTTAGAAGTTTAGATTAAATGATAATGACATCATGACCCATGAGGATGTTATTCCTTGTTTCTAATACATAATAATTTTACAGGTGGCGTTCATCATGATACAATATCACAGTCTCTCCAGAAGGTCCTAAACTCTTGATGTAAAGTATTTAAACATTTAATCATATCAACATTTCTTAATATGTTTATCAAAGATTATCATGTACTTCACTCATGATCTTCTTGAAGACTTCAAGAGATTCATGTTTGTATTTCACTAAATACAAATCTCATATCTATTGAGATCATCATAAAATATAATGAGGTACAAATAACTACCTCTGGCATTTATTCTCAAGGTCTTTATACATTAACATATATAAGACTTAATAGACTTCTTACTCTCCCACTACACCTAGTGAGATGTGATTTGTCATGTTGCTCATATATGTAAGACTTGCATGTCTCTTATTGGTTCAATAACAAAAAAAGTCTAATAAACATCAACATGGATTCTAGAAATGCATTTCTCATATATGTGCTCTAGATGACTATGCCATAAATTGTTAGAGTTATTGATTGTAAACCTTTAGGTATTTATGTTAAAAACATATATCTTTAGATCTTTCAAATAAAGATCTAAAGACATATAGGGAATTTCCATACTAGATCACAACTTTGAAATACAACCATTAATCACTCTTTATTCATAATCACACTTGTCCATACAAGATGCATACAATAAAAATATTTCTATTATTGGCATAATTGAAATAGAAGTTCGTCTAACTCTATTACATGCCCTTAGGCTAAAATAATTTAAAATGTAGACTGACATTTTAGAAACTCTTACTCTACATAGTCCATCTTTGCCATTTTGTTAAGACTTACTTCTTATCAAATCATGCATATCAAATATATGCCAGCTCTACATCTAGTATCATATACCCAAGATGAAGAAGTAATCAATTTATCTTATTACATATATACCTAAAGTAGAGTTTTTTATTCCCTCCTTCTTCTTTAATTCCTCTAGGTATATAGGGAAATTCTTTTTCCAATGTCTAGGCTAGTGATAGTGGTGACAATTGCCTCCCTTATTCACTCCTCCCTTTTCTTTGAGTGCTTTGGGCTTCTGACCAGCTTTAGAACTCTTCTTAGCTTTGCCTTTGCCAATAGACTTTCCCTTTGGTTTGTATATCATCATCACAAGTTGAGCTTATCTTTCTTCATTTTTGACTCAGTTGTTCTCAACATTCCATGTAACTATGCTAACGACTTGTCAAAGTCATTCATGTTGTAGTTCATGACAAATTGATTGTATGACTGGAATAGACTGCAAAATCACATCAGGAAAAAATTCTTGAACCGAGGGGAATCCCAGTCTAGAAAGGTTCTCCACATACCCAATGACCTTGAGAACATGAGGACATACTGGATCTCCTTCTTCCATGTTACATTTGAACAACACCATAGAGACATGAAACCTCTCTTATCTTTCCTGATCTTGGAACATGTTCTTAAGATATGTGGCCATCTCAATGAAATCCATGTTATGATGTTGTATTTTCAACTCATAGTTCATGTAGAACAACATCAAACAATTGACATGAACAACATCCTCAATATACTTCTTGTAAGCATCCCTGTCAGCATTAGGTGCATTGGGAATATGTTCTTCTGGCTCTGGTGTCTCTGGGACATAAAGCTTGCGCTCTTATGTGAGAAAAATTCTCATTATCCTAAACCATTCGTGGAAGTTATTCCCATTCAACATGTACTTATCAAGGATAGATCATAGAAAAAATGTGTTTTTGTGTGTTGCCATTTGATTCTATAAGAGAAATTTACAATTTTGTAAAAAACCATTTTGATTTGATTTGTATAATATTTGATGATTTTTTATTAGTCCTTTAATGAACTATCGCTCTCAATGTTTTTGTTCAAATTGATAACCCTAAATTATCAATTCAGAATATTATAGTGCACAAACTTCTAATGAGACAAGATCCAAAATAATTCAATTATTAGCAGTCTAGTCCCAGCGTCCATAGTCAAACATTAAGGTAGGCAACATTTTCCAATGGCATCTTATACAATTCTTGAGTAGATGGTATGCACAACTCATTTCCATAATCATTTGCATGACACTAGATGCTTAATCTCATTGAGGACACCTAGTTAAGCCTGACTCAAAAGCCAACACGATAGAAATGCACCTTGCTATGGAAAAACCTACATATCTACCATCCCATTTCCACGAGATGGACGGTGCACCACGTTTTGGCGTAATGCTTGGTTGATCAATATTTTCAAGTGAGTTGGTAATGGAAAGAATCTTAGACTTAATATGTTTGATGAGGGATTTGTATATTTATAAATACATACACATTATCCAACCACCAAATATATATAATATGTATCATATACATGCTATATCCCACAATGTAAACATGTAATAGAAAACATTAGAGATGGTTATGGCCATACTAATGTAATTCCATTGGAGCCACAAGGAATTACTACCACCTAGGTCTACATCACATGTATGAACCTATTGTTGGTGTATATTTTTGTTTAAAACAATCTAGGTTGATCGATTCAACCTTTGAACTTGTCGTCACGCCTCTTGGCCAGTCGCTTGGTCATCATAACAATCGTTTGGCCTCTTGTCCAACTGATGTATGGGAACCTTCAAATGATCAGTTGGGTTCACCAGTCGATTGGTACGAATCCTCCTATGATCTTCCCTTCTTGGTCCTCCATCCAGTCAGCTTGTCACATAAAAGGGTCGACTCTCATGATGTTGAATGTCTTCTTTGTCATTCCAAGAAAAGAAACTTTCCTACTGCAATAGAACTTGTTACACAGTAAAGAAAAACCTCAAGTTACATTCAAGGGTAGCATAGGTAGGAAAGAGTAATACTTTTACATCAGGAAGAAGAAGGTAGAGGCTTGGTATACAAACTGAGATATAACAAGAACAAACAAACCATCCAATCACACTCAGATATTTGAGTTATTGGATATAACCATGCTACACATTCACCATCAAAACCAACTTTTAGGGTGACGTGTGTAAATTGCATACATATATATATATATATATATATATATATATATATATATATATATATATATATATATATATATATATATATATATATATATGTATATATAACCAGGTAGAGAACTCTACGTTACCCATATATATATATATGTGTATATGTATATATATATGTATATGTATATATATATGTATATGTATATATATATATAATTATTTATATATGCACATTAATCATTATAAACATTCACATTGAATGCAATACATAAAAGGTGAATACTAAAAGTCTGATCATATCAATTATCCTAAAACATAGTAAATTGGCATGGCTCTGATAGCACTGTTGGGAAATATTGCATCAGAATAAGTAGCAAAAACAAAACATTTTGACTACATATCCCCCTTGAATAGACGATTGCATAAACAACTATGTAATGGGTAGGATGGTTGATGAGGTCATACTTGGTCCTGGAGCAAGTCTAGCTACTCTTCCCTCATTGCAATATGCAACTTTCTTTGATTCACACTCAATCAACATTTGCATCAGCCTCTTAGTTGATCACCACAGGAAGTAGGTTGATGTTGTCCTCCTATCAGGAAAAGCTCCACGCCTCTAGAGTAGTCCATGTGGACTACTAGGAACTCTTGTCATTGTAGTAGAATGGACAAGAAGTAATTGTCTCCTCACGTTGGCATACTAGTAACCAACTTGCTCTCCCACAAATGTTTTCTCGTGCTATCCCTCCCTTTATCAGGTAGGACTTGCTCAGGTTCTCTTGGTTACCACAACCAGAACAAGCAATTTTCAAAGGCAATTGAGTTATGCCTGAGAAGCCCCCAATACCCGTCTATTTATAGGAGGGTCAGGGTTAGGTTCCCAGTCTGAGTCGGAGCGAAAGAGATAGGAATTCCAAAAAAAAATTTGCAACCTACAGGTGGAAAAATGGTCGGTTCATAGGTTTTACAATCGGTTGGCACATGAATCGATCGGTTCAACCCTTGAATCGGCCATGCTTCCCAATCGTTATTGTATTGGAAATTAATATTTGATCTAATGCACAATATGGCATCAGATAAATCCTTGAATAAATTGAATTGATCCATCAACCGCTCGATTCACACCCTAAGCCAATCGATTCATGGACTTGAGCCAATCGAACCACTTCCCGAACTTGTCGATTCACTATCCAAAATTAACAAATTTGGTTCAATTGACCTAAGACATTAAAATGGTCGGTTCACTTGTCTAGTCAATCAATTTTCATCCAATGTTGTTTAAATTGAATACCTAACTCTTTAGTAGTCAACTTTAAAACATATTCATGAATGAAATCCTATTCCTAGTGTCTCCTCTATGTGTGAAAATATAGGTTCCAAGTTACTTTGGTAGTGAATTTCTATTATCTATTTGTGATATCACAAGCAAAGAGCAGTATCTAGTAACACATCATTTCTACCCAAATAATCCAAAAGATGGAGAACAACTTCAACTTACAATCAGTTATAGGTGTTATAATGATTGTATAATTCCATTGTCTCTGATATCCAGATTAAACCCCAGGCATGGAATCATCATCATTTCAATGTTCAATCAATTTCCTTAAACTAGAGCACTCTATCTGAGATATACATAACCTGAATATTATATATCAATTCACATGTTCCTGCACATGCTTTCCTCAGTCTCACTTATCAAGTGGTCAAGATATCAAACTCCTGTAGGAGGGACAAATCCCATCTACATCACTCACAGTCATCCCCATGTGTCACAATGCACCCAATCATCACCTTCATGGAAACCCTTACTCAAGATCACAATGGATGATGTCAAAGTACATTGAACGACATGTGATGAATGTAGTGATTTTAGGTATAAGAACCACAATCACCACCTACACTATGAGAGATGACTATTACCACCAATTATGGTTTTTATGTATCACTCTCAAGGTGGTTCTGTCTGATACACTATTCTCTAACAAGTATCTATGTGTTTGATTTGATATTACATATGATGACTGATGAAATTTTGTCATCAACCAATACATACTCCAGTCTTATGTGTTATTACTTTTGATTAGCCTTCCACAATAACATTCGACTGGGGATATAACAAAAATCTACATACTCTTAATATCCCTATGATCTCATTGTTCAGTTCATCAACCTGAAGACATACATCATTGATTAATGTCATTCTTTAAACATCCATTATGTTTCCTCATTATCTCATAACTGAGTGAAATAGAATAAATTGGAAGATTTCCTTTATTATTAATCAAATTCTTTAAAAAATATGCCATCACAATCATCATATGATTGGCTCTCTGGGCATACATACCAACACTATCTTCATTTGACTTCCTTTCCTTCAATCTTGGATGCAGTCATATCCTTATTTAATTCAAGATCCTTCTAAATTCTTTTTGAGATATTATGATTCAACAAAGGAAAACTAATCCTCAACAATTATGCATATTCCTTGTCACAATGGTTAATATATTTGAAATCATTGTTTACCAATACAGACAATGTTGAATCTTATTTTTAGCATTATTGAATCTATTAATTAAATTACATATGTTATTACGGGTAGGTATGCTTTACTATGATAACTTATTATACATTAGGTAGAACTTGTAACTCCCATACAATGCATGTATATCCATATTATATTATTAGTTCACTTATAAGATAATATGGATTAGTTGTGTACCTTATGAGATCTTGGATTTATGATGCACAAGTCAAAATATCTATTATTCATCAAAGGAAACCATATAAGAACAACCTAGTCTGAGTGGGAGCGAAAGAGATAGGAATTCCAAAAAAAAATTTGCAACCTACAGGTGGAAAAATGGTCGGTTCATAGGTTTTACAATCGGTTGGCACATGAATCGATCGGTTCAACCCTTGAATCGGCCATGCTTCCCAATCGTTATTGTATTGGAAATTAATATTTGATCTAATGCACAATATGGCATCAGATAAATCCTTGAATAAATTGAATTGATCCATCAACTGCTCGATTCACACCCTAAGCGAATCGATTCATGGACTTGAGCCAATCGAACCACTTCCTGATCTTGTCGATTCACTATCCAAAATTAACAAATTTGGTTCAATTGACCTAACACATTAAAATGGTCGGTTCACTTGTCTAGTCAATCAATTTTCATCCAATGTTGTTTAAATTGAATACCTAACTCTTTAGTAGTCAACTTTAAAACATATTCATGAATGAAATCCTATTCCTAGTGTCTCCTCTATGTGTGAAAATATAGGTTCCAAGTTACTTTGGTAGTGAATTTCTATTATCTATTTGTGATATCACAAGCAAAGAGCAGTATCTAGTAACACATCATTTCTACCCAAATAATCCAAAATATGCAGAACAACTTCAACTTACAATCAGTTATAGGTGTTATAATGATTGTATAATTCCTTTGTCTCTGATATCCAGATTAAACCCCAGGCATGGAATCATCATCATTTCAATGTTCAATCAATTTCCTTAAACTAGAGCACTCTATCTGAGATATACATAACTTGAATATTATATATCAATTCACATGTTCCTGCACATGCTTTCCTCAGTCTCACTTATCAAGTGGTCAAGATATCAAACTCCTATAGGAGGGACAAATCCCATCTACATCACTCACAGTCATCCCCATGTGTCACAATGCACCCAATCATCACCTTCATGCAAACCCTTACTCAAGATCACAATGGATGATGTCAATGTACATCGAACGACATGTGATGAATGTAGTGATTTTAGGTATAAGAACCACAATCACCACCTACACTATGAGAGATGACTATTACCACCAATTATGGTTTTTATGTATCACTCTCAAGGTGGTTCTGTCTGATACACTATTCTCTAACAAGTATCTATGTGTTTGATTTGATATTACATATAATGACTGATGAAATTTTGTCATCAACCAATACATACTCCAGTCTTATGTGTTATTACTTTTGATTAGCCTTCCACAACAACATTCTACTGGGGATATAAAAAAAATCTACATACTCTTAATATCCCTATGATCTCATTGTTCAATTCATCAACCTGAAGACATACATCATTGATTAATGTCATTCTTTAAACATCCATTATGTTTCCTCATTATCTCATAACTGAGTGAAATAGAATAAATTGGAAGATTTCCTTTATTATTAATCAAATTCTTTAAAAAATATGCCATCACAATCATCATATGATTGGCTCTCTGGGCATACATACCAACACTATCTTCATTTGACTTCCTTTCCTTCAATCTTGAATGCAGTCATATCCTTATTTAATTCAAGATCCTTCTAAATTCTTTTTGAGATATTATGATTCAACAAAGGAAAACTAATCCTCAACAAATATGCATATTCCTTCTCACAATGGTTAATATATTTGAAATCATTGTTTACCAATATAGACAATGTTGAATCTTATTTTTAGCATTATTGAATCTATTAATTAAATTACATATGTTATTACGGGTAGGTATGCTTTACTATGATAACTTATTATACATTAGGTAGAACTTGTAACTCCCATACAATCCATGTATATCCATATTATATTATTAGTTCACTTATAAGATAATATGGATTAGTTGTGTACCTTATGAGATCTTGGATTTATGATGCACAAGTCAAAATATCTATTATTCATCAAAGGAAACCATATAAGAACAACCTAGAGGTTATTTACATCATGTTAAGGTCAAGGGTGTAAAGGTTCTATCATTCACATTATATGATCCATAATGTGCTCGTCAAGTCAAAGAAGACATCTAAGGTCATCTAAACTCGTTATGTTTCCATACCATGGTATGTCATATACCATTTTTGAAGGTTATTATAACAATTCATCAGATTGGTACCTAATTCAAAGAATTAGGATTTTTGGGGTTAGGAAGTCAGGTTCTTATATATTACATAAGTTCATTATTGGATTTAAGGGGTGTCTTAGGTTCACATTGTTGGAATGAAGTGTCACCATGATGGCAACAACTATAAATAATGCCTTGGAGCTAGAGGACCATCCAAGATGCTCATGGAAGAAGAATCTATGCCTAATTAGGAACAAAAAAGGAAGGCACATGAGGTTCAATGCCCAACAACGTAATAAAACCCTCAATGACCTATGTACAAGGCAGTTGATGAAGGATCATACCATTATTACAATGACCTATGATATTACTATTTAGAACATGGGTACATCAAGTCTAGTTCCTAACATACTCAAGAAAGAAGGAAGGGATCAAAATTTATGCACCAATAGACAAGATAGAATCTTTGCAAAGTATATATAGGAAGAGTAGAAAAACCTAGGTAAAAGTTAAGACTGTGATGATTTGGATTTTACCTTGTTTTTACAAATATTAGATTTTGATAGAAACCCTATTCCTTATGTGAGAAAAGCTTATAAACCTTCATGAAAAAAATTAATATGGTAGAAGTTTTCATACCAGGAATTTGGAAAACCCTAAGATGGGTATACTAATATAATTTTGACAAAAAAATTAAAATAAGGTGGGTAGGATGTAACAACTCTACAATTTCAATCTAACAAAAAAATAATATATAATTCTAGCATAAAACCCTAAATTCAAAATTTCAAAACTAGTTTCCTTAAGTTTATAATATCATCCTTGATGCATAGAGTAAGTCATAAGTTACCTTACAACAACCATCAATATAGAAGAACACGATGCCATAGACCATTGTATTGTAAAAACATTATCATTAAGCATAGTCATAAAGAAATGTTGGTTCCATTACAACTGGACACAATTATGACTATTGGTTGATCCAATTATAATTTAATTTTGAAATATTTAACCCAAACTGACTAATAACCGGCGTACAATGACTAAAAGCAAAAATGACCTAGTGATTTCTAAAAATGACCCTATAATATCTAACATGAATTAACTAAGATCTTCCTCTTGTAAAAGTATAATACTTTAAACCTTTTTAGATACTTATAGATATATGTTGATAAATATATAATTCACATAGTTGCAATACTCAAATGGAAAATAAATTTTATAAAATTTAGACTCTAGACATTGTATGTTTTGAGACCAACATTCATTTTTTTTTAATGGTCCTAAATGCCCTAATTTAAAAAAAAGTAATATACAAGAAATTAAAAATTAAAAACTAATGTAGGAATCTCTCATTATTAGGTTTATTTTTTTTTTAGTATGATGGAACAACCATACATTACTCATGTTAATGCCAACGGTCATAACCGTGTGATTGTGCTCCCCGACCTTTCTTTTGTTTGGGTGTCCTGATCTTGGTTGAACTCAATTAAATTAAACCATCTACAAGAGGGGAAGTCTTGCCATTCAACTTACCATTATATCTTGTTGAACCCCACCTTTGTTAGCATCTCAAATAGTTATTTCCAAGCTTTGAATCCCCATGATCCCATATATCATGGAACTCAGTTAACTTTGCACACCTTGATAACCATAACACCGTGTTCAAGTATAAACTCAATCAATATTTAGAAACTCCATGATTTTTTCATGATATAAGAAACTATTTGAATATGTTACTGATATTAATCATTTCCTTGTCTCAATTTCACAAACACCCTATCCATCAGAGTATACCAACACCATTTGGCTACATGAGGTCCATAATTGAGCTTCATACATCCACATCCATGATCACAATTCACAAAACCTCTAAGACATCCTCTTGTAATTTCATCACTGCCAAATTTTATGAATAAATCATTAAATTCAATAGCCCACTTTCCCCTTATTTTTCTTCCTTAAAAACTTAATGACCACTTCACAGATTCTCCCTGTGTTTTCTACACCTCTCAATTCAATTCTCAATGATGATTTGTATCCTACTTTTTCTTTTTGTATAAATTTTAATTTCTTTCTACCCTTGCCACCACCTCCTTTATGTGAGTGATACAGCTTGGAAGACATAGTATGAATCTAATTTATTACAAGCTTCCACTGTCTTAGTTGTAAGGCAATGGTCACACAATGTTTTGATACTTACAAGTGTATGAGGTTTCGTTGTAGTGGACAAAGGTTCTTTGATAGGATTAGGGTATGAACCACAAATTTCTACTAACTTTGTATTAGCTACTTTTGAATTAAGATACAAATTAGTTTTTTTATATTCTACAAACTAGATATAAGATAAGAAAAGAAGGGAAAATAACATATATATATGTATGTTTGAAACCAAGCATGTGTGGTGAAGATCTCAGAGATGAACATCTAGGTTAGAATCATTTTCCTCCACTCAGAATACATTATCCACTAGAAATTATAACAAACATAGAAATCATGCTAATTGACTTAGTCAGCAAGACCATTATACCCAACTATCTCTAATATTTGAGCATGGAATGCAAATTTAGTGGAAATGGCTTCTCTCGGGTCTAAATTTCATTACTCCTGAGTTATGGCATGACAACCTTACGACTCAATGCATGCCTCCACTTTTGAGGTCAAGATGGATCTTCTCATATATTGGGGTTCATCAATAGATTTTTACAATCACATATAGTCCAGAGAGACTTTTGGTATAGAAATACAATTAGGATAAAAATATGAAATATATATTATATAATGATTACATATGAATGGAAACCAAGATCAAGAAACATACACTCTAGTCTAGATGTGGAAACAAGCCACTCATGCTAGATTGGATCTAACCTTGCTCTAAGATATACTTGAGTTCATCATTAGACACAAGGATTCGGGGAGATTGGTTTCAAAGGACATAAAGGTGAAACATGAGATTTACGACATTATGGAGTGACCAAAAACCCTATCCTAGTAGTATTCTGAAATAGGGGTGACTAGTGACAATGGAGTGGAATGGCAATCTGTAGCTGACTGAGTGGAAGGTTTTTTTTTTAAATGTCATAATGTATTGAATGGAAGTTGAATGACAAGTGTATTATGTGGTAGATTGGTGTGAATGGGGTTGAAATTTTGAGACTTACAAAAAATTTGTTGGAGGGGTTCTATTTTTAGGCACAAGGATTATATGGACGGTAGAAAAATACATTCTCACATCAATTGAGTATTGTTAACTTGGGGGAAAGTCTATAGGAGATTAGTGATATTCAATATTTAGGCACTTATTCTCCACTTTGGTCAAATATTGACGTTGTAGAGCTTGGACTCAATCAAATGAAAATCTATTCAATCTATTTGTAGATGGAAGTGGAGGTTGCTCTTTGTATTCGACCAAATTATTTTGGACTAGTCAAATCGACATTCAAGTTGATGAGATTGTGTCCTGACCTTTAGTTCATTGACTTCTACATTATTTGGAGTGGTTCAGAGCATTTTATAGCAATCTGACTATGGAGAAATTTAGATATTTGAATAGTACTGATTGGTGATGGAGGAGTCTTCCATTTAGTGGGACATAGTCCATTGGTGTTATGTACATTTTAGGTATTAAAATAGGATTCAACCTAGATTTGAAAGAGTAGTCGAATAAAACTTAATTTTACACTAGAATTATTCTAATAATGATTTCCTTTGTAAGATGTATATTAAAGTAGAGAATAAGATTCAAGTAAATTATGCAGATGATTCTCTTCTTTGTAAGGAGAATAAATCATTTATAACTATGTGAATAGACCAATTGCATGTGATCAAACACTCCAAACTTAGAATATGCTTCCCCCTAAGAATAAAAAATAAACAAAATGATGAAATACTTTTAAGTTTAGATAAAATCACATCCAATCAAATGGAATACTAAGTAAGTGTCGGTATGCATGCCCATAGAATTATAATTTGATGACTATATGAGGCATCATGTACATCATTTGATAATATTCATAAACATAACTTTGTCTATTATGATTGTCTCAATTTTGAAATAATGACACAAGCATAATAGATGTCAAAAGTGTTATTTTACTCAATAACATATGTCTTCATGTTGTGGACCAGAACAATGAGATCATATGTGTGATGAGAGCACATACATTCTTATTATGTCCCTAGTCAGATATAATTGTGGAAGAAAAATAGATAACAATAATACATAAGATTGGAATGTTTCTTGACTGATGACAGAGTGTCATTAATTCATGATATTGGATATCAAGTTAAACACATAGGTGCATGTTAAAAAATAGTGTATTGGACAGACCCACCTTGGGATTGATACATGGAAATCATGAAATGGTAGTCAGAATCAGCTCTCAAAGTGATAGCGGTGATTGTGATTCTTAGATCTAAAGTCACTACACTCATCACATGTCTTTTGATGAACTTTTACACCATCCAATGTGATCCTTAATAAGGGTTTCCATAAAGGTGGTGATTAGGTACTTATGAAATATGGGGATTGACTGTGATTGATGTAGATGGGATTTGTCCCTCCTATTGAGAGTTTGATATCTGAGCCCTTGATAAGTGAGACTTAGAAAGTCATGACCAAGCTCGTGTAAGTCATTATATGATATGTGAACTTACTATCTCTCAACAATCTACTCAAGTTCAAAATAACATAGATTGTGTGTTATGAGGATGAAGATTTTGTGTGTTGGATTCAATCTTGATATCAGAGATAAAGGAACTATACAATCATATTAACACTAATCATATATTATAGGTTTAAGTTGTTGTCCAAATTTCCAATTAATTGGGTAGAAATTATGTGTTCCTAGATACCTCTCATTGCTTGTGTAGTCAAAATGGTCATGGACTTCACTATGGGACCTATAGGGTTACACATAGGATGCATTTGGAATGGGATTTTATTCATGAATAATATTGAACTCAGTTACTAAAAGTGTTTAGGTAATAAAATTAAACAAAAGTAGAATTGATGTCACTTCATCTCTCTCTCTCTAACTGGTGCTCCATATTCTCACTAAGTCTCTCAAGTGAGCCGTTCTCGCTTGGGGGAGGAGTGCATCTCCTTCATACCTCCTTCCCCTGGCGCCTTCATCTTACATTCCCTACTCTTTCTCGCAATTCCTAGATCTTGAGTTATCTTTGAGAAGGAGGGATATGGAGTCCATCTATATCTAGTTGATTTCAAGGCATACATGGGCCAATGGTGCTCAAAGATTCTTTGAGCCTATTTACATGCAGTAACCTAGGTCCTCTCAATATGTCACCATTTTATGATGGCTTCATCCCCAACCTCAAGAAAACACTTGCCTTGTTTGATATATGCTCATCCTAGAAGATGAAGACCCAATCCTAGATCTGGGCTAACTTGGCATCCCCATGGTTTTTTTCGTTGAGATGCTACCACAGTTTGTCGGAGCCTTTATGGAGTACACCTGGTGGTGTCCTACAAGAAGCTCATATGGTGCCTTCTGAATCTACTCCTTGTCGCATCACACCTGGATGACGGCGGCTGGAGTTCCTTGCTAGTGCAGATCTTCTTGGATCTTCTCTAGCATGTGATCGATTGATGTAATTTGAGCATTCAGGTCACTGTTATGGGGGTAAACAATCTAGATCTTCTTGGATCTAGGATCAAATGGTCCTCCCCACATCTACGGATAGCTTCTCACTAGCCACAACATTTGAGCATCATTGACACATGGGATGGGAGGCCATGGCTACCTGAATCATGTTGATTCTTGTCATCTGGTTGTGTATAAGATTGGAGGTATAGGGATCTTCACATTTGCGACAACCTTGGACTTGGAGCCAGGTTAATCTTCATGTATCCCGATGTGCCTAGAGCCTCTATGACCTATGAGGTTAGACTTGGTCTGACCAAGTCTACTTGCATGGAGATTGATCTTGAGGGGTGATGTTTTGCATCACTCTACAGTTTTATTGGCATGTACGCTAATGGTTTTTGTTTGTTCCATGTTCTTGTATGGAACTTGATCTATAGGAATGATGCTTTGCATCATTATGGTTGTTTTTAGCCTGCATGCTGATGGTTTCCTTTTATTTTGGCAGATCAATGATTCCCAAAGGTGTTTTCCCTTTTATTTTTTCCTTGTGTGGAGTATTTGGGTAACAATTGATGTCCATTAGGTGTAAGTGGTGCAACAATTGTATGTACCCTAATTTTTTGGTATCAATATAGTTACAAGCTTTTTCCAGACCAAAATAAAATAAAATTAAACAACACTCGCTATGCCAATTGACCAACTGGAGTGTTTAGTCAATCGACTAGTGCTCTAGTTGATCAAGTGGAGTATCTAGTTGAATGATTGGATCTTACTAACCATGGCTGATGGAACCAACAAGTTGACTATTTGGAGTGTCCAACCAACTAAGTAAACTAGATTCCCAATTGATGATCAAAATACTAAGTCAATGGAATAGAATGTCCAATCAATTGACTGGATTTGAGATGACTAGTACTGGGTCAAAGAACCAATTTGAGTGGGTCAAATGATTAATGTTTTTTATAACGACATGCAATAATCATCAAATTGAAAGATAATGTTATTGCATTATTGGTCACAAGCCAATCGATCGACTGAATAGTCCAATCAATTGACTAGTTTGGTAGTCGACTAACTAGATGATTTAGTCGACCAACTGGTTGTCTACAAAAGTCATCAAGCCATGAGATCTGACTTTTCATATACCCTAGATTTTAGAAACCCTAGCCCATGCACTCCTATATTAGACGGGGTTGGCCAAGTCTATAGACATACAATAGACACAAAGTTTAGAGAGGATGTCAAGAGGTTGTCTCAATCATCCTATCTTATAGTTGTAGTAATGTGTGAGAGAGCCTAGCAATCTTATTCAAAAGGGAGAGATAGCAGGGGGAAAGGAAGTCAACACTAGCACATTGACAAATAGAAGGACAACTACTTACTATCAGTCTAAGTGCGTCGTTGAGTTCCTGGTGGCCCGCATGGACTACATAGAGGCATGTAAGTCATTGTTGCCATGCTAAGAGGACATCATCAACCACCATTCGTGTGTGCTACACTAGAAGAACATCGACAATTGCCATTTGTTTGGTTCTTGTGAAGGAAGAACACCCTCCTGTAAGAATAGTCGTCAGATTTGCTGCATGACAAGGTATGTGTTGCACCCTTTTTCGTAATACACTATTGTTAATGTGGTCCATTGGTTAAGAAAATATGGTAGACATTTTATTTCTACTTCTTGTTGTATCCCCATATTTTCCATCAATGGTATGAGAGTCATGTCAATTTATGGTGTATCACAATTTAAATTGATACAATCAAATTTAGTTTTCTCATTTATTTTGTCGAATACAATGTGAACATTTAATTGGTTAATGTTCATATTGATTAATACCATATACATTGTGGAATATCCTATAGGGTCAATATGTATGCATATGATGTGATATATATGCAATCCTTATATGTCTCCCTAAAATGATTTTGAAGGTTGATGTATGCTTGGTTATGGACAATACCCCTTGGATACTTGTCTGGTTGGATGCTTTATTTCCTTCCTTTAAAATTCAATTTGTATACTGAGCCTCCTTTTTCTTCTCTAAATTTAATTCATGATTAAAACCCATGCTCCCCTTAAATGTAACTTGAGGTATTAATTCACACTACATGATGTCATATGTAGATAGGATTAGAATTAGTTTCCTTTTTTATAAGAAGAAGGCCTTCATCCCAGGCACGTCGACCGATTGGGAGTCAAGTTGATCAACCAGAAGACTACAAGAGCTAGTCAATTGAATGAAGAGTCAATTGACCAACTGAAAGATTCTGGCCAACCGTTTGAGCTAGGAGCCATTTGACTGACTGGAAGAGACCATCTGACCAACAACATGATGAATCGATCAATTGGGTGGTGCATCCAATTTGTTGGCATGTTCCCAACACAAGGTTTTCCAATATAGGCGGATACATATGATGCATAACCATAGATGGACAATAATTATGTATGTCTCTCAAGAATTGCATTTAGTCTAACCATAACCATCGCTTGTATGTTTGTGATTTCATGTTTCATTTCTAGACATGTTATGTATATAAGTATGTGGTGATTTGATATTTATATACTTTTATAAATATCTTATCTCACTAGAGGATTTTAGGTTGCAATCTTCCAGATCGATGGTGAGGGCCATTAATTTAACCAAAACAATGGGAGTAATAATAAATTAAAGGCCTAATTAATACTACTATTATTTTCAAATCAAATCATAATTTTTTTGATAGATGCAAATTCTCTGTTGTAGAAATAAAAGGTGATCAATAAAACATTCTCATTGTGATTGGTCCTTTAGAAGGACAAACTCAATGGGAACAACTACCATGACTCATTCATGACTTTGAATATCATTTTCACTCAAGAGCGCAACATCCAGGTCCTGGAGATGCTAGAGCCAGAGGAACACACTCCCACAGTGCCCAAGGCTGAAAGAGATGTGTACAAGAAGCATTCTGAGGATGTCATAGTTGACATATGCTTGATTCTATGTTCAATGAACTATGAGTTGCAGTAGCATTAAGAGAACATGGAAGTTATCGAGATGATAACACATCTCAATAATATGTTCTAGGATCAGGAAAACCAAGAGAGATATGATATCTTAAAATCACTATTTAAGTGCAATATGGTAGACGAAGATCCAATAGGTCCCCATGAGCTCAAATTGATTGATTACATGGAAAACCTAAAGAGAATGAGATTTCCTTAGGCCAAGAGTTGGCCACGAATGTGATTCTAGCTACAATAATTTCCTGAATCATATATCCAATTTATCTTGAACTACAATATGAAGAACTTTATTAAGCCTCTATCTAAATTGCTTGACATGTTGAGAATTTTTGAGACACAAATGAAGGATAATCAAAATATGTGATGATGATCAATATAGGAAAGGGCAAGTCCAAGGCCCTAGAAGAGTTCTAAAGACATTTAGAAACCCAAGTTCTTACAGAAAATGCTAAAGGATGGGTGAATAAAGAAGGGAATTGCAACCACTATCACCATAGAGGAACTAAGGAAGTAGAGGTAGGGGATAGACACCTTTACTTTAGCTATATACACTTATGGGATCAATTAACAAAATCATCATCTTTTGTATTGGATATCGGATGAGGATCTCACACACATTATAATGTGTAGGATCTAAGAAGAAGTAAGTGTTTAAAGAAAGGATGAGGTGGGACTATGTAGACCAGGGTTTTCTCCCAATTATTATTAGAACTACGAAATTTATCTATGGCCAAAGGAATTGTACTAGAGTTAGAGAATTGCTATTATATATCTTCTATTTATAGAAACATCATTTTTCTTGATAAGATATGATTCATAGTTCAGATAATGAATGATGGATGTTTCATCCTAAAGATTAGATCATTTATAGCAGTGCCCAAATGTCTCATGATTTATGTTTATTAGTTCTAGAGACAATCATGTATGATGTAAACACCAAAAATCTAAAACTCAATAACTCAAATAAAACATTCATTTTCCATTGTTGTCTAGGTAACATAATTGAGAAATGCATTTCTAGATTCCATAAAGATGGTTATCTAGACTCTTATTATTTAAAGTCAATAGCGATATGTGAGTCTTGTTTATTGGACAAGATGACAGAAGCTCCTTCCATTGGAAATAGTGGGAGAGAGAGTGATATATTAGGACTCATGCATACTAATGTATGTGGACCTTTAGAACAAATAATATAGGTGGTTACCAGTATTAAATCACTTTAATATGATGAATGTGGATAACCAAGAGTTTGTGGTCCGTCTGCGAGACCATGGTATTGTCCACAATGGACTTCATGAAGAATGTATTGTACCCTATTAGACATGATGCGGTTAATGTTAAGTATATCTTATCGAATGACTTCTTTCTGGGGAATATGATTTAGAAAACACAACATTTACACTAAACCGCATACCATCTAAATTGGTTGAAAAGACACCATATGAGATATGACATGGGAAATGTCCATATGATTCTTTATGAAGATTTAGGGATGTGAAGCATAGAAGAGAAAATAGTTTCTTGAAAACCTCAGTTCCAAATCAAATAAATGTTATTAGTTGGATATCCCAAGGGATACTACTTTTACAATCCATCTGACAGCAAAGTGTGTGTTGCCAAGACTATTGTGTTCCTTCAAAGGAATTTGATTCCAAAGGAAACAATGGGAGAGAAGTAGAAATCGAAGATGTTTGAGATCAACAAGAAAACATTGAACATGTAGAGGCACGCTATGATCAAGGAAAGTCATAAATTGTTGTGGAATCCCTAGTTCCTCATGTAACACATGAACCTCATAGAACTGGTAGGACATGTTTGAAAATTAGGAAAATAGATAAGACAACATAAATAAAACTTTTTGGGTCAGATTCGCTAATCAGTAAGATCTCATCAATAAATATGCATCTAGGAAAGAAGGTTGCAACAAATATACCTGGTCCTGGAGGAAGTCCATTTCTTATTGTAGTAGTGTGTGCCTTTCTTCAAGTTGCACATGTACATCATCGGTGGTGGCATCTTGATTGATCACCATCGACGTTGGTTGCCTGCATCCTCCTAACACAGCAAGTGCCTCTCACCTCTATAGTAGTCCACCCGGACCATTGGAAACTCCATGTTTTGCTACAAGAGCTAATGGGTAGGAGTTTTCCCTTTGAACATAAACCTTCTAGAGTTGATTTGCTCTCTCAATTGTCTCTCCCTTGCTATCCCACCTTTTGAAGGGTAGGACTTGCTTGAGGCTCTCTGGTTAACACAACTAGAAAGGAGAAAAATTTTCAGATCTTATATGTTGCGTCTGGGAAGCCCTCAGTACCCCTCTATTTATAGGAGGGCTAGGGTCAGGGTTTCCAGTCCATATGGGAGTCGATGAGATAGGGTTTCATAAATTTTCTTGAACATGAGAATGGTGAATTGGTCGGTTCCCTGTCCAATTGGTCGATACCTGGGTGAACCAATCAGTTCAACATGTTTCCTATTTGCAAACATATTGTCTTTTAATATTCTATTAATAGAAAATCATAACAACAACATCAATCCTTGATCCAATCAAATTGATCATTGAGTTAGATAATACAGATGATGAACTGGTCGTTTCACTTCATGAAATAGTCATTTCATATCATGAAGTGGTTTTTTCATATCATGAAGCAGCCGTTTCACTTTTTAAACAATCATTTAATATGTGAAATGGTCATTTCATATGTCAAACGCAGGCAAATATTCAATCAACTATTGTTTGTATTGACCTGACACTTCAATCGGTCGATTCAACACTTGAAATGGTCAGTTCATAGTCCAATCAATCAATTTGTAACCTCATTTATTTAAATTAAATAATTAAACACTTTACTTATCAAGTTAAACATCATTGATTAATAAACTCTTATTCCATGTGCATCCTGTGAGTGTGATCCTATATATCCCAACTTACATTTGTAGTGAATGTCCATAACCAATTTATGACATCAAAAGCAATGAGTAGTTTCTACAAACACATCATTGCTACCCAAGTAATTTTGAAAGTTAGAGAACAACTTCAACCTACAATCTATGATCAGTGTTATAGAGATCATATAGTTCCTTTGTCTCTGATATCCATATTCAACTCAAGGCATGGAATCGTCATCCTCTCAATATTAAATCCATGTTCCTTGAACTAGAGAAGATTGTCTAAGATGTATGTGAGCTAACATATCGTATATTGAGTCACGTGAGTATGGCCATACATTTTTCAGTCTCTCTTATCAAGTGTCTTGGGTATCAATCTCCTATAGGAGGGACAAATCCCTTCTGCATCACTCACACCCAATTCCCATGTGTCACAATGCACATGAGCATCACCTTTACGACAACCCTTATTCAAGGTCACGTTGGATAATGTCAAATATAATGAACAACATGTGATGAGTGTAGTGACTATAGGTATAAGAACCACAATCACCACTATCACTATGAGAGACGATTCTGACTACCATTCTAGGGTCTCCACGTATCACTTTGAAGGTGGGTTTGTCCCTTACAATGTTCTATAACAGCTATTTATGTGCTTGGTTTGATATCACATATCATGACTGATGAGATTTTGTCATCAACCAACACACACTCTAGTCTTATGTATTATTTTTCTTCCACATTAATATCTGACTAGGGATACAACTAGAATGAATGTACTCTTATCATTCATATGATCTCATTGTTCAAGTCCTCAACTTGAAGACATATGTCATCAAGTAACATCATGCTTTAGACATCTATGTCAACATATCATGGTTGATACAAAAATAATAGACAAAATTACCTTTATGATTATCAAATCAGATATCTAATGTCACATTACAATCATCATATGATTGGCTCTATGGGTGTACATGTCAACAAACTTTGACTTGCACTTAGTGCCAATCACCCAAGAATTTTATTCCATGTGATCATAACATGTCCATCATGTCTCTACTGCACTGGTGTTTTTATAGAGGATTAGCAACATTTGCTTCTAGTCAGTATTCTGTAAGTTTTACATCTCCTCATTGTTCAACTTTTAATATGATATGGAAGAGTCATAGTATTGCATTTGAGATTCCTTGTATATCCAGTAGCTCCATTATTTTCATAGTATTTCTATTGTGCAATTAATGGTTAGAACCTATCATAAGTTCATCTTATGAACTTCTTGATCCATACATTATCTGAAGATACTCAGCTTCTATTATAGAATTAACAACTGCCTCTTGCTCAGAATTTTTCTGACTTATAATTCTATTTTAAGGTCAAACATAATTTTAGGTTGTGATCATTAATTTTATTTGTCATTTTTAAACCTACATCTATATAACTCTTTACATTCAACTCTTACTCATTATCATAACCAAGTAACTAATCCTTTTAGTGCATCTCAAGTACTTAAGGATGTTCTTTCTGGCAGTGTAGTGACTTTAACTGGAATCTGACAAATGTCTTCTCATCATGTTTAATACATAAAAGATAATGATATGAGTACATAAAATTACATTCATGATAGATCAAATTGTGAACGCAAGTGGCATCTATTCATGTGTTCCTGTTCTTCATAAGAATTGGGACATAAGGCTCCTGATGTAAGGCCACTGCCCTATATTAGTGCTTGAGTGTACTTACTTTACTTGTGAGATGGTTGAACCTTAATCTAATCCTTTGAGATTCTTTTATAACATGTGACAATCCTATGTTTTCAGTTTGGTCTTGTTTGGTTGATGTTTGAGTTGTATTTGCTTGTTTCGGATCAAGTTGTAAATTACCAATGAGCGAGGGTTATCTTGCAATTTGTCACATGTAGAATGAGTTTCTTGTACCTTAACATCATGAGAGAGAAAATGGTGTTAAGGGGTGCCTTGTCTAGACCATGATTGATGATGTGGTATCACATGGTGAGATTAGGGTTTGCCTGAGTTGTCTTGTTTTAATGTGTTGACCTTTTCTAAGGTTTGAGTGTGTAGTGACCACAACACCACTCTTGGATGAGTGTTGGGACCTCTAAGCCAACCCTAAGTGATGTTGTCCTCAACATTAGTGGTCTAGAGGTGGTTTGGTTGAAGGGGTTGTCTTGTAGTGAGGTGTTTTGACCATGTGGTGATGTGGTGACCTAGTGTAGCGGTTACTACATGTGGTCTAGGTGTTTTTGTGACTGCAACAAGGGTGTGGGTGACCTAAGTGGTCGATACCCCACCTAGTTAGTATCACCATATGTTGCAGTCAAGTGTTTAGTGGTTTCAAGGTTGTTTCCTTGGTGGACAAGTGTCCTTTTTGGTTCCCTCTTGTATTGACACCTCATAACCCACCTTACCTCTATATTATCTTGAGTATATGACCTCTCTCTTCTTCATGCAAGCAATCTTTCTGATATCTTTCCTCCTTTTTCCTTTCTTGACTAACCTTGGAGCATGGTGGAGCTAGAGGGTGCTGATCTTGGATCCTTGGTGCTCGAGCAACCTTACATGTGGTGCTTTTGAGCATGATCTTTCCTCTTATGGTGATCCTTGGTGATGTTATCCCTTGGTAAGTAGTTTTGAACCCTTGATCTCATTTTATTTGCATGCTACCTTCTTCTTCCTTCTCAGCCATGAGACTATGGCTCTACCAAGGTGGTCATCTTGAGAGAATCTTCCCTTCAAAAGGGTCAGAGACTATGCCTGACATGTAGGTACCCAAATGGGAGGAATGTTTCTTCTCTTTATACTTTATTATTATTGTTCTGCCTAGGGTATTTTTCCCTCTTTCTAGAGCTTTACTTTGACCATGGTGTTGTTCTTTTTGGAAGTGACCTTGTGGCCAAAGATCTGATCTTTGTAGGAGTTCCTTCCTCTCTCTTAGAGCTTGTTCTCTTCACAAGGTGGGTTTTATAACACTCTTCCCTCTTCTATTACTTTCATATTAATCATTCTTGCATGCTACTATTTTAATCTTTAAGATGTGATCCCTATATGTAAGATGATGTTAACATAATCTAGAACTTAAGTCTTGGTGATAATCACATGTGATTCTCTTGTACTCCTAAACCCTAATTCTTGGTACCCAATTTTGTGTTGATTTTGAGAAAAATGGTTTTCCGTTGCTCTTCTTTATGGTTTTCTATCAACATGCACATGATTTGAGTACCTAAGAGTAGCATGAAGTATTAGTTCTATTTTGCATGTATGAGCATGGGTTTTATTTCTTTTAAATGAGGTTCTTTCATAACAATTTTCCATAACACATGTTTTAAAGTTATTGTGTTTATCTTGGTGTGGAGTTTTCCACCTTGATGCTAGTGATTTTCTTGATGTTAATCTTCTATTTCGAATGTGGTACTTCTATTTTGGGAGATGGTTTTGTGTTCCTTATTGTAGCTTGATGTTTGGGTCACCGCACCCCTCATGGTGTAATATGATCATTACATGTGGGTGGGATTTTGCGGGCACAACAAGCCCTAACCCGAGGGTGGTCACTACACCTTAGAGTTCTTGGTTTAAGTTGCTACATATGCATGTCTATTTCGAAGAGTTTTCTTTGAACAAAGTACTTTCATTTTGGTTGGTTTATGTGCACATGATGGTGTGTTGTAGGTACAACAAGCTAACCCTAATCACCATGTGGGTTGCTACCCCTTGTTTTGGTGACGGTCGCTACTCCTAGGTGTGTGGATGAGACGGTTGCTACACTCACTCACCAATGAAGGTCGTTGCACTCAGTTGAGAACATGGATGCTACACTTGATTAAAGGTCTATACATGATGATGTGAACATGGATAATTAATCATATTCAATACTGCTTAACCCTAATGAGTTCCAAGATGGTGTGAATTGAAGTATCTAGGGTTTGGTGACATTTAATGAATGGAACCCTAATCAACTATGTATGTTGAACTCTAACCCTAATACTAGTGTATGCTATACTTGTTAAGTTTCATGGATTCATAATATGTGATTATATTTTCTATCCCCTACTTGTGTAATTCTAACCTTGCAGGTTGAATGAACTTCATAGATTATGTATGCTATGGTGGTAATCATATGGTACAGGGTGATGGTTGTGAGCCTTGATGAGGAATGTTGAGATCATAAGGATGTGATGGGTCTTATGAATGATAGAATCTTAATGACTATTGAGCGGTGTTACCCTCCAATGATGTGATGAGGGATTGATATCTCATAGCAGTGTAATTGTAGTGCTGGTCCTACATGGCAGTGTGATAATGTTGATGGTGTTGTGAATGGTAGTGCTACAAGTATCATGTGATGATGTGAAAGTTCACACCTTATATGTTTCATATCTTCTAGAGTTTTGCACTTTTCCTCTATATTTGTAGAGTCTTTTAATGGTTTATACATTATAACTTGATTAATGCTAAAAGATACCCAATTGGCCTAACATGTAGTTGCCTTGTGCCATAGATCCATTCTAGAGTCAATTTTATTGTTGGACGGTGAAATGAGTAACTCCTACAGGACACTCTGAGCATGTATTGTTGAATATGAAGGAGCATAAGTTGAGTGAATATCCTTGTGTTCACAATTATAGGTTTTGGAGGAAGACTGCGGTCATGCCCCAATGTTGTGATATTGAGATATTTGAGAATGGCAACAGTGCAACTACATCATGCCTTTTTAGAATGACAATGAGTGAGCCTATTCTCTTGTATAATGAATTGTAATAAGGTGTTCTAGGTGTTTTATAAGGATAGACATGCGTGAGACAGTCCTTTAGCTTTACTATATGTCACTATTTGCAGCTGACTGATATGTCTGTGTCGTGTTTCTCTTGTACCGACCAAGAGGTGTTGGAGAGCTCATGAATTTCGGTTCTTCCATAGACCTTGTATGACACTAATTTTGACTTCATAGTGGTCGGTTGGATTTGAGTGGTATGACTCAAATCCTCAGGCATAATAAAAGATGTAATACAACCTTGTAGTATATCTTGTCAAGATCAAATATGATTCACATTGGATGACCCTTTGCCTTATCTTTGTACTAATTTCTTGAATTATAATGTGGTAAGAGAAATCAATTTCTATACATGTTGTTCATATTCCTTATTAAAGTTTTAATTGTTCTACTTCTTAGTGGTACTATCTAGTTTTCTTAATTCATGTTATCAATTTTATACATATCATTTAGTTGAATCTGCTCAGCTAGACAAGTATGCTACCTATCTGCTTTAGTTTACATGTACTTATTATAGACATTGGCAGAGAGTTATATCTCTCGCTGGGACTTTTGGTCTCACCTCATGGGTTTCTACATCTTTTAGGTGCTCGAGCAGGACAAGGTAGAGATCGTGCAGTTGAGGTTGAGCAACAAGAGGAGCAGAAGTTGTTGAAAGGTTGGGTATGTTGACAAAGTTTTGTAATAGAGTCGTATGTCTCATCCTTGTACTCTCAGGTCCTTGGGGTTGTTTTGTAGATGGTGTATGTCGCGATGCTGTTTTTGTCTATATGCCTTGTTGTATAGATATGGCATGTATATGTATGAACATGCTACCTCTTATAACAGGTTGTGGCCAGTGAACATTATCTTGTAATAATCTTTTGATATGAGATAAGATAGGTGGATTTTGTGGACCTGGATGTGATACATTTCCACATGAGGTGGATATGTGTTATTGATTTTAATTTACCATGTTTTGTGGTAATGTGGTTTGTTAGTTATATTTCCATGCTTTGCTTTAAGAAAATTCGCTATGTGGCACATCGGGGAATCACAAGTTGGTTAGTATTAGAGCTTTAGGTTTGTTGATTCTATAGGGACATAGGACTATGGTTTGTGTCAGTTCTAGTGTCCTACAATTTCTCTTATGGTAACTTCAACTTATGCAGAAGAAGAAGATAAGAGAAGATGGTTGGACAACACAAAGAATATGTTGTTGAGAGCAGTGTTGCTACACTATGTGGTGGTTCCAGGAGGCAGGTGAGGGTTGATGTTGTGCCTGAGATGCCCTAGTTTGGCAATGCAATGGTGGTCAATACCACTTTCTAGTCCATGTTTTGGCAGTTTATGGCCATGATGACACATATGGTGGACATAATGCTCGTTTTTCAAGCAAGAGAAGAAGTCCCCAATGTGGAATCTTTGGGTTATTGGAAGACCTTTAAGACGCTGAGGTGTGTAGGGGAGGTTGAGTATGCAGGTACGATAGACCCAAAAAATGTAGATTTTTGGTTGATCGAGAAGGAGAAGGCCTTCAAGATCATCAACATCCCCAAAGAAGATAAAGTGAAGCATGCAATGTATCTGTTGAAGCAAAATGATGGCCATTGGTCGGCCATTTAGGAGGAAAAAGGCCCAGTGTCATGATTAGTTGGGAAGAGTTCTAGTGGGAGTTTGTGAGTTGGTACTTTCTAGAGACCTATCTAGATGAGAAGATCACACAGTTTGAGAATATCCAGTAGGATCTATGACAATCAATGAGTATGAAGAAAAGTTCATGGAGTTTCTAAGGTTTTGTCCAAAAGTGGTAGTGATGGACAAGGAGAGGATCAGACGGTTCGACAATGGTTTGAGTACAAAGTTTATGACTCCAGTGTCATCCCTAGAGAACAAAGGGAAGTTTGCCATGCTTGCGGAGTTAGTTAGGAGGTGGAACAATAAATGGTGGAGAAGCATGAGACAAAGGCCAAGAAGAGTCCTACATAGTATCATGGACAGTCATCTGGAGGCTTCAACAAGCCTAGGTTTTCAACACCACCATCATAACAGAGATTAGTGAGTTAGTCACATTGGTCATTGAGTAGAGGTTGGGGCCATAGTTTTCTACCAGTAGGAGCCCATAGTGTTGCATCAATATCCATGATAGGGCCATCCAGTTGATGGTATGAGTGTAGGACATACTATAAGTGTGGGCAAGTAAAGCATATGAAGCTATATTGCCTGATGAAGGATGTTGAGGTGACACAACATATGAAGCAGAGTCCACAAGGGTCATAACAGTGATAGAAGTTCAGTAGTGGAAGAGGACACAGTTAAGCATCACATGCTAGTTTTTCTAAGCATGCCAGCAGAGGAAGGGGATGACAATAAGAAACTACTCAATTCCACGTGATGAGTCAACCAGGAGGAGAGGTCAACTCATGAGTTGTGACATGTCATATGGAGTTATTTCATTCTAATTTGTCTTCTTCTTGCTTTATATCTATTTTGGTTAACCTGAGTGCAACACACTCTTTTATCACTAGAGAAGTGATTGCTAGTTTTTCTTTTCCTATTAGTCATAGAGATGATAGCCTTCATTTATAAACCCCATTTGTGGGTTCTATCGAGTTGCGGGAAGTGTGTCCTTCCTATGACATTTTGTTTTCAGGACATAGAATTCAAGTAGGCCTCATACCACTTGATATGTATGGATTCAATGTGATCCTTGGAATGGATACTCTAGAAAAGTATTAGGTGGTTTTGGAATGTAGTTTTAAAGTGGGGACATTCATCGATGGTGACATGTTTTGGGTCTTCCAAGGAGTTAGGAATATTCTTCCAACCTGTTTGGTTTCGACAATGGTGTCACAAATGTAGATGAGGTGGGGTTGTGATGCGTTCTTAGCGCATGTGGTGGATAAAAGGTGAGGAGTCCAAGTATCTAGGAGGTTCCAGTTGTCTGTGAGTTTGAAGGCGTGTTTGCAACTGAATTTCCAGGTGTTCTTCCAGTCAGAAATACTGATTTTGAGATCAATCTGGTTTCTGACGCATTGTCGGTAGCACAGACACCGTACAAGTTGACATCGATTAAGATGTTAGAGTTGAAGAAGCAGTTGCAAGAACTACTTGAGAAAAGCTTTGTCAGATTGAGCACGTCTCCTTGGGGTTCTCCCATGTTGTTTGTGAAGAAGAAATATGGATCTATGAGGTTGTAAATTGATTACAAACAGTTAAACAAGATGACAATCAAGAACAAGTATCCTTTTCTATAGATAAATGAGTTGTTTGATTAGTTACAAGGTGTTGTATTGTTTTCTGATATAGACATAAGGTTTAGATATCACCGGTTGTGGATCAAGAAAGATGACATACCAAAGTCATATTTTAGGATGAGGTATGGTCACTGTGAGTTGGTGGTTATTCCGTTTGGGCTAACCAATGCACCAACAACATTCATGGACTTGATGAACATAGTGTTTCGGCCATATCTTGATCAGTTTGTGGTAGGCCTCATATATGATATTCGGATATATAGTTGAGACAGCCAACAACATGAATGTCATTTGCATCAAGCATTGACTTTATTGAGACAACATCGATGGTATGCAAAGTTCAACAAGTGCAAGTTTTGGCTAAATGACATGTCCTTTCTAGGACATGTGATATCTGCTGAGGGTGTTCATTTGGATCTAAGAAGGTTGAATCTATGATGGAGTGGGAGCAGCCGAAGATGACGACAGATGTTTGTAGTTTTATGGGTTTGGCATTATACTATAGGAGGTTTATCAAGAACTTCAGTGCCATACCATTACCCCTAACGAAGCTGACAAAGAAGATATACCTTTCATCTGGAATGACAAGTTCCAACATGCATTCCAATTGTTGAAGGAGAAGCTGACTAGTACATCAGTGCTAGTCCTACCTGAGCATGGAAAAGGTTATATTGTATTTTGTGATGCCTCGAGGAATGGTCTAGGTTGTGTGTTGATGCAAGACCAGAATGTGATCTCTTTCATGTTGTGACAGTTGAAGAAGCATGAGGAGAACTATCCTACCGATGATTTGGAGCTAGTTGTAGATGTACACACTTTGAAGATCTAGAGACATTATCAATATAGCTAGAAGTATTAGATCTTCATTAATCACAAGAACCTCAATTAATTTTTTCATAGAAAGAGTTGAACATGTGGTAGAGATGGTAGATGGATTTGATTAAAGAAGATGAATTCACTGTAGATTACAATTCAGGGAAAGCTAATGTGGTGGTAGATTCTTTGAGCAGGAAGTCTTCTTCGTCATCATCTGATGATAAGGTAAAATTATGTTCCTTGGTGTGCCACAAGAGAGACATGTTAGTGTCTCTGCATGAGATTGTAACGTCCCAGGATTTGAGGCCTCAGATATAATGATCTTAAAAGGAATGATTGGACTGCCCATATCACCAAGGTGAACCTCCTTTTCTGGGAGCCCATCACTAAAGAACTCCATAGTTAAGCGTGCTCATCTTGGAGTAGTACTAGGATGGGCGACTAGTCAGGAAGTTTATCCTAGCTTGTGCGTGAGTGGACAAAGCACGTAGTGTTGGGTTTTAGGGGAGACAGAGAAGGCAGCGGAAACAAAACTTTTCTCCCCCAACCCATACCAAGGAGACGCGTCAACGTCTATATAATAGGAAAGGATGGTTTGTGGAATCATACCTTGTCCCGAGGCTTGCTCGACGACAATACCTCGCGCAATGCGCGGTCTTCAACTCCGGTCTTGGACGGTGTCTGTGCAACTCCTGGTCGCACCGGGACTGACGACTCCTCCTCCTACCGGACTGTCGGATGACAGTTGTCCTCCTGAGCGGCAGTGTCCTCCCGCCTCTGTAGTAGTCCACACGGACCACCTGGAACTCCACACTCCTTGTCCCACAAGGAAGTGGAAGGAGTCACACCCTCCTGTTGACGTACTAGTCGCCAACACACTCTCCTGCTACCAGTTGCAACTGCAGTTGTCCTTCCCTTGCTGCACCTCCCTTTGCGGGAAGCACTTGCTCGGGCTCTCTCACGGTTACCAAAACCAGAGAGAACGACAACTTCGCAAAGCAACCGGCTTGCATTGAGTTGTACTTTGAGAAGCCCCCAATACCCCTATATATATAGGCGGGTCATGGGACAAGGTTCTCTGTGTCCGGCAATATGTGACTAAAGAAGGAGTAGAAGGGTTCGAGAATTTTCCACAAAAAGCAACTGGTTCACAACTTGAAATGATCGGTTCACAACTGAACCGATCGGTTCGGCCATTGAGTCGATCGGTTGGACCTGAGACGATTGTTTGGGGCACTCCAACCGATCGGTTGGTGCCCTGAACTGATCAGTTCATAGTCCTAATCCGTCTCAAAAAGACTTTCCTTGTTTTGTTCCCAATTGGTATCGAATACCTATGTTATTCCCAATCAAATTGGGCAATTTCAAACCAAAGGAAAATTCTTGCCGACATGACTTTTCCCAACTGGTTGGTTGCACCAGTTGAGTCGATCGGTTCAACCCTTGAACCGGTTGTTTCAACCTGGGCATGAGCCGATCGGCCTAGACACTCCAGCCGACCGGTTCAGCAACCTCAGCCGACCGGTTCATCACATGAACCGATCGGTTGGGAGCACAGGTTGGGCAAAATCAGTCAATTGCGATTTCAATCAATCTGATACTCCAATCAATGCGTCCAACACCTTGAACCATACGATATTGAGCCATTGAATGATTGAGTGTTTAATTGGACTACTAAACTCCTTTAGTAATCAATCTAAACATTGCTTGTGGACAAAACTCCTCTTCCAGGTTAAATCCTATGTGTGTGACCCTGCAGGTCCATTTCACGTTGGCAGTGAAAGTCCATAACACTTATGACTTCACAAGCAAAGAGCGGTGCCTAGTCACACATCAGTGCTACCCATGTGAAAGTAGAAAGTTGGAGAACAACTTTCATCCTACAATCCGTGAATGGTGTTATAGTGAATGTATATTTCCTTTGTCACTGATATCCCGAATGAACTCAAGGCATGGAACAGTCATCCTGTCAACGTTCATTCACTTTCTTGATCTCAGAGTAGATTGAAGGAGATATGTATGACATCAATATCACATACTGATTCACACATGCGTGCGCATGCCTATCTCAATCCTACTCATCAAGTGGCCTTGGATATCAAACTCCCTCAGGAGGGACAAATCCCATATCTATCACTCACCCCTCAAAAGCCCCATGTGTCAAAGCCACCCAATCATCACCTTTATAACAACCCATGTTTCAGGACTGCGTTTGATGATGTCAAAGTGTGCCCAACGACATGTGTTGAGTGCAGTGATTTCAGGTCTAAGAATCACACTCACCACCATCACTGTGAGTACTGACTGTGACTACCATCTCATGGTTCCATGTGTCAAACTCACGGTGGGTCTGTTCGGTACCTTGTTCTCTAACAAGTACCTATGTGTTTGGTTTGATATCTCTATATCATGACTAATGAGATTCTGTCATCAACCAACACCAAAATCTAGTCTTGTGTGTCATTGTTGTCTATCTACCTTCCACAATGACATCCGACTAGGGACATAACAAGAATGTACAAACTCTTAGCATCCGTATGATCTCATCGTTCAGGTCCTCAACCTGAAAGCATCCGTATTCTCTAGACATTCAATCTGTTCTATCACTATCTCATATGACTGAACCAGAAAGAATTGGAAGCTTGCCTTTGATGTTTATCAAATCAATCTTAATGTATCCCACCAATCATCCCATGATTGGCTCTCAGGGCATACATACCAACAGACTCCCACTTGCACTGCGAGCCAATCACCCTTGAATCATATTCATAGTGATCTTCAGACATGTCCCACATGTTACTGTCCTCTAGTGCCAACATAGTGAGTAATGACAACACCTTGCCAAAGTCTGTACAAATTGCTTGTCTCACATCTCTTCGCTGTACGTCATACGTGTGAGATGGAGTTGCCGTAATATGCGATCTAGTATTCCATTGCTAACCTTTAGCCACATTGCATGAGCAAGGATTCCAGACTTGTCATCAATGAGTGGAATATAAGTTCATCTCATGAACTTTCAAATCCATATAGTATCCTCTGATGTTCACTAACACACAGATACTCGACATTTCCCTTTTAAATGGTTTTATTGGAACACTTCCAATTATCAACAAACTTTCACTTTTATACATCCTATGTATATTTTGCGATTAATTTGCTGTCCTTTTGGAAGTTCACATCAATGTAACTCTTTACATCGAACTCTTCCTTATCTCCATAGAACTAGTACTTCTCAAGTACTTATCAAGTCCTCATGGTATTCCAGTAACCCTTATTGGAAGTAGACAGACATCCACTGGTCATGTCCCACATACGAGTTATCAGGATGAGCACATCATATTGCTATGTCCCACATACAAGATAATGAATGTATTTTATTCTTGCCATGTCATACATGCAAGACAATGGGATGATTACATACATGATATATCCAGATCTATTCTTAGTGTTCCCATTCTTCATAAGAATTGGACACTTGACCTTGGGATACTAACTCCATGTAACATGGACAAGTTTTCTCCCACTGAATCTGTGTATACTGAACCCTTCAGTACAGATTGCCGATGTATGCATTCTCTTTTCAGGTCAAGAGGTTTTCGAGAACTATCTCTATAGATCTCTATTCCTATCACATAGGAAACAACTCTATCTTCCTTAAAGATAACTTCCACTTTTGGATTTCCATTTTAGAACATTTCCATTTCACATCAACATGTGGAATGTAAATACGCTCCCACTAAATCACAGATCCCTTCCTTATCTTTGACATATCAGTCAAACCCTTTGACTATATCATCAAAGTAAAGATCCAATTTTGAGTTGCTTGTACTCAATCAATCATATTGATTAGTCCATTGTAACTTATAGACTTCATTTGCATTGGTGGATTCATAAACCTTATAGGTTGTGTCACGTACACATCCTTGTTTTATTCCTCATAGGAATGCAGTTTTAGTATCCATATGCCAAATGTCTTAGTCATTAAGTTGCAATCAACAAGCATCATCCTTCTCAAAATGTTATCCATGTGTCTTAACATTTAAGACTCAATTGCACTTATGGATTTCGTCCAATGAGTGCTACCATCAAGGTCATACCTTATGGTTCACATGGAAGTCATTTAGGATGTAATGGTCATATACTATAACTCAAAATCTGGTTCCTCACATTCATCTAGATAGTTGACTCATCACATGAACAACTTATCACATAGATAATTGAGGTGTATCTGTCAAGGATTTAAGAACTCACAACCCTTGTGATTCTCAATTCCTTTATTAGTGTGGGGTATTCATTTATTAAGAAGAATTCAGTTATTCGATAATCATTCTCTAACTCCTTAGAGTATGATTCCATCTTGATTTAGACATCACTATGCCTTAATCATGAGTTCACTATGATACACTATCATAATCACTCATAAGGATCTCAAACATTTGGTTCAAGTATTTCATTCATTGATCTCATCAAGAATTAACACTTTACCAAATTTGTACTTCATCTATGATAATCTTGAACACTTCAAGATATTCATATTGGTATTTCTTTAAACACTGTTTGAAGTATTAGCATTTGTTCCAATAGGTGTGTAAATACATCACATGTATTATACCTAATAGAACAATCATTCTCCCACTACCATTAGTGAAGATTGATTAATCATGTACAAGATATTCATGTCTCTTACTGGTTCTCTAACCAAAAGAGTCTAGATTTATCCATCATATGGAAACTAGAAATGAATTTCTCATGATTGATGCTAATTTGATTGTTTGAGTTATCAATAACTTTAGGTATCATTTTATCTTATGCATACCATGTATCACAAGATAAACAAGGCATTGCCACAAAGATCATATCCTTAAGATTGAAACATCAACTTTTTTAATTGCCATCATTGTCATACAATATGCAATAATAAAGTGTTTCTATCTATTGGCAATATATGAAATAGCAGTTCTCAACTCTATTTCGTGCCCTTTAGGCTGAAATAAACTTAAAGATACTCCTATCTATGGCAGCAACACTTGCTCCAATGATGGGTACTTCTTTCTTGGTCCTTTCACAAAGGCCATCACTTCTTTGTGGATATTGCATATCATATATGACATATCCATCTCTTGGTATCATATACCTCAGATAAAGAAGCGGTTCATTTCCTGATACCTTAGGTGGAGATCTCCATCGCCTCCTTCATCTTCTTTTGTTCTTCTAGATATAGAGGGAAATTCCCTCATACACCCTTTCCCCATGTGCCTTGAGGCTGAAGACGGCTTGGATTGCTGGCTAGCATCAGAACACTTCTTAGCTTTGCCCTTGCCCTTGCCCTTAAGACTTACCTTTTCTTTGATCACATCAAAGATTATGGTTTGTCTTTCTTCATCTTTGCCTTTACTATCCTCAACATGTCCAACAACTTTGTCAACACTTGTCAAAGTTTTTCATGTTGTAGCTTATCATGAATTGTATGATTCTCGCAACATTTGCAGTATCATACCAATAGCCAACTCTTGGCTCAGATGGAATCCTTCTTAGTCAGGTCTTTCCACATACCCAATCACATTGAGTGTGTGAATACCTTACTGGATCTCCTTCTGTCATGCCATACTAGGACAGTGTTTTGGAGACATCATATGTCTCATGTTGTCTCAGCAACTCACAGTTCAGAGAACACAACATCAAGCACTCTTCATCAATGTCATCCTTGGTATGCTTCCATAAGCATACTTTCAGCCATTGATGTGGTGGGATCGAGTTCATCTGGTTCTGGTATAACTAGGACTTAGAGCTTTCGCTCCTTGATTGAGAACACTTCTCATCGTCCTAACCAGTCGTGGAATTATTCCCATTTAATTTGTTGGTCTCAAAGACCGATCGCAAATAAAGTGATTTGTTGATTAACCATTTATTTTAACAAAAGGAAATATATGCAATTTTAGTCCAAAACTCTTTTGACTTATTTGATTGATTTTAAAAGTTGACGATAAAATTAGGCCTTTAATTAATTATCGCTCCCACTATTTTAGTTCAAATTGATAGCCCTCACCATCAATTCGGAAAATTGCAGCGTACAACCTTCTAGTGGGCAAGATCCTGAAATCCTCTAAGCCATGGACCAGCTAGGGCTGTCACCCACAACATAGATCTCTCAGGTAGGCAACTTTTGCCAATTGCATCATATGTAACTCTTGATAAGATGTCATATACAACTCTTTTCAATGATCATCTCCATGCCTCAAGGTACTAGATCCCATCTAGATCACCTTATTAAGTCCGACCCAAAGCAAACACGATGAACATGCACCCTGCTAGGGCAGACCCACACATTCATCCTTCACGCTTCCACGAGGTAGACGGTGCACCACGCTAGGGCGTGCCCACACTTGGTCGAACAAGTTTTTCACGTGTGTCGCATTTGGAAGGCATATAAAACTTAATATTTTAATGAGGGATTTGGTTTTATATACATATACATATCCAATCACCACAATACATAGTACGTATCATATACATGCTATATCCCACAGAAAACATGCACAAACGATAAAAAAACGATGATTATGGCCATCCTAATGTGATTCCTCGAGCCAAAAGGAATCACGGTCATCTAGGTCTAAATCACAAGCAACCTGTACAAGATGAACTTCTGTGTCTTGCCATACGAGTTGATCAACTCATCACATGAATGATCTGTACTCTCCAGCCGGTCGTCTGGGTGCCATCAGCCGATCGGTTGGCTCCTCCAACCGATCGGTTCGCCTGGTCGTCGTGCATCTCGTCATGTCTGCCACCCGCTCGTCTCGCTCCTCAAACCGGTCATCAACCGATCAGTTCACTCCTTGAACCGACCGTCTGGAAGGTCAACCGATCAGTTCACTCCTTGAACCGATCGTCTGAGCAGTCATTTTGATGTCCTCCGGTCTTCGACATAACAGGAAATAAAATCTATCCTATTTATTACATTGCCTTTAAAAAGGGAAACCCCGAGTTACATTCGGGGGGAGCAAAGGTAGGAAAGAATCTCAAATTATTTCGAGTTACATCGGGAATAAGAGAGGGAAGATCGGTGCGCATACCGAGATGCAAGAAACCACAAACAACCACACACAGATAGGGGTTTATAGGCCATAATCATGCTACACACATCCACCACAAAACTCGTTTAAGGGCGACGCGTATCGAGTGCATTAATAATACATATCATATATGTAATTAGCGATTTGTGGATTTAGGATTGGACATGCATAAAGCGGATATTATTTGCATCGTATGCAATAAATAAAAGTGACAAACCAAAATCGATCATATCGATATTCCTAAAATATAGAGCAGTTGACGTGGCTCTGATACCACTGTTGGGTTTTAGGGGAGACAGAGAAGGCAGCGGAAACAAAAATTTTCTCCCCCAACCCATACCAAGGAAACGTGTCAACGTCTATATAATAGGAAAGGATGGTTTGTGGAATCATACCTTCTCCCGAGGCTTGCTCGGAGACAATATCTCGTACAATGCGCGGTCTTCAACTCCAGTCTTGGACGGTGTCTGTGCAACTCCTGGTCGCACTGGGACTGAGGACTCCTCCTCCTACCGGACTGTCGGATGACAGTTGTCCTCTTGAGCGGCAGTGTCCTCCCGCCTCTGTAGTAGTCCACACGAACCACCTGGAACTCCACACTCCTTGTCCCACAAGGAAGTGGAAGGAGTCGCACCCTCCTGTTGACATACTAGTCGCCAACACACTCTCCTGCTACCAGTTGCAACTGTAGTTGTCCTTCCCTTGCTGCACCTCCCTTTGCGGGAAGCACTTGCTCGGGCTCTCTCACAGTTACCAAAACCAGAGAGAACGACAACTTCGCAAAGCAACCGGCTTGCATTGAGTTGTACTTTGAGAAGCCCCCAATACCCCTATATATATAGGCGGGTCATGGAACAGGGTTCTCTGTGTCCGGCAATATGGGACTAAAGCAGGAGTAGAAGGGTTCGAGAATTTTCCACAAAAAGCAACCGGTTCACAACTTGAAATGATCGGTTCACAACTGAACCGATCGGTTCGGCCATTGAGCCGATCGGTTGGACCTGAGCCGATCGTTTGGGGCACTCCAACTGATCGGTTGGTGCCCTGAACCGATCGGTTCATAGTCCTAATCCGGCTCAAAAAGACTTTCCTTGTTTCGTTCCCAATTGGTATCGAATACCAATGTTATTCCCAATCGAATTGGGCAATTTGAAACCAAAGGAAAATTCTTGCCGACATGACTTTTCCCAACTGGTTGGTTGCACCAGTTGAGTCGATCGGTTCAACCCTTGAACCGGTAGTTTCAACCTGGGCATGAGCCAATCGGCCTGGACACTCCAGCCGACCGGTTCAGGAACCTCAGCCGACTGGTTCATCACATGAACTGATCGGTTGGGAGCACAGGTTGGGCAATATCAGTCAATTGTGATTTCAATCAATCTGATACTCCAATCAATGCGTCCAACACCTTGAACCATACGATATTGAGCCATCGACTGATTGTGTGTTTAATTGGACTACTAAACTCCTTTAGTAATCAATCTAAACATTGCTTGTGGACAAAACTCCTCTTCCAGGTTAAATCCTATGTGTGTGACCCTGCAGGTCCATTTCACGTTGGCAGTGAAAGTCCATAACACTTATGACTTCACAAGCAAAGAGCGGTGCCTAGTCACACATCAGTGCTACCCAAGTGAAAGTAGAAAGTTGGAGAACAACTTTCATCCTACAATCCATGAATGGTGTTACAGTGAATGTATAATTCCTTTGTCACTGATATCCTGAATGAACTCAAGGCATGGAACAATCATCCTGTCAACATTCATTCACTTTCTTGATCTCAGAGTAGATTGAAGGAGATATGTATGACATCAATATCACATACCGATTCACACATGCGTGCGCACGCCTATCTCAATCCTACTCATCAAGTGGCCTTGGATATCAAACTCCCTCAGGAGGGAGAAATCCCATATCTATCACTCACCCCTCAAAAGCCCCATGTGTCAAAGCCACCCAATCATCACCTTTATAACAACCCATGTTTCAGGACTGCGTTTGATGATGTCAAAGTGTGCCCAATGACATGTGTTGAGTGCAGTGATTTCAGGTCTAAGAATCACACTCACCACCATCACTGTGAGTACTGATTGTGACTACCATCTCATGGTTCCATGTGTCAAACTCACGGTGGGTCTGTCCGGTACCTTGTTCTCTAACAAGTACCTATGTGTTTGGTTTGATATCTCTATATCATGACTAATGATATTTTGTCATCAACCAACACCACAATCTAGTCTTGTGTGTCATTGTTGTCTATCTACCTTCCACAATGACATCCGACTAGGGACATAACAAGAATGTACAAACTCTTAGCATCCGTATGATCTCATCGTTCAGGTCCTCAACCTGAAAGCATATGTCATTGAGTACTGTCATTCTCTAGACATTCAATCTGTTCTATCACTATCTCATATGACTGAACTAGAAAGAATTGGAAGCTTGCCTTTGATGTTTATCAAATCAATCTTAATGTATCCCACCAATCATCCCATGATTGGCTCTCAGGGCATACATACCAACACGTAGTTAAGGCTAGTGGTGGTCTGTGGGGCTAGTTGTCATTCCTAAAACTCTACTAGAGCCTTGGGCAGTGGGCCCGGGTGTTACAAATGGTGTCAAAGCCATAACCAAGGTGCACCTCCTTTTCCGGGAGCCCATCACTACAGAACTCCATAGTTAAGTGTGCTCAGCTTGGAGTTGTACTAGGATGGGCGACCAGTCAGGAAGTTGACCCTAGCTTGTGCATGAGTGTGGAAAAAGTGCACAGTTAAGGCTAGTGGTGGTCTGTGGGGCCAGTTGTCATTCCTGAAACTCTACTAGATACTTGGGCAGTGGGCCCTGGTGTTACAAATGGTATCAAAGGCAAAACCCCTCTAGTAGGTGCGGCCCACATGGGCATGTGACATGTCGGTCTTGAGACGTGCGGTCCAGGAATGTAGGAAAGAGATGTCCATAGTTGACGTAGACACCCTTGCACTGGTATTCCGTGATCAGTTGTTGGGTGTCCATCGACCATTCTGGGTCTGCACTGAAATGGGGTGATGTTATGAGGCCTTATAGTTGAGCCTTGACGAGGATGTCAAGAGTCTAAGTGGGGGAGATTCTAACGTCCCAGGATTTGAGGCCTCCGATATAATGATCTTATAAGAAATGATTGGACTACCAATATCACCAAGGTGCACCTCCTTTTCTGGGAGCCCATCACTAAAGAACTCCATAGTTAAGTGTGCTCAGCTTGGAGTAGTACTAGGATGGGTGACCAATGAGAAGTTGACCCCGGCTTGCGCATCAGTGAGGAAAAAGCACGTAGTTAAGGCTAGTGGTGGTCTGTTGGGCCAATCGTCATTCCTGAAACTCTACTAGAGCCTAGGGCAGTGGGCCCGAATGTTATAGAGATGAACGTAAAGTTGGAAGTATCCTTGTTGGCATGCTTGTTGGCTTAGTTACAAGTATAGCCCATGTTGTGGAATCAGATTGGAGAGGCTCAATAGGATGATATTGTGATATAGAAGATCTGATCAAAGTTTTGCAGCGAGAAGCATTATGGCTTCCATGAGACAGAGGATGGGACAATATGTTACCATGACAAAGTCGTGGTTCTTGATGTTGATAATCTAAGGAAGAAGGTCTTAGAAGAGGCTCATTCTTTGATGTATTCCATGCATCTAGGTAGCACCAAGATGTATCACAATCTTCAAGATATGTATTGGTGGCTTGACTTGAAGCATGACGTAACCACGTTTGTGGCAAGATGTCACGTGTGCCAGCAAGTTAAAGTAGAACATCAAAAGCCTACAGGGACTTCGCAATCGTCACCTATACCATGGTGAAAATGGGATTAGGTGACTTTGGCATTTGTGTTTGGTCGTCCTAGGACAGCTAAAGGTCATGATTCCATATGGGTGATAGTTGACAGGTTGAAAAAATCAGCACACTTTTTTCTTGTGAAGACAATGTATACAACAAAGAAGCTTAGACAAATATATGTTGATGAGATTGTTTGTTTGTATGGTATTTCAGCTACCATCATGTTTAATTGAGGTCATTAGTTCACCAGTCACTTTCAGGAATGTCTACACAGAGTGATGGGTACACAATTGAATTTTACTACATCGTTTCACTCACAGACAGACAACCAGTCAGAAAAGATGATCCATATTCTAGAAGATCTGTTGAGAGCTTACGTTTTACAATTTTTGGGTAGTTAGGATGCTCACCTAAGTTTTATAGAGTTTTCCTATGAAAACATTTATCAGAGGAGAATTAATATGGCACCTTACAAGGCTTTGTATGGGAGGCATTGTCGATCTCCATTGTATTGGTACGAGACTGGTGAATATCAACTTTTAGGTCTTGAGCATGTGCAGAAGATGAAAAAGAAGGTCAAGGTGACTAACAACTGTTGAAGGTAGCCCAAGAAAAATAAAATTCACATACTGATAATCATAAAAAATCCTTGGAGTTCCAAGTAGGAGACAAAGTGTATCTTAAGGTCTCTCCTTAGAAGGGTGGTTTGAGGTTTTTTTGAAGAATGGTTAGTTTGCTCCCCATTTGATGGGACCTTACCCATTGATGGAACATGTTGGGAAGGTGGGCTATAAATTAGAGTTGCCACCTAAGTTGCACATGTTGCATCCAGTGTTTCATGTCTCTATGCTGAGAAAGTGTCACCCTGATATAGTTTTAGTGTTGCAGCTAATGGAGGTTGAGCTGGATGAGGATGTATCTTACATGGAAAGTCATGTGTTGATCCTGGATAGGTGGTTCAATAAGTTAATGAAGAAGGGAATCATGTTGGTTATGGTTTTGTGGCATCACTATGGTGTTGAGGAAGCCATGTGGGAGCTTGAGTAAGAGATGCGTAGGAAGTACTCGTCTCTTTTCACGTAGGATTTTAGGGTTGACATCCTTGTTGGGGGTTTATGGTGTAAGGCCCCTACCCATCTTAGTGCTTGAGTGTGCTTGATTTTCTTATGAAATTCTTGAACCTTAATCTAATCCTTTGAGATTCTTTTATAACATATGACAATCTTATGTTTTCAGTTTGATCCTATTTGGTTGATGTTCGAGTTGCGTTTTCTTTTTTTGGACCAAGTTGCAATTTACCCATGAGTGAGGTTTATCTTGTAATTTGTCACATGTAGAGTGTGTTTCTTGTTCCTTAACATCATTAGAGAGAATATGGCATTGAGGGGCGCCTTGTTTGGACCAGAGTTGATGATGTGGCAACACATGGTGAGATTAGGGTTTGCCTGAATTGCCATGTTGTTATGTGTTGACCTTTGCTATGGTTTGAGTGTGTAGAAACCATGACACCACTATTGGACAAGTGTCAAAACCACTATATTAAACGTAGGTGATGTTGACATTGACCTTAATGTTATAGAGGTGGTTTTGTTGAAGGCGTTGTCTTGTTGTGAGGTGTTTTGACCGTGTGGTGATGTAGTGACCTAGTGTAGCGGTCTCTACATGTGGTCTAGGTGTTGTAGCGATCGCAATAAGGGAGTGGGTGATCTATGTGGTGAATTATCCATCTAGTTTGTATCACCATATGTTGCATGCAAGTGTTTAGTGATCACATGGTTGTTTCCTTGGTGGACAAGTGTCCTTTTTGGTGCCCTCTTGTATTGACACCTCATAACCTACCTTACATCTCTCTTACCTTGAGTATATAACCTCTCTCTTCTTCATGCAAGCAATCCTTTTCCTCTCTTTTCTTCTCCTTCCTTGATTGGACGACCTTGGAGCATGTTGGAGCTAGAGAGTGCTAATCTTGGAACCTTGGTGATTGACCAACCTTGCATGTGGTGCTGTTGAGCTTGATCTTTCCTCTAGTGGTGAACCTTGGTGATATTTTCCCTTGGTAAGTAGTTTTGAACCCTTGATCTAGTTTTCCTTTCACCCTACCTTCCTCTTCCTTCTCGACCATGAGACTATGGTTCTACCATGGTGGTCATTTTGAGAGAAACATCCCTCCACAAGGGTCGAAGACTACATTTGACATGGTGGTACCCAAATGGGACAAAGCTTTCTTCTCTTTCTCCTTTGTTCTTCTTATTCCACCTAAGGTTTTTCACCCTCTTTCTTAATCTTTCCTTTTACTGTGGTGTTCTTCTCTTTGGAGGTGACCTTGTAGCTGAAGAGTTGATCTTTGTTGGAGTTCCTTCCTCTCTCTTGGAGTACATGATCTTTGCAACTTATTCTATCCACAAGGAGGGTTATATAACTCTCTTCCCTCTTCTATTACTTGCACCTTAATCATTAATGTATATTACTATATTAATATTTAAGATGTGATTTCTATATGTAAGATTATGTTACAATAATCTAGAACTTAAGTCTTGGTGATAATCACATGTGATTCGCTTGTAATCCTAAACTGTAATTCTTAATACCTGATTTTGTGGTGATTATGAGAAATATGGTTTTCTCTTGCTCTTGTTTATGGTTTTCTATCAACATGCACATGATTCGAGTATCTTGGAGTGGCATGAAGATTTAGTACTATTTCGCAGGTATGAATAAGGGTTTTATTTCTCCTAAATGAGGTTCTTTCGTGATGATTTTCCATAACACATGTTTTATGTTTATCTTGGTGTGGAGTTTTCCACCTCGATGACAATGTGTTTCTTGATTTTAATCTTCTATTTTGAATTTGGTACTTATGTTTTGGGAGATGGTTTTGTGTTCCATGGAGTAGTTTGGCCTTTGGGTTGCTGCACCCCTCACGGTGGTTTATGGTTGCTACATGTGGGTGGGTTGTTGCAGGCACAATAATGTCTAACCCTAGGGTGGTTGCTACACCTTGGAGTTCTTCATTTCTGGTCACTACATATGGATGGTTGTTTTGTTGAGTTTGCTTAGACCGAAGTACTTTGATTTGAGTTGGTTTATGTGCACATGGCAGTGTGTTGTGCGCACGACAAGCTAACCCTAATCACCATGTGGGTCACTACCCCTTGTTTTGGTGACGGTCACTACAATTAGGAGTGTTGATGAGATGGTTGCTACACTCACTAACCAAGTAGGTTGCTACACTTGGTTGAGCACAAGGTCACTACAGTTGATTATAGTTCTATACATAATGATGTGAACATGGATGATTACTCATATTCAATATTTCTTATCCCTAATGAGTTCCAAGAAAGTAGGAAAAGTAAATAGGGTTTGATGACATTTAATGGATGGAATTTTAATCAGCTATGTATGTGGAATCCTAACCCTAATCCTAGGATATTCTATACTTGTTAAGTTGCTTGGACGAATAGCATGTGATTATATTTTCTTTGTCCTGCTTGTGTAATTCTAACCTTGAAAGTTGAATGAATGTCATAGCTTGTGTATGATATGGTTGTAATCACACGATACAAGGTCATGGCTATGAGCCTTGATGAGGCATGCTAAGATCATGATGATGTGATGAGTCTTATGACCTGGAATAAGCTTAATGCCTAGTGAGAGGTGTTATCCTATAGTGATGTGATGAGGGATTGATATCCCATAGAAGTGCAATTGTGGTTATGGTCTTGCATGGCAGTGTGACAATGTTGATGGCCTTGTAAATGGTAGCACTACAAGAATCATCTGATGATGTAATAATTCAAACCTTAAACATTTTTATCTTCTGGAGTTGTACTTTTACTCTATCTTCGTAGAGTCTATTAAGGGTTTATATGTTGTAACTTTGTTGTGGCTAAAAGATACCTAATTGGCCTAACTAATCCAGTGAATCTCTAATCATGTAGGTGCCATGTGATGTAGATCCATTCCAGTGTCAATTTTATTGCTAGATGGTGAATCGAGTAACTCCTACGGGAAACTCGGAGTGCATATTATTGAATTTGTGGGGGCGCAAGTGGAGTGAATATCCTTGCGTCCACAATTATAGGTTTTGGAGGATGAATGTGGTCATGCCCCAATGTTGTGATATTGAGATATTTGAGAATGGAACCAATGCAACTTCATCTTACCCTTTTAGAATGGCCATGCATTAGCCTATTCTCAAATGTCATGACCTTTACCAAGGCGGGCTAGGTGTTTTATAAGGACAACCATTCATGAGATGATTCTTTAGCTTGACTATATGTTGTTGTTTGGAGTTCATTGATATGTCTCTATAGTGTTTCTCTTGTATTGACTAAGAGGTGTAGGAGAGGTCATGGATTCTAGATCTTTCATAGACCTTGTTTGACACCAATTTTGACTATACAGTGGATGGTCATCTTTTGGTGGTACGATGAAAATCCTCAGGGCATAATAAAATATGTAATGCAGCCATGTAGTATATCTGCTTAGGGTCAAATATGATTCACATTCGATGACCCCTTGCCTTATCTTTGTACTTGTTTCTTGAATTATAATGGTATAAGAGAAATCAACTGTTATGCATGTTCTTCACATTCCTTCTTAAAGTTCTAATTTTTCTACTACTTAGTGGTAAATTCCTAGCTTTCTTAATCCGTTCTATGAATTGAACACATATCATTTAGTTGAATCTTCTCAAGTTGATAAGTATGTTATGTATCTGCTTTGGTTTACCTATGCTTATTGTATATGTTGGCTCGTTGGGATGTTTGGTCTCACCTTGTGGGTTTCCACATCTCTTATGTGGTCATGCATGATGAGGTAGAGATTGTGCAGTTGAGGCTAAGCAGCAACAGGAGCAGTAGTTGTTGAAAGGTTGGATATGCTGCTAGCATTTTGTAGTAGAGTCCTATTTTTTATCCTTGTACTCTGAGGTCTTTGGGGTTGATTTTTAGGTGTTGTACATTGCAACAAAGTTTTTGGATATATGCCTAGTTTTCCATATATGGCATGTATGTATATGACCATGCTACCTTGTATAACAGGTTGTGGTCGGTGAGCTAGTGAATAGTATCTTGTAATAATATTTTTATATGAGATATGACAGATGGCTTTTGTGAACCCAGATGTGATACGTTTCCACTTGAGTTGGACATGTGTTATCAGTTTTAATTTTACCCTATTTTGTGGTCAAGTGGTTTGTTAGTTATAATTATGTGCTTTTCTTTGAGTAATCTCTTTTTATGGTGCGTCAGGACATCATATCTGAGCGACTAACTCCATGGAACATTGACAAGTTTCTCACACATTGAGTCTTGCATGATGAACCATTTTAGCATCATGCCAAAGTATGTGTTCTAACTTAGGTCAAGAATCCTTGTAGATATTTCTCTAGAGATATTGATTCCTATCACATAGGATGCTCTTCCAAAACCCTTCATAGGGAAGATAATTCCCAACTAGGTTTTAATATTAACAGTATAAAGAAGTCATTCCCCATCATTGTGTGGAATATAAATATGCTCCCACTAAATCTTTTTTAATCACATATTTCATCTTCATTTTATCAAAAGTCTAACTCTTTGACCGTCTTGTCAAAATGGAATATTCCAACTCTGATATTCTTGCTTCAATCCATAGATTGACCTTTGTAGCTTACATATTTTATTTGCATATTGGATTTATAAAAACATTTAGGTTGTCTTACCGACATATCCTCATGAGTATTTCCATTAAGGAATGTGGTTTTAACATCAATATGCCAAATCTCATAGTCATATTACACTACAATAGCAAGCATGGTCCTGATAAATTTAACCATGACAACTTGTGAAAAAATTTCATCATGTCCAACATCTTGAACTTGTTTGAGATCTTTACAGCCAATATGCTCTTATAGGTTCTTACACTACCATCCATGTTGATCTTTTTTCAAAGAGCCAAATGCACCCTATGGGTTTTACCCCTTTAGGTGAATCCAGCAAGGTCATATCTTGATGGTGTACATGAACTTCAATTTGGATCTCATGGTCTCAAGCCATTTTCTCAGACTCTAGTTCCTCAACAGCTTCCTAGGTATGTTTTTGGCTCATCGTCAATGACCAACATATTGCCTTCTTGAGTTATAAGATATCATAGTCTTTTAATGTCAGGGCATGTTGTACTAGATCTATGAGGTCTTGTGTTGCATAAGGAACTTGAGATTCCAAAACTTGTAATTCTCATTTTTCCTATTGTACCTCTTTAGGTTTAATGTTTTCTTATTTGCCTAAAACTTTTCAAGTTCTACTTTACTCCATTGATTCCTTTGAAATTAAATTCTTCTTCAGGTTTGTAGCCATCCTGGCAACAACATACTTTTGTTGTAGGATTGGAATATAAATTAGCGTTCAAAAAAATAATATTTATGTGATTTTTGGACAAAGCTTTCAAGAAATTATTTTCTTATATAAGCTTTCATCCTTCATCTTTATAAAATACATATCGGTACACTTGCCGTGCCATATCTCATATGGTGTCTTTTGAACAACTTTAGGTAGTACATTATTTTAGTTTAAAGCATGCACCAAAAAGGAAATTGGAAGATCAACTAGATTTATTGATAATTTCATCATGACTAATAGGTTCTTTTGGATACACTATGATTGTGTTTCAGTTGGAGTTCAGCATGATACATTATCATGATCAACCAAACGGTCATGAAACTCTTAGTTCAAAATATTTCCGCATCAATCATATTAAAGTGTTTTAATACTCATACTGAGTGGGTTTTGTACTTCATTCATAATCTCCTTAAACACTTCAAGAGATTTGTACTTGTATTTCACTAAATAAAATCTACCATATCTATTAAGATCACCAGTAAATAAAATGAGGTACTATTAACGACCTTTAGCATTTATTCTAAAAGGTTTATATACATCAGTATGTATGATCCCAAATATAATTCTCACTCTCCCACTATTTCTAGGGAAAGGTACTTTTGTCTTATTTCCCTAAAACAAGACCCACATGTCTCTATTGGTTCAATAACCATAACAATCTAGATAACCATCATTATGGATTCTAGAAATGCATTTATCATTTATGTGCTCTATATGACAATGCTATTGGTATTCATTGTTTGAGTCATTGCGTCATTCAGTATAACTATCTCAGGATTATAAACTATGAGACATTAGGGTCACTACCATATGAGATCTTATCTTTGAAAGTAAAACATCAAATATATTCATAATATTCTTGTCCGTACACGATACATGATGCTTTTGATTAATGGTAAGTACATAATAAAAATTTACTAATTCTATTACATGCCCATTATATGAATGACAAATTCCAGCTATAGTGCCAACAACTCTTGCTCCACATAGTTCTAGCTTACTTCTTCTCTATCTCTTTTTTCATATTCCTTCGTTTTTTAAGTGAAAATGAAAGATTCCTTTTGTACTTACCTATCACCTCATTTTGAGTGCAGAAGACTTGGAATTCAACTTAGCCATAGAAATCTTCTTAGCCTTGCCTTTGTCATTGGACCACACTCTGCTAATCTTCATCACAAGTCTGTCGTCTTCATTCTTGCTTCGACATTTATCAAGACGCTAAGTAATTATGATAGCATTTTAATCAAGTTGCTCAAGTAGTAACACTCGATAAACTAGCTATATGATTCAGGAAACAATTGTACAATCATATATGTGACTAACTATTGGCCTTAATGGAATCCCAGTCTCTCTATATGTTCCACATGGCCAATAATATTGAGCATATGGGGTTCTACTGGATCTTCTTCTGTCATTCACAAATCAAACAATGCTTTAGAGACATTGTACCTTTCTTGCTTTGCATGATTCTAGTTCATATTCTTAAGATGTGTGACCATCTTAAGAATACTCATGTTTTCATGTTGCTCATAACACTCATAGTTCATATATCATAGCATAAGGTTCTTAAGTGTTAAGGCATTGTTAGCATGCTTCCAATAAGCATCCACCCAACACTTAGTGCGTTAGGAGCATGTCTCTCTAGTATTGGTGTCTCCAAGACATAGAGCTTAAGCTCATAATTGATAACCCTTCTCAAAGTCCAGAACCAATCATGAAAGTTTGTCCCATTTAGTTTCTTCTTCTTAAGAACTGATCACAACGATGATTTGTTTGACATTTGTTTCTACAAAAGAAATTTGCAATTTATCAAAACAATTTTTATTATTGATATTTGATAATAGAGATGATATTAACTAGGAATTTAATTAATTGTAACTTCCACTATTATTCTTAAATTGGTAGCCCTCAAAAGATTGAGCTTATAATCTTCTAGTGAGCCAAGAACCAAAATAATTGAATTATTACCCTACCAACGCCAACATCCATAACCAACTATTAAGGTACACAACAGTTTCCAATTGTATCTTATGCAATTCTTGGATAGATGGTATGCACAACTCCTTGACATACTCTATTTACATGCTTCTAGGCACTTAATCCCATTATTGTCACCTACTTAAGCCTTACCCAAAAGCCAACACAATATTGGCACAACATGCTTGGCAGACCCACATGACTATCATCACACTTCCATGAGATGGACAACGCACCACACTTGGCATTCCCAAGCATAGTCAATCAAGCTTTTAATGTGTGTTTCTTATGGAAAGCATCTAAGACTTAGTATTTATTAAGGAATTTTATATAAGTACATATATAAATATATATATATATATATATATATATATATATCCAACCACCACATACTTATAATATGTATCATATACATGCTATAAACACAACAAAAGCATGCAATTAAAACACACAAGTGATGGTTATGGTCATTCTTTTGTAATTCTTTGGAGCCACAAGGAACTACTGCCACCAAAGGTCCACATCATATGTAGCAACTTGTTATTGATGAATATCTATTTTTGATCTAGTCTGAGTCTATCAGTTCAACCCTTGAACCGATCAGTTGGCCTCTTGATTGGTCAGTTGTTATCTTGAAATGATCGTCTGGTTGTCAGGTCCAAATATGTTTGGACTTCTCCAGCCAATCAATTGGGCCACTAGTCAATTAGATCATCCTATCGTGTTGCCTCCTTGGTCCTTCACCCAATCGATTCATCATATGAGCCAGTTGGGTTGTCTAGTGCAGAATGTATTCTCATGATGAAAAATAAATTAAAGATATCCTATTTCATATTATATTATAGAAGGGAAAACCTCAAGTTACATTCAAGGGGTAATAGGAAGAGCAGAATTAATTCACATTCGGAAAGGAGGAGAGAGGCTTAGTATGCAAACTGAGTAACAAAAGGAAATAAACCAAGCAATTAATTACACAATCCACAATAGTTTTGGCCACAAACAAACTTCCAACCATCAAAACACTTTTAGGGAAAAGTCTATTGATAGCATACACACACACACACACAGATATATATATATGTGTGGGGGGGGGATGATGTGTGGTATTTAATCAGTTGTGCACATTAATCATTTTAATATTTGCATCATCATGCAATAAAATACATCTAATCACATCAATTTAAATCTATATATATCGTAAATTGATGTGGCTCTAATAGAACTCTTGAGAAATCATGGCAACAGATAAGGTAACAGAAACAAAAATTTTAATGATCGATTCTATATCAAAAAGATCTTATAAATAATTATGTATATAGGATAGAAGGTTGCAAGAGATATACCTAGTCCTGAGCAAGTTCAGTGACAAACCTAGTTGCAATAGTGTGCGCCTTTCTTCCAGTTGCACCTGGATAGTGTCATCTACGGCCTCCTGGTTAATCACCATAGACGTTGATTGACTACGGCCTCCTAGAGAGGAAAGTGCCTCTTAGCTCTATAGTAGTCCATGCGAACCACCTAGAACTCTATGGTGTGCTACCAGAGCCAAAGAGAAGGAGTTATCCCTTCAAACGTCAACCTTCTAGAGTTGATTCACTCTCCCAATTGTCTCTCCCATGCTATACCTCCCTTTGATGGGTACTACTTGCTAAGGGCATCCTGGTTATCATAACCAGAGAGGAAAACAATTTTTAGAGCTTATAGGTTGTGTCTAGGAAGCCCCCAATACCCCTCTATTTATAGGAGGGCTAGAGATAGGGTTTCCAGTCTGTATTGGAGTCAAAGAGATGGAATTTCATGAATTTTTTTGAACCTACAAATGGTGAACCAGCTGGTTCACTGTCCGATTGGCCGGTGTATGTGTGAATTGATCGATCCAACCCTTGAACCATCCCATTCAACATGCTTCCTTTTTTGAAACAGTATTGTCTTTTAATATTCGATTAATGCACAATCATGACATCAACATCAATCTTGATCCAATAGAATTGATCATTGAATCAGACAGTACAGATGATGAACATGTCATTTCACTTTATGATATTTCACTTTTGAAATGATCATTTTATATGTGAAATGGTCATTTCATATGTCCAACTCAGGAAAATATTCAACAAATTGTTGTTTGTATTGACCTGCAACTTCAATCGGTCAGTTCAACACTTGAAGTGGTCAGTTCATAGTACAATCAGTCAATTTGCACCCTTAGTTGTTTAAATTGAATACCTAAACACTTCAATCATCAAGTTAAACATTGATGAATGCATATTCATCATAGTTCAATCATCTCATTTAGCCAAGTTTTGGTTGCATTCGTGCTTTTATTGGCTTTTATTGATCACGAATTTAATTGTATTTTTTATATCATTTTTGACAGGTCAATTTGGGCATTGGGCCCTTGTTCTAATCCATTCCTCTATTTTAGCCCTTGGTTTGGGCCCGGTCAAAGCAAGTCAATGGTCCCTTTATCTCTTTTATGCCGCTACAGTGCTCTCTCTTCTCCCAGATCACAAGCTCTAGCATACCCTAATCGCGATCGCGACTAAAGCTCTCAAAGTCGTGGTCGTGGCTAATGTTGCCAATTACCGTGGTCGTGATTCTCTCTAGACTGCGTTCTACTGTTTCCCTGGATCGTGACCTGAGTTACTTCGAAACTAACTGCGACACCTCTCTTTCCCGCAATCGCGGTATCTACCCTCATAACCGCGGTCGCGACAAGCTTCTCCACCCGCGGCGACTAACGTCATCTTCTCCTCAAGGCTGCAACCACATCTGCGGTCGAGAGCTGGTAGACATCGTGACCAGACTGGAAGAAGAAGATCGCACCCGTGAAAAGAGTCATGACCACGACATCCAAGAACCCGCGACCGTGGTAAAACCCAACCGCGACCGTGGAAAAACCCAACCACGACCGCGGCATCCAAGAAGCCACGACCGTGTAAAAGTTGCGACCATGGCAAAACTCAACCGAGACCGCGTCATCAAAAAAGTTGCGACTGTGCAAAAGCCACGACCGTGAGAAAAGCCACGACCGCGACATTCAAAACGCCGCGACCACGACATTCAAAACGCCACGACTGCGACATTCACAAAGCCACGACCGCGACATCATGCCAAAGGTCGCGACCTGTTGTAGAATTACTAAGGTCGTGAATCTAAGTCGGTGCCCATCCTTCCTATAAATAGAACACGAATCCAATCAGTCAAATCATCATCTCCAGACACTGTTAGGCTGCATGTCTATCTTAGGCCAAAGGAGACGACCTCCATAGCCAAGAACTTGCCCCCGTAGTGGTTTTGCGGCATGTTCACCCAGATCTGGTGTGAGGACTCGGATCTGTAAGCCACCTCATCCAGATCTAGATCTGTTGTATCTACGCCACTTCCATGCCACCATCTCTTCCACGCGCTACTCCTCTTATTGTGAGTGAGTACTACGAGAAGAAGAAGAAGGTGGAGAGAGGAGATCTGCCCCATCTGTCGTGGTGTTCTTCTCTCTTCTTCTAGATCTGCTCCGACGTTGTGTATAAGACCGTTTCTCGACAGAGATGCGATCATCTTCTTCACCATGCTCATGGCGGAAACCTCTCTCTCACTTGTTATTCTTTCTTCTCTCACCATGAGTGAGTAGTTTACTTTCACTGGGGTGCGGGGACTAGCCCCACTACCCATGCTTTCATATCTTTTTGTTAAACATTCCATGGCATGTATATAATCTTTCATTTCGTTGTTAATCGTCGATCTGTGCTTGTGGATTGATCACCTGCTTGCGTTTATCTTGTTTGTTTCCTATGTTGCGAGAACTTCAATGCGTAGGTTTTGAATGTCGATTAACGTGGTTGACTCCCAAACTAGAAATAGAATGGGATTCCTTGAGGTCGTAAGTGTATGATCCGTGTGGTGACGAGCCGTCTAGCCCGCAGTGACGCTTCTGTGTGCCTGATGCCTATATAGGGGGGCCCACAACTTCATTTGGATTTCTATATCTTCAGAGCTGTAAGTATGTGATCTGAATGGTGACGAGACATCTGATACCCAAGGTGATGCTTATGTGAACCTGATGCCTGTATGGGGGGTTTTGCAGCAGCTATATTTGAATGGTTATATCTTGCCTGGATGTTTGATGTTTGAATGTGATTGCATGTGTAGTGGTGGTGAAACCCGAGACCATCCTAGCGATTTCCATCATTAATCTTTAATCAACCTTTAATCATGCACTTTTACTTTTCTTGCATTTAGTTTGATTAAACTCAAATCAATCAACCTTGTTCTAAATATTAGTCTTGATTCAACTAGATCCGACTAGAGAAAGAATCTTAAAAACGTTGTCCCTTGGGATTCGATCCTCAACTATACTCCGATAAGACTCGTCCGTTTGCAGGTGCCATTATTGCACGTTGTTTTGGTTAAAAAAACTTAGGGATTTCAACCCTAAGTGAGTTTGTTAGTGCGATAATATAAGCCACATCAAATTCTGGCGCCGTTGCCAGGGACAACAGAATCATCTAGTTAAATCTAGTTCTCTTGAGACTAATTTAGGTTTTTATTTTACTTTTGATACTATTGATCATATAAACTCGAATTCGGTTCTACTCCGCCCATCTCACCAGCAAAATATCTTTTTATCCTAGGTACGCACAAAGTCTAGTGTATGCGCCGCTCGGACAGTCCCAGACTCTCTGCTAGCTTTGACCCTGAGATAGACAGAACCTTTCGCCGTCAGTACAGAGAGAACCAAGCAAGAATGGCTCAAAAGGAGGAAATCACTCAAAGGGTGGCTCAAGCCCTTAATGCACAAAGAGATAGGCTTATGCAAGAAGCCTGAGCTGCAGTTCAAGAAGAAATCCAAGCAGCTCAAGTAGTAGCTCAACAAGCTGAGCTACAAAAAGACCTTAGAGTGTTCTCAATCCCTAAAGCTGTTGACGTTCATCACCCAATGCAACCTCCTCCCATCAATGCTCCCAACTTTGAGATCCGAGCACATTGGATCACGTTGCTTCAAAATAGCCCTTTCTATGGTAAGCAAGGAGAAGATAGTCAAGAACATCTTCTGAGGTTTATAGACCTATGTGCCATGACAAAGAAAAATGGAGTCACAGACGATGCCATCAGACTCTGTCTCTTCAAATACTCTCTTGCCGATAGAGCCATGAGTTGGTATAACTCCTTGCAATGCGAACCCATCACCACTTGGGAACAACTTCAAAATGTTTTTCTGGAAAAGTTTTATCCAGCTTCTCTCACCTATGAAATCAGGGGCCAAATAACGCAATTCACCCAGGTCACTGGAGAATCCCTAGCTGAAGCATGGGAAAGATACAAAGAGCTTCTACGCAAGTATCCACATCATGGCATTCCAAAGAATCAACTCATTGAAATCTTTTATAGAGGTGTGGACGATGATATCAAGTGGTTTTTGGATTCCTCATCTAGTGGAACTTCATGCGTCAGAGTTATGATAGTGCATGGAAGGTTGTCACCCTTGGAGCTGAAAACCAAGCCAACTGGGGCAGACCCATTGACAAAGCAGTGTTGAAGGTAGCTATGGCCGAAGCAACACCCAAGTACAAGTCTAACGTTGAATCTCTCAAACTCATATTTGCAAAGCAAGACCATCTAGAATCGTCTCTCACAGCCTATGAAAGAAGATGTTCACACCCTCGACAACAAGAGCAAGTTAAGTCAGCTTCACTCTTCTGTGAAGCATGCAAAGGAACTGATCATTCTACTCTAGCCTATAACATTCTCCATGATGTTGTTTTGAGAAATACCTGTGCCCAAGGAGATAATGGTCAAATGGAAAGTCTGAACGTCATCAATACCATCCCTGGACAAGGGTACTATAATCCGAATCAGAATAGGAACCATCCAGGTTTTCAATATGGGAACCCTTCTGGAGTGGAAAACTCGCGACAACTTGGTTCAAATACTCAACAACGAGGCCCTCCAAGATTCTAGTATAACCAAAAACCAAGTTTCAGGAATCAAGGAAACTTTAGAGGAAACTACTAGAATAGAAATTACAACAATTATCAGAACAATTCTCAGTTTCAGAACCCCAACCAAGTCCCCTATCAACAGCAACAACAAGGGCAACAAGTCGGTCCCATCCATCCTGAGGACAAATTGTCAGCTATTGAGAAGATGTTGCAGTCGCAGTAGACTATGATAGCTAACCATCAAGCCCATCAGAAGGCTATTGAATCTCAACTAGCTCAACTTGCCGCTAGCATGAAGCCACCTACTGGAGCCTTTGTTGGACAACCCAAAAACAATCCTAAGCATCCTGAGCAATTGAAGGCTGTCACCACCAGATCAGGAAAAGACTATTCTGACCCCCCTGCTAAGATACCATTAGTGGCAACAAACGATGATAACTTTGTGAATGTCCAAGACTCTACAATACCTGAGTCTCAACCGAAGGAACAACCGACTGCTGATAAGACAAATAAAGCAAGATTGGAGGAACCATTAACTGCGGAGGCAGAAGACACTCCTGAGTCGAATGTGCCTGTATACAAGCCCTGTCCTCCCTTCCAAGATCGTTTGAAGCAGACAAAGCTCGATACTCGATTCAACAAGTTTAAAGAAGCTATAAAGATGCTTCATGTAGATATACCCTTTCTAGATGCACTGACCAAGATACCAGCCTAGACGAAGTACTTGAAGTCTCTTCTCACAAGGAAATATATAACTGAAGAATATGAGTCGGTGCAGTTAGCAACGACTACCTCTGATATTATTCAGAGCAAGATGCCCAAGAAGCAGAAAGACCCGGGATCCTTTGGGATTTCATGTCATATATGTGACTCCTCATGTAAGAAGGGATTAGCCGATCTCAGTGCTAGCATCTCTATCATGTCAATTAGCCTTTGTAAGAGGTTAGGGTTTGCAGAACTTCTCCCAACTAGAATGACCATACAACTTGCAGACAACTCTATGACTCTTCCCTTAGGAATCATCGAAGATGTCCCTATCAAGGTTGGAAAAGACTCTTATGTCCCATTTGACTTTGTCATCATGGACATAAAGGAAGACGCCAGATACCCCCTCATCTTTGGTCGTCCGTTTCTCACCACTGCAAGAGCTTTGATTGATGTTGAAGCACGGACCTTGTTGCTCAGACTAGGGAAAGAAACCCTCGAGTTCAAAGTTTTTGAAAGCATGTGAAGACCGAGCATGCATGAAGAAGTCTATTTGATCAATTGCATTGAGCAAATGTCTCTCCTCACACAAGAGGAATATGAACAAGACGATCCTTTAGAAGTGGCTCTAACAAACCCATATGTTGAAGATTTCATCAACAAACCAGTTAAGGATTGTGTCCTTCACCTCGACTCTGTAGAGGAAGATCCTGAATATAAGTTCGAGGAACTCAAGGCTACGAATGTAACTAAAGAACCATGCGAGAAGCCAGAAGCCCCTAAAATGAAGCCCCTACCCGAGGGACTTAAGTACGTGTTTCTGGATGATCTCAAGGTTCGTCCAATTATTATAAATTTTGATCTAACGACCGAACAATAAGATAAACTCCTGAAAGAATTAAAGGAAAGAAAGAAAGCTATCGGCTACAAGATGAGCGATCTCACAGGGGTCAATCAAGCGCTTTGCATGCACAAAATCCCTATGGTGGAAGACCACAAGCCGATTGTTGAGCATCAACGGAAGTTGAATCCTAATATGAAAGAAGTAGTTTGCCGCAAAGTTATCAAGTTGCTCACTACCGGAATCATCTATCTGATATCTGACTCACCTTGGGTGAGTCCTGTACATGTTGTTCCAAAGAAAGGTGGCACTACTGTAATACGAAATGAAGATAATGAACTCATCCCCACTCGAATAGTAACCAGGTGGAGGATGTGCATCGACTACAAGAAGTTGAATAAAGCCACACGCAAAGATCATTTCCCGATGCCTTTTCTAGATAAAGTCTTAGAGCGATTGGCTCACCAGGAATATTTTTTCTATCTTGATGGTTACTCTGGGTTCTACCAAATTCCTATACATCTAGATGACAAAGAGAAAACTACTTTTACTTGCCCCTTCTCAACCTATGCCTTCAGAAGGATGCCATTCAGACTCTGTAATGCGCCTGCAACCTTCCAACGCTGCATGGAAGCCATATTTGTTGGTTTAACCGAAACCATTATGGAAGTTTTTATGGATGATTTCTCTATATATGGGGATTCATATGACCCATGCCTGAAGCTCCTCTCCCTGGTCCTCAAACAATGTGAAGAAGCACATCTTTTGCTAAATTGGGAGAAATGTCACTTTATGGTAAAAGAAGGCATTGTCCTTGGCCATAGGGTCAGTAACCGAGGAATTGAAGTGGACAAGGCCAAGATCTAAGTTATCTCCAAACTATCTATCCCTACCAACGTAAGAGAAGTCCGCACATTCCTTGGTCATGCGAGCTTCTACAGAAGGTTTATCAAGGATTTCTCCAAGATAACCAAGCCCTTGACAAACTTGTTGTTGAAGGACATTGACTTCTATTTTGATGAAGAATGTATCAAGAGTTTCAACAATCTAAAGCATGCCCTTACAACAACACCCATCATTCCATCCCCGAATTGGGATCACCCATTCAAAATTATGTGTGATGCCAGTGATTACGCTGTGGGTGTCGTTCTGGGCCCATGTATAGAGAAGAAACATTATGTCATCTATTCTGCATCGAAGACCCTTTACAAAGCTCAGAGGAACTATGCAACTACCGAGAAGGAACTCCTAGCAGTCGTATACGCCTTTGATAAGTTTAGTTCCTACCTCATTGGTTCAAAGGTGATTGTCTACACCGATCATGCTGTTATTCATTATCTTATAAAAAAGAAACATGCAAAACCAAGGCTAATGAGATGGATTCTCCTATTGTAAGAATTTGATCTTGAAATTAGAGATAAGAGAGGCACAGAAAATGTTGTAGTAGACCAATTAAGTTGTATCCACACTCTGGAAACTGAGAAGATACCAATTAATGCCTCTCTTCTAGATGACCAGCTTATGAAAGTCTTAGAAGCTACTCCTTAGTACTCAGACTATGTGAACTACCTTGCCGCTGGTGTCATCCACCCTGAGTATACTGGCAATGCTCTAAAGAAATTCATGCATGATGTGAGGCAATATCACTGGGATGACCCGTACCTCTTCAAGCTCTGTGCTGATGGTCTCTACAGACGTTGTATCGCTGAGGAAGAAGCCCAACTTATTTTAGAACAATGCCACTCAGGCCCAGTCGGAGGCCATATGAGTTCTAAGAAAACTTCTTTGAAGGTTTTGCAATTCTGTTTCTTTTGGCCAACCATATCCATAGATTCTTATAACTTTGTGTTGTCATGTGACAAGTGTCAGAGAACGGGATGCATTACGAAAAGAGATGAGATGCCACTTAAGCTATAGCAAGACGTTGATATTTTTGATGTTTGGAGAGTGGACTACATGGGTCCATTCCCATCCTCACATGGATTTTCCTACATCCTAGTCACGGTTGATTATGTCTCCAAATGGGTAGAGGCAATACCAACAGTTACTAGTGATTCAAAACCTGTCATTAAAATGTTCAAAGATATCATTTTCCCCTGTTTTGGAGTTCCACACACTGTGATCTCCGATGGAGGTTCTCATTTTCTGGAAAGAAACTTTGAAGCGTTGTTGAGAATATATGGTGTAACACACAAGGTAGCTTCCCCCTACCACCCACAAACAAGTGGGCAGGTAGAGGTTTCAAACCGTCAACTCAAGGCTATCCTGGAGAAGACAGTTGGAAGCAACCGAAAGGATTGGTCAGTGAAAATCAATGACGCCTTATGGGCTTACCGAACCGTGTTCAAAACTCCTCTTGGAACAACGCCCTTTAGACTTATCTATGGAAAATCATGTCACTTACCCGTGGAACTAGAACATAAAGCATGGTGGGCAATAAAATAGCTGAATTTTGACATGAAGAAAGCAGGCGAAGCTAGGATTCTACAACTTCAAGAGTTAGAAGAACTCTGAATGACGGCTTATGAGAATGCACGAATCTACAAGGACCGCACGAAACATTAGCATGATGGTCATCTGAAGAGGAAGGACATTCAAGTTGGAGACTGAGTTCTGCTATTCAACTCAAGACTGAAGTTATTCCCAGGAAAACTTTGTTCTCGATGGTTTGGGCCATACATTTTCAAGAGCATCTATCCACATGGTGCATTTACTTTATGGAGAGGGAAGTCAGGTGATTTTGTGGCAAATGGCCAATTCTTGAAGAGATATTTCACCACAGCTGATACTAGCACTAATGAATTGATGAATCTGTCCAAACCGACATACCTACCCGAAAACTAAAGAAATCACGTCGAGCCATCGACGTAAAACAAAGGCGCTTGTTGGGAGGCAACCTGATCTTTAACCTAGCTTTTACTCTTAGTTTTGTTTTTAGTAAATTTTGCACTTGGTAGACAATTCATCGCAAGATGCAGTCTTAAGTTCTGATAGTTTCCATTTTTGAGATTTCAGATGGAGGACGCGTCACCGAAAGGAATGCAACCACATCTGGTGGACCAACTGGCACGAGTTTTCCCATCCATCTTGGATTTAGAGTTTTCTTGGGATGAGCAAAGTTCTAAGTTCGGGGTGGAGGGTGGGTGGTATGTACTTTACTTACCACCCTCTCTTATTAGTTTCAGACTAAAGATTTCATCGTTGCAATTTTGTTGCAATTTTGAGCATTTTTTTTCAAAAAATTTCAAAACTTTCAAAAGTTTTCATAGAAGTTAGTATAGAAACTTGATGAAGTTGCGACGCTTTTGTTTCAATCATAGCCTTTACCTAACCGGATATCCTATTTTTCCTTGCAATTTTGAATCATATACCCTCTTTATTCAAAACGAAGCCTCAAGGAGAACAATTTCTGAAACTAGCCAACGATTAGAAATCATCGTGTGAAGCTTATGAATCCTAACATCATGATCGGTAGATATGGAAAGTATCTTTCAAACTAAGAGGGATAAAAAACATTATGCTTCCTAACTGACTAGTGGAACAATAGCATGGAATCTCCATCGGATCCTCATCAAGTCATTATTTGAGCAGGGTATGATAAGGAGAACTACCCGGTGCACTGAATTGTAAATCAAGTTTCACTCTACACTAAACTCTCTTCTACACTTCTTCCATCATCTTCTTACCCCTCCGTCCATCAAAAAGAAACAAAAATAACCAAAATAGTGCCAAACCCTATGTTTGGGTTGGCACGCTCTCTCTCTCTCTTTACGCTTCTTCCATACCCCTCGCTACGAAATAGGGGCATATCACCAAGAAAAGATGCCTAAGCGCACACAAAAAGAAATGCAATCTCGAGTCGAATAGAGGAGAGATTCGCACACACAAAAAATGCAATCAATGAAATTGCAAATCATATAATAAAAATCTCAAGTCGAATAGAGGAGAGATTTATTTCTTCCTTCCCTACCACCCTTCACTCCCTTTTCCACCTAATGGCACAATGAATGCCTATGCTCACCAACATCCTAAAACACTGGCGTCAGATCAGGTGCACACTTGTTGTTTGTGCGGGTATCTGTGGACTCTTACAAAACTCTATGACATGCTTGATTTTGGAAAAAGTAGAGAAGAAGTGATATTGGGAAGCGAACTCCGAAATGAAGATATGGTAAAATGTGTTCTGTGTTCTCAAGATGTTGAGACACTTAGTCATCCCGAGCAGAAAAGAAACCATCATGATGTGAAGCTGAAGCGATCACACGAGTTGAATGTATTCATCCGGTGAGTGTTTTAGATTTTGTGTTACTCGAGGATGAGCAACTTTTATGTTCGAGGTATTTTGATGAATGCATATTCATCATAGTTCAATCATCTCGTTTAGCCACGTTTTGGTTACATTCGTGCTTTTATTGGCTTAATCTTCTAATATGTGCATTTGCTTGGCTTAACTGCTTTATTGAGCTTTTATTGGTCGTATCTTCTTATCTAAGACTTATCTTGGTTCGATCATTTGGATCACGAACTTAATTGTATTTTTTATATCATTTTTGATAGATCAATTTGGGCATTGGGCCCATATTCTAATCCATTCCTCTATTTTAGCCCTTGGTTTGGGCCCGGTCAAAGAAAGTCAACGGTCCCTTTATCTCTTTTACGCCGCTACAGTGCTCTCTCTTCTCCCAGATCGCGGGCTCTAGCATACACTAATCGCGATCGTGACTAATTCTCTCAAAGCCACAGTCGCGGCTAATGTTGCCAAGTACCGCAGTCGTGATTCTCTCTAGACCGTGCTCTGGTGTTTCCCTGGATCGCGACCTCAGTTACTTCACAACTCCTTCCCACGATCGTGGTATCTACCCTCATAACCATGGTCACGGCAAGCTTCTCCACCCGCAGACACTAACGCCATCTACTCCTCAAGGCAACAACCACATTTGTGGTCGAGAGCTGGTAGACATCGCCACCAGACTAGAAGAAGAAGATCGCGCCCGTGAAAAGAGCTGCGACCGCGGCATCCAAGAAGTTGTGATCGTGGAAAAACCCAACCGCGACCGTGGCATACAAGAAGCCACGACCGTGGCAAAACCCAATCGCGACCGCGGCATCCAAGAAGCCGCGACCGTGCAAAAGTCGTGATCGTGGCAAAACTCAACCGAGACCGCGACATCCAAAAAGCCACGACCGTGCAAAAGTCACGACCGTGTGAAAAGCCGTGACTCCGGCATTCAACACGCCATGACCGCGGCATTCAAAATGCCATGACCGTGGCATTCACAAATCCGTGACTACGACATCATTCCAAAGGTCACGACCTACAGCAGAATTACTAAGGTTGTGAATCTAAGTCAGTGTCCAGCCTGCCTATAAATAGAACACGACTCAAGTCGGTCAAATCATCATCTCCAGATGTCGTTAGGTTGTAGGTCTGTCTTGGGCCTAAGGAGATGACCTCCATAGGCAAGAACATTCCCCCATAGTTATTTTAAGGCCTGTTCACCCAGATCTGGAGTGAGGACTCAGATCTGCAAGCCACCTCATCCATATCTAGATCTGGATCTAGATCTGATGCGTCTACGCCACTTCCACGCCACCATCTCGTCCACGAGATGCTCCTCCTACTGTGAGTGAGGACTACAAGAAGAAGAAGAAGGTGGAGAGAGGAGATATGCCCCGCTTGTCGTGGTGTTCTTCTCTCTTCTTCCAGATCTGCTCCCACATTGTGTAGAAGACCGTTTCTCGACAGAGCTGCGATCATATTCTTCACCATGCTCATGGCAGAAACCTCTCTCTCACTTGTTATTCTTGCTTCTCTCACCATGAGCGAGTAGTTTACTTTCACTGGGGTGCGGACACTAGCCCCACTACCCATGCTTTCATATATTTTTGTTAAACATTCCATGGCATGCATATAATCTTTCATTTCGTTGTTAATCGTCGATGTGTGCTTGTGGATTGATCACCTGCTTGCATTTATCTTGTTCGTTTGCTATGTTGCGAGAACTTCAATGTGTAGGTTTTGAATGTCGATTAACGTGATTTACTCCCAAACTAGAAATAGAATGGGATTCCTTGAGGTCGTAAGTGTATGATCTGTGTGGTGACGAGTTGTCTAGCCCGCGGTGACGCTTATGTGTGCCTGATGCCTGTATAGGGGGGGGGGCACAACTTCATTTGGATTTCTGTATCTTCGGAGACGTAAGTATGTGATCTGGATGGTGACGAGACATCTGATACCTAAGGTGATGCTTATGCGAACCTGACGCCCGTATGGGGGGTTCTGCAGCAGCTCTATTTGAATGGATATATCTTGCCTGGATGTTTGATGTTTGGATGTGATTGGATGTGTAGTGGTGGTGAAACTCGTGTTGGTATGTATGCCCATAGAGCAAGTCATGTGATGATTGTAATGGGATACTTTGTAAATTAGTTGAATAATAATAAAGGAAATTTCTGATATGTATGTTTAAACTGTTTCTGAGATGATGGTGTAACATGATAGATTTCTAAAGAATGATTTTACTCAATGACGTATGATTTTAGGTTAAGAACCTAAACGATGAGATCATACGGATGTTAGGAGTATACATTCTTGTTTGGTCCCTAGTCGGTTGTTATTGTGGAAATAACCATAGACATCAATAACACTGAAGACTAGATTGTGTGTTGTTTGATGACAGAATCTCATTAGTCATGATATAGTGATATCAAACCAAGCACATAGGTACTTGTTAAAGAACAAGGTACCGGACAGACCCACCGTGAGAGTGACACATGGAACCATGACTTGGTAGTCACAGTCAGCTCTCACAGTGATGGTGGTGAGTGTGATTCTTAGACCTGAAATCACTACACTCAACACATGTCGTTGGGTACACTTTGACATCATCAAACGCAGTCCTGAAACATGGGTTGTTATAAAGGTGATGATTGGGTGGCTTTGACACATGGGGCTTTTAAGGGGTGAGTGATAGATATGGGATTTGTCCCTCTTGAGGGAGTTTGATATCCTTGGCCACTTGATAAGTAGGATTGAGAAAGGCATGCGCATGCACATGTGAATCAATATGTGATATTGATGTCACACACATCTCACCCATTCTGCTCTGAGATTAAGGAAATGAATGAATGCTGACAGGATGACTGTTCCATGCCTCAAGTTCATTCAGGATATCAGTGAAAAAGGAATTATACATTCACTATAACACCATTCACGGATTGTAGGATTGAAAGTTGTTCTCCAACTTTCTATTTCACTTGGGTAGCACTGATGTGTGACTAGGCACCGCTCTTTGCTTGTGAAGTCATAAGTGTTATGGACTTTCACTTCCAATGTGAAATGGACCTATAGGGTCACACACATAGGATTTAACCTGGAAGAGGAGTTTTGTCCACAAACAATGTTTAGATTGATTACTAAAGGAGTTTAGTAGTTCAATTAAACACTCAATTAATCGATAGCTCAATATCATGATGTTCAAGGTGTTGGACGCATTGATTGGAGTACCGGATTGATTGAAATCGCAATTGACTTATTCTGCACAATCTGCACTCCCAACCGATTGGCTCATGTGATGAACCGATCGGCTAAGCTTGGTGAACCAGTCGGCTCAAGTGTTGAGTCGATCGGCTCAAGGTTAGGGTGAAACGATTGCTTCAAGTGTTGAAATGATCGATTCAACTGGTGCAACCGAGCAAGTTGGGAAAGTAAGATTGGTGAGAATTTTCCTTGCGTTTCACTTGCCCAATTTGATTGGAACAAGGATTGGTATTCGATACCAATTAGAAACAAAAGTTAGAAAGTCAATCGGGAACTGACCAGGACCACGAACCGACCGGTTCAGAAGTGAACCGACCGACTCATGGGTCCCAACCGATCAGTTGAGGTGTCAACCGACCGGTTTAGGTCCCCAACCGACCGTTTCAGTTGTGAAACGATCGGTTCAGGTTGCGAGTTGGTTGTTTTGTGGAAAATCTCGAACCCTTCTACTCCTGCTTTTAGTCCCATATTGCCGGGGACAGAGAACCCTGTCCCATGACCCGCCTATATATATAGGGGTATTGGGGGCTTCTTAGAGTACAACTCAGTGCAAACCAGATGCTCTGGAAAGTTGTCGTTCTCTCTGGTTTTGGTAACCGAGAGAGCCCGAGCAAGTGCTACCCGAAAAGGGAGGCACATCAAGGGAAAGACAACTGCAGTTGCAACTGGCAGCAGGAGAGTGTGTTGGCGACTAGTACGCCAATAGGAGGGTGTGACTCCTTCTGGTTCCTTGTGCGACAAGGAGATCGGAGTTCCAGGCGGTCCGTGTGGACGACTGCAAAGGCGAGAGACCTTTGTCACTCGGAGGACAACTGTCAATCCCGACAGTCCTAGTGAGACCAGGAGTCTTCAGTCCCGATGTGACCAGGAGCTGCACAGACACCGTCCAAGACCGGAGGTGAAGACTGCACAAGGCATGAGGTACTTTCGCCGAGCAAGCCTCGGGACAAGGTATGCATCGACAAACCATCTTTCCTATTCTATAGACATTGACGCGATTCCTTTTGTTCTGGGTTTTGGGGAGATTTTTTTTTTGTTTCTGCTGCTTCTCTGCCTCCTCTAAAACCCAACAACTCGGGACCATCCCAACGATTTCCATCATTAATCTTTAATCAACCTTTAATCCTGCTCTTTTACTTTTCTTGCATTTAGTTTGATTAAACTCAAATCAATCAACCTTGTTCTAAATATTAGTCTTGATTCAACTAGATTCGACTAGAGAAAGATTCTTAAAAACATTGTCCCTTGGGATTCGATCCTCAACTATACTGCAATAAGACCCGTCCGCTTGCGGGTGGCATTATTGCACTTTGTTTTGGTTAAAAAAACTTAGGGATTTCAACCCTAAGTGAGTTTGTTAGTGCGATAATATAAGCCACGTCAAACATCATTCATGAATAAATTCCTATTCCAAGTGCATGCTATGTGTATGACCCTATAGGTCCAAGTTACGTTGGCAGTGAATGTCCATGACCAATTTATGACATCACAAGCAATGAGCAATATCTAACAACAGATCATTGCTACCCGAGTAATTTTGAACTTTTTGAGAACAACTTGAACCTACAATCTGTGATCAATGTTAAAGTGATTGAATAGTTCCCTTGTCTTTGATATTCAGATTGGACTTGAGGCATGGTATCATCATTCTCTCAAAGTTCAATCCAAGTTCCTTGAACTAGAGAAGATTGTCTGAGATGAATGTAAGCTCTCATATCATATATTAAGCCACATAAGTTTGGCCATATGTTTCATAGTCTCTCTTATCAAGTGGCTTGGATATCAATCTATTGTAGGAGGGACAAATCCCATCTACACCACTCACACTCAATCCCCATGTGTCACAATGCACCTGAGAATCACCTTTATGGCAACCCTAATTCAGGGTCAAATTGGATGATGTATAAATACAATGAAAAACATGTGATGAGTGTAGTGAATTTAGGTCTAAGAACCACAATCACCACTTTCATTATGAGAGATGATTTTGACTACCATTACATGCTCTGGATGTATCACTCTCCAAGGTGGTTCTATATAGTACATTGTTCTATATCAAGTAGATATATGCTTGGTTTGATATCACATATCATGACTAATAAGATTATGTCATCAACCAACACACACTCTAGTCTTATGTATTATTGTTGTCTATTTTTGTTACATAGTAATATTCGACCAAGGACATCACAAGAATGTATGTACTCTTATTATTCATGTGATCTCATTGTTCATCTCCTCAACCTGAAGACATATGTCATCGTGTAAAATCATTCTTTAGACATCTATTATATATGTTTCATCATCTCATGATTGATACAAACATAATAGACATAGTTACCTTTATGATCATCAAATTTGATATCTAATGTGCCATTACAATCATCATATGATTGGATCTATGGGCATAAATACCAACAAGACATGCCTTGAAACTAAAATATTTAGATATCGTGTCAATCAAGAAGGTGATGAGTCGGTCATAGATGATGAGTCAACAACCTACTTAGAATCTATTGAGGAACTAGAGTCTATGAAATGACTTGTGGCCATGAGATCTAAGATGGAATCCATGGACACCAACAAGGTATGGACCTCAATGGATCTACCTAATGGATATAACCCATAGGGTGCAAGTGGGTCTTAAGGATCAACATGGATGGAATTAGTTATGGTTAAGTCCATCATCATCATGTTTGCCCTTGTAGTCGAGTGATAAAGGTCAATCTATGTATTAAAGTAAGCATCTTAAAGTTGGATTCTTTGATTTGATAAGCCAATAAAAGAGTTTTTCTTTAGTCAAAATGAAGATGAACCATGTGTTTCCTAGGAGGCTAGAAGGAGCATAATTTATTTCTCATATTAATGAGGAACGACATCCCAATCCAATAATTGTAAGGAACAAACTAGGAGGTAACTTCTATATGAAGAATTTAGGTGACACATCCTATGGGATAGGAATCAAGATATATAGAGATATATCTAGAAGACTTATTGGCCTATGTAAGCATACATACATTGACAAAGTGTTGAAGGGGTTCATCATGCTAGAGTCAAACAAAGGAAATTTTCTAATGTCCCATGGAATTAGCCTCTCTAGAGCCCAATGTCCTAATTCTTGTGAAGAACGGCAGCACATGAATAAGATGTCACATGCATCGTCAATTTAATCTATTGTGTATGAAATATTATGCACTCATCCCAATGTCTGGTATGCTTGGTCATGATGAGAAGATATCAGTCAGATCCTAGTGAAGGTTACTAGACTACCATATAGAACATCCTCAAATAGCACTAAAGATCAGTTCCTTGATTATGGTGACGAGGAAGAGTTGGGTGTAAAGGGTTACAATGATGTGGGCCTCTAAACTGAAAAATATGATTATCGATCGCAATTAGTTTCTTTCCTTAACAACAAAGTTGTTATTTGGAAAGGTTTCGAGTAAGAGACAACTAATATTGATTATAATTTAAGTTGAGTACATTAAATTAAAAAAAATTATATTGTATGGATCAAGAAGTTATTTGGTGAACATGGGGCATTTCCAACCGTTGAGGATGTTGTAGAGATGCTATGACAATATTGGAGTTATTAGATAGGCTAAGGAACCTAGATCACATACTATAACACTTCCATCTCATATGGAAGATCCTACAACGAGGAGATGTGAAGATTTGCACCAACTAGAAATAAATGTTGTTGACCTACTAAAAAAGCACTTATGTAGCAGAATCATGACAGTCATGATAAATCAATTGGAACTAAACTTGTTGGGATCGGCTCTAAGTGCAGGTGGGAGTCTGTTGGTATGTATGCCCATAGAGAGAATACTTTGATGATTATATGGTACATCATGTATTGATTTGATAATTTATTAAAGGTAATTCCATCTATAATGCTTGTATCACTTTTTAGATAATGACACAAGCATAATAGATGTCTAAAGATTGATGTTACTTGATGACATGTGTCTCTAGGTTGAGGACTTGAATAATGAGATCATATGTATGATGAGAGTACATACAATCTTGTTTTGTCCCTGGTCAGATATTATTGTGGAAGAAAAATAGACGAAAATAATACATAAGACCAAAATATGTGTTAACTAATGACAGAGTCTCATTAAGTCATGATACTAGATATCAAGTCAAACACATAGGTACATCTTTGAGAACAATGTACCGAACAGATCCACCTTGAGAGTGATACATGAAAACTATAAAACAATAGTCAAAATCATCTCTCAAAGTGATAGTGGTGATTGTGGTTCTTAGACCAAAAGTCACTTCACTCATCACATGTCATTCTATAAACTTTGATACCATCCACCGTGATCCTGAATAAGGGTTGCCATAAAGGAGGAAATTGGGTGCATTTTGAAAGATTGGGATTGATTATGAGTGATTTAGATGGAATTTGTCCCTCCTAGTGAGAGTTTTAATATACTAAGACTTTGATAAGAAAGACTGAGAAACACATGGACATGGTCATGTGAGTCAACATATGATATGTTAATTCACTATATCTCAACAATCTGCTCTAGTTCTAGAAACATAGATTTAGTACTAAGAGGATGACAATTTCATGCCTCAGATTTAATCTGGATAGTAGAGATAAAGGAGCTATATGATTATCTTAATAATGATCATAGATTGTAGGTTGAATATGTTTTCTAAATTTTTGAATACTTGGATAGCAATGATGTGTTGCTAGACTACTCATTGCTTGTGTAGTCATAATGGTTATGGACTTTACTGCCAATGTAATATGAGATCTATAGTTTCACAAGCATAGGATGCACTTGGAATTGGAGTTTACTCATGGATAACATTTAACTTAGTTACTAAAAGTGTTTAGATAATCAAATTAAACAACACTACATATGCTAGTTGACTGACTAGAGTGTCCATTCGACCGCTTGGTGTGTCACTTGATTGATTGGAGTATCTAGTTGAACAACTAGATCTTACTGACAGTAGCCAATGAAACTAACAAGTCGACTGGTTGGAGTGTGGAACCAACCAATTGAATTGGGTTTCTAGCAGATAGTCAAAATATCACGTCAACGGACTGGAATGTCCAGTTGGCTGACTTGATGCAAAATGACTTGTTTGACTGGCTTAGAGGACTAGTTTAACTGAATCAAATGATTACTGATATGTGAAAAGATGTGTGTTACTCATTTCTTTAAAAGATAGTTTATTGTGCCTCTGACCACAAGTGAATCAATCGACTGGACATTATAGTCGATCAACTATTGCACTAGTCGACTGACTGGATGGTCTAGTATACCAATTGGTTGTCACAACAATTGTCAAGACATGAGATCTGGCTTTTGGTATCCCTTGGGTATTGGAAACTCTATCCCATCCACTTCTATATAAGGATAGTGTTTACAAGTCTCAAGACATACAATAGACACAATGTCTAGAGAGGAAGTCAAGAGATCGTCTCAAGACTCCTCATCTCACAATTCTAGTAATGTGTGAGAGAGCCTAGCAGTCTTACTTGATAGGGAGAGATAGAAAGGGGAAAGAAATTTGACTCTAGTATGTTGACAAACAAAAGGGGAATTCCTTCTCATCAACTATGTAAGTGCAATGTGGAGTTCTCCATGGCCTGTGTGGACTATGTAGAGGTGTGCAAGCCTCTGCTGCCATGCTCAGAGGACGTCGTCAATCGCCTTCTGTGTGTGCTACACTAGAAGGATGCCAATAGTTGTCATGTGTTTGTTTATTGTAAGGGAAGAACACCTACCATCAAGAATAGTTATTGGGATTTCTCTAAGATAAGGTATGTGTTGCAACCTCTTTCATAATATGCTATTGTTGATGCAATCTGTTGGTTAAGGAAATATGGGAAAAAAAATATATTTGCTGCCTACTATGTCCCTATATTTCCTAAAAATAATCTCATCTAACATGAAATGTTTTTATATTGTACATTCCTTTTGAATTAGTAAATAACAGTATTAAGTAATATCTTAGTAAATTTTTATGTAATAAAATATTCATTTCCCTGCTACAGTTTCAATTTTCTTCCATACTTACTTTTATTTAGATAAAATTTGTATGTATGTCTAAGTTATTTCTTCCTAAACTCAAGGCACTTAAACTTGCTTTACTACATCAACGGTCGTAAAATTGCAACTGTATTATAACAAGAGCCAAATATCTACTCAAGACTTTTAGCTTTCTTAGATTGGAAGTAAAGATTTATCATTGAAATTTGGTATTATATAGGCATACCTTCTATCTGACACGTCATAAATCTCTCTTTTAGAAAGTTGAAAATAATTTTTTCCCCTCAAAAATTGTTAAGTGAGGTAATAATTATAAAACACATTTTATACTATTTTTGTTCAAGAGATTTTTTCATATTTTAGTAATGGTGACTGAGATGTTGGAGCTCACACTAGGAATCAAGTCGCTAGGAAACACCTTTTGAAACTAAAATTCCACCTAGGTTCATTGTTCTATTTTCATTTATTTTGTGTTTTTCAGACATACATCAATTATTTTCAAGAGACTCTATATTGGGTTGATATCTTCCAAATTTATAATCCTAAATATCATGATTTTAAAAATTCATTAAGAGAAACAATTGGAAAAAGACAATTGGAGTAAAATATTCAAACAAACCTAGTGCCCTATCATTATGCTTCCAAATAGAGATTGAACTTTTACTTGCATAAAAGATCGATGAGAAGGAAATGACATTCACTTTCAAGTATAATGATGAAGTGTAATAAACAAAATGGTTTGATTTGTAAAAATAAAAATAAAAAATGCTGGCTAGACTACTTACTTGGGCAAGAAGAAACAATGGTGGATAGATTTTTGTAAATACAAAGCATTGTGTGGTTAGTCTTGTATAAGTTTTAGCAATTTCATTGATGAATAATTATGAAATAATATTAAATTATGAAACTAAAATATAGAAATTACAAATAAAAAAGAAATAAAAAGAAAATGAAAAGGAAAAATAGTTAAATTGATGTAGTTCTTGGTTGAGGGTTAGAGATGTTTTCATTGAGATTTGACTTGCTTTCCATTCTACACTAGAATATTTTCTTATCCTCAAGAAAAAAGAGGAAAAAAGAAATAGAGAGAGATATCTGAGTATTAGATTTATTGTCACAGATGAAAGGTGATTTTAGGGAATGAGTCTTTGGTAGTAAATGCATGAAATTATATTAAGCAACTGGTAATGTTGAGCCTTAAGAGTAGTTCTTGGAATCACAAGTGACTCTACAATTCACAATTCTCCTCTTGTTGAGAGTTGGGGAGAAAGTCTTCAAGATTATGTTTCATGGAAAATCTTCTCCTTAAAATGGGAAGGAATGTTTTGGGATATGTTTAGTGTCCTCATGGGTGTCAAAGATTATACCACACATTTATCTAATATGTTATTTTTTATGTACAAGAGGAAGAAGTGTTTCAAATAAGGTTTAAGTCTCAATTTCCTTATCTTCCATTATTTTGTATATAATAGAAAATATATGAAACTAAAATACAAATAGAGGATGTTTTCATAAATGAAGAAAATACAATAGAATGTAAACTGAATATGGTTTTGAGATTTCAAAATATTTTTTCTATTTATGAAGTAGGAAGGAAAACTGGAAATGCTTAATACGATGTCTATGAAGAGTTAATGGTTTTCATTCCACACTTATGTTTGATTTTGTCAACTATCATTTGTTACCTATTGGTGTGTCTTACCTATCCTTTAAATGAGAGGAAATTAGTTGTACTTAAGATTTGACTATCTACATACAAGAACTTCTAAATATTTGGAAGTGACATGTTTAGTTCACTACAAAAGAATAGTTATTATATAATAGAGGTTGCCACATTTTGATATGAAATCTGGTTGCAAGATAATATTTTATCTTTGCATTATTTTAGTCTCACAAAGTTTAAGATAATTGATAATTTAAAAGATTATTTTTATGGACTCTTATGTGTTGTAGAGTTCCTTTAAGAGTGGTTGATTTTATAAAATGCAAGGGTAGAGGTCCTAGAGATACATAGAGACAAAAAATATATAGGTAGGTTCTTCTAGTCTTCTAATATATTTTCTTCTTAAACAATGCTTCTGGGTTACAACTGTCCCTTCTTCATGCAGTAGGTATTTTACAATGTTCACTCAATATCTTGGCTACTACTATACCCAAACAATTGGGGAAGGAGGGTGCCCATTTAGTCTTCCACCATACTAGAAGTCTAATATGTCCATGTGATCACCATATTCAGAGTCCAGTATGACTATTGATCTCCAATTATTTGTTTATTATAAAGATTGGTAGATGATTATAGAATTTTGAAATATTTGAGATCGTATTGAGTTGTTCATCCACTAGGTTTAAGATGACAAACTCGAAACTCGTGTCTACAAGAATGAATATCTCTTACCCCCAAATTTTCTTATTATTCATGAGGCCTTAGAACTGGAGTGAACCATTCAATGATGTTCTAAAGAATATTAAGATTAATACATGGTGAAGATCCTATTTGGTCCTAGTAGGAAGGAGAAGAATGCTTTTGTTGTTTTGCATTGTATATATATTTTGTCTTTTTTCTAGGTCATGCATAAATTCAGATATGATATTTTCTCCTCATTGTTCGTATGTAACAAGATTATGTTCAAAGAAAGAATAAGATCAAGTGACATATTTGTTAGATAGAAACAAAAATGAATAAAATATTTAAAAGTAAAAAAAGATGTAGATAAAAAAACATAAGTTACTGAAAGGGTTGTGTTTTGTTCCATCATGACCCTTATTTGAAAATTGTGTGGTTGGGTTGGATTGGTTATGTCCACTAAGACTAGAAATCATTTATACAGAGATCTATCCTTTAGGATTTTTTATTATTTCCACATGTGAGGCCAACTAGTTATAAATAGTTGTATTCCTTTTTGTACTTCCAATAACTGACATCCCACCAGAAACGTCGATGTTTGGAGACCAAGATCATTTCTCCTAAAACAAGGGTTATGATTGTTGATTTTTTTTGTTTCTCTATTGCATGCTTTTAGAAAAACATATGTCCTATTAGAATTTTATGTTGGTCTTGGATATTTTTGTTTTGATTGAGTAGATGAGCATTCTCAATACTCTTACTATTACCATAGGAAAATATTGGTGGTTTGAATTAATATTGTTGACAATTTTACCTATTCTAGTGTTTCTTGATGGATGTGTGCATATGCACATCATTCTGGAATATGGGAGGTATCTCTACATGTATGCCATGTTTTACTATTTCTATGTGTAGATTGGAAGTCTGAGACGACATTTGAATAAAAACCTTCATGTCTAGCTAATTTTATGTTAACATGCTAATGGCATTTGATATATGATTTAGCTTACCATTCAACATGTATACACCCATGATGTCATGGAGGCCACCCAAATGTGGCAGTAGAAGCTTCTGAGTCCTACTCAAGATTTGAAGATCTATTATTTATGTGTGTTTTCTTGTGAGTTTACTTGTATCCATATCATTTATGATCTAAAGACAACTCTAAAAGTCACGTTTCATGAATAATCCTTCTCCTTCTAAACTTACAATTCATTTGAACTCATCGTTAAGACCTAGAAAGAAGTTATTAATAAGCATCCATTCAAAATTAGACATTATAAGAATGCTCACTCTGATGCTCTTTAAATTTCTCCCATCTCTCATTAAGATATTCTTGAGCTCCCTATTTGAATTTACAAAAATGAGCTCTATGATGTCCTATCTTTACAAAAATATAGAACTTCTAAAAAAAAGTACCAGTAAGATCTTTCCATGAACAAATAGTACTAGTCATAATGGTGCTATGACATGTTGATGCATTGTCAAAGAAAGAGAAATTGATCATATACATATAGATATCCTTTAGCATGGCTTGATATTTTCTTGATATCATAGATATTTCTAATGTATGGATATGACGTGTGGGAATTTCCAAAATACTACCACTGAACTACCTCATTTGGATGAGATCGATAAGTCCCTTATAGAAATTGTTGTTGTTAACATTTATTGGAGGCTTAACAACAGCTATAACAAAAATTTTATGATTGAATAATGAAAGTCTTTAAAAGAAATACCTATTTGATAATCATATTCTTCATGACTACTTTTCTCTTCATGGTTTTCTTCATGATCTCCCATATCAGTAGGTATTGCTTCAGCTGGAACCTTCTATTGGGATCACAATCGTCTATCAATGTTCTTTCAATCTTTAGGTTGGTTTTTTTGTCTTACTAAATTCAAAGATCATCTTAACATAAGTTATGCTAAGGTACCAATTGAAATGAAAAAAACCAATTTACATAGGAGTGGAAATATTTTTAGTATAAAGAAATATTTTTTTTTTTGAAATAGAATATTTAAATAGGTCCCTAATCACGGTCACTATGACCGGTAAATGGTACCCAAACTTAACATGTGTGATATGGTTTGGGAGACATAATATCTATGTAGTTTAAAATGAGTTGTTTCTCTCTATTTTAAGGTGAAAAGTTTAATATATATAAATTGGTCACTCAACTTTTGATACTTGTAAGTACATTAGATTTAGCTATAGAGGATTTGAGATCATTAACACAATCACACTATGTACCACAAATTACTATAGTCTTGCATTAGCTACACAAGTCTTGAGATACATAATGATTTTTTTTTGTATTTTAGGAAGTATATCTAAGATTAGAAAAGTAGTAGAAATATTCTAGATAAGTGTTTACAAAAACGAATGTGGATGGAATAGATCCTGGATATAAACATACAAATCAACATATTGTACTTATCACAAGATATGAATTAAGTTTTAGGAAGTTGGTTTTCAAGATATATGTGCCCATAATTATCTAGAATTTGTGTATAGCTTGTATATTTAGTGGGTGTCGCCTCTCCCAGAGTGGAATGTCATTACTTGCTTGTTCTAGCTTAATAACCAAAACATTCAATGCGACCCTCCTATTTTCTGGGTCAAGACAAATTTTTCCATATACCAGGTTCATCTATTGATTGCATTTGTAGCCAACAACATAGATGTACTTTATATATATATATTAATGGTAGGAATAAACAACTATAATCCATATATTTTGGAACCACAAATCAATAGAAAGAAAGATTGAGAAACCTAGACTCTGGTCTAGAGATTGAAGATAGCCACCCATTTTAGAGTTAACTAAATAGTTCACTAGGATGTAATTGAGTTTCATAACTAGATACAAACATTTGGAAAGATTATAGTATAAGGCCATAATGGTGAAATGGATCATGACCACATTTGAGCTTTGTGACATTATGGTGTGATAGCAAGCCTGTCCAAGTAGTATTCTCCTATGGGAGTGGATGGAAATATATTATTATCCTATGGGAGTGGATGGAAATAGAAAAGTGGAATGGATGTTTGTGGCTAACTTAGTGGAAGGTGTTTGTCTTAATGTCATGATTGAGGGTGGAAGATGGATGATGAGCGTATTGTGTGGTTGATTGGTGTGAGTTTGGGAGGAGTTTTGAATTCTGAGAACATTGTCAAAGGGGTTCTATTACGGGTGTAGGGCCTGCATGATAGGTAGGAAAGAGATTTTCCAGCATTGAAGTGGAGTTTTATCGATGAAAAGTTTTATTTAAGATGGGATATCTTCACTATTTGATCATTTTTCCTCCACTTTTGTTGAATGTTGATCTTAAAGAATTTTGATACTATCAAATGAATAAGAGTTATTTTTGAATTATTAATGGCTTTGGAGGTCTCTCTTTATATGTGGTCAGATAGTCTTAGACTAGCTAAACCAAATTTTGACATAAAGATCTTATGGCTTGATCTTAAATTAATCAAGGTTCCCTTCACTTGGTGCAGTTGAGTATGTTTGTTTGCTAAATGACTATAGAGAACCATGCTAATCAAATAACATTGATGGATGATGGTAGTGTTTTTTCCTATGGTGAGAACTCATCCACAGGTGTCACATGCTTTCATTTGTTGAACTTGTCTTTGGGATGGATTTGAATGAGTAGTCAAATAAGTCTCAAATTTGTAGTTGAATTCACAACAAAAGTGATTTCCTTGATCAATCTACAAATGCTAGATAATATAAAGATTCTAGTGAATCATGCATACATTTCTCTTCTTTCTAAGTGCATACATTTCTCTTCTTTCTAGAAAAAATAAAAGTTCTTATGATTGTGAGTACATCAAGAAATGGATGATATCAACCTTCACCTAGTTGTGGGAGATGCATGTCTTAACATTTTTAGTCTCAATGTTCCCAAACTAGGGGTCTACGTGATTAGGAGACCTTAGTGAATCAATGATCCCACCTTTGTGTTTATTCCTAATCATATTTTTGGATTCCATTTTAGTTACTATGTGTGTTTCAAGCTCATTTAAGCATATAATTAACATGTTTGATCAATCATAACCTAAGTAATTTTCTTTAATGACCCAAAATGTTATATCACCCCATTACATACAATAGGTGTTTCTTGCTTTTTTTCTTTACTTTATCTACTTCAACAACACTAGATACTAAGTTGGGTCTTGGTCCTATGGTCATTCCATGTTTGTCTACATAAATAGGCAGGGTTGGGTCTACGATGTTTGAAAACTCAGTTTTAGTACAATATTTTATATAACTTTTCAGTTTCCTTGTACATTCAAATTCATAGAAGTCTGCCCTTTGTCTAGAATATATGCATATATATTTGTTAGAAATGATTTTCAATTTGGAGTCCAATTATAAGGTTTTCATACAATATATATTAGACCTATATTTCCTACATACACTACATAAGGGTTTAACTAATGGTTGACATAGCACACTATATTAAACGTATTTTGGAACACTACTCTCATATTGACACTTTGTGTAGTACGAAAATTCAATTATATCATACCGTTCATTTGATACGACATATATTTTGGTTTAAAAGTTATCCATTTGATGTTCTCAGCAACATCATTTGGTGCTTCAGATAGTTGACTAAAATTTTTATTATCAAACTGCCTAATAGAGGTTTGATAATGCTTCCTATAAATCCACATTGAAGTACCTCACGAATACTTTCTCTTATAACATTAGTGTGTTCGGTGATATAGACATGCACTTCATCAATTTTGTGTAAAACACACAAGTGTGCTTGTTCCCACAACTCATGGATAATTCCTTTCACTCATGTCCCCATAGTTCCCTTGTCATCATAAGATTTAGTGTGATGGGAATTTTTATTGCGACAAGCTTCATTGAAGTTCAAAAAATCATTGTAAAAGTCCCTTACCTCCCTAGACACTTAATTCTCAATACTACTACCATCAATATGGTAATGATTTTGAACTCTCCCTTAAAACCACTCATGTACCATTTAAATTGGTATGTGTTATGTGTGAAAATTGAACCCAACATATTCACCTCCCTTGTTGAAAGGAATACAAGATGAACCATGATATCAAAGAATGAAGGAAGAAAATTTATTTCAAGTTGGCATTGAGTAACAATCTCAACTTTTTGCAATTTATAGAGAGAACCCAAATTTATCACTTTAGAGTACAATTTATTAAAGAGGACACACAACCTTGCAATTGCAAACTTTAGACGCTTCGTCAATATAGATCGACTGGATAGAGGAAAAAAAAGTTGCACTAAAGTGTGACAATCATGAGATTTAAGATTTATCAACTCCAGATCCTTCATTGACACCAATCTATGGATATTAGTAGAGTATCCTTGTGGAATCATAATATTATGAATGTACTTGTAAAAATTTTTTTTCTCTTATTTCATTAAAGTGTAACAAGTTGGGGGTATATATGTGTAGTGACCCCTCAATTTCTTTGATAGTTTTTTCTGACACCCATTACTTGTAAATCCATTCTACATTTGATGCCATCTTTGGTCTTGACTAGTACATCGAATAGAGTAGTAATGATGCTATCACATACATTTTTCTCAACATACATGACATCAATGTAATGTGTGATTGACAAAAATATCTTCTAAGGAAGATCCCAGAATATTGACCTATTCTTTTATAAAGACTTATCCCATGCATGATTACCACTACATAGTCTCTTGCCAGAAATATTGATAATATCTTTTACCCTTTTATATACAAAATTCCTCAATACATGTTTAGGGGCACTTTGTTCCTCATCTGATCAGTTAAGGGCTTTGTGTTTCCTTTGATAAGAATGTCCTTGTGGAGAAATCTTTAACGGACAACATAAACATGTTTCCATCATGTTTTAGTCAGATTGAACCAGTGTTTTCCTCACATACAAAACATATTTTGCAACTTTTTACTTCATATGCATATAGTTCCCATAAGATAGTAAGTTATTAATCATAAAAAAAAACATAGCATGCAAATTAAATATCTCTTCACATGAATTATCATTCGTCATAACACCTTCTTATCACAATTTTATAAACAAATCAATTAGAGGTTGAAGGTAAACATCAATATCACCACGAGATTGTTTGGGCCCCAATATCAACATTGATAGCATGACATACTTATTCTTCATATACAACCAAGGAGGAAGATTGTATATACCAATATAACATGCCAAGGGCTATTTGGTTGTTTAATATACCATAAGGATTCATCGTATCACTAAAAGTCCGAATCTTAAGTGTATCACTTCTTCACCAAATTGAGGGTACAAAAATCAACTTTTTTTCATTATGATGACTTAGACATATGTTGTAAATCCCATCATAATTGGCCTTTATATCTGCAGTACACCAAGATAGATTCTACGCATCTTTAGAATTAGCAAATAATATTGAAATCATGGTATTATAGGTAGATACCAGATCAGCTTTGTGTTAGAGACATTCTTGACTTTTCCTGAAATCATCACTTTGTACCTGATACACTACATTTTGGACAATTTTTCACACTCATTAGGATATGTATGTATCTTCTTAGCCTCCATTTTCATTTGAGATATCATTTTCTTTGCTTCATATGTCAAAATTGAAACATTATTTCCTTCAAGAAGAATTTCTTTCAACAGAGACAACATACACATGACTCTTCTTTCGATCCACCTATATTAGATTTTACAACACATAATTTCATCACAACACTCGTCCTTGTGAATGTAATACAATCCAGATATAAATTTTTTGCACCATGGCCAATGTTTGTAATAATGAATATCGATCAATAACATTTTCCACACAACTACCTAGTGCCACATCAACCATATCATTTTGAATCATCTTGTCATTGGCATCATCATATTTTCCCATATGTTCTTCTTCTTCTTTAACAAACCTATTAGTATAGACATTTCCTGATCTATGGTTAAGATTCTCTCCTTTCCAGTACCATTCAGGATATCCTTCTATGATCCCGCTGCATATGATGTGATTTTTAATTTCCTCAATACTATCAACCTTTACTGAGTTACCACAATTCCTACGTGGACAATAGAACCTTATTAGGGTCAATTTCTTTTTTTCTCAGCAAATCATACAAATTCATCAAGAACTTTTCCATATTCCAGAGTGCAATATTTTTGAATGGACATCCAACTTTGATGCATTTTCTAAATCACATGTGAATTAATTAGAAAATTGACCTTTTAATACAAGTGTTATAGGTAAAAATATTTGTGATTGAGAGAAAACTAATTAGTTTTATAACAATTTATATCCCCTATCTGATTTTTGAAACTGAATCTCGATAGTAAGTGTATAATATGTGTTTAGTTTCTAAGAGAATTTCAAAAACATTTCTACTAAGTTCTCCTTGTACAGCAATGTAGATCGACAAATATATATCCATCAACATATGTACCCAGAGAACAAGTATAGAAATACTATGTAAATCTTTTTGAAAACTAAGTACACATTAAACGCCTACATCATAGTGAGATTAAAACTTTAAAAATAGTTCTGAATTGGGAACAATCTAGAATTTAATCCTAATGGGTAAATTTTACACATGTTTCTAAAACAATAAATTAATGTATAATTATCATTTTCATAAATTATGTAAAAAATATTTGTTTTCCTACACCCTAAAATTAATTTGGGTTTTTAAGACATAAAATATTAAATATTTTGGATTAGCTTTTTAATACCTAAACTCTAAACAAATTGGGTTAAATTAATAAAACATAAACCATAAATCAATAATTAATTAATCATGAAATAGAAAAAATTATATACAAACTTTCATTATGCATTTCATTCAAGTTTAAAATTAGAATCTCAAGACCAATTTATTGGCATATCCTTCATTTAAATTTAATCAATTATCACCATTTAACACATGCATTTGTCAGTAACATAACATCATGAAAACATTCATTACCAAATTCAAATATAGAAAAAGAACATATCATCGTGGAGCGTAAAAATCTATGACTGTCAGAGCCTGTATGTCTGAATGGAGAAAATTTCGCAATCTAGGGCAGAAATAACATGGTGTTTTAAAGAAGGAAATAAGGTGATGATGCATTGAGAAGAAAGTGATGGTGCATAGACACATTAAAAAGAAGGTGATAGCATGGTGGCGCGTTGAAAGAAGGAGGTGGAAGCAACATTGGTGGTGTCACATCATTGGTAGTGCTGAGAAGGAAGGAACTAGTGGTAGTAAGGGCTAGAAGGATGTCAATAGTGGTGTCACAGTGTTGGAAGAGTAGCAAAGGCTTTGAGGATGGAGCAGGTGTTGTGATGGATAGATAACTACCCAAGGAGGAGGATGGAATGAAGTGTTGGTGGTGATGACTATCAAGGAGAATGGAGAAACAATTGTAGCTTGGTAGATATGGGGGCATCCATGAATCCCAAACAGCTCTAATGAGGAAGGGAAGAAAGCAACTAGCTTAGGGTTTTGTGCTAGCACAAAGTAAGCACTATGTTTTGTGGCTAGGGTGATATGAGACCCAGTCGCATTTATTTTCTTATAGAAAATGGATGCTACAATTCAGTATTGTCTGTGATTTCAATACATCTCCACTTTTTGAAAAAGACCAACCCTATATGTAATAGCTATAGTGTCACTTTTTAATAAAAAGTAACGCTATATATTGTGAAGATGAACAGACTTATCGAGTCCTTTTTGTACAAAAATTGATGCCATAGGATATTTTGGGGGAACCTACTTTTGTGCCATTTTCTTCACAAGAAATTAGTAGAGTTGGTTTTTTTAAAAACTGGCAATATAGCTTTCAATAAAACAAATTATGCAAAATATTTTTTGTGGGTTTTTATAGCGTCATTTTTGTGTAGAAAAGTGACATTTTATTTTGAACCGGTACTTGGATTTTCCTAGGCTATATGTAGTGTCATTTTTTATGTAAAATCAATGAAATAGTTTATTGAGTCGATATATTTTATGAAATGGAAACTATCAATAATAACATTAAAGGGAAAAAAATACAATAGTAAATGGAACAAAACAACACAATTGTCACAAATATCTAGACACATAAGCTCTTAATATAGAAAAATGTAGGAGGTCTCTTTTGATATTATGTCGATACTATACTAAGATCTAAAATTTCATTATCAATAGGTGCTACTATGGATAATGGACTCTCGTTACCAACACATCCCAAGATGCATGATTGACTTTATATGATTCATATCTACATACATTAATTAAGATTTCAATCACCATATCATATGAGGCAACACTTAGTCCACCTTGTCAATTTATCAATTATACATCAATGAAGAGTGTTTCCCCTACTGTTGAAGGTTGAAAAGATAGGGTTAGAAGATGGTGTGACCTTATTGATAAGTTGTAACTTCATTCCATATGTAGTGTAGATATCCGCTTCCATTTCCGACAATACATCATCATCTCTGTAATTTATTTGATTATGTCATTTTTTGCACAACAAACGAACTTGAAACTAACATGTGTCTGCATTTAAGTTTTTCTTATCCTAAATCCCATATTTGGTTTTAGTGAACTTTGTTGATATTTTATGATATAGGGATAGATGTCCATATTGAAAAAGAGAAGTTGTTTACAAATGGTATCCTTCGCCATAAGGATGTTATGTATACCAAATGTTAAGTTTGATAGAACTATATAACACAATAATCAATAGAGGCCCTCTGGCGTGAAGTTTGATTAAGGGTTCTGTTCAATTGATGTTGATAATTGACTACACTATAAATTCATATGTTACAAAGGTTCCATGGTGATACATTGATCCATTGTCAATGACAGTCCTACATGCATGATACATTTATTTTAGTCCTACTCAAAAGTAGTTAAGGTGTATATGGTCCACTTGTCCATGAGATGGATTTGTGTCTCACCATGTTGACTTATCAATACTACACCACTGAAGTACTCTTCATTGCTGCGTCAAGGTTAGAGACATAGGGGTGAGAGGATCACGACCCTTTAGTTTAGTAGTAAGCTCACGAATTATAGTGTAGAAACATTGTGTCTTTTATCTATAACTATGCACACCTCATGCACATTTAATGAATTGCATACCATGTGATGCACACTCAAGATAAGGCGATCAGCTCATGGTTTCACATGGAATAATCGGAAGACTTCACGTCATACATAAACCACATCAATCATGCTTTCTTTGTAGTTCTTCATATCTATTTCTAGTCTAGCACCAGTGAGTAGTTCATCTGAAATGGATTTTTTTGTCCCATACTCATTGATCTCGGTCTCTATCCTGAAATGTGCCTTTAAAGGGAGAGATTTGATTGTTAGCATTAAGATAATAAATCCGTCCTTGAATCAACACCTATGCAATTGGTTGTCAAATGAAGGAGGAACGACAGAAAGCTGAACTGAAGTTTGATGCCAATATGCTAGGAGTGGGCAATAACATTATCATCTTGAAGTACATTGCTTGTTGAGATAGGAATTTGTTGAATATGTCGTTTCATTGGCCTAGTTATAAAGTGGATAAAATTTACTGATAAATGAATCAAGAATTGTTGGGTTTTTCTTTACTTTAAACTTGATTTATGTCAGAGAAGAACATGGTCAATAGATGAGTTCTGGCAGCCATGTTTTCATCCTAACACAGCTGTTTTGATTAATAAATACTTTTATCTATTGTTGGGCGACAAGTTATTGGTTCCATTAACTTTTAAATTGCCTAATGCCTTGCCCTAGAAATTTTGATCACTACACGCAAGAATGCACACACCATCCTACTTAACATGCTGTGGGGTGCACACAACCTCCTTAACAAAAGTCATCGCCTCATCGGTTATTTCTCGAACCATGCGAAATACTCTCCTCATGCATGTATCGCCAACTTGTCCAGATACACTCATGTCAACCCTGTTTTTCTGTTTGAACAAGTTTATCTTCTTTGGCAACAAGTGGCCTTGCTAGCGATACAAACTCACAACTGGCAGGTGTAAACTCAACGAACCCACGAAACCACTGGTTGACCAGAATTTTTAGTTCTGTATTTTAATTGACAACGGCATATGAATAGAGTAATGATACAGGTAGGTTAGTTAACTATCTCCCGCAAATAGAGATGAGGCCCCATGTAGCAAGAAAGAGAAAGAAAAACAAAAATGATAAAAGGTCCAGAAGAAAGAAAAAAAATATAAGAGAGAAACTTTTTTGGTTTATAACTTTTACTCTGTATTGAATTTTTTGACAAGATAAAAAGCATTAGAATTATTGTAAAAATAAAATCCAACAAGATGAATGTCGACTTATTTTTGAAAAATAATACAAAATATAAAAATGAGTATCGTGCACTAAGGATAATACTCATTTTCTAAATAACACACTAATTCAAAAATTAGTATTGGATGTCCTTCTTTTGATATAGTACTCATTTAGATGTCATTATATTTAAAATAAGTATTAAAATAAATATCATATTATATTTTTACAAATAGCACTCATTTCTTATGCCATTATATTTTATGATAAGTATTGGCCCCGCATAAAAGTACAATACATTTTTCAAAAAATAGTAACATAAAAAATAAGTATTAAATAAAAAAGGCACAATATCCATTTTTGTAGTAGTGTGTTACTTTAAAATGAGTACTATTCCGTAATGCAATATTGACTTTTAGAATAATAATATGTTAAGTTAGATTGTACATATTTTTCAATATTTATTAAAAAAATAAGTATTGTGTATATTTTTTTGTAGATAATACTCATTTATTTTGATATATATATATATATATATATATATATATATATATATATATATATATATATATATATATATATATATATATATATATATATATATATATATATATATATATATATATATATATATATATATATATATATAATACTCATTTTCTTTTTTTAATACAATTTTTTTTCAAATATATGTCAATGGCAGTCTTGTTGGAATGTATTTCTTTGAAGGAACCACTTTTTTTATTTTGTTAAAAGATTCTTGACGGTTTAAAAGTTGTAAGTAAAATAATTTTCTCTCTTCTTTTCTCTTTCATGTACAATCTTCGTTTCTTTATTGCTGACTTTAGTAAATTGAAAATGGTACATTCTCATTGGATTCAATTATTTGGGAGTAAGAACAAGATAGAAAACCAAGCTCGAGTGGAATTATAGGCAACATTTTGCGTATAAATATTTGCGTCCATATTCCGCAATTTCAATATTGGAAATGGATAATAAGTGGATCTGCAACCGCCTAGAACGATATATTAGTCTATTACATCACTGATCGTGCTCCAGGGGAACCCACAAAATCAATTGGTCGTGTTTGGTT